>CM072769.1:17500-642500 GCA_036936925.1 Cenchrus fungigraminus
GCATATGTTCTATTCCATGCTTTTCATCTTGATGCTTGTGAACAAATATGTGTTGATCTCTCCCTCTCACCATACATGGGCTATCAAAAAATAAATATGTGTTGACACTATTGGTATGTGGAGAAGAAAGATGGAGAAAAGGCTACTCTAAGTAGTGTGGACATCTACGGGCCGGGATAGGTACAAAGGAAGAATATAACCTACCGACGCTAGCTCTAGTCTTTGCCACAAGGAAAAGAAGCGTGGTACCGGCAAGTCTCTTGCAGAGTTGCAGTAGTGTACACTGCGTCGTCATGAGAAATGCGATATATACACTTGTCTGCATGAAAACTTTTTTTGGCTGTCGCGCGCACTTTTCTCCCGCCAACTTACCAAAACCGCTCCGTGCTATTGTTGGGGCAGACATGTCCAGTTTTCGGGCGCGCAGCGGCCGGCCACGTGGAATATTCGGCACTTGGAAACAAGCAGTTACACAATTGTTCCTCAGGAAGGTCCTTCCTGCAAACCATCAAAAGGACGGACGATCCGTTTCTGGATCAATCCAAACAAACAACATCTTAGCTTTTCCTCCCTTTTTACCACTAGGAAGGTCCTCCTTGCAAAACATCAACAGGCCGGAGTTTCCTCAATCAAAACTTCCCCCTTCTATATCTATTATCACCATACCTCTATAGTACTTCCTCTACCTCCATTGCAACGCGTATGAATTCCGAATGGTGAGTATGCTCGGAACGAATGAGTTTGGATCTAAAACAGAGATTGTGCATAAATTCGGGATGATCAATGCATTCCGTGAGGAAAGATTCGCTCTAAGACAGACATGCACTTGTCCTGCAATTGTGTGCAGTTAGCCTGAATTGCCCATCGTAGAAATGAAGTCACAGTTTCCTCGCTTGCCATGTCCCACATCTTTGACGCACAATGCAGCTTCAACCTTTCGACTTGGTACATGTCGGCGACCGAGAGTAAATAAGGCTAGGCATTGCGATTCACAATGATCGACATGTCCGTTCAGAGGGGGTGTGCACACAAGTTCGTCGATTAACGCTCGGTGCCAGTCCTTAACTGCAATTCTCAATGACTTCCATTGCAATGCGTATGAATTCCGAATGGTGAGTATGCTTGAATCAATTTGGAATAGATTAAACCAAATCGGCATAATAAGATGACATCTCATAGCAACTCATCACCACAAAGTTCGCACCACCAATCCACCAACAAGTAGCAAACATCATACGATGATCTGGTAGCCAACACCGAAACACAATCATGATACAAGTTTCACAATAATCATCACTACTCATTCATAATAATAATTCCATCTCATGTTTGGCCTCCTGCAGCTGTTCCTTCACCTTATGCACCTCCTACCGTGAATTTTTGGTCTTGCGGGACTCTCTAGCATTTCTTAAAGGGTTCTTTTAGAAGATCTGGATGTCTCATCTCAGGGTGAGGACTCTATAGGATCTCGAAAGAGATCGAAAGCATGATAGAACAATTAGCTCACAGAGAGAAAGAGTTTCAATACACACCTAAGAACACGAAAAAGAAGGGCAGAGATCATTCTTCTTATCATATATATTGGAATAAATGCGTCAGTGAATGGGTAGGATATTGAGTTTGTTTGGTCAGTCTTTTCATTTAAATGTTCAAGAAGTTCGTTGTCAGTTGGACTGAAATGGGTACTAATAGGTAAGGGTACCCGTTTCAATCCAACTTACAACGAACTTCTTCAACATTTAAAAGAAAAGATGGACCAAACAAACTCAATGTCCTACCCATTTATTTAGGCCTAATTTTGGTTGGACCGAGCCGAATAATCGAGGTCGTCATAGACCGAGCCGAATAATCGAGGTCGTCATAGACCTCGTTATTGGAATAGGCCCGGTTTTAGTATGACCGAGACGAATAAATGCATTTGTCATTAATTTGTTTTGATTCCAGTACTGGTTGGATCGAGTTCAATCTTCGATGACGACATAAAATGATTAAGGCCCAACTGATATTGGACCCAGCCCACCATTTGCTAATGTCATTTTTGATATGACTCATTTTATCAATAAATTGTTTTTGAATTCGTGAGAAAATAATGGGCCGAGGGGGCAAGCCCACATCTTTTTTCCCTGTTATTTTCGGCTGCACTCCAAGTAGCGCTTAATTAAATATAATTCAATCTCATATTACATGCTAATCAATTAAGTAATTGACATCACAGATAATATTTCCATACCACTAATACAAATAAATGTTTCGGATCACACATGACACATTATTATCAATGAACAAAGAACAACCACAAGCAGATAGTCAGTAGGAGCTCACAAACCAATACACATGATATCTCCATGCTCACAAATAAAGCTGGTCTTGAAATAGAACCCACTAAGATAACAAAGCTCAGTACTCACAAACCAGCACAACTAGCTGGGAGGACACAAGCAGAAGACTAAGAAACACAGTGGCCTTACCCAAGGCGCGAGCTTAGTAGTTGACGAAGGAGGGTCTCAGTAGTTTCTACTTGTTTCTTCAACCTCTCAATCTCATTAGTCTGCACTTTCATTGCTACATCTGATGCTTCTTCCTTGATCTTCAAGTCTGTCAAAACTTGGTCCTGTTCAACAAAGATTTCACCAAGGTCAGCAACTGCATCTAGCCCTCCCAACAAAACTTCAGGTCTTGAGCATGTAGCGAAAGCTGGATAATCTCGAGGCATGTAATCAATGAATGGCTTTGACTTCACATTAGAGGGACAGGACACTAGGCCAGAAATGATTTGTCCTGGCACAAGCAAATTAGCGTGCTGGCGGGTGTAATTGGCACCCGCCAGCACATTGGTGGGCAGGGGTGCTGGGCCAACAACTGCCAGCGTTGAAGGCTTAGTGCTGGCGGGCGACAAAAGCCACCCGCCAGCACAAATGGTCCCATTTCTGCTAGCGGGTGGCTTATGTCGCCCGCCAGCATTGACCTTTACTACTAGCGGCTGGCATAAGCACCCGCCAGCATAGTGAATCTGTATGAAGTTGCAAATAGAACATGTTATTTCTGTCAACAATAGTTCAACATGGACAGTACCAACAAGTCAAATTGATTCACCAACAAGTCAAATTCAAACTGAAATATCAACACAAACAACACCTTAGAAAGGTTTATTTCACACAAACAACGTGATCACAAATGTTTCAAAGCACACTTAACCAACACAAATTAAAGTACACTACAATAGGGGCCTCACTCACAAGTGAACTACAACTTGCCTCACTCAGTTCCTAGACAGTCCGCCAGTGAGATAACCACCAAGCACTACACCTATTATCAAGATCACAAAAGCGAGGATGGTGCCCTGCATGCATAATCCTTTATTTTTCTTGGGCTTCTTCTTCCCACAACCATTCTTCGTCAAATGTTCAGTAATCTGCCCTCATAGATCTTCAAGGTCTAGCCTCATTTCATTTTGCGACATCTTCATATCACTGAACCCCAACTTCAAATCAGAAAAGACAATCTTTAGCTAATTCAATTGCTCCATAATTTCAGCCACGGGTTGCACCTGCCCCAGCAGATACACTACACTAGACTGTGCATGGCCAGCACCACCCGATTGTGCTGCCACTTGTAGCGGTGCAGCAACACTGGTGTACATCTGATAGTTTGCCGGCACCAAATGTGGGTAATTTGATCTCAAATGCTGGAGGTATTGAGCTTCCCACCAAACTTCTGGACATGAATTAGGGTCGTCCTACAAGAATAATCAACAAATGCAACTATGTTATTAGGGCAGTAACAAATGCAACTATGGCAAGATTGATTTCGGAGTAACATCATCTACAAGAATAATCAACAAATCCTAAGGTGGCTACCATCAATAAAATAGTGGATAATTATCTAGACATAAACCGAATCACTAATATTAAATCAACCGATTCACTAATATTATATCAACCGAATCACTAATAATCAACAAATCCTAAGGTGACTACTAATATAATATCAACCGAATCAACACGGTTTCTTCTAGCTATTAGGGTAGTGCTGGTGGGTTGAATTAGGGCAGGATATGAAATCAAACCTGGTGGTTGATCGGGCACTTGTAGATGATGTTATTTGCCTTGCTCTTGAACCAAACCACCCTGTGAGACATGGGTACCCCTGGGTCCACACCGACTAGGCTCACGGCCATCCCCGACAAGTGGGTCTGGCCTACCAGAAGACCCACCGACCTGACAGTGGACCCAACTGACCTAGTTGGTGGCCCACACGACCTCCTGAAGACCTTTCAGAAGATTCCAGACGACCTTATCCGGAACGACTCCAAGACTTGGTGTGCAAGACAAGACATCGGTGGATCCCAACCAAGCAGATCGACGGATATGGTACGTGTTGTAATCAACTAGACTTAGGTCTCCTGGTCGTAACCTACCAGGAATCTGGGAACCGACCTTGTCCGCTGGCCAATATAAGGCGGGCGGGGCGACCCCTTGTACAATCACGTAATCCTCAAGCAATCTACACCAACAACTGGACGTAGGGTTTTACTCTCCGGAGGCCCGAACCAGTATAAAACTCGCCGTGTTCTCTGTGTTCCGTGTGCTCGTGCGCAACCTTCGAGTTCTTAGCCTTAGATTCCGCCCCGCCAAACAACTAAACCACCGGGGTTAACCCCCCTGTGGGCTGTCTAGATCTAAACATCTGACAGTTGGCGCGCCAGGTAGGGGAGGAATCTAGGGTTCTTCGTGCAACTCGATGGCTTCGTCGAACGGCGTCATCTTCCCGGAGAGCATGGCGGACATCCTCGCCAACCCCATCGACATCTGCTTCGGCTCTATGCCGGCGTGATCCACCGTTCCAGCCGCATGCCACGTCATCGAGAGCGCTGCGGTCACCTCCAACCAGCAGGTCGGATCCGATCTGCTGGAGAAAACCCACCCACCCACACCTAGTGACCTGATCGCGGGGCTCGATCGCGTCGAAGACATGCTCTCCGACACGATCAAGGTCTGTGAGCGCATCAAGCACCGTCGCAGGACCCCCCCATCTTCATCCCGCATGCCCTTTGGTCTGCGGAACGCGACTCATGCAGCGTCTCGCTACATGAACAACAAGCTTCAGATCCAATCTGAACCCAAGATCCCAGATCGTGGAAACCGCAGGGGTCACCTCGACGACCCTTGCCCCGTCCATGAAGACTCCAAACACACGGCTCGCCAGTGCCGTGTGCTCAAGAAGCTTCACCAACCTCTCACCGCGGCTCATCGCCGACAGTTCAACCGCGAGCCATCCCCGGACCGCCTCGCGTTTCAGATCGCTGCCAACGTCGCTGCCAATCTAGCAGCCAATCCAGCTGCCAACACCGCTGGTAACGCTCCTGGCAATGCCCAAAACAACACCGCCAATGCGGCTGGCGCACAACAACAGAATGTTGCCGCCAACGCAAGACAGAACGCTGGAGCTCAACCTCCGCCAATACAAGCCAACCATGCTCAGAGTAGTCAACGCCAACGTGCACGAGACGAAGTGGAGATAGCACGCCGTGCTAACTATGACCGCGTCAACGGGGTCCCTGATCCCCTTGACGCCAATAACCCTATCCAAGCAACAGATCTTCGGCAGATGCACGACCAAGAGCTCCTACGACATGCCCAGTATGACCAAGATAATGGTCCTCCAGATGACCTCTACGTCATCCCGATGGCCTATGCCCCATCAACTAGCCCTGGAGCAATCAACAACTTCCCGGCGTTCTCACGTCGTCTCAGGATGATCAGATACCCCAAGGACTTTAAACCAGCCATCGAAAAATACGACGGTCGCTCTGACCCAAGTATTTGGCTCAAGATGTACAGCATCACAGCTCGCGCCTTTGGAGGCAATGAGGATCACATGGCAGGATATTTTCCCCTCGTGATGGGCAAAGCGCCACTCTTGTGGCTCGATAATCTTCCCTCGGAGTGCATCACCTCGTGGGCGACCTTGTCACGGCTCTTCACGACCAACTATCAAGCGACCTACAACCGCCC
Source organism: Cenchrus fungigraminus (assembly GCA_036936925.1). Classification (NCBI taxonomy): domain Eukaryota; kingdom Viridiplantae; phylum Streptophyta; class Magnoliopsida; order Poales; family Poaceae; genus Cenchrus; species Cenchrus fungigraminus. The sequence continues at coordinate 23,515 of CM072769.1, forward strand.
TGGCAACACACATCACCTCGCCAGAGTGCGGATGAGGCGCAATGAAATGGCACTGTGAATACACTAACCGCTACTTTGAGAATCGCAACACTCTCGCAGGTGTCAAAGACGAAGACGTCATAGCCTACTACAAGAAGGGGGTAACTAACATCAAGCTCTTCGAGAAGATCCACGAAGCGGACGCCCATACCATCGCCGACCTCATGGCCTACGTCGTCAAGCTTGTCGACACCCAAGATGCGGTGATGCACGACTTCAAAGGAGAAGACCACGACGACGGTAGCGGCAGGTCGCGCAAGCGATCTGGCGAGGTCTATGCGACCGATCCACCTAGACCTTCCACCTTCCTTGAATGTGACTTCAACATGGTCATGGACAACTAGTGCCAGTTCCACTGTGACGCCAAGCATACCATTCATGCAAGACATAACACATCGCTTCGGTGTGCCCAACAGAATCATCACCAACCTAGGGATGGCCTTCACAGGGTCTGCCTTTTGGGATTTTTGTTAAGACAACACGATTGACGTCTACTACTCCTCGGTCGCCCACCCTCGGTGCAACAGCCAGGTCGAACGTGCTAATGGTATGGTTCTTCAGGCTCTCAAAGGTCGTATCTTTGATGACGCTTCAAACTACGCCACCCGGTGGTTAGCCGAGCTACCACACGTGATCTGGGGTCTAAGGACCCAAGTCAGTTCTGCCACGGGCTTCTCGCCTTTCTTCCTGGTCTACGGCTCAGAGGCCATCCTACCCACCGACGTCACCTTCGGAGCTCCACGCATACAGTTCTACAAGGAGGGAGAAGTTGAGCAGACCCATCGTGTCGACCTCGACAGCCTCGAGGAACAAAGAATGGCGACCGTTATGAGGCAAGCTCGCCACGACCAGCAACTTCGTTGGTATCATGATCGCAACGTTAAGGAGACCTCCTTCAACGTTGGCGACCTAGTCCTAAGGCGTATCCAGAAGACCGACGACATGCACAAGCTATCTACCCCTTGGGAAGGACCCATCATCGTCACTGAAGTTATCAGCCCATCCACATATCGCCTCCAGTGGGGTGACAGGCAAGGCGTACCCAACCCTTGGAACGTGGAGCACCTACGTCGATTCTACCTGTAGAATAGTTTTTATTACAGCTTTGTATTCCTCGTCCTTGTACTTTTTTAGTTTAATAAATATTAATTAAAGCAGTCATCTGCTGTGTCTCGAGCCCTACCTTCTCCTCCTTCATGTCATGAACCCTCCCCCTCGACATGCTCAGGGGCTTGGCCCAAGCCAATACTAGGGTCAAAAGACCTGGGGGTTAAATTTCCTGCTCCTCCCCCTCGACATGCTCAGGGGCTTGGCTCAAGCCAACATAAGGGTCGTTCGACCTGAGGACGACGTCCCTCATGACTACCTACTTTGTGTTGTTTCGAGCCTGCTTGGTCGTAAGGTTGCAAAACCTGAGTCTTAGACTCCCTCCCGCGCATCGATCGCACGTAAGTCTCCCTGCTGAGCTATGATGGTTGGTAAACTAGCCTCTCCGTGAGAAGTGGTAGCAGAATACGATAAAGACACATCGCTTCAAGGATACCAAGTTTGCACAAACGCAAAACAAGTATGTCATGCAGGCCACAAGAAGGTTATCAAGTAATGTTTTACATGACTGGAGGAGGGAGGGGGTACAGCTCTAAGACTATGACTACTCTTCACCGTCGTTGCCCTCATAGTCAATGGCATCCATTATCGCCATGGTGGCTTCCCGCACTTCAAGCTCCACGACCTTGGGATCCTTCGTCATGTCTGGGCCTTCCCCGACCTTGACCATGTCAACGTCGGGGTAGTGAGACTTCACCCGTACCAACGCCTCCGTAGCCGCCGCCAAGCTCGTCGCCTTCAAGAGGTCGAGCAGCTTCTCGGGCGCAGCCAAAAGTCGATCGATAGCTGGCCTGGGCTCCTCCCCCTCGACCTGCGACGCCACTATATCCATCGCAAAGTGGGCAGCATTCTTCAAGTCGTTAAGCTCCACCTCTTGCCCTGCAATGATCACCTGGTCATTCTGCAGCGCCTTCAAACCTACCTCAAGACTAACCTCAAGGTCCTTTCGAGCCTGTTTCTTATAAGCCAGCTTCTGGGATACAGCGTACTCACTGTCTATGGTGCCCTTCAACGTCTGCTTCAAATCTTCAGCACCGACCTCCGCCTCACGCAGGTTCACTTCCAGGCTTCAGACCTTCTCCCTAGTGTTGTTCAGGTCGTTCTTGAGGTCCTCCTCTCGCCTGTGGAACTCTGCAATATACAAGGAGTCCTGAGGTCCAGCCCTCAGTAGTACAAGTCAATGATAGAAAAAGTTGCAAGAAATTTGGTCTTACCAATGCTCATGGCATTGAACTGCGAATTGGCCTCTCGAGTTTTACGCTTCTCCTCGGCCAGCTCGTCATCGAGCTTATTCTTGTCAGCCGCCACCGCCTCACGGGCTTGCTTGAGCTCCTGCTCAAGCTCGACCACTCGCAGCTGTAGAGCTGCAGCATCCTTAAGCTGGTCGGCCCTGCCCTTGGCATAGTCAGCCAGTGACTGTTTTGCAAAGACAAAGTAGGTCATTAGCTACATCTAGAAAGCAAGTCATTTATTCAACTCAAAGATAGCGGCTCACCGTGAGGGATTGGTTGAGGGTCAAGATCGCCTGGCGGACCGACCTCATATCCTCATCATCATCAAAGATATCTCCCTCCCAGGGAGTGCCAGTCCAGTCGATGTCTTCACGCCCCAAGCTTGGCACCGTCGACGTCGGACCCAATGCCTGCACACCGGTTGTTTCTGGGTTCTCCTGTGGCTGCTCGATCTGTATCGGGTCCGCAGTTGGGCCCTGAGCCGATGTGCTGGGCATCGAGTTGATGGGGTCTGCGTCGATAATAGGCGGAGAGGAAGACGCCTCGACGTCACCAACGGAACCCTATGTTCCGGCCTCAGTGACAGGCGGAGGAGCCGATGTCTCCACGTTGCCGACCGAGGCCTGGGTCCCGACCTCATGGTCAGACGACCTTGTCCGTGAGGGTGACTCTTGAGCACCCAAGGCGCTCTTAGGTTGGACGTCCGACCTACAATAATCCTCGTCAACACAATACAGGAGCCAATGACAGTTAGCAAATGAATCAACTTCAGTGCCAAGACCTTACCTCACAGCAGCTGGGGCATGCAACTTCGGCCTAAAGGGCCGAACCTGTATCTTCACAGGCATCTTCGCCTGCGCTCCAGCAGCAGCCCGCTGTGCCTCCCTCATCCGATGGAGTTCTTCTTCGTTCGTTTGCTGCTCTAACTCCCGTTGCCTCTTGGTCGCGGGACTCAGCGACCTCCTCGCCGTGCGATCTTCAACAACTAGCGGATCATCAGTGGCCTCGTCCTCATCTTCCTCAACCTCCTTGGCCGGCGGAGTAGGAATTATCGGTGTGGGGATCGACGGAGGAGGGCTCACTTTCCTCTTCCTCTTCTTCTTGTCGGCCTCGAGCTTGGCGGTCTTCGACGTCTCGGCCTTGGCAGTGGCCCTCGCGGTCGACTGCTTTGTTGTTGCTGCCCTTGTCCTGCTCCTGGGCTTTGTGGCACTGCTTGCCGTAGGGCAGTTCGCCACATCATCACCGACTTCCTGGTCGGTATCCTCATCAGCTTCCACCGATGAGTCGGATTGGTAATTCTTCAGCAACACAGCTGCTGGAGGCTGATACTCTTCCGACCTCAACTTTCGACGTGGTTCCTCACCCTGTGGCAAGGGTGCAGGACACCAAAACTGCATCTCCCGAACCTGCAGCAAAAACAAGTACCAGAGAATGAGATCAACGCAAGCAACTAAGCAAGACAAACAACCTAATAGTCCCAGGACTTATAGGGTCAGCTGGTCAGGTCAAGGAGTGTGCTTTCGGGCACTTTCTGCCCTGGGCACCCCCGGTGTAGATCTGTGACACCCTGGCCACCATCTCCCCTTGGGAGACCTTGTGGTTCACCTCGCGCGTGGGGTCTGACCTTGATCGGCTGGATCAGGCGACGACAGAACGACCTCGCCTCCCAACCACACGTAGTAAGCCCTCTGCTCCTCCAGCTATCGCAGCTGTCTCTAGTACAGTTTAGACTCAAGGGAGTTGTCCGGATGGAGTTCACCTATGAGCTCGTATTTCGACAAAGTGCGAACAGAATGGAGCAAGGATATCTTGATTCTTTTTTAGAGGTCAGAACTTTTATTGAATAGAAAAACTTACCGATCTAACCTGTTGGCAAAGGGCTCTTTTGTTTTAAGTCTTCCAGAGCCAGACTATCTCCCACATTACTTACCTTAGTGTAGGGTCAGCCGCTCTTGGAGACGAGGGAGTCAGCTCCCAGTCCACTCTTTTCCATACCTTCTTGGTCATCTGTGGTTTACGAGGTGCAGGGAGTGGTACCTTGGACTGGGACTTGGATTTCCAATATGATTTCTGTCTTGCACTCATTTGCTCTTGCTTCCAGAAGTTTTTCATAAAGGCAATGAGGCTATCCACTTGTGGTTGCGTAGTTTCACTTCTTTGGGCAGGAGTGCCCGTTACTGGTGTGCCTTCGACCATTGAGCATTATTCCTTACGTGGGTGGAATTCAAACCTTTCTTCCTTGCCATTGATGTGGAGATGGATTACTCCTGCGCCAACATCAATTTGTGCATCGGCCGTGCTCAGGAATGGACGTCCCAGAATGAGTGGTACTCCATTACCAATGTCCATGTCAAGTACTACAAAGTCCACTGGAATGAAGCAGTCTCGGACCTTCACCGGGATGTCCTCGGCTATCCCCGCTGGATACCGGACTGAGGAATTGGCTAGCTGCAGCTGTAAGGTAGTTGGGGATAATTCTGTATAATTGAGTTGGTCGAAAACTACCTTTGGCATGACGCTAACACTGGCGCCAAGATCACAGAGAGCATGGTCGAATCTCTGTGTTCCAATTGTGCATGTGATCGTGGGGCACCCTGGGTCCTTCTTCTTTTCTGGAAGACGATTGAGTATAGCTGCGCTACACTCTTCTGTGAGCTTTACCACCTCCGAGATGGGTAGAGCTCGCTTCTTGGTGAGGATATCCTTGAGGTAATGTGCGTACGTGGGTACACGCATTGCCTCGAGGAGTGGAACATTGATATATACCTTTTGAATCATGTCCACGAAATGAGTGAATTGCTCATCCACTGTTGTCTTCCTATTTTGCTGAGGGAATGGCAATAAATTTGTTTCAATAAACTCAGGTTTATCCGCCCTGTCTTCAGGTGCTCTTGCTTGTGAGGGCTCCCTCATGCCAAGTGGTTCTCCACTGGGCTCTTCATCCCCTCTTGTGCTTTTCTTTGTTCCTGCATGGTTAAGATAGGGCGGATCGCGAGTGGTCTTACCCCCTCTCATGACTACCACTTTTACATTTTCAACTGGTGGAACCATATTGACTAATTGAGCTAACTGGGTTTCTATCATCTTATTAAAGCTCAACTAGTCTTTAAGAGCAGAAGAAAGGCTATCGATTATAACATTAAGGCTCTCAAGGGCCTTATCATAGGCAGCTGTTTTCTTATTAAAACCTTCATTAATCTTAGCTTACCCAAATACTAGATCTTTCAAGGAAGGTTGGTTTGGGTTGAAAGAATTACCTTGATTACCTCCTGGATAATAAGGGCGCGATTGATTCCACGTTTGACCTCCTTGTGGACGATAACCGTTGTTGTTGCCGTTCATGTACATCACATCCTCCTGAGTAGTAGGGCAGTAATTCCCTGAATGCCCAGTATTACCACAGACTTCGCAAGTCATGCGAGCATCCATAGCTTGAGTAGTGGTGGCCATGGCAGCCTTCTCATTGGCTAGATCATCCATTCTCTTCATCATTAGGTCCATCTTGGCCTGCAACATATCCGCTTCCTTGACGGTATGTGTACCACTTTGACGTGGCTGGAGTCGATCATCACTCCACCCTTGATTGGTAACCATCTTCTCAATCAATGTAGTAGCTTCAGTGATAGTAAGAGAGAAGAAAGCCCCTCCAGCTGCAGCATCAATATGGCCTCGGGCTGTCGGAGTCAGCCCATTATAGAAACTCTGAAGAATATGCCAGTTGTTCGTCCCATGATGAGGACAAGCCAGGATGTACTCCTGGAGTCTCTCCCAAGCTTCTGGGATAGTCTCATTTGCTGCCTGCTGGAAACTTGAAATTCGCCCCCGAAGGACATTGGTTTTGCCCAACGGAAAGAACTTCGCGAGGAATGCTGCAGAGCACTTTGCCCAAGTGTTAATCTCTGCACGGTTAGCATAGAACCACTGCTTCACCTTTCCCAAGAGGGAGAAGGGAAACAGTCGCAGACGAATAGGATCTTCCTCCACTCCTCGTATAGTGAAGGTACTGCATAGTTCCAGGAACTGCTGCAGGTGGGCGCTCGCGTCTTCGTTAGGCTTGCCACAGAATGGGCTAGCCTGTACCATCATAATTAAGCCAGTCTTGATCTCGAAGTTTCCATTCCTAGTGTTGATCATGAGGCCTGTCGGCACCTGGTCAGCAAAGGGAGCGGAGTACTCGCGGAGAGTCTTCTCGACAGGGTTGGCCATGGAAGTTGATGCGGATGGCACAAAGGAAGCTGGATCGACTTCCGAACGTTCACGAGAAGGAGAGCCGAAATAATTTTGTGCCTTCCTTACGAGTGACTCAGGATCTTCAGTAAAATTCGATGGCAAGTCGAAACCAGTCATGCACTACCTGTCTTCATCATCAATAGACAAAGAAGACAATCCAAGTTAGCCTGCATTGAGAACTGTTTTATTCCTGTCATGATTATAAACATATGCAAAGTGTTGATATGTCATCCTTAAGCCGTCCCCGGCAGCGGCGCCAGAAATGCTTGTTGACATTTCTTAACGCAATCACCTAAGAACAGGTTTGGAACCCATCCTGGTAACAACGCTAGAAATGCTGGTTGGTAAATCTTAACATTACAGAGATCCGCAAGCGCACGGAAGTACCATTGTAGCATTTCCCAAAAGGAGTATTCCAAAGGGTATCGAATCCAAGGAAGGCATTGGCGGAATGACAAGATCAACTCTATTGCAATGAGTATAAATCATAGACGGAAATAAATCAGACACTCAAGTGCAGGGGTAAAGATATGATAATGGGGGTAGTGTGATCACACACACACACTCACTCTCTCTCTAAGGAGTCCTAGGCATAGGAGGCGACACACGAGTTAGTTCTAGGTTCTTATGTACTATACATATAAAGCTGGTAAGAACGAGTTAGATACACTAGCGTTGAAGAACATTGACTTAAGCACCCAGGTACCATGGGGAGATAACCTCCCGCTTTGCTTCTGCACAACTCCGGTTGTTATATTTTAGACTCCTACACCTTATCCGAACGTGGGGGATTTCAGAGGACCAACGGCTGTCACTACCGCGGCCTACCCCAAGACAAACCGTGGGATAAACTCATAAGTAAGGTAGCTACGCAACCCAAGCACCATGCTTACATTGTTAGCCGGACTTGACCGGCCCGGGCTATTGTGACCTAGGTCAAGCCACCAGATAAACCAGCCAATTACACAAAGTATCATAGCTCAAGCACAGACTTCATACAACACAATCATGTCATCTAATTAGATCAAACCAGGTTAGGTACACAAACGGATTCGTGTTTTCCTATGTCTGTTCAACTGGATCAAAGGGTCGTGTTCGTGAAGAACACGAGCCTCTAACTTATGAACAAACACCAGAAACATGTGAAAGTCACCCGTCAAGTGGATCGAAAGGCCTTGTTCATCAAGAACAGGAGCCTCTAAATGATGAAAAGGTGAAGAACACATGAACAAATCACTCATGCATACTAACACAACTTTATATGAAATAGATAAATAACTGAAGTAGATCAAAGTCATATAAATGAAATAAGATACAAGAGAACTCAAACCTAGATCCCAAAGTAGACTTGGAACCTGAATTAGAACTACTCTAGCCTACCTACTAGCCTTGAGACTAAAAGTGAGAGAGGTGTTGCAAGTGTGGATGTATCATAAGTGAGCCCCCTATCCTTCTATTTATAGGCCCGTGCACCGGCGAAGAATGGAGGCAAACACCCTGGGGAAGGCGCCTAGGACCAATAGGGAACCACCACGTGGAAGCCCCTGAGTGGCGGCCACAAGGTCAGTTCGGCCGACCTGTGGGGTCGGCCGACCCCCTGTGGGCCCCACTCGGGGTGTGCTTCCTCCTGGAGGCTGCCCTATGGGTCCTTAGGTCGGTTCCCGGTGTCTACCCTGTTTCGGCGTGATTTGCTTGCCTTTGTGGGCCTATGGATCCATGTGAAGTCCACGTGTCACACTCTGATTCGTCGGGGGTTGCTTCACTTGGATTGCTTGCATGGCATGCATGCATGGCTCCCTAGTTGGCATGTTTGCATGCATGGCATCCTTGTTGGCAGCCCACTAGGATGAGGTGATGTGGCATGAACTATAGAAGGTGAGTTGGGCTCTCTTTTCCTGCTTATTTTCCTGCAATCAAATAATCTCCAAGGACAAGTGGAACTACATTATTCTTAACTAAATACATGTAAGAAATGTCATATGCTCCTTTATTCATGAGTATATTGACGGCTAAAGTAGGTACTTAACAGCCGTCAACAGTTGCCCCAAGACGGCTCCAACGGCATAGTCGCTAGCATCACACATTATCTCGAATGGCTGACTCCAATCGGGTGGTTGAATGATTGATACAGTCACGAGAGCTTTCTTTAGTGTCTGGAATGCCGCCAAGCACTTGTCATTAAAGTCAAATGGCACATCCTTTTGAATAAGGTTAGTTAATGGCTTGGTGATCTTTGAGAAGTCCTTGATAAATCTTCTATAAAATCCTGCATGGCCCAAGAAGCTCCTCAAAGATTTGATATCCGTCGGTGGTGGAAGTCTCTTGACTGTCTCGACTTTGGCTTTATCCACCTTAATGCCCCTTTCGGATATCACGTGTCCCAACACTATACCTTGCTTCGCCATAAAGTGGCATTTCTCCCAATTGAGCACCAAGTCAACCTCCGCACATTTCATGAGAACCTTATCCAAGTTGGCTAAACAATCCGCAAAAGTTTTCCCATAGACGTAAAAATCATCCATGAACACCTCGACAATTTCTTCAATGAAATCCGAAAACACAACCATCATGCAACGTTTGAAAGAGGCCGGAGCATTACACAAACCAAAAGGCATCCTTCTATATGCAAATGTTCCATATGGGCAAGTAAAAGTTGTCTTGTGTTGATCTTTCGGGTGAATAGGAATTTGCATGAACCCCGAGTACCCATCGAGAAAGCAAAAATAGGAATGATTTGCTAACCTTTCAAGCATCTCGTTAATGAACGGTAGGGGGAAGTGATCCTTCTTCGTTGCTTTATTTAATTTCCGATAATCAATGCACATCCTCCATCCGGTTACGGTCCTTTGTGGAATTAACTCATTCTTCTCATTCTTCACCATGGTCAAGCCTCCTTTCTTTGGCACACAATGTATGGGGCTCACCCATTCGCTATGCGGTACCGGGTAAATGATTCCGGTGTCCAATAACTTGATCACCTCCTTCTTCACCACCTCTCGCATGGCATGGGTTAACCTCCTTTGATGGTCCACTACGGGATCGCATTGATCCTCCAAGGGTATGCGATGAGTACAAAAGGCTGGGCTAAGTCTTTTGAGATCATTAATTGAATACCCGATCACCTTCTTGTGCTTCTTCAATAAATTCAGCAACATCTGATTTTCTTCGGGGCTCAACTCGTCACTCACAATCACGGGATAGGTCTTGTCCGGCCCCAAAAATTCATACCTCAATCCCTTGGGCAAAGGTTTGAGGTCCACCTCTGGCACTTCTGGCTCTTCAGGCTTAATTTCTTCGATATCCTCAAATTTCTCCTCCTCCATGCTTCCATCTTGTGGTTCTAGTCTTTTAGATGCTTCCTCCAATTCTTCGTCTTGCTCATCATTAGGTTGATTCTCCATTGCTCTTTGTAGTTGATCCCTAAAAGTTTCAACAAAATGAAGACTTCCTACCTCTTCGTCATCAAGAGGTAGGGGTAAGGAGTTCCTAGAATCGGGAAGAAAATCATATGTATGTTTATCTCCATCAAGATTAATCGTTACTTTCCCTTTTCCGACATCTAAAATAGCATTAACCAACTTTAAAAAGGGTCTACCGAGAATTATGTGATCATGTTTATCATAGTAGGCATCAACAATAAAGAAATCGGTTGGTATGCATTTTTTAGAGATGACAACTACAAGATTGCAAGCAATTCCATGAGGCCTAACAACTCTACCATCTCCCATGATTAACTTAGTTGAAGTTGGGACTAGGTCTATGGTATGATTATGAATCTCATCATAAAGTTTAGAGGATAAGACACTTACTTGTGCTCCGATTGTCACATAAAGGTTTGAATTGAATTCCATTAATCGTGCAACTTAAGTGTGGGGTTGTCTTCTCCTCTTGATCGGACCCTATGGCGTAGACTTCAGTAAGGCGAGCGTATGACGATGCTTTGGGCTTGATCCCCATCACTCTTTTCACCTCGGCTATATGGTCCGGATCCACTTCTACTTCATTAAAGAGCTTTCGAAAAATCTCGCTGATCGTTTCAAGATCATATGAATTTTCCGCTTGCTTCCCCGGCGGGAAATCTACCTCCAAAGCTCTTGCCACCCCCTTTTGGTTGGGGTATGGTCTTCTCTTGTCAAACACTTCCCCAAAAATCAATTGGAACCCAATCCATTTGCTCGAACTCCCTCAATGGCTTTGTACTTGAAATGCTTCTTCCATTCACTTGGCTTGACTTGGCGAAGTCAATGTTTGAAGTAGTTCTTGCTTCCATGTGTACTTCTTCTAATTTTTCTGGAATTGGCTGCTCTGTCTTGTGTTCTAGGGTCGCTTCTCTGAAAATTCCAGCAAGTGTTCTCACACTTGAATCACATTCTAGCTTCCCGGAAAGTCGTGTTTCTCATTCTCTTCGCGTGGCCGGCGCCTTGATGATTTTTTGTAAAATTTGGGCGGCTTCCGTGAGTGTTTTCTCCATGAGATCCCCTCTTGCACACATTTGAACATGTTCTGCACAACTAGGGGTTAGGGAAAAGAAAAAGGTGTGCAAAAGTACGTCACCGGAGAATCCGAGTCGTGGTCTTTGTTCAATCAACTCGTTGAATCTATTCCATACTTGGTCTATCCCTTCTAATTCTCCTTGCGTGAAGGTGATCACTTGCCTCCTTAGATGTTGGACTTTACTTATCAAGAAGAATTTTTCACAAAACTTCCTTGTCAATTGGTTCCAATTCCCTCCAACCTCGAAGGATGCGAATGAGTACCACTTCTTTGCCTCACCGGCAAGTGAGTATTGGAAGAGATTCCACTTGAACCATTCATCAGGGACTCCTTCTTGTCATACCGTATTGCATAATGTCACGAAGTGCTCGATGTGTCCATACAGGTTGTCCGCCTCCATCCCTTCGAAAGGATTGGCCGCCGCCATCTCGATGATTCGCGCCTTAATCTCGTACTTCGTCGCTTCGGGCTTCGAATCCAACTCTTGTACCTTGATGTCTTCACATCGGGGGCTAGCGTAATCCCTTAATGAATTCTCCAGTTCTTCCAAAGGATGGTGGGCGAACGCCATCTAGACAACAAAAACAAAAACAAAACAAAAGCAGGGGTTTCTAGGAAACAAAGGTTAGATGTTAGTAATCAACAAAAATTAACACAAAATCAAACGTAGCAAACTGGCTTGCTCCCCGGCAATAGTGCCAGAAAAAGGGGCTTGTTGACAGTTCGAAACTGCATTCAACTTCACTGCAAGTACACGGAGTGACTTGGTGCCTTTTTCACCAAGAGAGGGGACCTCCAAGGTTCTTGTCAATCCACGGAGCAAGGGGATTGCTAGAGTTCGATCTAAAGCTAATCTAGTTGATTAAGACAACCTTTAACTAGAGATTAATCTAAGAGCAAACTAATCTTAAAACAAAAAGGTGTGTGAGGTGAACTAGATGTAGAGGACACTTGCCCATAGGATCTAGGATACATGAACATGCAACCGCCAAGGAAGATAAAAACCAATCTAATATATTGAAGGTGTGACCGCGGCTTCACCCTTTTCCTTCTCTCGCACTGTCACTACGCGATGGCAATCAAGGCAAAACAACGAACGATCACGGTGTGTTGAAGGGATCAACGGGAGTAGTGAGATCTATACACCCGAAAAGAATGGTAGCTAGCCTCTGAGGACCAGGTGTGTCCGAAGACTAGTGGAGGGTCGCTCCTTAGTGATGAGTGATTGACAACATTGTGTGGACTGATGCTTGGCTAAATGTGCAGGTACAGGTTGCGACTTGACTCGTGTTGGTGCAGGTGAACAACAAGCGCGAAAGGCCTTAGACGTGGCGGCCTCCGGGTGATGGAGAGGCAAGTAGGCTTGGTTCGATGGACCCGGTGGCTGATGGGGTCAAGTGCGAGCCGTGCGGTGCAGGACTGGCGGGCTGAAGTCGTGAACATGGGCCGGTGCAAGGTAGCGGTTGAAGCCCGAAGCTTGCGCGCGAGGTTTGGTGGTTTGCCCACAAAACCATTGGTGGATGGTTTCTTGGTTTAGGCCTCAAAACCAAGCCCGGAGGCCCAAGGCGTCGGAGACGGTGATCCGAGAGCTTCGTGAAGCTTCGAGGCGGAGGGCACATTGCGTGATCGCGGGGTTTGCGTCGATGTGAAGCGAAGCCGCGGTGGAAGCGTGTCCGTCCGATGAAGACTTGACCAAAATGCCCCTCAGGGGTTGTATCTTCTTTTAAGTAGTAGGGGTAGCGTGGTCATTTACGTCCCTCCAAAGGACTTCGTATAAATAGCGGAGAGGTGGATGGCATCTCTCTCTCTTGGACTCTAGGGCTTTCTCCCCCGGTAGATTTCTCTAAACTGCTTCGTTTTCCTCTGGATTCCTTAGGCTAGACTCTTGTACAGACTCTGACCTCTGGATGTATGGAAGCATTCGGTGTCCCGGTGATCTCCTAGTCCCCTGTGATTTTCGTGTCATTTTTGGGTCTATTTTTGGGAGTTTTCGTTCTTCGCCCGATTCGTGATTTTGGGGGCATTTCCTCATAGATTTCTTTGAGGGGATCATGGGTGGATGCCTTGCGCATCTTTGTGTGTGATCTTGACCCCTCAAATGCCGTGGAGAGCCTTCGATTCGTGCATTTTTTTGTTGGAGCCCGACTTCATGGTGGTGGTTCGTGTGATCCGCGATTCTCGGTGATTTAGGGAGTTAGAGGTCGAGATTTTTGGGGCATAGCATCCTTGTGTGACGCTTTTCATCTCCCCAAAATCTTGTCTCAAGAGCTTCAACTATTTGGGAGATCTGGTGATGGAAAGGTAGGGTTGACTCCCGAGCTCGAGCATTTTTCTGCTCTGTACGGGGCTAGCGGACAGTCCGCGAGGAGCCCGCGGATAGTCCGCGAGACCTGTGTTCTTCGCGTGTTCTTCGTGTTCTGGCACGTCTTTGTTTCGATTCGTTTCGCCCCCATGTTTTGGTTGCAGGGTGTTTGGTGGACAGTCTGCAAGGGTCCCACGGACAGTCCGCGTGGCCGGTTTTCTGGCGGACGGTCCGCGGAGCCTCCACGGACAGTCCGTATTTTCGAGGTGCATCTCTAGTGGCTTGGATGTTTATTTCGGACAGTCCGCGGGGTAGGTCCGGATAGTCCGCCGTAAACACACGGATAGTCCGCCCGTACCAGCCAGACGGTCCGCACTGGTCGTTTCCAGAATTGATCAAGTGCTTTGTTTCTTGTCCGGTGCTTCTGTTCTTTGCTTCTAGGCTTCTTGGTTGAACCTCTTGGGTTGTTGAAGGACCGGAACAGCGAACCAGAGAGGGGGGGAGTGAATGGGAGCCGATAAAAATTCTACTCAAGAATTCAGCCTATGAACCTAATTTCACTCGGACACCTCCACAAGCTTCTCTTGTCAAGTCCACGTAGCCACTGGAGTGCTACTGAACCTAGGAGCAAGATCCAACCAACAGCAACACACAACACGCAGCGGAAAACAACACGAAACTGCTGCTGGCAACCAAAACTGGTCAGGCCAGTTTCTGAAACCGGTCAGACCGCTTCTCTGGGACTTAGCCTCTCGCAGGCAGGGGAAACTGGTCAGGCCGGTTTGGCAAACCGGTAAGGCCGGTTTTGTCCAGGAAATCCCCAAAAGACCTTCGAGGCCAAAACTGCCCCAAAACACCTCAAGAACCTCTCCACCTTTGAACAAGAAAAGCCATAGCATGAACACGACTCTCCTGCTCAAAAACCTTCTCGACAGCCCACTAGGGCTAAACCGGTCAGACCGGTTTGGGAAACCGGTCAGGCCGGTTTTGCCAGGACAGTCGAGAAGAACTCAGCCCGTGGGAAAAACCAAAACTTCACCTCAACCGATCTCCCGATTCGTTCCACGGATTCAAGTGAGACTTTGGGGATAGCTGGGGTACCTCGTGGGCTACCTTTGGCTAAAAGCTCGGTCCCCAAAACCTACTCAATCAAGAGGAATCGGAAGTCAACCCTCAAGAACACTTTCCCATGGAATCCACCGAAAACCATCAAATTGAAGCCGTTTCGGAGGGTTTGTTGGAGCAAGATCACCAAGCAAAGAGGCACAAGGTCCTCATCCGTGACATCCAACAAGAATCCCTCAAAGAAATGCCCCCAAAACTTCCCCACGGAATTTCCAAGAAAAAGCCTCGAAAATCACCAAAAAGGAAAAACGGGAAGAACACAAACAAGCCTTGAGGAACCATGACGAATCATCTATACATACCATGAAGGTTCATACAAGGTCTAGCTTCCGCCTGATCATCCTTCCCTCTCACAAGATCTCACCATGAAGCTCTCAAGCTAGTCCTAGAAATCCTAAGGAAAATAGGAAGGGAAAATAGCAAAGCAAAATGAGCTAGGGTTCCAAGAGATGGCTACCATCCTCTCACCACTTGGGTTATATGGAGGCAAGCCGAAAGACTGAAATACCCCTAAAGCCTAAACTAGGATACACGCCCACCAAGGGCACTTTGGGAAATTGTCTTCGTAACACCATCGGACGGATGCCCGGTGACCGCACTTCGCTTAGCCTCGACGCAAGCCTTGCGATCCCGACGCGTGTCCTCCGCTTCGAAGCTTCCGACGCCCTGTGACCCCAAATCGGTCAGACCGGTTTCCCAAACCGGTCAGGCCGATTTTGGCCTGACAGCCACGCCTAGTCTTCGGCCTCGGCTTTGTGACTCAACCGAGTAACCCGATGGTTTTCTGGTGAACCACCGCAAACCCCACGAACTTGATGTAGCCTCCGCCAATCACCCCTCATGACTTGGCTCCCACGAAGTCCCGGCTCGACCTTGGTTTTGAGGCTCAACCAAGAACCCGTCCGCCGACTTCATCTTGCTGTTCTTGCCACCATGCGGCCCGCACTTGACCCCGCTGGCCACCGGGTCCCTCGAACCAAGCCTACTTGTCTTCTCCACACCTGGAGGCCTCACCGGCGATGACCTTTCGCGCTTGTTCTTCACCTGCACCAACACCAGTTAAGCCACAACCTGCACCTGCAATACTTAGCCAAGAATCAGTCCACACAACATTGTCAATCACTCATCACACCAGGAAGCGACCATCCACCGGTCCTTGAACCACACATGGTCCTCAGTTGTGTGTGCCTTGATTGGAGCTTAGCTTGTGTGCACGGATTCGTGGAGTGGCAATCGGGGTATAGGCCGAGTTCGACCTTAGGGAAGAATTTTTATCGGCTCCCATTCACTCCCCCCCCTCTCTGGTCGCCTATTTCGGTCCTTCAATTGGTATCAGAGCTGGTTACGGATCTTCGTGATTCTAACCAGTCTAAGATCCAAAGATGGGTGATTACGGCAAGGGGTCGGGTCCTCCGCACTTTGATGGCAAGAATTACCCGATGTGGGAGAGATGCATGGGCGCGTTTTTGCGAGGGAAGGGAACTCTTATTTGGGAGGTCACTCAAAATGATCAATATGTCATCCCAGATAGTTTTCTGCTTCCAGGATCGCGGGACATGTTTGAGGCCAACAGCAAGGCCGTTGATTACTTGTTCCGTGCTCTCTGTGCCTCGGAGTTCGAGCGAGTGTATGGAGAGAATGTGGCCGGAAAGATATGGCTCAAGTTGAGAACTGCTCATGTTGGCAATGCCCAAGTGCAAGCCCGTTTGTTTTCCACTTACCGGAGAGAGTATGAGAACTTCACTCATCTCCCCGGTGAGTCGACCGATGCTATGTTTCAGCGCTTCACTTGTATAGTCAACAACATGAGGGCCAATGTGACAGTGCTCCCATACACGGATCATGATCAAGCTATCAAGCTTTTGCATGCCCTGGATAGGTCTGTGTGGGAAGCCAAGGTCGAGGCCATTGAGGAGTCTAGCGTGTATGATACGCTGACGTTGGATGAGCTGTTTTCCAAGCTCAGGTCTTCTAAGGTTGATCGTGGCTTGAGAGCCAAGAGCGAGAGCCCCACTGATCCTCATAGTTTGGCTCTTGTTTCTGGATCACGATCTAACGCTAACCCTGGTGGTTTCTCTTTGTCTTGTCTTGTGTCTTTGCTAGATGAGGACTTTGAGGTGCCAAGCGAGGACGATCTCGCATTATTGAGCAAGAGGTTTGGGCGGATGTACGAGAACCGCCAGAATGCACGGCGGAGCTCGAGGATGTGCTATCGACGCGGGAAGCACGGGCACTTCATCGCCGAATGCCCTGAAGCCATGGAGATCAAGAACGACTACAAGGGCAAGCCCAAGCACGACTACAACAAGTACCGGTCCCGGAATGACTACAAGGACAAGCACAAGGACAAGGGGGAGAGGAGGCACAAGAAGGGTGGCGGCTACAAGAAGAAGACCGCTTGAGCAATGGTGGCCGGAGCGAGCGACATCGACTTGACATCAAGTGATGCTTCTTCAGACTCGAGTAGCGATGAAGAGCAAGAGAAGCGCAAGGACAAGCGGCACACGGGCAAGAACTTCACCGGCCTAAGCTTTGTCACACAAGGAGGCTTTTGCGGCATGGCGCACTCCAAGAAGGGTGGGAAGCACAGCTCGGATTCGAACTCCGACTCCGATGATGAGGTACGACAAGATCCCAACTTCTTGCTAGAGGAGAATGCTAGGCTCAATGAGTTGCTTGATAACCGTGATGATGTGCTTAGAAAGACCAACAAGGAGAAGAGAGAATTTAGGTCTTTGTTGGGTGATGCTAAGGACAAGGTAGCCGAGATTGAATCCTTGCTTGTGAATGCTAGGAATGAGATTGTTGCTTTGAAGTCAGCTCCTGTGGTGTCGGATGAAATTGATTGTGGTGATTCCTCAGTTTTTCTTGCTGACTTGACTGCCCTCAAGGAGGAACATGCCTATGTTCTTGAGGAACTAGATGTGGTTAGGGTGGAGTGTGATGAGTTGATGTCTAGGCCAGCTTTACTAGGTGCTTGTACCTCATGTCCTATTTTCATGCTAGACTAGATGAATCTCACACTAGGATTGTCTCTCTTGAGGCGGCATTGAAAGCTCCTCTTCCTACATCATGTTCAACCTGTGAAATGCATGCTTTGAAAAACATGGAACTTGCAAACTATGTTGATCGTCTGCAGGATGAAAATGATGAATTGAGAAAAATGATGGGGTGGTTGTCTGGGCATGAGCCACAATTGAGTATGATGTTGGCTCAGTTCAAGAGGTTTGATGGTCAGGCGTTGGGGGCTGACAAGAGTGGTGAGGGAGAAGAGAAAGCCAGAGAGATCCCCATTCCACTACACACCACACCAATGAACAAATTTGCACCCAAGCCAAACCATCTCAGAAACAAGCTTGACACAACCCCAGATCCTCCAGTGTTCCCCCACAAATCTGAGAACTACCAGAAGCCCATCAAGTTTGTGAGCACCCAGGGGAGTGTCTTTGATGGGAAGACAGGAGAGAAAGCTGGAGAGAAGCTTGTAGAGAAGCCACAGCCTAAGCCAGTGCCGATCCGCTTCCATTGTGAGTATTGTGGGAGGGATGGGCATAAGGATGAGTTCTGTTTTCGGAGGAAGAGGGATGAGAGGTTTGCTAGGGAGATGGCAAACAAGGACAGGTACCACCTTCCTCGTGGTGTGCCTGAGCCTCGAAGAGGGCCTCTACCTAGGGGTGATGTGTTTGTGAGGACAGTTCCCACTCATGGAGGTGGAGGTGGAGGTGGAGGTGTGTTCCCTCAGAGAGATAGGCTTGTTGGGTTTGGGCGTGGTGAGTTGGCTCGACGTGCTCCTTCTCGTGACCGTTACGAGTTTGGGAGGCACGATTGGAGCTTTGGGTCTCAGATGGACCACGGGCCACATTTTCCCCCTCGTGGTGCGCGTACTCCTCCTGTGAGACGTGACAGGTCCTTTGGTGGTTGGCGTGAGAGGGCTCCGCCTAGAGGTTTTGGGAGGATGGATTTTGCTAAACCTTCTTTTGAGCAAATGTCTCAGCACTGGTTTGACTCTTTTGGTACTGACCCCAGTGTTGAGTCGCTTGCTCATTCTCGTCCTCGTTTTTTATTGCAGGTGGGAGGCTTGGAGAGCTTTTGGTTGATCGACTCCAGTTGCTCAAGACACATGACCGGAGATCGTGGGTGGTTCGCCAGCCTCACCCCGGTGAGTACGAGGGAGTACATCACTTTCGGGGACAATGGGAGAGGACGAGTGCTTGCTGAAGGTATGGTGAAGGTGAGTAGCAAGGTGACCTTAAGAAGTGTGGCCCTGGTCAAGTCACTTGGTTTTAACCTGTTGTCAGTATCTCAATTACTCGACGAAGGTTTTGAGGTTCATTTTAAGTTGGGTGCTTCTCGTGTGCTTGATTCTCGAGGCGATCTTGTCTGTACGATCGTCCCCGAGGGTCAAATCTTTCGTGCCGACTTTTCTCAGTCTGTTGGTCCTCCTCGATGCTTTGTTGCTGGCGTTTCGGCCGAGCTTTGGAAATGGCATAGGAGATTGGGACACTTGAGCTTTGAGTTGCTTTCCCGCTTGAGTGGTCTTGATCTTGTCCGAGGATTGCCCAAGTTGAAATTCGAGAAGGATTTGGTTTGTGCTTCTTGTCAGCATGGAAAGATGGTTGCTGCTTCTCACGCCCCCCTGACTTCTGTCATGACCGAGCGACCTTGTGAGCTGTTGCACATGAATTTGGTTGGGCCAGCTCGTGTTCACTCTGCTGGTGGGAAGTGGTATGTTCTTGTGGTCGTTGATGATTTTTTGAGGTACTCTTGGGTTTTCTTTTTGGAGGATAAGAGTGAGACATTTGGCTTTGTTCAGGACTTGATCTTGAGGTTGAAGAACGAGAGACATGGAGATGCCATTCGAGCTATATGCAGTGACAATGGCACGGAGTTTAAGAACTCTCATTTTGATGCCTTTTGCAGTGATCTTGGTCTCGATCATCAGTACTCTTCTCCATACGTCGCTTTCCAGAATGGCGTTGTGCAGAGGAAGAACCGGACCCTTTGTGAGATGGCCAGGACGATGCTTGATGAGCATAGGACTCCTAGGTGTTTCTGGGCCGAGGCGGTCAATACCGCTTGCTATGTCTCAAATCGCATCTTCCTTCGTGCTTTCAAGAAGAAGACCTCTTATGAGCTGATGCATGGCCGACAACCCAAGGTGAGTCATTTTAGAGCCTTTGGCTGCAAGTGTTTCATTCTGAAGAAGGGCAAGTTGGATAAGTTTGAATCTAGATGTTCGGATGGGATTTTCCTTGGTTATGCGATTCACTCTAGAGCATATCGTGTGCTCAACCTTGAGACTAACCGAATCATGGACACTTGCGAGGTAACCTTCGATGAGACACAGCCATGTAGCTCTTCTGCTTTTGAGTGTGCAGGTGATGATGAGATTGGAGTGAGGATCTTTGAGGATGTGAAGGATGGAGATGGAGACGAGGATGATGATGATGGTGGTGCTCCCGTTGCTGATTGTGTACACGCAACTTCCACTACTACGACGATGATCGAGGATGGACCATCCCCTACACCCACTACGATTGAGGCTATTCGAGTGGAGGTTGCTCCAGAGGGGGAGGTTGTGTCCAGGCGAGAGGCTCCCCGGCGAGTACAAGTTGATCACCCACTGTCGACCATCATTGGTGACCTTCATGAACGCACTACACGGTCGAGGTCAAGGAACACTTCTCATTTCGCTCATTCTGCCTTTGTTGCGTTGTTTGAGCCCAAAGATATTCGACACGCCTTGTCTGACGAGAATTGGGTGAATTCCATGCATGAGGAGTTGGAAAACTTTGAGAGAAACCAAGTCTGGGTGTTAGTCGATCCACCGCCAAATTGCCGTCCCATAGGTACCAAGTGGGTGTGGAAGAACAAAGACGGTGAGAATGGGATGGTTGTGAGAAACAAGTCGAGGTTGGTGGCGAAGGGATACAACCAGAAGAAGGGGATAGACTATGAGGAGACATTTGCTCCTGTGGCCCGTTTGGAGGCAATTAGGATCCTTCTAGCCTTTGCCGTGGCTAAAGGGTTCAAGTTGTACCAAATGGATGTCAAGAGTACTTTCTTGAATGGGGTGATAGAGGAAGAAGTGTATGTGAGGCAACCCCCGGGGTCTGAGAGTGAAAAATACCCACACCGTGTATACAAACTCCAGAGAGCGCTCTATAGGTTGAAATAGGCACCTAGAGCTTGGTATGGCAGGTAGAGAGGCTTTTTGCTGAGTAAGGGGTTTGTGATGGGCACAGTTGATAAGACCCTGTTCCT
The DNA here is from genome assembly GCA_036936925.1 of Cenchrus fungigraminus. Taxonomy (NCBI): domain Eukaryota; kingdom Viridiplantae; phylum Streptophyta; class Magnoliopsida; order Poales; family Poaceae; genus Cenchrus; species Cenchrus fungigraminus. The sequence continues at coordinate 44,308 of CM072769.1, forward strand.
CCTTAAGCATGGGAATGACCTTTTGATTGTTCAGATATACGTGGATGACATAATCTTTGGTGGCACTTCTCATGATCTTGTTGCCAGATTTGCAGATGACATGAGCAGGGAATTTGAGATGTCCATGATGGGCGAGCTGCAGTTTTTCTTGGGTCTCCAGATCAAGCAGTGCAAGGACGGGACCTTTGTACATCAGACGAAGTACACCAGGGACATGGTGAAGAAGTTTGGCATGAACGACTCCAAGCCACTGACTACACCGATTAGTACGACTACGGCTTTGGACGCAGACGAGGACGGCGAACCCGTGGACCAGAAGGAGTACTGTAGCATGATCGGCTCCCTCCTCTACTAGACGGCGACGAGGCCGGACATACAGTTCAGCGTGTGTCTGTGCGCTCATTTTCAGGCTTCACTGAGGACTTCACATCGGCAGGCCGTCAAGCGGATTTTTAGGTACTTGAACTACACTCCTGAGTTTGGTCTGTGGTACTCTGCCTCCTCGACACTCAGGCTTCATGGATTTTCTGATGCGGATTTTGCTGGGTGTCGATTTGATCGCAAGTCCACTTCTGGGTGTTGTCAGTTCCTTAGTTCTTCTTTGGTCTCTTGGTCATCTCGCAAGCAATCCAGTGTAGCCCAATCCACCACCGAGGCTGAGTATGTTGCTGCTGCTAGTTGTTGTTCCCAGTTGCTTTGGATGACATATACCATGAGTGATTTTGGAGAGGAGTGCTCCCAGGTTCCACTTTTCTGTGACAGCACCAGTGCCATAAGCGTAGCCAAAAATCCTGTCCTCCACTCCAAAACAAAACACATAGAAGTGAGGTACCACTTCCTGAGGGACAATGTTGAGAAGGGAAACATATCTTTGTCCTATGTCCCTACCCAAGACCAACTAGCTGGCATTTTCACCAAACCACTTGACCAAGCCACTTTCACTCGCTTGCGGGGTGAGCTTGGGGTGTGCTTTCCTTTCTAGCTGGGTCTTGGAGCTTCTCATGTATATATGTGTCATATGTTCATTTTGTTGCATTTCATTCATGCACTTTACTTTCTGTACAAAACATGGTAGGATAGCCATCTTTGGATCACTTGAGCTAGGAATAAGCTTCTCTTGTATACATTTATCACCGATGTGCTATGGATGAGATATGTGCATGTATGGTTAATTGTGGATGTGAATGCTATGCTGTGGATGGTTTTGCCATATATTTGTGTTGAGATAACTTTCTTTTGATGAAAATGCTAAAATTGTGTCTCTCATGAGTAGATGATTGTCTATGCTCAGTTTGTGCTTAAATGCCTATATCATGTTTAGTTTGTGCTTAAGAATCATGTTCTCTTTGCTTGGGGTCAAAGACCTTTCTGTCATTGTAAATGTTTAGCCCTTTTGCTTGCTTGGGGAGGAGCATAAGCTTCTTTTTGCCGCAAAGGCACTTCATGTACCATGTTTAAACTTGAAAATGAAATTAGTGTATGAATTGCCTTATGTTTGAAAAATGAGCTCCTAATCATGTTTTATGGTTTGATATTCATATCTTGGGTGCTAAACCGTAGCATGCTTGTCTACCATGAGAAGTCTCATTTTAAGAAGTAGACACATGGCTCGGTGGCTTTAACATGACTTAAGTAGCTTGTGGGCATTTATGATGATCTTGTGATGAGAATTTCTGATCTTGCATAAACTTTGGATGATCTAGTGTATTTATGTTCAAATTGGTATAGAGAGAGTCTTGCTCATGAGATGACTATTTCATTGTGAAAATTGCTTTTGGCCATGTCACATGCTTATATGTCTCTACCTTCTTGATGGCAATATGCTAGACACACCATGTCTACTTTGCTTGCTCTATGTCTCATTTGTAGCATTTTGTTGTGCTCTTTGTATATTTGAGAAGCTTGGTAGATTGTATATGTGCTTTGACATGCATTTTTCATGAAAACAAGGGAAAGAGTTTCATATACCTTGATTCATGCATTGTCAACAAGGGGGAGAAAATACATGCATTTGGGGAGAATTTTCATGCATTGGAAGTTTGTGGAAAATTGGTATGCATTTGTGAGATGTGGCATGTGAGGAGAAAAATTGAGAAGAAGAGGTTGCATTTGCTCAGGGGGAGTTTGCATATGTGCAGGGGGAGCTCCTTTGTTTTTCCTGAGTTTTGTGCTTTGTGATGTGCTCTTTGAGAGCTTTGTTTTGTCTCGGCTGTGTCGAGCCATTGCCCTTGTCTTAGGGGGCCGAGACTTGGATTGGCGAGTGATCGAGTTTTTCGCTTGTTCTTTGGCTTTGGATCACTTGTTTGGGAGGTTTGTGTTCGTGGTTGTTTTCTTTTCTTTTTCTCTATGTGATTTCTATGGGTGTTGTCAATGCACTCATCAAGGGGGAGATTGAGGACCAGGTGTGTCCGATGACCAGTGGAGGGTCGCTCCTTAGTGATGACTGATTGACAACATTGTGTGGACTGATGCTTGGCTAAGTGTGCAGGTACAGGTTGCGGCTTGACTCGTGTCGGTGCAGGTGAAGAACAAGCGCGAAAGGCCTTAGCCGTGGCGGCCTCCGGGTGATGGAGAGGCAAGTAGGCTTGGTTCGATTGACCCGGTGGACGATGGGGTCAAGTGCGAGCCGTGCGGTGCAGGACTGGCGGGCTGAAGTCGTGAACATGGGCCGGTGCAAGGTAGCGGTTGAAGCCCGAAGCTTGCGCGCGGGGTTTGGTGGTTTGCCCACAAAACCATCGGTGGACGGTTTCTTGGTTTAGGCCTCAAAACCAAGCCCGGAGGCCCGAGGCGACAGAGACGGTGATCCGGGAGCTTCAGGAAGCTTCGAGGCGGAGGGCACGTGGCGTGATCGCGGGGTTTCCGTCGATGTGAAGCGAAGCCGCAGTGGAAGCGTGTCCGTCCAATGAAGACTTGACCAAAATGCCCCTGAGGGGTTGTATCTTCTTTTAAGCAGTAGGGGTAGCATGGTCATTTACCTCCCTCCGATGGACTTCGTATAAATAGCGGAGAGGTGGATGGCATCTCTCTCTCTTGGACTCTAGGGCTTTCTCCCCCGGTAGATTTCTCTGAACTGCTTTGTTTACCTCTTGATTCCTTAGGCTAGACTCTTGTACAGACTCTGACCTCTGGATGTATGGAAGCATTCGGCGTCCCGGTGATCCCCTAGTCCCCTGTGATTTTCGTGTCATTTTCGGGTCTATTTTTGGGAGTTTTCGTTCTTCACTCGATTCGTGATTTTGGGGGCATTTCCTCATGGATTTCTTTGAGGGGATCATGGGTGGATGCCTTGCGCATCTTTGTGTGTGATCTTGACCCCTCAAACGCCGGGGAGAGCCTTCGATTCATGCATTTTTGGTTGGAGCCCGAGTTCATGGTGGTGGTTCGTGTCATCCGCGATTCCTGGTGATTTAGGGAGTTAGAGGTCGAGATTTTTGGGGCATAGCATCCTTTTGTGACGCTTTTCATCTCCCCAAAATCTTGTCTCAAGAGCTTCGACCATTTGGGAGATCCGGTGATGGAAAGGTAGGGTTGACTCCCGAGCTCGAGCATTTTTCTGCTCTGTCCGGGGCTAGCGGACAGTCCGCGAGGAGCCCGCGGACAGTCCGCGAGACCTATGTTCTTCGCGTGTTCTTCATGTTCTTGCGCGTCTTTGTTTCGATCCGTTTCGCCTCCGTGTTTTGGTTGCAGGGTGTTTGGCGGACAGTCCACAAGGGTCGCACGGACAGTCCGCGTAGCCGATTTTCTGGCGGACGGTCCGCGGAGCCTCCACGGACAGTCCGTATTTTCGGGGTTTATCTCTGGTGGCTCGGGTGTTTATTTCGGACGGTCCGCGGGGTAGGTCCGGACAGTCCGCCGTACACACGCGGACAGTCCGCCCGTACCAGCCGGACGGTCCGCACTGGTCGTTTCCAGAATTGATCCAGTGCTTTGTTTCTTGTTCGGTGCTTCCGCTCTTTGCTTCTAGGCTTCTTGGTTGAACCCCTTGGGTTGTGTGTGCCTTGATTGGAGCTTAGCTTGTGTGCACGGATTCGTGGAGTGGCAATCGGGGTATATTCCGAGTTCGACCTTAGGGAAGAATTTTTATCGGCTCCCATTCACTCCCCCCCCCTCTCTGGTCGCCCGTTTCGGTCCTTCAGCCTCAAACATGAAAGCATCATCAACACAAAACCAATAGATCAAAACCATAAACGAGTCGGCGATTACATGACATGATCCGTTACAACCCCATGGACAAATGAGAAGATTACCCCATCAAGATGCTAAGGATGGTGTCGTTGATCATGGTAGATGCTTCCGGCGATGCGTCCTTCAACTCCGGGGGCACCGTGCCAGTGCCTCGACGTCCTCCTTCACTTGTGGACGCCTCCTTAGACTAGATGAATGTTTCTTCCCGAGTGCTCTCCTCGAATCTCTTTTGATCCAACCTCTCTTGATGAATGGATCCTGTCAGGGGTATTTATTTCTGTTTTTGACGAAGGGCGGCGCCGGCCAATACTTAGGGTTGAAGGATCTTCATGCACAAGAAACCGGGAACCGAACCGACGCCGAAACAGGCCAGGCCGACCGGCCTGGGCAGACTGGCCTAGGCCCTTCCTGGCCCGGTTCGGTCGCCCTTTCCTCTGAGTGGCCCATCTAGACATTTTGGACTTTGACCCCAATATTTATGTCTTTTTGGCGTCATCAACCCTGTGATAAATATAGGGGGTCTTCTAGTATGAAATCCGATCTTTATGTCTTGGTCCTCGGAGATGTTTTGTCGTAGCACATTGGTCCTTGCCACCTTTGGGAGTGAGTTTGCCTTGCACTTGAACACGAACGGGACTCCTCATTTACTCCTTTGAATTTGATGTGACTCCGTCCCTTTAGTCCATGTTTTCCTACAAAAACATCACACTTCCAAATGCACATACAAAGTTGAACTTGTTATATCATTAGTGTGCCTAGTGGTGGGTTAGTACCATAGTGAAGTTCAAACCAAAGTGTAACGAACATGTTTGGAGAACCAAAATTCACCGTCTACAGGCAAGCCAAATGAGGATGCCAATGCCCATTTGCAGCAATTCCTAGAGCTATGCATCACTTTCATCATCAGGGGTGCAAATATGGATGTTGTTCGTCTACGACTGTTTCCATTCTCTCTCCTGGGGAAAGCCAAGCAATGGTTCTACGCGAATCGTGATGCTATTAACACTTGGGATAAGTATTCGGAGGCATTCCTCAAGAAGTTCTTCCCATTGGGTAAAACCATTGCTCTTCGTGGAAGAATTTCGGGTTTTCAGCAAGCAGCAAGTGAATCTATTCCAGAGGCTTGGGAAAGGCTTCAGGAGTATGTCCTGGCCTGTCCTCACCATGGGATGGAGGATTGGCTTATTCTTCAAAGCTTTTATAATGGGTTGACTCCGACAACCCGAGGCCATATTGATGCTGCTGCTCAGGGAGCATTCTTCTCACTCACTATTGATAATGCTAAATCACTCATTGAGAAGATGGTCTCCAACCAAAGGGTGGAGTAATGAAAGACTCCAACCACGACCGAGGGGTACTCATACTGTCAAGGAAGTAGACATGATTACTACCAAGTTGGATCTTCTTATGAAGAGATTGGATGACTATGCCAGCGAGAAGGCTGCCATGGCCACCACTACTCTGCCTATGGATTCTCAAATGACTTGTGAAGTCTGTGGCAACGCTGGGCACTCAGGAAATTATTGTCCAGAGACTCAGGAGGAAGTGATGTACATGAATGGCAACAACAATGGTTATCGTCCACCTCAACATGGAGGCCAATCGTGGAATCAACAACACCCTTATTATCAAGGAGGTAACCAAGGTAATTCTTACAACCCCAACCAACCTTCCTTGAGAGATCTCATTTTTGGGCAAGCTAAGATTAATGAAGGTGTTAACAAAAAGCTAGCTGCCCTTGATAAAACCCTAAAAAGTCTCAATGTTAAGCTTGATAGTTTTCTTCTGCTCAGAAGAGCTAGCTGAGTTTTAACAAGATGTTAGAAACCCAGTTAGCTCAGTTAGCTGCTTTGGTTCCATCTGCTGATAACGGGAGGATCCCGAGGCAACCCGTGTCCTCTTGTGAAAATGTTAGTGTAGTGTCAACTAGGTGGGGTAAGCCACCTAGGAAGACACGTGCTTCTAACTATGCAGGAAAGCCCATACAACAAATTCTAGATCCATGGGAGGAATCAACAATTGTGCACAAGAAAGATCCTGGCTACCCAACTATCACTTGCACAATCTATTACAAGACGATCAAGCATGCCCTTTGTGACCTTAGTGCAAGTGTTAATCTCATGTCCAAGGCCATGTTCGAGCAACTGGGATATCCAGCTCTCTCTGCAACAGCACAGACTATCCAACTCGCTGGTTCAACGATACAATATCCAGAAGGAATTGTTGAGAGCATATTGGTTAAGGTCAAGAACTCTTATGTCTTCACGAATTTCGTGGTCCTTGATATGGATGACAAGGGAGGAATGCCGCTCATCCTTGGGCGACCATTTCTCAGTGACGTCCGGTGAAGAATCAATGTGGGGTCCGGAATAATCTGTTTCCGCATTGGGAAGAGGAACTTGAAGTTCAAGTTTCAGGACAAAGAAGAGCAATGCTATTTGGTGCAGGATAGTGTTGAGCAGCTTGGGGGAAGGATGAAGCCTTCACCCCCAGGGAAGAAATCTCTGTCAAAGAAGCAAAAGAAAATTCAGAAAGAATGGCGGAAGATTGAGAAGGCACCACCCTCTACTTCTCAAGAGTGGGGTGCTGAGTGGAATTCACTGCTGAGAAGAGTCCAACTCGTCGAACTAAAAATGATGGGTCCTTTCTACCAAAAAGGTTAAAGCTGGTACTTAACTCATATTTCCCTTTCCAAAATTTTATTTCCAAAATTGCATATTTGATTTTCCAAAACCATGCATCTGCATGCTAGATTTATCTAGCCCTTTTCCCTTTTCCAACTAAAATTTCTGAAAATGATTTCTGAGTTTGAAAACCTTAGAAAAATCAGTTAGGCTATTTTTGGAGCAAACTTTGGCCGGTGCACCTAGGCACGCCTGCCAAAGGGGGCCAGCCCCAGCCCACAGCCGGGCCGGCCGAACCAGGGTTCGGCCGAACCCTAGCAACGGTCATGTGGGCCCAGCTTTGGCCAACGGCTCCTAGCCGTTGTGCAACGGCTAGTCCGCGGCGTACTGCCCCTTTGCTCTATAAATTGGACCCGAGAGGGGGTGTTCTTCACCCATTCACTCACACTTCCCTCTCTACTCCTTGCTCTCTTGGTTTTCTTGGATTTCTTGCTCGAGATTGGATCATCAAGTGTTCTCTCTATTGTGTTGCTGAATGTATTGCTATTGGTGGAGCAAGCTCGGTAAGAATTTCATTCGATTTCACTAATCCACCACCGAGTTGCTCTTGTTGTCCCTTGTTGTTGTGTTAGCATGAATTGGGCAGCAAACACTCTCCGGAGGGTGACACGCTCCCGTTCACGGGCAAGCGCGAGTTCATCCACCCCCGCTGAGCCGACGCCGAGCCCATCAACGATGGATTATGAAGAAGAGCAGGAAGAGTAAGCTGAGCCACAAGCCGCGGAGGAGGTCGTCAATGACACCCCCTACCTCAGCTTGTGGGGCGCTCAAGAGGAGCAAGCCTACGCTCTCCTGAAGGACCGAGTCTTTGCCCACACCTGGGACTTCGACCCGGCCCTCATGGAGAAAACATGTATGAATCTCAAGTTCGCTTCCATTTGGCATGCTCTTGGTTGGGAGGAGTTTGTGCCGGTTACAGATCTTGGCTCTCGACCCCTCTTTCTGAGATTCCGAATGTCATTGAGTTTCATCTTTTTGGGACCGATTATTGTGTTTCTTGGAAGGAACTTAGTCGTCTTCTTGGTTTTAGTCTTCGTTGTGCTATTTCTTTGAAGAGGGCTTGTGAGGGTTTTGTTCGAGACTCTTTCTGGGTAGACATCTCTGGTCTTGTTTACAGTGGCAAGTTTGTGCCTCGATGCAATGATATTGTGCCTCCCACTCTCCGTTTGTGGCACAAGTGGCTCGCCATTACTCTCTTCCCATGAGAGGATGTTCAGCCCGTGCGCAGCGATGAGATGATGCTATTATACGCCGCTGTTAACCAGATCAAGGTCTCTCCCGTTAAAGCTATGATTCGGTAGTGGTTGATGAATTTCAAGACGATAGGTCCTATTGAGTGTACGTCTTTGGTGACTCTTATTGCTCTCAGACTCGGGGGTTCTTAGCGGGAATCCCGTACCCTTCATCGGGACGCCCTGAGTTCTCATTGATGAGGCATACTTGATCCAGGGGCATATACTTAAGAGAGGCCCAAATGATTCTTTGACTTTCTTCTTTTCGGGTTATGCAAATCAAATCCCGTTACCTAACCCCGGGTTTCGATTGTATAGCTCGGAGTCACAAACCATTCCCCTTGTTACACAAGAGGAAAGCCGTCGTGCTAGTGTTTCAGGCAGGTCCACCAGAAGCGTAGCGAAGAGAGGACACATGCAGCAGCAGCAGCAGTAGTCACAGCCACCACCACCACCACAGCCACAACCTGCTACACCATCTTTGGCTGGAGGGGCCCCTGCGGGGTACATGTTTGGGGTTACCCCTGGATATGCACCTGGTTGGGATCAGCCCGCCAACCAGCGGAGTGCGAGTGGCACGGCTTGGGCGAGTGCGAGCGGTGCTCAGTGGGCTACACCCGCTACTTCTAGCTCCGGTGGTCCACCTCCATCTTCGTCCTTCCGGCGGCACTCCTCAGCCTCTGCACGCGATGCTCAGCTCGCGCAGCAGATGGGAGGGCTCACCGTCCAGGTCGCGGGTTTGGAGGAGACGCTGAACACCCACGTCGAGTCAACCTCAGCGTGGCAGCGTCAGGCTGGTGAAAGGATCGAAGCCATGCAACAGAACCAGCAGCGATACATGGAGGAGCAGAGGGCTTACTACGCGAGTCAGGGATTCTTCTTCCCTCTTCCGCAGTGCGCCTGAAGCTAGCTTGGGGAAGGACCCCCATCTTGAGGTAATTTGTATCTTCCTTTGTTTTCAGAATACCTTATAATGAAAACACAAAAAAAATCTGCAAAAATAAAAAGACCAAAAATATTTATTTGCTTTCATCATCGTTTCCTTAGTTTGCTTTGATATGCATAGTAAGAATGCTTTGCCTCTATGGTTGAAATGATGAATAGTTGCTCTGTTTATTCTTCTCGTATGTCTTGCTTACAACTTTGTACCCTACCTAAGTTTTGAGTTTGTTGGCTTGCATGTTCAAACCTTAGCTTGAAATTTGTGGGTAGCAAAAAGCATTATCCTTGCCTAAGTTGTTGTGAGACATGATATGGTATAATAGAGTGCTATGATCTTGTGCTTAGTGATGCTTGACATCCGGAGTTTTTCTTTTTGAAAAGTTAAAACATGATGAGTTCCTCAATGATGAGAATTTCCTATCCAAGGCCATATGTAGATTCTAGCTCTTAGCCTCCACATACGCAGATTGTTCTCTCATTGAGCTTTGTCAAATTGTTGTGACCCTTGTTAGAACTCATACTCCCCTTATCAAGATCACGTACACGTTCATGCTAAACTTCTACACTGGAAGTTAGCATTCATCATTTGCTTTGCTTATGCATTCTTCCGCAAAATAAAACTCTATGAATCTTTGTATCATTCATCCCTCTCCAAACATCTCCAATAGAGACAAAGGGCTAGCTAAAAAAAGAGAAAAGAAAGAAAAAAAAGCATGCTCAAAAGCATGGCAAAAATAAAATAAAGAGAGCTAGCTCAAGTCTCGAAAAATTTCAAAAGGAGAAAAAGGGATTGATATGTGCAAGAGAAAGAGTTCCACCATATAGATGGAAATAACTAGTACCTACTCCGGGGCTAGTGTCCACCTTACCATCAATCCCTCATTTCCTCATATAAAGCATGGTAATATCTAGCACCCATTTCTGGGCCTAGTATCCACCTTGCCATGCTCGTATCCAACACACACATATGCACATCTTGATCAAGATGTATGTTTGTTTCTTCCAAGGATCCTGTTTTTGACTTAGCAAAACATGAGAGACAAGTATGCCACATTTCTTCCCTACCTACAGCTCCACATAAGCCTATTAGGAATAAGATGTGAAGAAAGGCAACATTGATGCCTTGGTGAGGAATCATACACTTTTGAGCGATCCGATAGTATCATTTGAGGAACTCTGATTTTCTTTTGAAAAATTTACAAAACATCCGGATTGATAGTTGATCAAGGTATGAGTGATTATGCATTTGCTATATAACTATTTTGTCTTTCAACCGCCTAAGGTAGGTGAATCTATATGCCCCGCGTCGTCAGGTGAAAGGTAAGAACATTGCCAACTTGTTCAACTCTTGGTAAATACTTTGCGGTATGTTTGCCATAAGTTGAGAATACAACATTGTAGCAACTCCTGATCAACCAACCTAAGTCTCTAATGTCTTGCTTCGAGACGAGCAAGAGGTTAGCTTGGGGGAGTTTGTTGATGGCTATTAAGTACTACTTTCAACCCTCAATATTCTCACATAAATGGAGGCATATGCATTATTTACTTGCATTTTGGTTTGAATAATGTAGTTCCACTTGTCCTTGGAGATTATTTGTATGTAGGTGAAATACCCCATAAAAGAGATGGAAACCCACCTTCTATGGAGAAACCATGCCAACTCAGCTAAGGAGATGGTTGCCACCAAGGAAACACATGGCATTCCATGTCATTGATCCAAGGGAGGCACTCACCGACGAATCAAAGAGCGCGACATGGACTTCACATGGATCAAGGGGCCACCTCGGATACCAAATCAAGCCATGCACCGGCAGAGGATCAAAGGACCCACAGGGCAGCCACCCAGAGGAAGCACAGTCGAGATGGCCACCCTAGGGGTTCGGCCGACCCTAGGATCGACCGAACCGACCTAGGGTCTGTTCATCCTAGCCTTGCACATGTCACTTGCTCATTGGTCACTTACCTCACTCCCGGGTGTTGTTGACGGCTGTTAAGCGCTACTTTTATGCCGTCAACTCCTACATAAAATGAATGAAAAGTGATCATCAACACTAGAATAGAGCTTTACACTAATGATTTTCACAAGTGTTGGTGCATCTAGATTTTGTTGCAGGATGCACTGTAATACGTGTCAAATGATACAATTGAGAGCAAGTGATCCAATGGCTTGTATAGGGCGTTGTCATAAACAACCTCAAATGGCAGATTGGACTGCACCATTGCAACGGGCTCGTCGAAATGATTAAAATAGATATATCATTTGACTACTTTGGAGCTCGGGTGCAAAAAGATATTAAGTGCCCAATGTATTATGGGATGTTGATGTCAACATGATGTCAGCACCCCCGATCACCATACAGGGACCCGCCGGCGGGCCTAACACGCCTGGGACCCGCGGCAATGCTGCAACACGACAGCCCAGGGTCAACGCCCGGGCACATGCGCGCGGCCAGAGACCAGCACACGGGCCACAGGCGGACCTGGTGTGGTCGGCAGCAGGCGCTACCCCATGCAAGGAGCAAGGCTGGCCCGCGTGGCAGGCAGCCACAGGCCGCACTACAGCGCCTCGCATGTGCGCGCGGGCCGTCCAGGCGTGCCACGCGGCAGCCGACCGCTGGCTGAAGCGGTATCCCGCAGCGCGCTCGTGCGTAGGGAGAGCCCACCTGGCGACGTGGCCCGTAGGGATTGATCTTCCCCAGGAAGATGCATGCAAGCACGAGACACGCAACTGCTGGGCGACGTGGTGTGTGCTGGTAGGCTGCAGCCCTTTTCTTTCCACTGGAAGACGCCGGCGCATGCAGAACCGCCTGAAGAAGTGTGGAACGCAAGATTCACCTGCCACGTGTCACCACGCCGTTGGACTCACACAACAAAGCTGCACATTTTGGAGACAATTTGGCCCCAAGACAAGCCTCTTCTTTGCCTATAAATAAAGGGGGGGTCATTTTGAGACACACCACTTCACCCAAGGATGAGAGCTTCCCTTCAAAGGACAGGCCTCTCCTTGGTAGATTAGAGAGTAGGAGAGTGAGAGAGTGATTTGTATCTCCATGGATGCTTCGTTCTTCAATTAGAGTAAAGTGAGTATTTCTGCATTTTCTATTTAAACTAAAGTGTTATTCATACTTGAGTGATATGTTCTTGTGTTCTTCGCCTGTTCATCATTTAGAGGCACGTGTTCTTCACGAACACACCCCCTCGATCTAGTTGATTAGGTGCACAAGTTTGTATCCTGTTTGAATGACTTGTCTATTAGAATAAAGTGGAAATGCTTGCATGCTCTGATTAGAATAAAGTGTGTTCATGATTCCTTTCTAATAGTTTATGCTAGGTTGCATGAGTAGACTTTTTCCTCTGCTGGTGCATAGATCCTGAGTTTATGCGTTCGACTGTTGCAAGTCGTTCGTATACGTTGGAAGCACAGTACGGGGTCGAGTGCTCTCTCGTATGCATTTAGTATAAGCTAGTAGTACATATAGTGAGTGAGATCAGTTCTCTTCCCTAGTCGTAGTTCTATAAGTACAGAGTGCCGTAGTCCGTTGGCTACGGCAGTAACCACAGCGTAGATGTTGTGTCACGCTACCGGTTATCATTCGTTCGTCTTATCCCAAGGTTAGGTAGAGGCAGTCCAGGTGGTGGTGACAGCCCATCTGGCCCTCGTTGATCCTCCGCAGCTGGATATAGTCAGAGCTTCATTCCACATAGATCCGTGTACCGGAGTTGCCTGTTAAGTCAGGGCTATCGGTACCCTAAGCCAAGTTCTATCTAGAGATCGACCTTTAGTCTCATCTATAGTGCTATCTTTAGGAATCCTCTCTATCCATGCCTTTTATCTAGGTGTGTCCTTGGACTGACTAGTACGAAGTTAGTGCACATTGTTCCCTTGGATTCGATACCCTTGGAATACTCTGAGGTGAACGCTACAACGGTATCCGTGCGCTTGCGGATTTATTTCATGTGTCGCTGAAATACCCAACAAGCTCTCTGGTGCTGTTGCCGGTGCTGGGGAACGGTTGCTGTATCTATCTTCGTACCCAGTGGTTCTCGTATCTTTTCATTTTTCATTGTTGTACCTTTACCCCCGTAACCCATGGAGAGGTCATCCTTTCACGACCTCTCCACCTCAACTTACGAGTTCAATGATCCATCAACGTCTTCATCCAACCATGAACTCAACCCTGACCTTATAGATATGGTTCAAGATAGACCCTTCTTTGGAGCGATCAATGAAGATCCCTACATTCATTTGAACGAATTTGAGGATCTGTGTTCACGCTTGGTTATCCCAGGCATGACACAGAAAACCGTGAGGTGGAAGTTGTTTCCTTTCTCTCTCATGGGGAGAGCAGAACAATGGTACATTCACACTGTAGGGATTGTGCACGGTAATTGGGAAGAACTTCGCGATGACTTTTGTTACTCATTCTCTCTCATGAAGAGGACAGAGCAATGGTACAATCGCATAGCTTCTCTCCCAATGGACATTCTCGAGTTCGAGCAATTAGAGATGGAGTCTACATGTGCATCATGGGCTAGGTTCTTATGGCTTTTGGCTTCTGACCTAGACATATGGTCCATTCCCGATGATGTATCATTATACATCTTTTGCATGGGTCTAGACACGGATGCTGCCTTAGATCTCGACGACACCATCAGCGATTCGTTTGTTCGCAAAACTCTAGGAGAAGTAAGAGAGATCCTTGATTCCCTCATGGTGAGCTCTTTCTTCCCCACCAATCATAGCGAACCCCGCCAATCCGAGTCGAGCCATGAGGATCTTCTAGTGGCTGAATCCGATCCATCACCTTCCATATCATCTTATTCAGCCATAGAACCCTCACCTGAACCAGGAACAATAGAGGAAGAAGAAATTCAACCTCCAAAGTTCCTTCATCAATTCGAGGATGACCCTTTTGAAAATATCAAGAACACCTCGAATTTATTAGATGACCCAGTAGGGAAGGAGCCTTCTTCTGTCAAAATCCAGCCAGCTAGAAATCCTTTGACAGAACCTTCCCCTAGGCCTATGGTACCTCCTCTGCCTCCTGATCCTCCAAACGAAACATCTATCATGGAGGCCTTGGAGAAGAAGTGGTCGACTGGAGTGGGAAATTTTTCCGAAGCACTTTGGATTAGTTCACCCTCTATGATCATTTCTTGTTCCATAAGGGGAATTATCATAGAAGCCCATCTTAACCCCATCATGGAGGTTAATGTCATGCCACGGCACCTAGTGTACACTTTATTGGGCAATGTTACGCTAAGACCATCTGACAAGCTCCTCAAGAGTCGTCCCTCCGGACACATTCTTGAGTGTCGGGGGGTTGCATGTGCTGTGCCGCTCCTAATAGACAAGATCAAGGTTAATCTAGACTTCCACATCTTTGATGTCCTCGATCTTGATCTCCTCCTAGGCTCCCCTACAGAAAAACTTCTTTATACATCTCGAGGGAGCCTAGATGAAAAGCTTAGGGAAGCCGCTTCTGCCACCACTCCCTTGTTTTCAGAAAGTTCTATGGCAAAGCCTCTTCCCAAGTAAGACTCGCTCGAGGAGACGATGCATGTATCTCCGTTCACATCGTCCGAGCCCGTTCTCGTTGAGGGTGTAGAATTCTCTACTGCTCGGGAGTACGACTCGGAAGATCCTTTTCACCTTTATGAAGACGAATGATCATCATCACCCTCGACCGAGTTTGAGCCTCTTCCCACTGGCCCATACTATGTTGTTCTTGACCTTGATCAAGAATCAACATCGAGCTTCCACGATGCATCTCTTGAGCTGGAGAATTCATGGGCCATGGAAATCTATAAGGCACTGACTCTGCGGTCCGAAGGAAAGGATTTCATTGACAAGCATGGTAGCTTCACTCTTGATATACCTCAGGAACCATGCTTGCATCATCCTTCTCCAAAGTCAGCTATGCTCAGTGCACGGAGCACGCACGAGGACTACAACCACCTTATGGTCCTCTCCTCTAAAAAGTTTAGAAGGTTGGTTGTAGATGCATATGTTTACCATAAGCATTGCAGATTTCGTGTATGCACTGTGGCACTAACCTTGTAGCTGAAGCTTCCATGATACATTAAAAATTGGTGGTGAGGCGGGAATGACATCACCAATGATAGCTGTAAGAAGAAGTTCCCAGGGTCAAGCTTATGACCATAAACAAAGCACTACCAGGAGATAGTCTGGATTATGTTTGTTTTATTTCCCTTTTCAAATAGAAAACAAGAGCATGTTTTTAGTATAGGTTGTCCTTCGGGTATTTTTGGTCCTAACCCTTTCAGGTGAAGATTATAAAGAACGACGGACATGTAGCACCTAAGAACATGTGAGCTGCATCACCTCAACACTTTGGTAAGTTTTTGGTGAGGGAACATTACAAAGGAAGCTTGATCACCACACACTTGATTTTTGTTGCCTAGCAATGCAAACTTCAAGTGTGGGGGAATTATGTCAGTATCCTGAGTAAAGTTCCCTTCACACAAAATGTTATCCTGGTTTGGAGATGATGTTAGCTCTTGCATCTTGCCCAACTAGCTAGGTACGTCCTGCTTTTGACTTTAGACAAAGCCCTTTCAGGAGGTTGCCCGATGTTCACCATCTTATGCTCATGTTTATATCCCTTTGGAAATAGCTTGATCTTGCTTTCATGCTTCCTTTATCTATGTTTGTGATGCTTTGGTTTGAGTGCATGTTTAGCTATGTGCATTCATAGGTTGTTTTAAATTAGGTTAAAACCATCTTCTTCAATCAAACAAGACATGGTGTCGAGTTTGATTGATGAACCTTATAGTTAATGCATGCATGGATATTGGTTGTATATGCAGACTAACCCTTGCAGAAATTTTGAATTCAAATGGGGTAAGTCATCGAGCTTGATTCAAATGGGAAGGTAAGCCAAGGCATCTCAGCCTTGTTTGAGGTATCTCATGGTGAATATAAAAAAACAAAAAAAATATTTGAATTTGAATAAAGGCTCACTGGTTTTCGAGCCAGCAGAGTCCATCTTTTGTTTTTCCTTTTCGTTTGAAGATAGCACCAGGTACATGAACAAGTGTGGGGGAGATCTCCCAAGCTTATCATCGGCATACACACTTGAGATCTCCCACACATGCGTTGCACGACATCGACCGCGCTTTCATGACAAGGGACAAGGTAAACTAGAGTGATCCGCCTGCCTCTTGGGTCAGCCGAACCACTGTTGGTCCTCCTTGATCCCCTTTTCTTCAGGAGCGATGGTATGTGCACTCTTTATCTCACTCTTCCTGATTTATGAGTTTGAATGAGTTTCAATTCTTATCTATTAATTGAACTCATGGAATCATGCTCAACTTGCTCTACATGTTCCCTATGGTTGGCTTGCATATGTTTTATTCCACACTTATTATCTTGATGCTTGTGAACAAATATCATTAGGGAACTCATGCTCATCTAAGTAGTTGATGTTTGTGATATGGTTTGATGATATGATCATCTCTCTGAATGTTTGAGTGCTTGGGAATTTTATTTGAAAATATGAAAACCCTTTGCAAAGCTCCTCTTTGATATGCCAAAGTCCTACCAAAGCCATATGATGAGTTATCTTGAAAACCTTAGACTCATATGCTGCTTGTTATTACATTTGAGCTTTGTCCAATTGTTGTGACCCTTGTGAGAATTCTTTTCATGCTTTCGTGATCAAGATTCATGTGCACTCCATATCCCCTTGGTATGCTTCTACACTGGAAGTTAGCATTGTATCATCCATCCATTTCATAAAAATAAAGCTCTGTGTGCGGTGTGACCTCTCTCTCCAAAAGTATTCTTGAAAAAGAGACATGGGCTATGCAAGAAAAAAAAGAGAAAAAAACCATGCTCAAGGCACGAGTCAAAAAATTGCTCAAAGCATGAAAAAAAGTGAAAAAAAGAGATAGCCCATGTCCAAAAGAAAGAAGAAAAAGGAGAGAGATGGAATCAGGCGAAATGGAGTTCCTAAATTTGATGGTAATAACTAGCATCCATTCCAGGCCTAGTGTCCACCTTACCATCACCACAACATTCATCATATATATGGTAATATCTAGCACCCATTCCGGGCCTAGTATCCACCTTACCATATCCATCACATCCATACATGTGCACATCTTGATCTGATTGTATGACTTGATTTTCTCCTTGGATCCAGTTTTTGATTTTGCAATAAATGTGATACAAATATGCTTATTCTCTTATCCTACCCTGAGCTCCACATATAGCCATCATTAGAAGTAGGATGAAAGAAAGGCAATTCTAATGCCTTGGTGAGGACATATACACATTGAGCGATCCGAGAGAATCAAATGAGGAGCTAAGCAAAGTTTTGTTTTTGAAAACTTATTACCAAACCCCAAGTTACTTGACATGAGGAATAGAAGTGATTTGAGTCATGACCGTTCCATTCCTCAACTACCCAAGATGGCATGATAGACACTCCACAGAGTTCACAAGTACAAGGTATGGTTTGGAATATCTCTTATGATCGTTTCATACCTTTGGATATCATCTCTCACCTTGATCTGTTCCCCTTTACTCGGGACGAGCAAAGGTCAAGTGTGGGGGTGTTGTTGACGGCTGTTAAGTGCTACTTTTATGCCGTCAACTCCTGCATAAAATGAATGAAAAGTGATCATCAACACTAGAATAAAGCTTTACACTAATGATTTCCACAAGTGTTGGTGCTTCTAGATTTTGTTGCACGATGCACCGGAATACGTGTCAAATGATACAATTGAGAGCCAGTGATCCAATGGCTAGTATAGGATGTTGTCATAAACAACCTCAAATGCCAGATTGGACTGCACTATTGCGACGGGCTCGTCGAAATGATTAAAACAGATATATCATTTGACTACTTTGGAGGTCGGGTGCAAAAAGATATTAAGTGCCCAATGTATTATGGGATGCTGACGTCAGCACCCCCGATCACCATACAGGGACCCGCTGGCGGGCCTAACATGCCTGGGACCCGCGGCAACACTGCAACACGGCCACCCAGGTGTGACAACCCGCCCAGGAAAATACCGTACTATCGCCTAAACCAATCCACTTTGGTCATTAAGCAATAATAAAGTATCATCCTGTCGTTAGTTGCCGGGTTAACGCCCGGTAAATCACTTACAAAGCAACAAGGATCGACATATATGCATTAAAACTCACGCGAAGGCGAGTCCAGAGAACAACATAAGATTAACATCCAAATTTACCCCGAAGGGCTTAATTATTACAAACCGAAGTCTTTGACACGACAACGAAGTTCAGAGTTTTGAAAACAGCGGAATTAAACTAAACGGCACGAGGAAACATCACGGGAGGCCTGCCATGATGCCTTCATTCATCGTCTTCAACCCACTCCAGCTCCCAGCCGGGCGGGATCTCTCCAGGCCACACATCAGCAAAGGCATTACCTGAAGCAACAGATTATAGCAAGGCTGAGTATACTAATACTCAGCAAGACTTACCCGTCGGTGACAACTACATCACCAACTCTAGACATGAAAGGCTTTTGGCCAAAAGGGTTTCTTTTGCTGAAAAGCAACAAAGAGTATGTCCTTACTTTCAACATTTTAGCACAAGTTCTAGTTGATTATTCCTTTCTAAATTAGCAAGCTAGTGCAAGCATAAGTTGTGCAAACAATTAATCAAGCATAATATTCATCAACTTCCATCATTAGGGATCTCATGGCCAGTGGAGTAAGTAGTCTCAGATAACGGTGAGAGGCCGACAATCGATTGATTTAAACCTTGCAAGGTAGACCTAAACACACGGTAGGGTGCCCCCGCGAGGACAACCACCAGGCGGTTCCCAAAGGTCCTCGGTTCGGGATAAAAGGCGACAGTCTTCGGTACAGGCTATCTGGTATACCCCGCAAGGCACCCAGCATCGCACATGCACCACCGGTAGCTAGCCGGGGGACACCTCCCAAGATTAGTCACAGTAAAATCCCTTACCGTCTCGTTAAGGTACTAGGCTTACCGTACCCATTTCCGACAAGTGCTTAGTACGTTCAAACACTTAACCCACGAAAGCCATTGGACCGGAGCCCACATCCCATGCTCTTACCACATGAGCAATCCATTTAAGGAGATCTTATGATTCCAACATAAGAACCTATTCTCGCGAGTGACAAGCATCACTCGACTTGTAACGGTCCTATAGCATAGCAGCTACCGACCTATCATGCTAGTAAGAACATAGGTACCTAGGGATCATGCATCTAGGGTTTCATTTCAACTCCTGAACATAAATGCACAATCATCCATATATAGTTGCATAAAGTTTCAAAAACACTTGGCTAATGCACCGGGGCTTGCCTTCGTCAGCAGGGTTAGCCTGAGGGTCCTCGGTGTCGTCGATCACCTCCACGTACTGCAGCTCCGCGTCAGCTCCTCCTTCCTCGGCTTCCGGCACGAGCGAGTAGTCACCGTCAGGAAGGTCTACACGGAATGCAATGCAGGGTTCAGGTGATGTGATAGATTGCTTATTTTATCCAACTCTTGTTGGCCATATTCACCTTAACAAACAATTAATTATTAATTCTTTTTCATTAAGGTTATTATTGATATGGGTTTATTCCTTTAATAAACACTTAATTAATGTTCTCTTTTATAATTGTTATTTCATGTGAGGATTTAATATTCAATCTTTCAATAGCAAAGGTGTGCACAAAAATGTAATTAATTACATTTTAATTTCTTAAACAGCAAGGGTGTATCCTTAGGTCCTAAACAGACTATGCAACCATTTTATAAAGGGTCACAAGGAATAAAAAGGCATTTTCCTATTTAACAAAACATTAAACCTATAAAGGCCTCCAAGGCTTTTATTCAAACATTAAAGTACTAAAATTCAGTGGAGGGTTTCTTAAGCACCAAAACACCTATATCAAGCCACTGAACACACATGCATGCTTGGAAAAGCTAGAAAATTAATTATATCAAAAATAACAAAGGCTAGCTACTAAGCAAGATAAAGGCACACAAAAATACATAAGCATCCAAATGCTCCAAACTTCCTCACACATGCTCTCTGGTCCAAATCTAACCTAGGCATGCAGCAAGTACACCTAGAACTACCACTGATCTTGCATTATTAATTTACAAAGGAAAACAAGCACATATCAAGAATAAATACTTCTGTTCATTATAAAATTGTGGTTAATTCACCAGAGGTGTATCTTGGCATAAAGAGACCACATGCAGAAGTTGGGCACAAAAACATAACTATTTTTAGCTACAAAAAAATTATCTAGACAGATTCTACATAAATGGAAAACAATTCATATAAAAAGATTTACATCATAACTTTGTGCAATTTTTGGTCCAGAGTCTCATCATGACAAGTCTAGCAACATATCAAAAATTCAGCTCCATATCCTTTCTATATTTTGAATTATAGCAAAAATGTGTCAAACTGAATCTAAATTTCCATTCAAAATCTATAAGTCAAAACTATGGTCATGCTTTGTAGAAGTTGTAGATCTACTCTCACTGAGACCAACAAAATTGGGTTTGCATTTTTCCGAATTTTCTGTGAATTTCTAGGCTATTTCTAAGGCACTGGACTGATTTGCAAAGAAACTAAGATAACTTTCGTTGCGATCGAGTCCCTGGTTTACACATATGCCCTCAGGAATTCACAACCGTGCACTTGGCGGCGGGGGAGGGCTCGCCGGCGGCGAACGGCGGCCGGACTTGGTAAACATGTGGCGTGGGAGTGTGATTGGGCTCACCACGCGTCGATTGGCGGTGGTGGCTCGGCCGGAGATGTCACCGGCGAGCGGCGGCGGCGGGGTCGCGGCGGCGCGCCCGCTGCGGCTCGGGTTCCGGCGAGTGGCGGCGCAATGTGGGCGAACAAGCGGCCGTGGGAGCTTCACTGGTGTCTAGGGAGGAGGTTGAGATGGTACGGCCGGCGCACGGCGGCGGCGCGGCGGCGACGCGTGGACGCGCGCGCGCGCGTGACGTCGCGCCGAGCGCGTCTCCGGCCCGGTCCGTTCCATGTACCTCTGTTGGCTGGCACGATTCTCGAGAATTTGCATATAAACTTCAAAACCCGTAGATAGGAAAGTTGTAGACGGGTGATTCCTCTAAAAGTTGGCTGAAACCGAATTTGAAATAGATTCAAATCGAAGGATAAATTCGAACGCCAATTCGGGGAAATTTCATGTCTCGGTGAACAGGAATTCTGAGCTTGCTTGGCAATTTAGCTCCTGTTCCACTCAAAACCAGCAATGCCACTCAACATGAAAGTTGTGTCTCATGAAAAACTGGACAACTTTTATATTGGGATATTTTTGAAGTGTTTAGGTGAAATTTGGAGAACGTGGCAAAAGTTCCAGATCGACACAAAGACATCAAGGGGTTTGTCCCCCTTAGCTAGGGTTTTGACCATGGGAAGTGTGCTAGACTTGCTTAAGATGCTAATGGGTGAGGGTTGGTGAGGTTTTCGAGGTGATGACCCAGGTTGACCATGCTTTGACCCTAGTCAACAAGTTTGACTGGTAATTAAGGTTAATTAAAAACCTGGGGCGTCACAGCCTACCCCCCTTAAACGGAATCTCGCCCCGAGATTCGATTCAAGAAAAACAAGGTAGGTAGTAGAACTCACGGTTTCGAGATTGCAGAAAACCTGGGTACTTGGTGTTGAGATACTCTTCCGTCTCCCAAGTTGCTTCTTCCTCCGTATGATGACTCCATTGTATCTTGTACATCCTTACGGTTTGTCTTCGGGTCTTCCTTTCCTTTTTGTCCAACACCCTCATGGGATGCTCGATGAGCGAGAAATCCGGCTCAATCCAAGCATTTGCTTCTGTGATCACTTCGGTTTCAGGCACCGGCACACCTTTCTTCAGTTGGGTCACATGGAATACATTGTGAACTGCGGAGAACCGTTCTGGCAGTCGAATGCGATAAGCCACTGGCCCACATACCTCAATGATTTCATAAGGTCCGATATAGCGCGGGGCTAACTTTCCCTTAACACCGAACCTTTGCACACCCTTGGTTGGTGAAACCTTTAGGTATACATAATTACCAACTTCAAATTGTCGGGGTGCCATTCCTTTATCGTGATAGCTCTTTTGCCTCATCTGTGCTAACTTCAAGTTCTCCCGTATCACTTGCACTTTCTCTTCGGCGTCTTTGACTAAGTCCGGACCAAAGAGTGTCCTTTCTCCGGCTTCTGACCAGTTCAAAGGGGTACGACATCTCCGTCCGTAAAGAGCATCGAACGGTGCCATCTTCAAACTAGCTTGGTAGCTATTGTTATATGAGAACTCTGCCAAGGACAAACACTTGTCCCAACGTTTATCAAAATGCAGGATGCTTGCCCGTAGCATGTCTTCCAAAATTTGATTTACCCTTTCCGTCTGACCATCGGTCTGCGGGTGATAGCTGGAACTACGGATCAACTTGGTTCCTAGGCATTCATGCAATTGCTCCCAGAAACGAGCTACAAATTGAGTCCCTCTATCCGAGATTATGGTCTTCGGAACTCCATGCAAACGGACTATTTGATCCATATACAACTCTGCATATTGCTGCACTGAATAAGTAGTATGTACTGCAATGAAATGGGCAGTCTTCGTGAGTCTGTCCACGATAACCCAAATAGAATCCTTCTTTCTAGCAGTCAGGGGTAAACCCACAATGAAGTCCATACTTATGTCATCCCATTTCCACATAGGTATCGACAGGGGTTGGAGTACACCTGCCGATTTCAAATGGCTTGCTTTCATCCTATGACAAGTATCACACTCCGACACATATTTTGCTATATCGACTTTCATATTGGACCACCAGAAATTTTCCTTCAGATCTTGATACATTTTGGTGCTTCCGGGATGAATAGAAAATTTGGAAAGATGAGCTTCATCAAGGATGGTTCGCTGAATTTCTTGGTCAATGGGAACCACAAGACGTTTCTCAAACCATACCACATCGTTTGCATCCCTCCGGAAACAGGTATACTTGGGATCTCCTTCTGCTAACTTCTGTTTGATTAGCTGTATGCCCTCGTCATTGCATTGAGCAGTGACAATTCTATCATAAAGATTGGATTCGGCAGCTAGGACATATAGATTTCCTTGCTCTACCACTTCCAAGTTAAGTTTCCTCATGTCTTCACACAAGGTGTCACTATACGGTTCCACTTGTAGATGGTTGTAGTGAACTTTGCGGCTAAGAGCATCCGCAACAACATTGGCTTTTCCGGGGTGATAGTGCACTTCTAAATCATAATCTTTAATCAACTCAAGCCATCTCCTTTGTCTCATGTTGAGATCCGATTGAGTGAAGATATATTTGAGACTCTTGTGATCGGTGAAGATATTGCAACGATTGCCCATCAGATAGTGTCTCCAAATCTTAAGAGCATGAACAACTGCTGCTAGCTCTAGATCATGGGTGGGATAATTGATCTCATGGGGTCGAAGTGCCCGGGAGGCATAGGCAATGACTCGGCCCTCTTGCATGAGAACACAACCGAGACCCGTGCCTGACGCGTCACAGAAAACTTCAAAAGGTTTGGAATTATCCGGTTGCACTAGCACCGGGGCTGAAGTTAAGTGTTGTCTCAGCGTGTGGAAGGCTTTCTCACATGCTTCACTCCATACAAATTTCACTCCTTTCTTGAGCAGTTCAGTCATAGGTTTAGCGATCCTGGAGAAGTCCGGAATGAATCGACGGTAATAACCCGCCAAACCTAGAAAACTGCGGATTTGGTGTACGGACTTGGGTGGTTTCCAATCCATCACCTCTTGTACTTTGCTAGGATCCACGGATATGCCATCTTTGGAAATAGTGTGCCCCAAGAATTTCACACTGTCCAACCAGAATTCGCATTTGGAGAATTTAGCATAGAGCTTATGATCTCTCAAACGCTGTAGGACAATTCGAAGATGTTTGGCATGTTCTTTCTCATTCTTGGAATAGATTAGAATATCATCGATGAAGACCACTACGAATTTGTCAAGCTCCGTCATGAATACGGAGTTCATGAGATACATGAAGTAGGCTGGGGCATTTGTGAGACCGAAGGACATCACCAAGAACTCGTAGAGACCATAACGAGTGGAGAAAGCAGTTTTGGGAATGTCACCAGGTCGAATTTTGATTTGATGATAACCAGAACGAAGGTCGATCTTGGAGAAAACTTTGGCTCCAGCCAACTGATCAAAAAGAACATCAATGCGGGGAAGAGGATATTTGTTTTTGATGGTCACCGCATTGAGCGGTCTGTAGTCAACACATAGCCTCAAACTCCCATCTTTCTTCTTGACAAAGAGTGCGGGACAACCCCAAGGAGAAGAACTTGGGCGAATGTAGCCCTTATCTAACAATTCCTGGAGTTGGTTTTTCAGTTCAGCTAATTCCTTGGGAGGCATACGATAAGGTCGTTTAGAAATGGGCGCAGTGCCCGGTTGGAGTTCAATCACAAACTCGACATCCCTGTCTGGTGGCATGCCAGGCAACTCGTCGGGAAAGACATCAGGATATTCACAAACTACTGGGATTTCTTCAAGATGAGAGATAATGGTCACATAGGCACAAGGGTCTGCACCGTCCTTGAAAGGTAAGTACAAAGTGGTGTGCCCGACCGTAGGTGAATTGATTGCTACAACTCTACCCGCGATATCTAGAACCACCTTATGTCGGGTCATCCAATCCATACCCAAGATAACATCCATACCCTCTAAGCCTATGACAATGAGGTTTGATTGAACTGTTTTACTTCCCAACCTTAATTGTACTCCACGGATTAAGGTACTAGAAGAGATTTGCCCCCCCGGAGTGATAATTTTATAAGCTGAATTGAGGTGAGAACTCATCAAACTCAATTTGCCTACTAGCTTTTCACTTATGAAACTGTGGGTAGCTCCAGAATCGAACAAAATCTTAACAGGGGTGTCATCGATAGAGAATGTACCCGTAAGCACTGGAGCTCCCTCTGGGATGTCACTCATGGTGGTAAAGTTCAGCTTGCCTTGGCGGACTTGCACCGTTGGCTTCTTAGCCGGATTGGCCGGCTTGGCCCCTGAACCTTGATTCTGCTGGTTGGGCTTGTTCTGCTTAGGTTTGGGGCAATCACTTATGTAGTGCCCCGGCTGTCCACAATTGTAGCAACGACGTTCACCGATGTTGCGTGGGGGTGCGTTGGGCTTGGAAGCTTGCCGCTGGGTGTTGCGGAACTGGAAGTTCCCTGAAGGTTTGTTCGGTGATGGCTTCATCGTCCAGCGTCCAGTTGAAGATTGCTGGGACGAGTTAGGAACATTCTTTTTCACAAAACGAAACTTTTTGTTAGTTCCACTGCCCGAAGCAAATCCAGCCTGCCTTTTCTTGTCTCTCTGGGCCTTCTTCATAGCATCCTCTTGGGATATAGCCTTGTTTACGAGCTCATGGAAGTTGTTGGGCTCGATCAAGTTCAGCCGTTCGTACAACTCACCATCCAGACCATCACGGAACCTTTCCATCTTCTTTGCATCGGTATCCACGTGATGTCCACCATACTGGCAAAGGCTATTGAATTTCTGTGCATAATGATACACAGTGTCCGAGCCCTGCCTGAGGGCCAGTAACTCCCTCATCTTCCTATCCATTAATCCTTTAGGAATGTGATGGCTCTTGAAAGCTTGCTTGAATTCATCCCAAGTGACAGCATGCCCCTGCTGCATGGTCTTGAAATGATCCCACCACATCAAGGCTTCCCCTCGCAGTTGCAGAGCTGCAAAGTTGGCTTTGTTTTCCTCGGAGCAAGGCAGTACAAAGGCAGAGAATTTTGCCTCGATGGCCTTGATAAACGCCTCAGCTTCAAGGGGGTCTTCCGCCTTGGAAAAGGTCGGAGGCTTCATCCCGATGAACTGAGGGTAGGTGGTGACCTGATTTGGCCCCTCATGATTTGCCACATGTGGCGGCCTTTGGTTCAGCTGCTGGGCGATTTGTTGCTGCGTCTGTAGGATCTGGCGCAGCACCTCGGTCTGAGTGGCCATGAATGCCTCTGCCGGCGTCATGGGCGGTGGCGGTGGTAGTTCACCACTGCCTGACGTTCCGAAACCATTGGGGGAGCTGCGTGTTGGTCCCACCATCTGAAATGCGAGCCTTTATTAGACACATAGCCATAATCTTGCTTAGAAAGAAATGACAAGTGTAAAGCATGCATGACAAAAGCTCATTCGCGCATTCATTCGGCATTTGCAGCAACACAGTCATAAGAGTACTTCACATCCAACAGCCTAGTCACCGAGATATTTTCCAAAATTGGTTAGTAGATGTCAAATTTCATACTCCCCAAAGTTGGCATTCCACATTGCGGCGAACTACAACTTCGCATGCCCGAAGAATGCAATTGCGGGAAGCTACCTAGCTGCCCCGGTAGCCGGCCGACACTCACCGAAAATTTCGTAGCTCCCTCTACTCTTATGCAAAAATGCTGAATTTTGGTGAGCGCGGTCATTGCAACACTCCGCACAACTTCGGTATTCAACGCATGCTAAGATTCCGACGTTCAATTGTTCGAAAACTCCCTTTCCTAAGCTGTTTGGACAGCAGCCCGGATTGGATTAAAACTTGCATAACTTCCAATAAGAAAGTGCACGATTGCTGAGATTTAGAGAACACGATCGTCACAAAAAAAATTCCAAACAAGCTTGGTATACAACACCGAACTCGATTCTGATCACAAATTACTTAAGCATTTCCTTACAACTAACATTACGAATAAAGGGTTCACAGAACGTTACAAAGGTTCCAAGGTTTGAAAATACCACATTACAACCTGGGTTACACTGCATCCATGCTGCACAAAAGCATTCTCCTATGCTTACCTACCACAAACCAACAAAAAGGCTACACACAGGAGTATGACCCATCTTATTACAACACTACGGCAACCTAGTTGCCGACCGAAGCACCACTGCCAGCAGGTGAAGCCGGTGGGGTCGGTAGCGGTGGTCCAGCCTGACTCGCCTGGTCAAGACCAGATTGAGCCTGCTGCTCCTCCGGAGGTGCCTCCACCGGAGGTGGTGGCTGCAGAGCCACAATGGCCTGCAGAGCTGCTACCTGTACCTCAGCCTCCTCTACCTGCTGCTGCATCTCAATGATGTTCTGTAACAGTGTCAACCTCTCGATCTCTCGAGCGTCCACGTCCTCCTCAAGGGTAGTGACCTCTGCCTCTAGGTCTAAGATTCTCTGCAGGCGGTCACCTCTCTCTAACTCCAACTGGAACCTCCTGGCACGCAGTCGGTCGTTCTCCTGCTGAGTCTGGGCGAGGGTGAAGCTCAGCTGCTGGTATGCTGCCGAAAGATTGTGCCAGGCCAGCCGAGCCGACTCCAGTCGCTGGCTGATCATCAGCTGGGTAGTGTTACGCAGGCCCTGGAGTGTGAACACAGCGTCCAGGCAACGCGTTAGCGTCTGCGTGACGTCCAGTGGGACTGCGAGCATCAGTAGCTCCTGAAGGTGGTCCACACGGTCCCTCCATGCCGGATCGTGCGGGTTCACCGCCGGAAATAGTCCGAATGGTGACAGTGCTACCACCGTCGGGTTATGATCGCAGAAATCCGTCAATACCCAGAGGGCAGCCGACTCTAAGGACTCCTGCAGACGAAAACCCCAGTACACCGAGCTCAAGTCGAACCAGTCGGGGTGGTCCGGGTGAGGTGGTACAGTGACAGTCACTCTGCAACGAGGCACGCCCAGGTGCTCTAACTCGAGTGCCTCGTAGACGGGCGGAAAGGTGTAGCCGGCAGCGCTGAGTGCCTCCCACGCAAGGCGTGGAAAACCCTCCCAGTGCAGTCCGTCTGTACGGACCGAACCGTCAGCGCCGTACTCGAGAAACATGGGGGCAGCCATCTGTACAAAAATGTAACGCATGTTAGAACTCAAAAGAGAGCAACATGTCAAATGGTGCAAATTCTGGCAGCTGCGAATAAAAATTCATAACTAAAAATCCAGAACCCCAAAAATCTCCAAATTTTATAGGCTACTCCGTAAGGTTTTTATACACACTTTTGGTATTCAAAGGTTGAGCTAGATCATTTAGGGCAAGGTCGAAAGTTGCAAAGTTTCAGGTTCTGCCTTCCTGAAAAACAGCCTGACCTGAGTTCGCTAAAAAGGGTACAACTCAAGATCTACAGAAGCTATGCCCATGAATTTTTGCGAGCAAAAACTAGATTAGATATGGAGCGACTTTGGTATAGGTCAACTAGTCTAAACATTTTTAGAATCTGGTGCAAAATTCAAGCTAGCAGCAATACAGATTTTTGGACAGCACAACACCTATGCATGAGAGGTAATCTAGTTCACAGGAACCACACGCTAGCAAATCTTCCTTAGAGAGCATACAAGTTCTGGTTTGGGTCCATTTTAATAGTTTCAACTTTTAGTATGCATGCAAGACGTCCTATTCGACCTCACACGGCAATCAAGCCAAAAATCGAAGTCAGTGCCGGTGGCAAGGCTTTTACTCATCTCTCCCTATAATAGCTAGTCGAGAGCTACACGGTACTCACTTAGCGTCTAACGAAGCGTTGTTATGTACCTGCAGAAAAGAACCTTCCGTGCCAGCACGTCACAGAAGCGTCCACATACAGTACCGTTCACTTATAGAAACGGTATCCATGCGTCAAGCCGCTGCATGGACAGCGTCCAACCTCAGACACGCTCCTTTTAGAATGAAGCGGATCCTTGCCTCGCATATACAAAATGCGGAACGTCCACGTATGGCAAAACGTGGCGAGACACAGACGCGACGGTGGGTTCCCTTTGGAATAGGTCCCATCCATCCCTCGCATGACTTCCATGCGGTACCACCACGTATAGCAAAACGTGATGAGACGCAGACGCGACGTGGGTGCCCATTTGAATAGGTCCCATCCATCCCTCACAGGACTTTCCTGTGGTACCACCACGTATAGCAAAACGTGATGAACTAGTATGGTTGTGCAGAAAGTAAGTTCTGACAGAAAGTAAATGTGCTGGGGGTTAGCAAAATAAACCATAGATTAATAAGCCACCTGAAAGAACCCAAAATTCCCTCTAGGGCCTCTCGGTCTAGTTTATCCTTAACGGACCAACGTGTTTTGCAAATCCAAACAAACTTGGCAAATTTTATTCAAAAACCAGTGATTAAGGTTATTAATTAATCTCTGGTGCATATAATTGCTCTGATGCCAGCTGTGACAACCCGCCCAGGAAAATACCGTACTATCGCCTAAACCAATCCACTTTGGTCATTAAGCAATAATAAAGTATCATCCTGTCGTTAGTTGCCGGGTTAACGCCCGGTAAATCACTTACAAAGCAACAAGGATCGACATATATGCATTAAAACTCACGCGAAGGCGAGTCCAGAGAACAACATAAGATTAACATCCAAATTTACCCCGAAGGGCTTAATTATTACAAACCGAAGTCTTTGACACGACAACGAAGTTCAGAGTTTTGAAAACAGCGGAATTAAACTAAACGGCACGAGGAAACATCACGGGAGGCCTGCCATGATGCCTTCATTCATCGTCTTCAACCCACTCCAGCTCCCAGCCGGGCGGGATCTCTCCAGGCCACACATCAGCAAAGGCATTACCTGAAGCAACAGATTATAGCAAGGCTGAGTATACTAATACTCAGCAAGACTTACCCGTCGGTGACAACTACATCACCAACTCTAGACATGAAAGGCTTTTGGCCAAAAGGGTTTCTTTTGCTGAAAAGCAACAAAGAGTATGTCCTTACTTTCAACATTTTAGCACAAGTTCTAGTTGATTATTCCTTTCTAAATTAGCAAGCTAGTGCAAGCATAAGTTGTGCAAACAATTAATCAAGCATAATATTCATCAACTTCCATCATTAGGGATCTCATGGCCAGTGGAGTAAGTAGTCTCAGATAACGGTGAGAGGCCGACAATCGATTGATTTAAACCTTGCAAGGTAGACCTAAACACACGGTAGGGTGCCCCCGCGAGGACAACCACCAGGCGGTTCCCAAAGGTCCTCGGTTCGGGATAAAAGGCGACAGTCTTCGGTACAGGCTATCTGGTATACCCCGCAAGGCACCCAGCATCGCACATGCACCACCGGTAGCTAGCCGGGGGACACCTCCCAAGATTAGTCACAGTAAAATCCCTTACCGTCTCGTTAAGGTACTAGGCTTACCGTACCCATTTCCGACAAGTGCTTAGTACGTTCAAACACTTAACCCACGAAAGCCATTGGACCGGAGCCCACATCCCATGCTCTTACCACATGAGCAATCCATTTAAGGAGATCTTATGATTCCAACATAAGAACCTATTCTCGCGAGTGACAAGCATCACTCGACTTGTAACGGTCCTATAGCATAGCAGCTACCGACCTATCATGCTAGTAAGAACATAGGTACCTAGGGATCATGCATCTAGGGTTTCATTTCAACTCCTGAACATAAATGCACAATCATCCATATATAGTTGCATAAAGTTTCAAAAACACTTGGCTAATGCACCGGGGCTTGCCTTCGTCAGCAGGGTTAGCCTGAGGGTCCTCGGTGTCGTCGATCACCTCCACGTACTGCAGCTCCGCGTCAGCTCCTCCTTCCTCGGCTTCCGGCACGAGCGAGTAGTCACCGTCAGGAAGGTCTACACGGAATGCAATGCAGGGTTCAGGTGATGTGATAGATTGCTTATTTTATCCAACTCTTGTTGGCCATATTCACCTTAACAAACAATTAATTATTAATTCTTTTTCATTAAGGTTATTATTGATATGGGTTTATTCCTTTAATAAACACTTAATTAATGTTCTCTTTTATAATTGTTATTTCATGTGAGGATTTAATATTCAATCTTTCAATAGCAAAGGTGTGCACAAAAATGTAATTAATTACATTTTAATTTCTTAAACAGCAAGGGTGTATCCTTAGGTCCTAAACAGACTATGCAACCATTTTATAAAGGGTCACAAGGAATAAAAAGGCATTTTCCTATTTAACAAAACATTAAACCTATAAAGGCCTCCAAGGCTTTTATTCAAACATTAAAGTACTAAAATTCAGTGGAGGGTTTCTTAAGCACCAAAACACCTATATCAAGCCACTGAACACACATGCATGCTTGGAAAAGCTAGAAAATTAATTATATCAAAAATAACAAAGGCTAGCTACTAAGCAAGATAAAGGCACACAAAAATACATAAGCATCCAAATGCTCCAAACTTCCTCACACATGCTCTGTCAACGCCTGGGCACATGAGCGGGGCCAGAGAGCAGCACACAGACCACAAGCAGACCTGGCGCGGTCGGTAGCAGGCGCTACCCCATGCAGGGAGCAAGGCTGGCCCGCGTGGCAGGCAACCACAGGCCGCAGGCCACACTGCAGCGCCTCGCATGTGCGCGCGGGCCGTCCAGGCATGCCACACGGCAGCAAACCACTGGCCGAAGCGGTATCCCGCAACGCGCTCGTGCGTGGGGAGAGCCCCCTGGCGACGTGGCCCGCAGGGATTGGCTGGCAAAGGGATATTCCCCAGGAAGATGCATGCGAGCGCGGGACACGTAGCTGCTGGGCGACGTGGCGCGTGCTGGTAGGCTATGGCCCTTTTCCTTCCACTGGAAGATGCCGGCGCATGCAGAACCGCCTGAAGAAGAGTGGAACGCAAGATTCACCTGCCACGTGTCACCACGCCGTTGGACGCACACAACAAAGCTGCACATTTTGTTGACAATTTGGCCCCAAGACAAGCCTCCTCTTTGCCTATAAATACAAGGGGAGGGGGGTCATTTTGAGACACACCACTTCACCCAAGGATGAGAGCTTCCCTTCAAAGGAGAGGCCTCTCCTTGGTAGATTATAGAGTAGGAGAGTGAGAGAGTGATTTGTATCTCCATGGATGTTTCGTTCTTCAATTAGAGTAAAGTGAGTATTTCTGCATTTTCTATTTAGACTAAAGTGTTATTCATACTTGAGTGATATGTTCTTGTGTTCTTCGCCTGTTCATCATTTAGAGGCACATGTTCTTCACGAACACACCCCCTCGATCTAGTTGATTAGGTGCACAAGTTTGTATCCTGTTTGTATGACTTGCCTATTAGAATAAAGTGGAAATGCTTGCATGCTCTGATTAGAATAAAGTGTGTTCATGATTCCTTTCTAATAGTTTATGCTAGGTTGCATGAGTAGACTTTTTCCACTACTGGTGCGTAGATCCTGAGTTTATGCGTTCGACTGTTGCAAGTCATTCATATACGTTGGAAGCACAGTACGGGGTCGAGTGCTCTCTCGTATGCATTTAGTATAATCTAGTAGTACATATAGTGAGTGAGATCAGTTCTCTTCCGTGGTCGTAGTTCTATAAGTACAAAGTGCCGTAGTCCGTTGGCTATGGCAGTAACCACAACGTAGACGTTGTGTCATGCTACCGGTTATCATTCGTTCGGCTTATCCCAAGGTTAGGTAGAGCAAGTCCATGTGGTGGTGATAGCCTATCTGGCCCTCGTTGATCCTCCGCAGCTGGATATAGTCAGAGCTCCATTCCACATAGATCCGTGTACCGGAGTTGCCTGTTAAGTCAGGGCTATCGGTACCCTAAGCCAAGTTCTATCTAGAGATCAACCTTTATCTCATCTATAGTGCTATCTTTAGGAATCCTCTCTATCCATGCCTTTTATCTGAGTGTGTCCTTGGACTGACTAGTACGAAGTTAGTGCACACTGTTCCCTTGGATTCGATACCCTTGGAATACTCTGAGGTTAAAGCTATAAAGGTATCCGTGCGCTTGCGGATTTATTTCGTGTGTCGCTAAAATACCCAACATGTGTTTTGGTGGAGTTTGAGCCCCGAAGCAAGCCTCCTCCTTGCCTATAAATAGAAGGGGAGGGGCTCCCATTTCTCACACACCACTCTCTCATTCTCCTCTCACTTTTAGTTTCCAAGGCTAGGGGGTAGGCTAGAGTAGCTCTTCTTCAGGTTCCAAGTATTCTTTGGAGTCTAGGTATGAGTTCTCTCTTATCTTTATTTCATTGTATGACTTTGATCTACTTCAGTTATTCAGCTATGTCATATAAAGTCATGGTAGATCATTTGCTTGATATGTTCTTGAGTTCATCCTTTGTTCATCATTTAGAGGCTTGTGTTCTTCATGAACACTACCTTTTGATCCACTTGAAGGATGATAAACTCATTCCTTATGTGTTTTTTCATAAGTTGGAGGCTCGTGTTCTTCACGAACATGACCCTTTGATCTTATTGACTAGACATAAGAGAGTTCATATCTGTTTGTATGTCTAGCCTTAGTTGATCTTGTTAGATGGCATGAGAGTGTTGCATGAGGTTTGTGTTCAAGCTACGGTATTCGGTCTAAGTTGACCAGTCTTCTGGTGGCTCTCACCCTGGGTCACAATAGCCCGGGCCGGACGAAGTTTAGCAGCAACGCAGGCATGGTGCCTGGGTTGTGTGGCTACGTTAGTTATGAGCATACCCCCGTAACGATAGAGGTAGGCCGCAGTAGTGATAGCTGTTGGACCCTTTGGAACCCTCTGCGCTGGGGTACTTGCTGCAGGAGTCTAAAGTCTAGTTTCACAGAGTGCTGGTCGTCGCGGGCTAGCTCCCCGTTTGTACCTGGGTGCTGAACCTTACCCTCTCATGCAATGCTCATGCCTATCTCCTGTATCTTCTAGCTTTGTATGTTTAGTACATTAGAACCTAGAGCTAACTCGTATGTTCCCCCTAAGCCGTAGTGTTCTAGAGTAGAGGTAGATCTGAGTGTGTGTCACACTACCCTATCATATCTTGATCTTACCACTGCCTTTGAGTTTGTTGTTTCCTATATCTATCTCTTAGTTTACATTCAGTGCAAAAGCATAAGTCTATGATATCCGCCATTGCCTTCCACGGATACGATACCCTTGGAATATTCTCCTTCCTTGGGGAAATGCTACAATGATTTATCTGTGCGCTTGCAGATTCGTTCATGATCGTTTAGATTAACCTTTGGCAAGTCTTGATATTCACGCTAACTCGGCGTCGTTAGTTGTGACGTTAAGAGATGCCAACAGGCATTTCTTGGTGTTGTCACTGAGGATGGATTCCAAATCTGTTCCTAAAGTGACGACGCTACGAAACGCCAACACCCTTTTTATAGTTTTCTTTTCTTTTTAGATCTTTTGTATATTTTGTTTATCGCTAACCCTAACAGGAGATGGACGGCAACCTCTCCAACAAACCGAAAAATTTTGTGGATAATCCAGAAAAACTTTACAGGCGTGGGAGACATGAAGCATGATCTAGGAAGTTGGGGATTGTAGATCCAAAAGACGGAGCCGAAGGATCATCAGAGTCTCCAAAGGAATCACCACCTACAAGTCTGAAGAAGGAATCACCACCTCCAAGTCCAAGGAGAGATCAACCTTAGACGCCACCAATGGCACAACCAGAGAGGAAGATTGGGGAGCTTTGCATCCCGGAGCTTGTTGATCTCCCCATCCTCAACCTAGCCGACATCGGAAGACCGTTTGAGATAAAGACTTCAACCATCCGCTTGGTGCAACATACACCTTTCACCAGTAAAGAGGATCCTAACCTTCACATCCAAGTGTTCATTCAACTTTGTTAGACATTCACGATAGAAGGGCTGGATCAAAATCAATTGAGGGCAAGACTTTTTCCGTTCTCACATCTCGGAAAAGCCTTGCAATGGTTCTACACTCTATCAGTGGAGACGGTGCAAAATTGGGAAGCATTGATGAGAGCTTTCATGAAGGAGTATTATTCGCCGGGTAAGACTCAAAGCTTGTGTAATAAGATTGCTACATTTGCTCAATATCCTACGGAGACTATCGCGGAAGCTTTCGAGCGTTTCAATGAGTACACCCAAGCCGTGCCACATCACAAGTTCCCGAAGGAGGACCTTGTTCAAAAGTTCTATCAAGGTCTCAATCTAGCATCGAGGACCGTAATTGACGCATCGGCGGGAGGATCTATTATTGAGCTAACTCCAACGGAGGCATTCACTCTTTTCAAGAAGGTTGCGGATAATGATACATGGGCGTCATCCGGACGCTTACTTTCGGTTCAACCGACAGGCAATGTTAAAGGTGTTTTCCAGGTTGAAAAGGAGGAACTTCTAGAAGGAAAGATTGACTCGCTCATGAGGAGGTTGGAGAAGATGGAGCTAGAAAAGAAAGCCGCCTAAGACTTGAAGGCCACCGAAGCAAGATCCACGTGTGAAGAGTGTGGGGAGTACGTCCATGTCCAAAAAGATTGTCCGGAGGAAGCAAAGGTGCTCGACTACATGAGGAAAGGAGATTTGCCGAACTTTCACCATGGGCAAGGTAGACCTCAATTTAATGCAAGTTCGTCTATTCAAAATATGGTGCCTCTTCGTATACAATTGAAGGACTTCATGGATGAGCAAGCAAAGATCAACAAGGATGCTGTCACTAAGTTTAAGACTATGGATAAAATATTGGAGAACATTGATGGCAAGGTGACGGAGGTCGGGAGCTCCAACCAACAAGTGCTCAACATAATGAAGATATTGGAGACGCAAGTGGGACAGCTTGTTGGGCGCTTAACCGCTAATGAAGGAAGATTGCCAGGGCAACCCTAAGGTCCCGAGATGGCAAAGGCTATTCAAACTCACTCAGGGAAGGAGGCGGAGGATCTGGAACTTCCAGTCGGTGCAAGGAAGCCTAAGCCAACCATCGAAGTGGATGATCACACTAAGGAGAAGGTGACTACTATTCCGAAGATTGCTACCGAAGAGCCAGAATTTGAAATGCCAAGTGATGACAGGAAGATGCCTACACTAAAGACACGCTACTTTCAAGGTAAAATTGATAATCATTTTGAAAAGTTTGTGGAAGTGGTACGCAGGTTAAGCATCAACATGCCGCTATTGGACGCTCTCCAAGTTCCTACATTTTCTCGCTACTTCAAAGACATACTTGCAAACAAGTATGAGATGGCAACACTTGGGGCGGATCACCTCAAGATGTTCGAACAATGTAGTGCCGCCATTGCAAATCAAGGGCCCGAGAAGCAAAGAGACCCTGGATGTCCGACTATCCCATGTTCTATTGGCTCATTCACGAGAAGGCATTATGCGACCTTGGAGCAAGCATGAGTGTCATGCTAAGAGATGTGTTCGAGAAGCTACACTTACCACTTAAGCCTACGGGTATGTGTTTGGAGTTGGGCGACAACTCTATCCGCTATCCTGTGGGAATCGCCGAAGATGTGCCCATGAAAGTTGGAGATCACTTCATCCCCGTCGACTTCATGGTACTTGAGATGGGAGAAAGGGAGAAGCCGCCCCTCATCCTAGGGAGGCCCTTCCTCAAGACCGTCGGGGCAATGATCGATGTTGGCAAGGGAGAGATTAAGTTCGACGTCAATGGCACACGAAGCGTATTCAAGTTTCGTCCACGTTTCGAGGTATGCAACATGATCAATGCTAAATATGTTCCACCTCATCGTCATTTTAGTAAGGAAGAGCCAAGGAACAAGGAGGAGCCCAAGAAGAAGGAAGCGAAGGTGATTAAAGAAGTCGTTGCTTCTGTCAAGACCAAAGAACAAAAGCTGCCTGTGAAGACCAAAAAGATGACTAAGCCGGAGAAAAAGCCTGTGCCCAAGATGGTGCGGAAGTGGGTACCCAAGATTGCAACGCCCGCAAAGAGCATTGATCCGAAGTGAAGAAGACAAAAAGTCTAGCCATGGACTATAAACGAAGCGCTAGGCGGGAGGCAACCCGTTCGTCGAGTCGAGAATAAGGTACCGGGAGGACAACCCAATGAAGAATAAAGCTGTCGGGAGGGCAACCCGAATTATTTCCGATTTCAAGTAAGTTGGTCTGAGAATTTGCTACGCAAGACTTGGTATAAACTCTTAAGTGGTTGAACTTATTTTTGAGACATTTAAGTTACTCGGATGTTTCGTTTGGATTTTATTTGACATAAATCTTTGACATGAGCCATCCTACGATTTATTTGCCTCTTTTCGAGAAACCAACTCCAAAAATTCAGAACCTACCCACACCTTTCATTCTCCTCATGATGATAAGGTTGGTTTGTTTTACATCATAAAAACACACGAGTAGAGCCCCGCGTTGTTCCTTAATGATTTTACTCTTTGATGCATGCTAGGACTCGCGTAACCTTAGATTTTTGGTTTCTTTCAACTTAATATCTACCGGTTTCTCTAGAATTAGAATTTTTCCAAGCCCCATTTATTTTTGTTCATTCAAAACATCTCTCTCATGTTTGGCCAAAATTAGAACCTAAACTCATACCCCCACGGCCAAGCCGGAGGAGCTTGCTATCAATTAATGAGAGCAAGTGATCCCGGTGTAACCAAAATCAATGTAGTCAGAAAATTTTGACTTACAAATGTTTTTTATGCCTAAAAACTCCTCTAAAAATGCATTTGAACTCATTGATATCTCTGAGTTAATTTTTAATTTTTGAAATTAGAGGAGTAATTAGCATCTAAACATGATCAAGGGAAGGTTTTGAGCTTAATTGAACTTCTAATGCTCTATGATGCATCACGGGAAGGCTTCATCATTAAGGCATCTTGAGCACATGCAAGGACAAGCATGGGGGGGCAGCAATGTTTTGTTTATTCAGGTTATGAATGATGGCATAGTAGGCAAGGAAGCATGGAAGTGACACAAAGAAAATGATCAAGATGGAGGACTTGACCATGAAAGAAAAAGGAGTGGCTGAGAAGAATTGGACGGTGGACGGTGTGGAGCACGAGTACACAACACCATGATCAATCAAGCAACAAGTGGGAGAAAGAAGAGCCAGAAAAGAGGGGTAGGGGCCCTAGGCCAGTCGGCCCAGGCCGGCCGACCTGGCCTATTTATTTGCCCCTCGGTGTTCGTCTTCCTCAGGTAAGCCACTTGCTTCGTTGCTAGTTCATGTTCTTGAGTTCCTAGTCCAGAACCTCCAGAAACACCTCCGAAAAATTCATTCTCCATTCTTGAGTCCAAAAATTTAGAGAAATACGTCACAATTCTTTCCCTTCCATATACTTCTTTTGTGTGTATTTCTACCGGCAAGAAACCCCTGGCAGAGTTTGTTTGTGATTTGTGCAACAACTACATGATGAAGAAGGTTTTTGGCAAGGTCCTTGGAAGGAAGACGCAATCGTCATCATCGAAGCCGGCATCAACAAGTTCTTCGCGGAGGCACTCAATCTCCGAGTTGCCGCGAAGCATGGAAGAGGACGGTTGCCATCAAGGAGCGACACTATGCTCCTTAGTGGAGAAGAGACACGCGAAGCTCGTCCATGCGGTACACTAAACCGCAAGGGCAAACAGAGGAGCCACCCGTCCAACTTCGTCACTCGACTCGTTCATCCGCTCCAGCACCGTACACTCCATGACGTTGCAAGTATGGATTTCTTATGATGTTGGAGGAGGAGGAAGAGGAGGAGAAGCTTGGGTGCCTAGAGAAGAGGATTGTGCCCAACGTTGACTTTGATGATGATGCCCTCCAAGTGTTAGAATTTTCTCCGGATATCTATCAAATGATGAATCACCTTGGATGGGGGCAGTTTTCCGATGGAGTAGGGGTGAGCTTTCATTTGGAGCTTGCCATGGAAATTCTCATGACCATGGCACCAGTTATTAATGAAGGGGTGCCATCCCTCTCATTTCGACTCAAGGATGATGAGGACATAATTTCTAATGAGCAAATTAGAGAGTTGCTCATTTTTCAGAGGGAAGCCCCGGAGCAAGTTGATGTCAATGAAAGTGTATTGGAAGGATTTTGGAGTATGATTTCAGGGGAGGATAACCGGCAGAGAAATAGCATCCAGAATCCCATCATCCTGATATTTCATTCTTGGATGAGTAAAACGATTTTTGGGAAGAATGAAGGAGTCCAAGGTTACCAACATGGAAGTTAATTGGCTTTATTCGGCATTGATTGCAAGGCAAGCCATTGATCCATCATATATCATGATCAATCGGTGGTGTTGTGAGGCAATATCGGGGAGTGGACAAATTGGTTCGGGATGCTATCTCTCTATGATAGTAATTTCTGTGAAGCCGGGTATTTCAAGCAATCCAAAATTCCTACTTGCAGGGAATTCAATTGGGATCGACTACATGAAGCAAGGAAAATACATTAGTGGAGATGAAAAGAGAGGGTACAAGGCGGTAAAAGTCAATGTTCCTCTCCCAAATATGAAGCTGAAATTATTTATTGAAGGGAGAGAGAATTGGTTAGAGGAAGGAATTCTTGTACCGGCTAAGAAGAACAAGAGAGGAAGAATTATAGAAGAAGGTTCATCTTCCGCAGCCCAAGACCAAGGAGGGGCTGCCTACCATCAACCTTATGGTGGGACTCCTATGCAACCACCTTACTATGGAAGTGTGCCGATGCAAGCATGGGGGAGTGGTGCAGCCATGCCGCCACCTCCTCCAACATATTTTCCACCAACTTTTGTTGTGCCCAATGAAGTATTTGTGGCACCTTATGCAAGCATGCCCCAGCCCCAACAAAGTGCAGCCATCATTGGGGTGTATATGCAAAGGAATGAACAAGACGTCGAGAGGATCCGAAGCAATGTCAAACATTTGCATGAAGGAACGACGGGGATCGCCCATCAATTAGGACGCCTTCAACTCATGCCGCTGCATCAATTTCATGGAGGGGCCATGCAAACATATTTTGAGCAAGGATTCAATGAAAGTCAACCAACGGAGCAAGAGCAATCGGATGAGGAGTGAAGAGAAGGAAGGAACAAAGCTTTTTAAGTGTCGTTTGATTTTTCCTTTTCCTTTTCTTCATCTTCATCTTGTGTGCGTTTATGTTTGCATAGTATTTTCTTATTTTTATTTAATTTCAGCATGTGTGGTAGTAGTAGTTTGTTATCCATCATCATGAATGAGTTTCATCATTGCTTTCATGATCTTAATATGGATGGAGAACTTGTACCATGTTGATATGTGATGATCGTTGCCGCTTTGCTCGATCTTATGCTTGATTTATTCATGTTTAAGCTAGGGCTCTATTTTAATATGAATCTAAATTTTAATTAAATGCTTGCTTAATCTTGTGTGGAGGTTATGATAACTCAAGTCCCTTAGTTCTTTTTCGTTGCTCTCAACTTTGAATGAATCAAAGAACCTTTTTATTCTCAAAAAGTTATGTTAACCTTGTCATGAATACCGCTTGCATTTTGCTTTACCCGTCCAAAGCCTAAGTTTACTTGAGTGCAAAACCTTAGTATATATAAGATTTATTTTTGGGTGCATTAATTCAAGGCTTGATTTCTCTAGCCCGAGACTAAGAAGCTGGTCATTCTGTTTTTGTGTATCATTCTTTATGCTAGCCTCTTCTATCCGTGCATTGTGAGTTTCCACAATGGGAATTTCGCAAACCTCGCCGGATATCCAACCAAAAAACCGAAACATATCTTTTTTTTGTGTTCACCTCCTCGACCGCAACCCAATATATGAGTATGGATGAATATTTTGAGGAAGATTACAAGAAAGGTACTTCAAGTGAGTAAGGGAGACTTCCAAAAGGATCCCTAGAAGATTTTTCGAGTATCTCTCTCTCTTTAAGAAAATATGAGAGCTTCAATTTCCACCTTGGCATATTTATCACCTCTTTTGCTCGAGAACGAGCAAACGTCTAAGCACGGGGGGTTGCCAAGTGTTAGTCTTTTAGACACCGAGCCTACGACGGGGTACCCGAAGTAGTAGATTGTGCGGTAGGGCTCGCCGAGATTAGGAACACAATGGTGAGACACGAGGCACACAATTAGACAGGTTCGGGCCGCAATGTGCGTAATACCCTACGTCCTGTTTGATGCGTGGCTCTGTATTGATTGCATATGTTTCGAGAGGGGTCCCTGCCTCGCCTTATATGCCACGGGAGGCAGGGTTACAATAAGTCGGATTGGTACAAGGGTACTATTCGAGTAGGACCCGGAGTAGCCTATACAAGGTATGGAAAGTTATCCTAGTCTTAGTATAAGTCCTTGTCTGCCTTGTCTTGCCTTGAGGCCCACGGTACTAGCACCGTGGCCCACTAGTCGAGTAGTCCAGGTGGGAACTCATCTCCCGGGTATGGCCCACAATGTGTTGGTGGGCCCAGGGATGCCCGGTCGACAAGCCCCTGAGTACTTTGTAGTCGAGTGCAGTGCTCCAAGTAGTCTTGAAGGTCTCCACGAGTAGTTCCCAAGCGTCCCCGAGTTCTACAAGCTTCGATCTTCAATAGTACTTGAATCATCACGAGGCTGGAAGGTACTCCAGCTAACTCCACGAGTAGTCTTGAAGTCTTCTCGAGTTGTTCCCAAGCGTCTCCGAGTACTTCCCTTGAAGGTCTTCAATAATACCCGCTTCGTTCTTGAAATCTTTGCATCAAAGATCCGTATGGAAATGCGATTACTGAAATCGCATTCCATATGGAATGTAGCCCCCGAGCCTTAGGTCGAATCCAGGATTCAAGCTGAGAGTCAATCTTGAACTCTTTGATCTTGCTCCGAAAAATCCGTAGATAATCCGAAGAAAATAATATAGGAATGCGATTTGCAAAAATCGCATCCTATATGGATGTAGCCCCCAAGCCTTAGTTCGAATTGACAATTCAAGCTGAGGGTCAATCAATAATCTTCATCAAATCATCCCGCAAAATCCTGAGAAAAACTGAAGGACACGTAGCACGGAGCCCCCGAGCCTTGAGTCGAGTACTTTCTCAAATTTAAGGATCCAATCTGACTGTAGAATAGTGGCCTGAATTCAGTGAACTGTAGCATACTGAAATCCAATTCCATCGAATAGTCAAACCCCCGAGATAGAGCCGAGCAGGTCTTCGATTTGAGTCCTCTGACTTTAGCCAAATATTTGCCTATGTGAAACCAATATGTTGAATACGAAGGGTCACCAGGTCGAACCGTTAGGGTTTTGGTTTTATAAATACCCGAAGGGGTATCCCTTAGGGTTTTGCTGCTTCCATTCGTCCTTAGATCCAGAACGCCTTAGCATCCATAGCCGCCACAGAGTTCGAGCGCCCGTAGTGCCAAGAGTGCAAAACCTCTATCCCTTCGCTGTCCTCCGGTCAATGCGAAAGAAGACCCTCGTAATAGGAAGGATGAAGCCATCGCCATCCAAGGGACAGAAAAGGAAGTCAGGTCGTGGCAAGAATGAGTTGCCAGAGCCCAAGTACAAGACGGTGGTAATCACCAAGCCCCCGAGCCAGGCTGTCTCATGGAAGAAGTCCAAGATGAGGGAGGAAGATATCAAATCCCTCGAAGCCGGTGGGTTGCTGCGTGAGAAGGCCATCGCCGGTTGGAGCTCCGCCGCTGGTGATGCTTGGCCGATGGAAAAGAGCCCAGATGAGATCCCGATGTTCGGGCACTTCGTCGAGCGTGGGTTGACGCTCCCGTCTTCGGATTTCTTCCGCGGCTTCCTCAACTTCTTCAAGTTGGAGCACGTACATCTCAACCCCAATGGCATATTTTAGATTGCAGTGTACGTGCATTTTTGCGAAGCTTTCCTTGGCATCCGGCCACACTGGGCGTTGTTTAGGAAGATATTCCAGTTGAAGCCGCAGCCCAACGCCAACTTCCCAGTTGTAGTCGGTGGAGCCGGAGTGCAGATGCGCCAGAAGGCACAGGAGTTGTACT
The DNA here is from genome assembly GCA_036936925.1 of Cenchrus fungigraminus. Taxonomy (NCBI): domain Eukaryota; kingdom Viridiplantae; phylum Streptophyta; class Magnoliopsida; order Poales; family Poaceae; genus Cenchrus; species Cenchrus fungigraminus. Next base: position 86,975 of record CM072769.1, read on the forward strand.
TCAAGTATGACTTGATAGACTCCAATAAAGATTAGAAGAATAAGTGGTTCTACATAGAGAACGCCCCGCCGCAGCTGCCAAAGCCTAGCATGTTCGCGCCAGTATACGACCGGCTGTGGAAGGATGAACCCACGATGCAAGAGTGCATTCAGATCCCCGAGTTGCTGTCGAAGATTGCGCAGAAGAAGGCGCAAGGCTTGACAGCAGAGTGAGTAGCCTTCAGCTTCATGAAGCGAAGGATACAACCCTTGATGCAGCGGGAGCATCTTGGGTTCGAGTACACTGGAGCAGATGATGACTCCAGGCTATCTTCTGAAGAGATCAGTGACGATCTTGTGATGGAGCGGCTGCAGAAGATCTTCAAGAATCTTCATGGTATTCCTGCAGCTGTTCCTGAGTTTAGCGCAGACAACCCTCCGCGTCTGGTAAGTCTTCAAGTACTTAGCCCCCGAGTACTTTGTTGAAAGTAGTCGAATAGCTAATATTTGCCTTGTGCTTTGCAGGAGGATGTCTTGAAGTTTGTATCTGACCCTCCTCCTCGTCCTGAGGACCCTCTCCAGGCGCCAGAAGAAGGAGCATCAAGAGCGGAGCCTGAAGCCCCCGAGGGTAGTCAAGCTGCTCAAGAAAGAGAAGAAATCTTGGTGGAGGACACCTCCTCAAGCGACGACGACGGCTTAACACTTCAACAATGTTTTGAAGTGAAGTGCCGCTACAGATACTCTGGGGTTCCCATCCCTAGTGGCCTTGCTATGGGAGCATTGAAGAGACCAGCATCATCTCTTGCAGATGATGTAACACTACCACCGCGAAAGAAAAGGACCACGGTGGGAAAGCGGGCCGTGAAGAAGGTGACCGGGCTTCCCCCCATCACAGTAAGTGTTGGAGAACCTTTAAGTAGTCGCTATCGAATGAATACTTGTTCTCTGCTGTAATGCCTTGATTTTTGACTTGTGCAGATTATCGAGAGTGCATCCAATGTACCCTCGAGAAGCCCTCTAAGAATAATAGAACCCGAGGTGGTTCCAGCGTCAGCCATAGAGATGGTGGCGTGTGAACAACAAGAAGCCGGAGTTGACGAAGGTGTGCTGCCGGTGGAAAGTGTGCCAGAGGTGCTGGCGGCGCCTTCTTTCTTCGACTTGCTGGGACCGAAAGTCTCAGTGCCTCGTGTTGCTCTGTAAGCATATGAGTACTCGAGTACTTAACATGACTATGTACTCTGCTTTTGCTGACCAATTTGCTAATGCAGGAAATCCACTGATGTGAAGTGGGGCACCTCTGGAAGTGGTGCTACTGGAGGAGACCAGACTCCTCAAGAGGAACAGGAAGACATACTTCCAGAGCGCCAAGAAATACCCGCAGAAGCTGAGGCTACTCAAGCGTTGCGCACTCTTTGGAGTGATGTGACCAAGGCTGCAGTTGAAGCAACGTCCAGGCCCAGGGCTTAACAACTCGAGGAAATTGAAGCCGTGGTGAATGAAGCCTTGGAGGTTGACCCTGAAACCGTGCTGCGCCACGAAGACATTTCAGCTGCAGAAACCTCCGTGCATCACGGTGATGCACATCCGGTGCTGGAGGAACAGCCAGAGAATCGCCTGGTGCCGCATGAGCCGCTAATTGAAGACCCGGCTCCTCTGTGCAGCACTGCAAGGTACTCTGCAGCTAGCACGAGTACCTAGTCCATGGCAGAGAACATGATGCCATATGATGACTCCTGCCTGGACGAGGATAACTTGAATGCACACGCTGAGATGTTCCGCGGCGTAGAGAAGCTCCTTGCGGTAAGTTCGAGTGGTCTCTTGTAGAATACTTGTGGTAACAAATATCTTGTCTCTGACTCATATGTTGTTTTGCTCTTGCAGGAGGTAGTCAAGCAGTCGAAATGCAAGACTCGGCTGCTTGAGCAACATGCGGCTGATATTGAGGAAGCCTCGCAGCTCAGAGAAGAATTGAAGCGGCAAAAAGCCTTATCTCTGAAGCTTCAAGAGAAGCTTGATGCCAACACCGCCGAGTACCACAACGAAATCTAGAAGCTGACGGCAAAGAAGGATGAAGTTGTTGGTAAAAACAAGTCCTTGCGCCTAAAGAATACAGGTAATCTCCCTTCTGAAATCATCATTGAGTACTTTTGTTCTTGCGCACCATATCTGATAAGTAGCCTTGATCCTTTGCAGAGCTGACGGAGGAAGTCGAGAAGTTTAAGAACAAGGTGCTGGACTGGCAGCTAGCCTTCAACCGTGAAGAAGTGGCTCATATGGATCTGAAAGAAGACTATAAGGTGCGGTGCTTCGAACATGAGCGCGAGATGAATATCCGCATTGCCGGCTGGACTGACTTGTTGCGCTGCATGCAGTCGCTGAAGGAGAAGATTGAAGAAGCTGAGGGCCTACGCTCAGAACTGAAGGCTTTGACAGAGGTAGCTGAACCAGTGGCTAACTTGTTTGAGCCCAGAGTCGCTGGAGTTCAGCCTCGCCCACTCATGGAGAGGTTGAAGGATACCCCAAAGAAGATTCTGGAGTACGCTCAAAGGCTGGCCTGCACAATCCCCAATCAAGTCCTGAGCTTCATCAAGTCCTTCTATGCCCAAGCGGATCTCACAGTCATCATGAACAGCAGATCTGGAGACTGCACCGACGATCGTCTCAACGAGCTGATGCAACAGACTTCTCCAATCGCAGAGGCAGTTTCCAAGTTCATTGATCTCCGTTAGATGTACCTGTAGAGTAGAAACACTAGGGAGAAAACAAGTGTAATCTCGAACAAGTGTTTATGTAATATAATTGAAAACTTGCAGAAATCAATTATCTGGATCCCTTGTTTGCATCTGTGTTGGCCGAGTACTTGAGTTGGTATTGAGTGTATGGCTGCAAAAAAGAGATACGATACACGAGTAGGAGTACTCAAGTGTACATATGTTCCGAAGAACATTAGCTTAAAACATGATGAGTTGAACACCTTAGCTGTAGCAGCGTAAAGAAGGCTTTGTCATGAGTTAAACTAAGAGTAGTAACAAGTCGATATAGAGTAGCGGCTTGTACTAAACACATTGTACAGAGTTGACAATGTCTTGAGTAACTCTGAGGCTAAGCAGCCTAGTGAGAGAGTACTCGAAAAGAAGTTATTCATAACAAGTTGAACACCTTAGCTGTGGCAGCGTAATGAAGGCTTTGCTATGAACAAGTAGAGAACAGTAACAAGTCGGTATAGAGTAGAAACTTTATTACTGAATACATTGTACAGTGTTGACAATGTCTTAAGTACCTCTGAGGCTATGAACCTAGTGAGAGAGTACTCGCAAGAATGTTCCGAAGAACGAGTAAGACCGTAGGAGACAGTGTGATGAACTCATCGTTGCTGTAGCAGCAACTTGTATGAGAGTTCCACTGAGACCCTACCAGTAGGGTGTTACTCTAGGCCGCAGCCTCTTATTAAAAAATAGGAACATGGATAGCATGTGCCACTTACTGCCCTACACGATACAGGATCGTCTGGAGAGAGTTATCATGACTCCCTACGAGGTCGCAGAATGAGACTGCCTGGAGAGGGTTGATGAAGCCCCCAGCGGGTGCTCGCAGCTGAAAGCCACGAGAAGATACAGCCGAAACTGTCTGGAGAGGATTATCTTGATCCCCTATGAGTAGTGACAACCGTAGCTGTCTGTTGAGTGGTTGCAACCGAAGCTGCCTGGAAAGGGTTGTTGAAACCCAATACGAGTTGCTTTACAGTCGTAGCTGTCTGGAGAAGGTTGTTGAGACCCCCTACGGGTAGAAGCAACAAAGCTGGTCGATGTTCCAAGAGTTGTCGACTTCCTCGCCTTCAAGAGTTTGAAGATGATATGAGCCTAGGCCGGTAACCTTTGCAACAGAGAAAGGACCTTCCCATGGCGAGTTGAGCTTGTGTAGTCCTGCCATATTCTGGATGCGACGAATGACTAAGTCACCAACGTTGAAGGAGGGTTCCTTAACGTTGCAGTCATGATAGCGGAGAATTCTCTCAAGATATCGAGCGGAATGAACAAGTGCGTTGCAGCGAGCTTCCTCGAGACTGTCGACATCTGTCTGTCTTGTTTCTTCAGCTACGCCTTCTTCGTACTGATCAACCGTCGGAGAACGCCACATTACATCAGCAGGCAAAACGGCTTCAGAGCCGTAGACCAGAAAATAAGGTGACTGCCTTGTGGGGGTAGTAGGCTGAGTACGCAGCCCCCAGAGTGCATTGGGTAGTTCCTTGATCCATTTGCCGCCCTTGGTATTTGCAGCATCGTACAGTCGCTTCTTGAGAGCATTGAGTATCATCCCACTGGCGCGTTCCACTTGGCCATTGGCACGTGGATGAGCAACGGAGACGTACCGGATGTCGATTCTACTGTTCTCGCAGTACTCCCAGAACTGGTGATTGTTGAAATTCAAACCCAGGTCTGTGATGATGCGGTTAGGGAAACCATAACGATGTACGATTTCATCCAAGAAGTCGAGGACACGATCAGCCTTGGGGCAGGTAACAGGCTTGACCTCAATCCACTTGGTAAACTTGTCAATAGCTACCAGAACTCTGTTGAATCCCCCTGGCGCATTTGGGAGAGGACCAATCATATCCAGCCCCCAGCAAGCGAAAGGCCAAGTTGGTGGTATCGTGATGAGCTTGTAGGCATGAACATGTTGTTGCTTGGCGAAGAATTGGCGTCCTTGACACTTCTTGACTAGTTCCTCTACATCAGTAAGAGCTGTAGGCCAGTAGAAAGCACGTCTGAACACTTTTCCCACCAAGGTGCGGGAGGAAGCGTGATTGCCACAAATTCCTTTGTGTGTCTCCTCCAAGATTTCCTTCCCTTCCTCGCGAGAAACACATTTCATGAGTATATCAGAACTTGCGCCTTGCTTGTAGAGTTGATCTCCAACTAGAGCATAAGCCTTGACACGGCGTGAAATGCGCTCAGCTTCTGCCTTGTCTTCCGGAATCAACTGCTGTTTAATGTAGTCGATGAAGGGAGTTCTCCAGTCCACATCAATCATAAGCACTTCTCGATCAGATTGAACTGAAGTAGTCATGGGTGCAGATGATTACTCCGGAATTGATGGTTTGTGGAGTTCATGGACGAAGATTCCAGCTGGTACTTGAGCTCGTGTAGATCCCAGCTTCGACAAGACATCCGCAGCAACATTGTTGTCGCAGACCACATGATGTAACTCGAGACCATGGAATTTGTTCTCAAGTTTGCGTACCTCCTGACAGTATGCATCCATGTTTTCAGCATTACGATCCCATGAATCATTGACTTGATTGATGACCACCAAAGAATCACCATAGACAAGTAGTCGTGTAATGCCAAGAGAGACTGCAAGGCGAAGACCATGCAGTAGAGCTTCATATTCAACTTCATTGTTTGAGACCTTCCAAAAGATCTGCAAGACATATTTGAGTTGCTCGCCCTTGGGAGAAATCAAATGTACCCCGGCACCAGCACCTTCCAACTTGAGGGAACCGTCAAAGTACATGACCCAATGTTCTGGACGCTCAAGTGGAGTTGGGACTTGATTTTCCCGCCATTCAGCCATGAAATCAATCAAGGCTTGAGACTTGATAGCAGTGCGAGATTTGAACTCGAGTGATAGAGCACCAAGCTCTACAGCCCATTTAGAAATCCTTCCTGTGGAATCCCGGTTGTGCAATATCTCGCCAAGCGGGTAGCTAGTAACCACAGAAATCTTGTATTCGTCGAAGTAGTGGTGGAGCTTCCGTGAAGTAATCAGAACTGCATAGAGTAGCTTCTGTACCGGAGGGTATCGAGCCTTGGATTCTAAAAGTACCTCACTGATGAAATAGATAGGCCTCTGGACAGGGTAGCCATGGCCTTCTTCCTGCCGCTCAACGACAATAGTAGTACTGACGACATTAGTAGTCGCAGCAATATAGAGCAAGAGCTCTTCATTGGTCAGAGGAGCTGTGAGGACTGGAGGCTTGGATAAGAACTCCTTGAGCTGAGAAAGAGCTTGATCAACTTCAGTTGTCCACGTAAACTTTTCCTGCCGCTTGAGTAACTTGAAGAAAGGTAGACCCCGTTCTCCAAGTCATGAGATGAAGCGATTGAGTGATGCCATACAACCAGTAAGCTTCTGGACATCCTTGATAGTAGTCGGAGCTTGCATGTTGGAGATGGTAGTAACCTTCTCGGGGTTTGCTTCGATGCCATGATGGCTGAGGATGAACCCGAGTAGTTTTCCTGAAGATACGCCAAAGACGCACTTATTGGGGTTGAGCTTCCATTGGTACTCGCGTAGCGAAGCGAAAGTTTCCTCAAGATCTGTGATAAGCATGTCTGGATCCCTAGTCTTGATAACGACGTCATCCACATATGCTTCCACATTCTTGTGAAGCTGCCTCTTGAAGCACACTTGGATAGCCCTTTGATATGTAGCACCAGCATTTTTCAACCCGAAGGACATTGTTGTGTAACAATAAGCACCAAACAGGGTGATAAACGCGGTCTTCTCTTGATCAGATTCCTTGATTGCAATTTGATGATAGCCAGAGTAGCAATCCAGGAAACAGAGTTGAGCACAGCCCGCCATAGAGTCAATGACTTGATCAATCCTCGGCAACCCGAAAGGATCCATAGGGCAATGCTTGTTTAGATCAGTATAATCGACACACATCCTCCAATCATTAGAGTTCTTCTTTCTTACGAGCACAGGGTTAGCAAGCCACTGTGGATGAAAAACTTCCTGGATGAAGCCAGCTGTGAGTAGTTTAGCGAGCTCTTTCTTGATAGCAGCCCTGCGGTCATCAGCAAAGCGATGAAGGTGTTGTCTCTTGGGGGTAGCATTAGGAACGATGTTGAGTGAGTGCTCAATCAACCTCCTAGGCACACCTGGCATGTCAGATGGCTTCCATGCAAAGATATCACGGTTAGCCCGAAGGAAGTTGACGAGCGCGTCTTCCTATTTAGGATCAAGCTGTGCACTGATCATGGTCGTCTTGCTGCTGTCACCAGTACCGAGGTCAATCGCTTTGAGCAGGACATCACCAGATGGTGTAGGCTTGTTGTTGTTGTCAGTCTTCTCAGGAACCTCCAGCTCACTCGGAGCAAGCTTCTTAGCAGCAGTGAAGACATCCATCATTGCATTGGGTACTTGAGTAGTCGAGGCAAGTTCCACTGCTTCTGTGTCGCAGTCGTAGGAATGCTTCAGATCCCCTTGCAATGAGAGAACTCCCTTGGGGCTCCGCATCTTGAGAACCAAGTACACATAGTGTGGGATGGCCATGAACTTAGCGAGACCGGGCCTACCGATGATGGCATGGTAAGAAGTCTCAAAGTCAGCAACCTCAAACTTGATGTACTCGGTGCGATAGTGATCCTTGGTCCCAAAGGTAATGGGTAGTACAACTAAACCGAAAGGAACAGCTGCGTTACCTGGGATGATACCGTAGAATGGTGAATTGGTCTTGGTAAGCATATTGGTGATATCCAGGCCCATCTTCTTCAAAGTCTTGGCAAACAGGACATTGAGACCGCTGCCACCATCAATAAGAATTTTAGTAAGCCTAGAGCATGCCACCACTGGATCCAGAATGAGAGGATATCGTCCAGGCTCAGAGAAACTAGTCCATTGATCCACCCTTGAGAAGGTAATGGGGGCTTCAGACCACTTAAGATAAGTGGGAGCTGCTGGTTGGATGGACATGATCTCCCTGAGAGCTAGCTTCTGCATGCGCTTGGTTGGAATTCCACCAAATATGACATTGACAATATTGGACGGGTTCTGGAACCCAGTGTCTTTATCTGTGTTAGCCTTCTTCCCCTTGTGTTTGTGATATTGCGAGTTTGGGTGCGATGGCTCAGGTGTGTTCTTCAACGCACGTCGAAGTTGGTAACACTGCTCTGTAGTATGATCGCCCTCCGGGTGCCATGGGCATTTCTGCTTGGTCAAAGTTGCCCAGTGAGAATCATCTTCAGGCTTGGCAGTAGTTACCATGGCTGCAACAGTATTCTTAGGCTTGCACTTGCGATTGGGATTACTTGAGTAGTTATTCCCTTGGCGGTTGCCCTGCTGTTGCTTGCCGTTGCTGCTTCCACCAGCGTTGTTATTGTTGTTGTTGTTCTGGTTGTTGCGAAGATGCTTGAATCGATTCCAAGCCTTGTCTTCCTCGTCCGCCCAGTGAGTGACCATCTCCTTAAGCTTGGTGATGTTGGCTGGGCGAGCACGACCAAAGTCTTGGAATAGCCTGTCATCATAGAAACCATCCTGGAAGGTGTCTATGACTTCTTTTTCGGTGACATCAACAATAGTAGCCCTTTTCTCAAAGAAGCAGCGCATGTACTTGCGAAGAGTCTCACCTTATTTTTGCTTGATCAGGGCAAGGTCCATCCTGGGGCCATGACAGCCCAAAGAACCCGCGAAGTTGCTGGTGAAGCGGTGCTTGAGTTGTCCCCAATTGTCGATGGAGCCACGTTTGAGGGACTCAAACCATGTGAGGGTCTCTTGCTCAAGGACAAAAGGGAAATAGATACACTTGGTATCATCGTTGCCCCCGGCATTGGAGATAGACAGAGCATAACAGCGCAACCACTACCTTGGATCTTGCTTGCCATCATACTTGGAGATGCCGTAAGGCTTGAATTTCTCCGAAAGATACAGAGCTTGAAGTCGAGCGGAGAAAGCAGGAAAAGAATAAGAGTCATTATCCTTTTGCTTCTCACGTTCAGCGCGTCTGGTGTTGATAGTTGTACGAGCATCGTAGCGAGAGTCTCCCGACTTACTGTTGACACTACCATCGTCGCCTTTGCCCTTGTTGCTTGCTTCCGGACGTGCGCGGTTAGGAGTGGGAGTTGTGCGACGAGGACCCCCACTGCTGCCATGGTGACTAGGAGCACTGGTATTCTGTCGTAGCATAGTATAGGCTAGTTCAGCTAGCTTCACGACTTCAGCAGTCACCCTGTCACGAGGCATAGAGCGACCGAGTAGATTGATCGCATTAATGGCTTCTTCTGGAGTGCGATATTGACAAGTAGTAACCGCATCCAGAGCCTCTTGAAGATTACGGGTAGGTAGAGCTTCTGTGAGTTCCCGATGAAGAGTTGCACGATCAGCATTGCGTTGGTGACGTGCAGCCTTGTCCTCCGTGGTTTCATCAGTAGGAGCATTAGCAGAGAGTTCATCATCAGACACATCATCCGGGTAATGATAATTGGAGCAGTGCCCTTGCGGAGTAGATGCATCAACGACGAACACTTCTCGATGCGATGAGTAAGTACACGTACTCTGAATGAGCTTAGTATCGGTGTCATAGTCAACAAGCTTGATGCCTTCCTGGAAAGGCAAGTTGTCGAGACAGGCGATAAAGCGCTCCTGATCATCCAGAGTGAGATCAGCAGGCACATGCTCAGGCCAGTAGACGAATCTACCGTCAGGTGTCGATGTGATCACCAGTCCATGAGCAGGGCCAGACAGTTGTTGTACTTCAACAGAATCCAAACCATAGTCGAACTCAAACTCAGAAGAATCTGAAGAGTAGTCAAAGTTGCTGTCCGAATCTAAAGAGTACTCGAGCACGATCTTCGGGCCAGGGCACATGAGGCGCTTCAATGCGGCTTGGTAAGCGGCACTGACACGGCGGTGACCGAAGAGAGGTGGTGCTTAAATGTTATCCAGGCTGAGTGCAAGCTGCGAAGCTGATGGAAGCAACTCAGGCTGGGTTGGAGGCGAAGTCGAGTTGTACTCGGACTCCGACTCGAGATCTCTGAACGGGTCAGAGATCGAAATTTCGCCAAAATTTTCGACGAGATTCTCCATCGAAGCTTGCGTAAGCGTCGAGGACTTGAGCTTTGACTCCGGAGTTGGCGCTAGGAAACGCAGGAACGATCCGACGCCATCAGCAACGCAAACCCAGGAGCCGAAAACGAAGGTGTCGCCATGCTGGAAAGCGATGATCGGCTTGATGGTGACAAGAGCCATCGAATTTGCCAGTGGATCAACGACGAGATCCCCTACCTGGAGCGCCAGCTGTTAGTGTTTTAGACACCGAGCCTACGACGGGGTACCCGAAGTAGTAGATTGTGCGGTGGGGCTCACCGAGATCAGGAACATGATGGTGAGACACAGGGCAGACAATTAGACAGGTTTGGGCTGCAATGTGCGTAATACCCTACGTCCTGTATGCTGCGTGGCTCTGTATTGACTGCGTATGTTTCGAGAGGGGTCCCTGCCTCGCCTTATATGCCACGGGAGGCAGGGTTACAAGTCGGATTGGTACAAGGGTACTATTCGAGTAGGACCCGGAGTAGCCTATACAAGGTATGGAAAGTTATCCTAGTCTTAGTATAAGTCCTTGTCCGCCTTGTCTTGCCTTGTGGCCCACGGTACCAGCACCGTGGCCCACTAGTCGAGTAGTCCAGGTGTACAGGAACTCATCTCCCGGGTATGGCTCACAATGTGTTGGTGGGCCTAGGGATCCCGGTCGACACCAAGGAAGTACCAGTATAGTCTAGAGTTCAAGGGGAGCAAATAAAAAAACTATGAAGAAAGAAAAAAATGACGATAAAGAAGAAAAAGTATGATGAGAAAAAGAAAGAAAGAAGAAAGAAATAAAATAATAATAATAATAAAGCTCTCCGGTTCTCTAGCTATGTTTAGTGCTTTTTGAATTTTCAAGAGGATTCAAGATCAAGACCGATACTCATCTTTCCAACCATGTGCCATCCGATAACGAAGACTTCGTTTGTGCCTCAGGATCACGCTTTGCCATTTGCACATGTCCACCTATCTAAAAGTGTGTGTTCATATCTCCCCCCTCCTTGATAAACATTATTTTTCCAATGACCTTTTTGACGAGTCTCGGTAAGACCATGAGAAGCTAGTCTTATTTTAATAATATCTCAACTATAATATCTTGGTAGGACTAAACTTTCCTATAGCTCCATACAAAGCCTTCCACCATATACTTTGAGAGAGGAAAGGAGTAGAACAAGTAGGCTTGAGAGACAAGATGAGATGAGAGTACATGAGCAAAGTGCAAGATGGTTATTTTTGATCTTGGTAAAGCAATTTTTCTCTTTATCTCATTCTTTATTTCTCAAAATTTATGAGGTTTGTTTAAAAGTTTGAGAGCTTGATCAAATACTTGTGGAAAGAGCTTGAAACGATATCTACCCTCCATAAAGATAAAAGTTAGTACATTATGGAACTTTAATGAATAAAATCTAGAGAGCATTATGTTTTCTCATGTATGATCAAGTGTAGGGATTGAACATCGAAGGGCAACGCTGATATTCATAGAAGGCTTACTCGAGGACGAGCAAGGTTTAAGCATTGGGGGATGTTGGCGGTCGATTTCCGTCGACCTAGCCACTTGTTTACCTTCTATGTTGGTATTAATTTGATATTCACACTAACGATCCTAACCCCCATTATATGTTATGTTCGCACTCGTGCATGGTTTTTGGAGTTTATTGTTTACACAGGAATTAAGAGCTTAAATGAGGACTTTCGGGTAAAGTTCATCAAGGGATTTACAAGGTGACCATGGACCCCGGGACGAGTCAAGATACAAGATGAACATGACTCCAAATGAACCAAGGACTAGAGCGTGAAGCCCAGAAGTGTGGAGGATCTAGATGGAAGATGCGGGAGTTCTTATGCAAAGCACCCTTATCTAAACCGTGAGGAAAATTACGTCAAGGGCCCACATGCAACTCGGCAAAAACTCAGGAAGTCACGAGAAGCTTCACGAAGAAAACCGGGGACGAACCGGGCCGAGGAGGCCCTGGGCCGGTCGGCCCAAGCCGGCCGGCCTGGCACATCCCCAAGTCGGTTCGTCGCCCCCTTTGACCTAGATGATGCTCGGGCTATTTATAGCCCCCGTGCGAAGTTGCAACTATCAAGACATTCGTCATTCGCCGCTGAGGAGCAGAGGAGCTTGAGGGACACCACCCCAGAGAGGAGGGTCGTGTTAGTCGTCTAGGGTTTGCCTAGCCGGCGTGGGAACCTTGCAAGGAAGACCACGTCGGAGTTCCGGAGGCGTGAATCAAGATCAAGGTAGGATCCCGGTTGGATCTTATTCATGTATACATACTTTTGATGGAGTTTTAATGGATCCAATTCCTAGCGATCGAGTACCTTTGTTTGCAATTCTTGTTCTTGCTTGGGTGTTTTCTTCCTCAATCTATTCTCAAGATAGATTGCATGGGATGTTCTTGTAGCCGCGGTGGCTAGAGGTGCATACCCAATGTACCAAGTAGTTCAACGCACTCCTTGCGGGTGTGCTCTAAGATTCGACCGCGAAGAAAGGGGAACATCGTGACAGGATGTTGACACCGAGTACGGTGGGGTGACTTAGGGGTTTGACCGAATGTCAAGGTTTAAATACGCTTTCAATGAGATTCGTTTTACTCTCTCTTCTATCTTGCTCGGAACGACGACATAAACATGATCTAGATCCCTCTAGATCGGTACCTCAATGCTTTCTCTTGCTACCTCTTTTGATTATAGTAGATTAGATTCATTTGAAACCTTCTTAAGATGCAAGTGTTTCTCGGTTATTACATTGAGTCTTGTGTTACACACTGTTCCACGGATTCGATACCTTGGGTGATACTGGAGGAAAAAAGGTACTACATGATCTATAAGCTTGCGGTGAACCTTGGCGTGTTATTGAACCGTCAACATACGTGAAGGTAATCGATCACTTCGCTAACGCATCTATATCTAAGCATCCATATGAGGACTAGGTGTGTCCGAGGACCAGTGGAGGGTCTCTCCTGAGTGATGAGTGATTGACAACGTTGTGTGGACTGATGCTTGGCTCAGTGTGCAGGTACAGGTTGCGGCTTGACTCGTGTTGGTGCAGGTGAAGAACAAGGGCGAAAGGCCTTAGCCGTGGTGGCCTCTGGGTCATGCAGAGGCAAGTAGGCTTGGTTGATAGACCCGGTGGCTGATGGGGTCAAGTGCGAGCCGTGCGATGCAAGACTAGCAAGTTGAAGTCGAGAACATGGGCCGGTGCAAGGTGGCGGTTCGAGGCTGAAGCTTCCACGCGGGGTTTGGTGGTTTGCCCACAAAACCATTAGCGGACGATTTCTTGGTTTGGGCCGCAAAACCAAGTCTGGAGGCCCGATGCGATGGAGACGAGGATCCGGGAGCGTCGAGAAGCTTCGAGGCGGGGGGCACGTGGCGTGATCGCGGGGCTTGCGTCGAGGCTAAGGAAGTCCGCGGTGGAAGCGTGCCCGCTCTATGGGAATATCCAAAGACTTGACCATATTGCCCCTGAGGGGTGTGTATCTTCTATTTGAGTTGTAGGGGTAGTGTGGTCATTTGCCTCCTCCGGTGGACTTCGTATAAATAGCGGAGAGGTGGATGGCATCTCTCTCTCTGGCTCTAGGTTTTCCTCCCCCGGTAGATCGCTCTGGACTCCTTCTTTTGTCTGCTATTCCTTAGGCTAGATTTTTGTACAGACTCTGACCTCTAGATGTATGGAAGCATTCAGCGTTGTGATAATCTCCTAACTCTTCGTGATTTTCGTGTCTTTTTCGGAGCTATTTTTGGGGTGTTTCGTTCTTCGCTCGATTCATTGATTTGAGAGCGTTTTCTCTCGGATTTCTTTGAGGGGATCATGGTTGGATGCCTTGCGCATCTTTGTGTGTGATCTTGACCCCTTAAACGCCGGGAAATCCCTTCGATTTGTGAGTTTTGGTTGGAGCCCGAGTTCTTGGTGGTGGTTCATGTGATCTGCGATTCCCAGAGATTTAGTGAGTTAGAGGTCAAGATTTTTGGGGCATAGCTTCACCTAGTGACGCTTTTCATCTCGCCCAAATCTTGTCTCAAGAGCTCTAGCCGTTTGGGAGATCCGGTGATGAAAATGTGGAGTTTACCTCCCGTGCGCGTGCTGTTTCTGCTCAGTTCGTGTCATGCAGACAGTCTGTGTAGCCTTAGCGGACAGTCCATGAGACCGGTGTTCATCACAGTTCATCGCGTGTTTGTGCGAGCAAGAGTTTTGATCCATTGAGCCCCTAGGGTTTTGTTGTAGGGAGTTTTGCGGACAGTCCGCCGGTAAGTGACGGACGGTCCGCGTGGGCAAAGTTGTGCGAGAGGTTCTAGTGGTTTTGCCGGACGGTCCGCGAGGCTTACACGAACGGTCCGTGACACTAGCGGACAGTCCGCGTGGCTCATCCGGACAGTCTGAATTTCTCGGTGTGTCTCTGGTAGTTCTGTTAAGGTTTTCGGACAGTCCGCGTAGGGGGTTCGGACAGTCCACCCAGGTGCTGCGGACGGTCTGCCCATACTGCACGGACAGTCCACACCTAGCCTTCGCAAATTTGGCTAAGTGCTTTGATTCTTGTCTTGTGCTTTCGCGCTTTGATTCGAGGTTTGTCTCTAGGACTTGTAGGCTTGTGTGTGCCTAGTCTATAGCTTCTTTGGTGTGTGCGAGTGATCGGAGTGGCAATCAGGGTATAGCCGAGTTCATCCTTCAGGAAGAATTTTATCGGCTCCCATTCACTGCCCCCTCTCTGGTCGCCTCATAGAGTTAAGCTAATCACCACGATTACCACAAACCCTACTAAGATCACATGTTGTACATACATATGCAAATAAAGCATTTGCAAAGATATAGACCATGAAGCATTGATAGGCATAAGGTTCAAGTAGCGATTACATATCAAGGACACATAAAACCCTAGGGATGAACGAAGGCATTACCCCATCATCTTACATAGATGGAAGCACATAAGGGTGATGGAGACTCCGGAGAACGTTGTCGATGAAGATGGCGGTGAGGTAGCTTGGGAACACACCTAGGACGATGGCTTGGAGTCCTCCTCTTGCTTCCTTCCCTCCACCGGTGTTGATCCTTGCGACGAACTCATCTAACTCTATCCCTCATCTTGCGACGGCGGCTTTCTGGTGAATGGGCGTTGGTAGAATGATTGGATCCGGCGGCCGTCGGAGGCAGAGACTATTTATGCACTAAGGAAACCCTAGTCCAAAGGGGAGCCCGAACCGACGCAAAAAAGGGCTAGGCCGGTCGGCCTAGGCCGGCCGGCCCGGTTCGGGCCCATCTTTCGTGGGCGAGCTTCTCTTGCAATTTTTACTTTTTGCCCTTCAGGATGTGTGGCCTTTTGGTGTCTTTATCCTCGTGAATAGATAGGGGATCTTGTCGTATGAACTCCGGTCTTTTCGTCTTGGTCCTCGGGAGTGTTTCGTCGTAGCACCTAAGTCCTAGCCACCTTTGGGAGTGAATTTACCTTGCACTTGAACACGAACAGAACTCCTTGTTTGTCCATTTGAACTTGATGTGTCTCCTTCACCGTAGTCCATGTTTTCCTACAAACACATTATACTTCAAAATGCACATGCAAAGATGAACTTGTTATATCATTAGTGTGCCTAGTGGCGGGTTAGTTCCATAACAAAGCTCAAACCATAGTGTAACAAGTGCTCTAGGTTGACGGAAATTGACCGCCAACATCCCCCATGCTTAGATCTTGCTCGTCCTCGAGCAAGTTGCTCACAAAATTATTCATCCATGGAGTGTGCTTCACCAAATCTTTCCTTATAAGTTAGTCAATCCTTCATCTTTAATATAAGAAACATGAGACAAAGATCACAATGAAAACAGGCGTTTAGAAATTTACCAATTCAAGACTTACCCCACAACTCATACCTTTCACTAGAGATCATCAACTTCAACCATAATTACTTTCTTACTTCCATTGGAGGGTTTTCATGGGTTTTCAATACAAAATTCCTGCATTAAGTATTAGAAAAAGTCCTTCTCCAAGTTCTCACATGTCGCTCATTTAAAGTGGCTATCCTAGATAATTCATAAACTCTCACCTCCCATAAGTCTCCCATTCATAATATAAGGTGGAGCTATAGGTATGGCTAGTGAAGTTAGCACAAGTATTATCAAGCTAAGAAAATCCTCTAGTGGTCGTTCACCTTCTGAGCCAATGATCATGAGAATTCAACCATAATATAAGGGTATCAAGGATGAGAAGATTTAGAATGGTGGACATGTGCAAAGGGAAAAAGAATAATTACTTCAAGGCACTAATGATGTCCTCGATGTCGGATTGCACATGGTTGGAATATTTAAGATTCGTTCTCAACATCAACGCATCCTTCCTTGCACTTCTCTTGATCTTCATTTGATTCATCATCCCTTAATATATCTTCCTTGCTTTGCCTTGAATTCCTCCTTTTTCTCCTTTCTTCTTTTTATAATTTCTTTCTTCTCTCTTTTTTTTCTTTATGCGCACAGACGCATGTTATTTTTTTTTCTGTTCTCTTTTCTTGACATCTTGATCTCTTTCAAAAGCCTTTCGCTCGTCTCTTTGACATGAATCACAATCTGAATTTTAAATAAATCCTTGCCTAAAAATGGAACGAATCCTCGGGCATAGGTTGCATTCAAGGGATAAGATAATAAAAAGATGTTTATGGTTTGGGTATGTAATCCAGCGATATACGGGGCATTCAATATGAAGTTCCCGTTACCGAATGTATGATGAGGCTAGCAATAAAAGATATAACATCAAGGACATGATCATTGCTCGAAATTAGATCTCCCAAGAGAGAAAAGTCCTAACCCAATTCATCATGCTAACAACAGTTTTGGTGGAGCATATATATTGAAGGACCAAAACGGGCGACCAGAGAGGGGGGGAGTGAATCGTAGCCGATAAAAATTCTTCCCTTTGGTCGACTTCAGCCTATACCCCGATTGCCACTCCACGAATCCGTGCACACGAACTAAGCTCCAAACAAGGCACACACAAGCCAAGAAGATCAACCAAGATGCCTAGAAGCAAAGAGCAGAAGCATCGGACAAGAATCAAAGCACTTGGTCAATTTTGGAAACGACCAGTGCGGACCGTCCGTGCGGTACGGGCGGACTGTCCGCGTGTGTACGGCGGACTGTCCGGCCCTGCCTCGCGGACTTCGGACTGTCCGGCTGTGCCTTGCGGACCGTCCGCTGGTGTCGCGGACTGTCCGTGAGGGCAGCGCGGACTGTTCGTCCAACTCGCTGGAAACCCCAGACAACACCCCAGACAAACCTTCACCACGCGGACCGTCCGTGAGCTGCACGCGGACTGTCCGCAAACCTCTTGCAACGAAACCCTAGGGGCAAACCGAATCGAAACGAAGGCGCGCAAGAACACGAAGAACACGGGACGAACCCTAGCTCACGCGGACTGTCCGCGGCTCACTTGCGGACTGTCCGCACCACGCGGACAGAGCAGAAAACGCCCGACCCCGCGAGGTCAACTCCAAGAACTCATCACCGGATCTCCCAAACGGTAGAAGCTCTAGAGACAAGACTTTGGGGAGATGATATGCGTCACACAAGGATGCTATGCCCCAAAAATCTTGACTTCTAACTCCCTAAATCACCGAGAATCGCGGATCACACAAGCACCACCATGAACAAGAACTCCGGCCAAAAACTCACGAATCGAAGGCTCTACACACCATTTGAGGGGTCAAGATCATACACAAACATGCACAAGGCATCCACCCATGATCCCCTCAAAGAAATCTGTGAAGAAACGCCTCCAAACTCACGAATCGATCGAAGAACGAAAACTCCCAAAAATAGACCCGAAAATGACACGAAAATCACAAGGGACTAGAAGATCACCGGGACGCCGAATGCTTCCTTACATCCAGAGGATAGATTCTATACAAGAGTCTAGCATAAGGAATCCAGAGGAAAACGAAGCAGTCCAGAGAAATGTACCGGGGAGAATGCCCTAGAGTCCAAGAGAGAGAGATGCCATCCACCTCTCCGCTATTTATACGAAGTCCATCGGAGGGAGGTAAATGACCACGCTACCGCTACTGCTTAAATGAAGATACAACCCCTCAGGGGCATTTTGGTCAAGTCTTCATCGGACGGACACGCTTCCACCGCGGCTTCGCTTCACATCGACGCAAACCCCGCGATCACGCCACGGGCCCTCCGCCTAGAAGCTTCCCGAAGCTCCCGGATCACCGTCTCCGTCGCCTCGGGCCTCCGGGCTTGGTTTTGCGGCCCAAACCAAGAAACCGTCCACCTGATGGTTTTGTGGGCAAACCACCAAACCCCGCGTGCAAGCTTCGGGCTTCAACCGCTACCTTGCACCGGCCCATGTTCATGACTTCAGCCCGCCAGTCTTGCATCACACGGCTCGCACTTGACCCCATCGGCCACCGGGTCCATCGAACCAAGCCTACTCGCCTCTCCATCACCCGGAGGCCGCCACGGCTCAGGCCTTTCGCGCTTGTTCTTCACCTGCCCCGACACGAGTCAAACCGCAACCTGTACCTGCACACTTAGCCAAGCATCAGTCCACACAATGTTGTCAGTCACTCATCACTAAGGAGCGACCCTCCACTGGTCTTCGGACACACCTGGTCCTCAATCTCCCCCTTGATGAGTGCATTGACAACACCCATAGAAAACACATAGAGAAAAAGAAAAGAAAACAACCACGAACACAAACCTCCCAAGCAAGTGATCCAAAGCCAAAGAACAAGCGAAAAACTCGACCACTCGCCAATCCAAGTCTCGGCCCCCTAAGACAAGGGCAACGGCTCGACACAGCCGAGACAAAACAAAGCTCTCAAAGAGCACATCACAAAGCACAAAACTCAGGAAAAACAAAGGAGCTCCCCCTGCACATATGCAAACTCCTCCTGAGCAAATGCAACCTCTTCTTCTCAATTTTTCTCCTCACATGCCACGTCTCACAAATGCATACCAATTTTCCACAAAAATGCTTCCAATGCATGAATATTCTCCCCATATCATACAAATCTCTCCCCCTTGTTGACAATGCATGAATCAAGGTATATGAAACCCTTCCCCTTGTTTTCATGAAAAATGCATGTCAAAGCACATATACAATCTACCAAGCTTCTCAAATATACAAAGAGCACAACAAAATGCTACAAATGAGACATAGAGCAAGCAAGGTAGACATGGTGTATCTAGCACGTTGCCATCAAGAAGGTAGAGACATATAAGCGTGTGACATGTCCAAAAGCAATTTTAAGCAATTTTCACAAAGAAATAGTCATCTCATGAGCAAGACTCTCTCCACACCAATTTGATCATAAATACACTAGATCATCCAAAGTTTATACAAGATCACAAATTCTCATCACAAGATCATTATAAACGCCCACAAGCTACTCAAGTCATGTTAAAGCCACCGAGCCATGTGTCTACTTCTTAAAATGAGACTTCTCATGGCAGACAAGCATGCTACGGTTTAGCACCCAAGATAAGAATATCAAACCATAAAACATGATTAGGAGCTCATTTTTCAAGCATAAGGCAATTCATACACCATTTTCATTTTCAATTTTAAACATGGTACATGAAGTGCCTTTGCGGCAAAAAGAAGCTTATGCTCCTCCCCAAGCAAGCAAAAGGGCTAAACATTTACAATGATAAAGGATCTTTGACCCCAAGCAAAGAGAATATGATCCTCAAGCACAAACTGAGCATGATATAAGCATTTAAGCATAAATTGAGCATAGACAATCATCTACTCATGAGAGACACAATTTTAGCATTTTCATCAAAAGAGAGCTATCTCAACACAAATATATGGCAAAACCATCCAGAGCATAGCATCCACATCCACAATTTACCAAACATGCACATATCTCACAAATAGCACATCGGTGATCAATGTATATACGAGAAGCTTTTCCTAGCACAAGTGATCCAATGATGGCTATCCTACCATGTTTTGTACAGAAAGTAAAATGCATGGATGAAATGCAACAAAATGAACATATGACACATATATACGTGAGAAGCTCCAAGACCCAAGATAGAACGGAAAGCACACCCCAAGCTCACCCCACAAGCGAGTGAAAGTGGCTTGATCAAGCGGTTTGGTGAAAATGTCAGCTAGCTGGTCTTGGGTAGGGACATAGGACAAAGATATGTTTCCCTTCTCAACATTGTCCCTCAGGAAGTGGTACCTCACTTCTATGTGTTTTGTTTTGGAGTGGAGGACAGGATTTTTGGCTACATTTATGGCACTGGTGCTGTCACAGAAAAGTGGAACCTGGGAGCACTCCTCTCCAAAATCACTCATGGTATATGTGATCCAAAGCAGCTGGGAACAACAACTAGCAGCAGCTACATACTCAGCCTCGGTGGTGGATTGGGCTACAGTCGATTGCTTGCGAGATGACCAAGAGACCAAAGAAGAACCAAGGAACTGACAACACCCAGAAGTGGACTTGCGATCCAATTGACACCCAGCAAAATCCGCATCAGAAAAACCGTGAAGCCTGAGTGTTGAGGAGGCAGAGTACCACAAACCAAACTCAGGAGTGTAGTTCAAGTACCTGAAAATCCGCTTGACGGCCTGCCGATGTGAAGTCCTCGGTGAAGCCTGAAAACGAGCGCACAGACACACACTGAACTGTATGTCCGGCCTCGTCGCCATCAAGTAGAGGAGGGAGCCGATCATGCTCCGGTACTCCTTCTGGTCCACAGGTTCGCCGTCCTTGTCCGCGTCCAAAGCCGTAGTCGTACTCATCGGTGTGGTCAGCGGCTTGGAGTCGTTCATGCCAAACTTCTTCACCATGTCCCTGGTGTACTTCGCCTGATGCACAAAGGTCCCGTCCTTGCACTGCTTGATCTGGAGACCCAAGAAAAACTGCATCTCGCCCATCATGTACATCTCAAATTCCCTGCTCATGTCATCTGCAAATCTGGCAATAAGATCATGAGAAGAGCCACCAAAGATTATGTCATCCACGTATATCTGAACAATCAAGAGGTCATTCCCTTGCTTAAGGAGGAACAGGGTCTTATCAACTGTGCCCATCACAAACCACTTACTCAGCAAAAAGCCTCTCAACCTGCCATACCAAGCTCTAGGTGCCTGTTTCAACCCATAGAGCGCTCTCTGGAGTTTGTATACACGGTGTGGGTATTTTTCACTCTCAAACCCCGGGGGTTGCCTCACATACACTTCTTCCTCTATCACCCCATTCAAGAAAGCACTCTTGACGCCATTTGGTACAACTTGAACCCTTTAGCCACGGCAAAGGCTAGAAGGATCCTAATTGCCTCCAAACGGGCCACAGGAGCAAATGTCTCCTCATAGTCTATCCCCTCCTTCTGGTTGAACCCCTGAGCCACCAACCTCGACTTGTTTCTTACAACCATCCCATTCTCACCCTCTTTGTTCTTCCACACCCACTTGGTTCCTATGGGACGGCAATTTGGCGGTGGATCGACTAACACCCAGACTTGGTTTCTCTCAAAGTTTTCCAACTCCTCATGCATGGAATTCACCCAATTCTCGTCAGACAAAGCGTGTCGAATATCTTTGGGCTCAAACGACGCAACAAAGGCAGAATGAGCGAAATGAGAAGTGTTCCTTGACCTCGACTGTGTAGTGCATTCATGAAGTTCACCAATGATGGTCGACGGTGGGTGATCAACTTGTACTCGCCGGGGAGCCTCACGCCTGGACACAACCTCCCCCTCAGCAGCAACCTCCACTCGAATAGCCTCAGTCGTGGTGGGTGTAGGGGATGGTCCATCCTCGATCGTCATCGTAGTAGTGGAAGTAGCGTGTACACGATCAGCCACGGGAGCACCACCATCATCATCATCCTCGTCTCCATCTCCATCCTTCTCATCCTCAAAGATCCTCGCTCCAATGTCATCGTCACCTGCACACTCAAAAGTAGAAGAGCTACATGGCTGTGTCTCGTCGAAGGTTACCTCGCAAGTCTCCATGATTCGGTTAGTCTCAAGGTTGAGCACACGATATGCTCCAGAGTGAATCGCATAATCAAGGAAAATCCCATCCGAACATCTAGATTCAAACTTATCCAACTTGCCCTTCTTCAGAATAAAACACTTGCAGCCAAATGCTCTAAAGTGACTCACCTCGGGTTGTCGGCCATGCATCAGCTCATAAGAGGTCTTCTTCTTGAAAGCACGAAGGAAGATGCGATTTGAGACATAGCAAGCGGTATTGACCGCCTCGGCCCAGAAACGCCTAGGAGTTCTATGCTCATCAAGCATCGTCCAGGCCATCTCACAAAGGGTCCGGTTCTTCCTCTCCACAATGCCATTCTGGCAAGCGACGTATGGAGAAGAGTACTGATGATCGAGACCAAGATCACTGCAAAAGGCGTCAAAATGAGAGTTCTTAAACTCCGTGCCATTGTCACTGCGTATAGCTCGAATGGCATCTCCATGTCTCTCATTCTTCAACCTCAAGATCAAGTCCCGAACAAAGCCAAATGTCTCACTCTTATCCTCCAAAAAGAAAACCCAAGAGTACCTCGAAAAATCATCAACAACCACAAGAACATACCACTTCCCACCAGCAGAGCGAACACGAGCTGGCCCAACCAAATCCATGTGCAACAGCTCACAAGGTCGCTCGGTCATGACAGAAGTCAGAGGGGCGTGAGAAGCGGCAACCATCTTTCCATGTCGACAAGAAGCACAAACCAAATCCTTCTCGAATTTCAACTTAGGCAATCCTCGGACAAGATCAAGACCACTCAAGCGGGAAGGCAACTCAAAGCTCAAGTGCCCCAACCTCCTATGCTATTTCCAAAGCTCGGCCGAAATGCCAGCAACAAAGCATCGAGGAGGACCAACAGACTTAGAGCGCCCGTAGTGCCAAGAGTGCAAAACCTCCATCCCTTCGCTGTCCTCTGGTCAATGCGAAAGAAGACCCTCGTAACAGGAAGGATGAAGCCATTGCCATCCAAGGGACAGAAAAGGAAGTCCGGTCGTGGCAAGAATGAGTTGCCAGAGCCCAAGTACAAGACGGTGGTAATCACCAAGCCCCCGAGCCAGGCTGTCTCTTGGAAGAAGTCCAAGATGAGGGAGGAAGATATCAAATCCCTCGAAGCCGGCGGGTTGCTGCGCGAGAAGGCCATCGCCGGTTGGAGCTCCACCGCTGGTGATGCTTGGCCGATGGAAAAGAGCCTAGATGAGATCCCGATGTTCGGGCACTTCGTCGAGCGTGGGTTGACGCTCCCGTCTTCGGATTTCTTCCGCGGCTTCCTCAACTTCTTCAAGTTGGAGCACGTACATCTCAACCCCAATGGCTAGATTGCAGTGTACGTGCATTTTTGCGAAGCTTTCCTTGGCATCCGGCCACACTGGTCGTTGTTTAGGAAGATATTCCAGTTGAAGCCGCAGCCCAACGCCAACTTCCCAGTTATAGTCAGTGGAGCCGGAGTGCAGATGCGCCAGAAGGCACAGGAGTTGTACTTCAAGTACGACTTGATAGACTCCAATAAAGATTAGAAGAATAAGTGGTTCTACATAGAGAATGCCCCGCCGCAGCTGCCAAAGCCTAGCATGTTCGCGCCAGTATACGACCGGCTGTGGAAGGATGAACCCACGATGCAAGAGTGCATTCAGATCCCCGAGTTGCTGGCGAAGATTGCGCAGAAGAAGGCGCAAGGCTTGACAGCAGAGTGAGTAGCCTTCAGCTTCATGAAGCGAAGGATACAACCCTTGATGCAGCGGGAGCATCTTGGGTTCGAGTACACTGGAGCAGATGACGACTCCAGGCTATCTTCTGAAGAGATCAGTGACGATCTTGTGATGGAGCGGCTGCAGAAGATCTTCAAGAATCTTCATGGTATTCCTGCAGCTGTTCCTGAGTTTAGCGCAGACAACCCTCCGCGTCTGGTAAGTCTTCAAGTACATAGCCCCCGAGTACTTTATTGAAAGTAGTCTAATAGCTAACATTTGCCTTGTGCTTTGCAGGAGGATGTCTTGAAGTTTGTATCTGACCCTCCTCCTCGTCCTGAGGACCCTCTCCAGGCGCCAGAAGAAGGAGCATCAAGAGCAGAGCCTGAAGCCCCCGAGGGTAGTCAAGCTGCTCAAGAAAGAGAAGAAATCTTGGTGGAGGACGCCTCCTCAAGCGACGACGACGGCTTAACACTTCAACAATGTTTTGAAGTGAAGTGCCGCTAAAGATACTCTGGGGTGCCCATCCCCAGTGGCCTTGCTGTGGGAGCATTGAAGAGACCAGCATCATCTCTTGCAGATGATGTAACACTACCACCGCGGAAGAAAAGGACCACGGTGGGAAAGCGGGCCGTGAAGAAGATGACCGGCCTTCCCCCCATCACAGTAAGTATTGGAGAACCTTTAAGTAGTCGCTATCGAATGAATACTTGTTCTCTGCTGTAATGCCTTGATTTTTGACTTGTGCAGATTATCGAGAGTGCATCCAATGTACCCTCGAGAAGCCCTCCAAGAATAATAGAACCCGAGGTGGTTCCAGCGTCAGCCATAGAGATGGTGGCGTGTGAACAACAAGAAGCCGGAGTTGACGAAGGTGTGCTGCCGGTGGAAAGTGTGCCAGAGGTGCTGGCGGTGCCTTCTTTCTTCGACTTGCTGGGACCGAAAGTCTCAGTGCCTCGTGCTGCTCTGTAAGCATATGAGTACTCGAGTACTTAACATGACTATGTACTCTGCTTTTGCTGACCAATTTGCTAATGCAGGAAATCCACTGATGTGAAGTGGGGCACCTCTGGAAGTGGTGCTACTGGAGGAGACCAGACTCCTCAAGAGGAACAGGAAGACATACTTCCAGAGCGCCAAGAAATACCCGCAGAAGCTGAGGCTACTCAAGTGTTGCGCACTCTTTGGAGCGATGTGACCAAGGCTGCAGTTGAAGCAACGTCCAGGCCCAGGGCTTAACAACTCGAGGAAATTGAAGCCATGGTGAATGAAGCCTTGGAGGTTGACCCTGAAACCGTGCTGCGCCACGAAGACATTTCAGCTGCAGAAACCTCCGTGCATCACGGTGATGCACATCTGGTGCTGGAGGAACAGCCAGAGAATCGCCTGGTGCCGCATGAGCCGCTAATTGAAGACCCAGCTCCTCTGTGCAGCGCTGCAAGGTACTCTGCAGCTAGCACAGGTACCTAGTCCATGGCAGAGAACATGATGCCATATGATGACTCCTGCCTGGACGAGGATAACTTGAATGCGCACGCTGAGATGTTCCGCGGCGTAGAGAAGCTTCTTGCGGTAAGTTCGAGTGGTCTCTTGTAGAATACTTGTGGTCACAAATATCTTGTCTCTGACTCATATGTTGTTTTGCTCTTGCAGGAGGTAGTCAAGCAGTCGAAATGCAAGACTCGGCTGCTTGAGCAACATGCGGCTGATATTGAGGAAGCCTCGCAGCTCAGAGAAGAATTGAAGCGGCAAAAAGCCTTATCTCTGAAGCTGCAAGAGAAGCTTGATGCCAACACCGCCGAGTACCACAACGAAATCCAGAAGCTGACGGCGAAGAAGGATGAAGTTGTTGGTAAAAACAAGTCCTTGCGCCTAAAGAATACAGGTAATCTCCCTTCTGAAATCATCATTGAGTACTTTTGTTCTTGCGCACCATATCTGATAAGAAGCCTTGATCCTTTGTAGAGCTGACGGAGGAAGTCGAGAAGTTTAAGAACAAGGTGCTGGACTGGTAGCTAGCCTTCAACCGTGAAGAAGCGGCTCATATGGATCTGAAAGAAGACTATAAGGTGCGGTGCTTCGAACTTGAGCGCGAGATGAATATCCGCATTGCCGGCTGGACTGACTTGTTGCGCTGCATGCAGTCGCTGAAGGAGAAGATTGAAGAAGCCGAGGGCCTACGCTCAGAACTGAAGGCTTTGACAGAGGCAGCTGAACTAGTGGCTAACTTGTTTGAGCCCAGAGTCGCTGGAGTTCAGCCTCGCCCACTCGTGGAGAGGTTGAAGGATACCCCAAAGAAGATTCTGGAGTACGCTCAAAGGCTGGCCTGCACAATCCCCAATCAAGTCCTGAGCTTCATCAAGTCCTTCTATGCCGAAGCGGATCTCACAGTCATCATGAACAGCAGATCTGGAGACTGCACCGATGATCGTCTCAACGAGCTGATGCAACAGACTTCTCCAATCGCAGAGGCAGTTTCCAAGTTCATTGATCTCCGTTAGATGTACCTGTAGAGTAGAAACACTAGGGAGAAAACAAGTGTAATCTCGAACAAGTGTTTATGTAATATAATTGAAAACTTGCAGAAATCAATTATCTGGATCCCTTGTTTGCATCTGTGTTGGCCGAGTACTCGAGTTGGTATTGAGTGTATGGCTGCAAAAAAGAGATACGATACACGAGTAGGAGTACTCAAGTGTACATATGTTCCGAAGAACATTAGCTTAAACCATGATGAGTTGAACACCTTAGCTGTAGCAGCGTAAAGAAGGCTTTATCATGAGTTAAACTAAGAGTAGTAACAAGTCGATATAGAGTAGCGGCTTGTACTAAACACATTGTACAGAGTTGACAATGTCTTGAGTACCTCTGAGGCTAAACAGCCTGGTGAGAGAGTACTCGAAAAGAAGTTATTTATAACGAGTTGATCACCTTAGCTGTGGCAGCGTAATGAAGGCTTTGCTATGAACAAGTAGAGAACAGTAACAAGTCGGTATAGAGTAGAAACTTTATTACTGAATACATTGTACAGTGTTGACAATGTCTTAAGTACCTCTGAGGCTATGAACCTAGTGAGAGAGTACTCGCAAGAATGTTCCGAAGAATGAGTAAGACCGTAGGAGACAGTGTGATGAACTCATCCTTGCTGTAGCAGCAACTTGTATGAGAGTTCCACTGAGACCCTACCAGCAGGGTGTTACTCTAGGCTGCAGCCTCTTTTTAAAAAATAGGAACATGGATAGCATGTGCCACTTACTGCCCTACACGATACAGGATCGTCTGGAGAGAGTTATCATGACTCCCTACGAGGTCGCAGAATGAGACTGCCTGGAGAGGGTTGATGAAGCCCCCTGCGGGTGCTCGCAGCTGAAAGCCACGAGAAGATACAACCGAAACTGTCTGGAGAGGATTATCTTGATCCCCTACGAGTAGTGACAACCGTAGCTGTCTGTTGAGTGGTTGAAACCGAAGCTGCCTGGAAAGGGTTGTTGAAACCCAATATGAGTTGCTTTACAGCCGTAGCTGTCTGGAGAAGGTTGTTGAGACCCCCTAAGGGTAGAAGCAACAAAGCTGGTCGATGTTCCAAGAGTTGTCGACTTCCTCGCCTTCAAGAGTTTGAAGACGATATGAGCCTGGGCCGGTAACCTTTGCAACAGAGAAAGGACCTTCCCATGGCGAGTTGAGCTTGTGTAGTCCTGCCGTATTCTGGATGCGACGAAGGACTAAGTCACCAACGTTGAAGGAGGGTTCCTTAACGTTGCAGTCATGATAGCGGAGAATTCTCTCAAGATATCGAGCGGATTGAACAAGTGCGTTGCAGCGAGCTTCCTCGAGACTGTCGACATCTGTCTGTCTTGTTTCTTCAGCTACGCCTTCTTCGTACTGATCAACCGTCGAAGAACGCCACATTACATCAGCAGGCAAAACGGCTTCAGAGCCGTAGACCAGAAAATAAGGTGACTGCCTTGTGGGGGTAGTAGGCTGAGTACGCAGCCCCCAGAGTGCATTGGGTAGTTCCTTGATCCATTTGCCGCCCTTGGTATTTGCAGCATCGTACAGTCGCTTCTTGAGAGCATTGAGTATCATCCCACTGGCGCGTTCCACTTGGCCATTGGCACGTGGATGAGCAACGGAGACGTACCGGATGTCGATTCCACTGTTCTCGCAGTACTCCCAGAACTGGTGATTGTTGAAATTCAAACCCAGGTCTGTGATGATGCGGTTAGGGAAACCATAACGATGTACGATTTCATCCAAGAAGTCGAGGACACGATCAGCCTTGGGGCAGGTAACAGGCTTGACCTCAATCCACTTGGTAAACTTGTCAATAGCCACCAGAACTCTGTTGAATCCCCCTGGCGCATTTGGGAGAGGACCAATCATATCCAGCCCCCAGCAAGCGAAAGGCCAAGTTGGTCGTATCGTGATGAGCTTGTAGGCATGAACATGTTGTTGCTTGGCGAAGAATTGGCATCCTTGACACTTTTTGACTAGTTCCTCTACATCAGTAAGAGCTGTAGGCCAGTAGAAAGCACGTCTGAACACTTTTCCCACCAAGGTGCGGGAGGAAGCGTGATTGCCACAGATTCCTTTGTGTGTCTCCTCCAAGATTTCCTTCCCTTCCTCGCGAGAAACACATTTCATGAGTATATCAGAACTTGCGCCTTGCTTGTAGAGTTGATCTCCAACTAGAGCATAAGCCTTAACACGGCGTGAAATGCGCTCGGCTTCTACCTTGTCTTCCGGAATCAACTGCTGTTTAATGTAGTCGATGAAGGGAGTTCTCCAGTCCACATCAATCATAAGCACTTCTCGATCAGATTGAACTGAAGTAGTCATGGATGCAGATGATTGCTCCGGAATTGATGGTTTGTGGAGTTCATGGATGAAGATTCTAGCTGGCACTTGAGCTCGTGTAGATCCCAGCTTCGACAAGACATCCGCAGCAACATTGTTGTCGCAGACCACATGATGGAACTCGAGACCATGGAATTTGTTCTCAAGTTTGCGTACCTCCTGACAGTATGCATCCATGTTTTCAGCATTACGATCCCATGAATCATTGACTTGATTGATGACCACCAAAGAATCACCATAGACAAGTAGTCGTGTAATGCCAAGAGAGACTGCAAGGCGAAGACCATGCAGTAGAGCTTCATATTCGGCTTCATTGTTTGAGACCTTCCAAAAGATCTGCAAGACATATTTGAGTTGCTCGCCCTTGGGAGAAATCAAATGTACCCCGGCACCAGCACCTTCCAACTTGAGGGAACCGTCAAAGTACATGACCCAATGTTCTGGACGCTCAAGTGGAGTTGGGACTTGATTTTCCCGCCATTCAGCCATGAAATCAATCAAGGCTTGAGACTTGATAGCAGTGCGAGATTTGAACTCGAGTGATAGAGCACCAAGCTCTACAGCCCATTTAGAAATCCTTCCTGTGGAATCCCAGTTGTGCAATATCTCGCCAAGCGGGTAGCTAGTAACCACAGAAATCTTGTATTCGTCGAAGTAGTGGTGGAGCTTCCGTGAAGTAATCAGAACTGCATAGAGTAGCTTCTGTACCGGAGGGTATCGAGCCTTGGATTCTAAAAGTACCTCACTGATGAAATAGATAGGCCTCTGGACAGGGTAGCCATGGCCTTCTTCCTGCCGCTCAACGACAATAGCAGTACTGACGACATTAGTAGTCGCAGCAATATAGAGCAAGAGCTCTTCATTGGTCATAGGAGCTGTGAGGACTGGAGGCTTGGATAAGAACTCCTTGAGCTGAGAAAGAGCTTGATCAGCTTCAGTTGTCCACGTAAACTTCTCCTGCCGCTTGAGTAACTTGAAGAAAGGTAGACCCCATTCTCCAAGTCATGAGATGAAGCGATTGAGTGATGCCATACAACCAATAAGCTTCTGGACATCCTTGATAGTAGTCGGAGCTTGCATGTTGGAGATGGTAGTAACCTTCTCGGGGTTTGCTTCGATGCCACGATGGCTGAGGATGAACCCGAGTAGTTTTCCTGAAGATACGCCAAAGACGCACTTATTGGGGTTGAGCTTCCATTGGTACTCGCGTAGCGAAGCGAAAGTTTCCTCAAGATCTGTGATAAGCATGTCTGGATCCCTAGTCTTGATAACGACGTCATCCACATATGCTTCCACATTCTTGTGAAGCTGCCTCTTGAAGCACACTTGGATAGCCCTTTGATATGTAGCACTAGCATTTTTCAACCCGAAGGACATTGTTGTGTAACAATAAGCACCAAACAGGGTGATAAACGCGGTCTTCTCTTGATCAGATTCCTTGATTGCAATTTGATGATAGCCAGAGTAGCAATCCAGGAAACAGAGTTGAGCACAGCCCGCCATAGAGTCAATGACTTGATCAATCCTCGGCAACCCGAAAGGATCCTTGGGGCAATGCTTGTTTAGATCAGTATAATCGACACACATCCTCCAGTCATTAGAGTTCTTCTTTCTTACGAGCACAGGGTTAGCAAGCCACTGCGGATGAAAAACTTCCTGGATGAAGCCAGCCGTGAGTAGTTTAGCGAGCTCTTTCTTGATAGCAGCCCTGCGGTCATCAGCAAAGTGATGAAGGTGTTGTCTCTTGGGGGTAGCATTAGGATCAATGTTGAGTGAGTGCTCAATCAACCTCCTAGGCACACCTGGCATGTCAGATGGCTTCCATGCAAAGATATCACGGTTAGCCCGAAGGAAGTTGACGAGCGCGTCTTCCTATTTAGGATCAAGCTGTGCACTGATCATGGTCATCTTGCTGCTGTCACCAGTACCGAGGTCAATGGCTTTGAGCAGGACATCACCAGATGGTGTAGGCTTGTTGTTGTTGTCAGTCTTCTCAGGAACCTCCAGCTCACTCGGAGCAAGCTTCTTAGTAGCAGTGAAGACCTCCATCATTGCATTGGGTACTTGAGTAGTCGAGGCAAGTTCCACGGCTTCTGTGTTGCAGTCGTAGGAACGCTTCAGATCCCCTTGCAATGAGAGAACTCCCTTGGGGCTCGGCATCTTGAGAACCAAGTACACATAGTGTGGGATGGCCATGAACTTAGCGAGACCAGGCCTGCTGATGATGGCATGGTAAGAAGTCTCGAAGTCAGCAACCTCAAACTTGATGTACTCGGTGCGATAGTGATCCTTGGTCCCAAAGGTAATGGGTAGTACAACTAAACCCAAAGGAACAGCTGCGTTGCCTGGGATGATACCGTAGAATGGTGAATTGGTCTTGGTAAGCATATTGGTGATATCCAGGCCCATCTTCTTCAAAGTCTTGGCAAACAGGACATTGAGACTGCTGCCACCATCAATAAGAATTTTAGTAAGCCTAGAGCCTGCCACCACTGGATCCAGAATGAGAGGATATCGTCCTGGCTCAGAGAAACTAGTCCATTGATCCGCCCTTGAGAAGGTAATGGGGGCTTCAGACCACTTAAGATAAGTGGGAGCTGCTGGTTGGATGGACATGATCTCCCTGAGAGCTAGCTTCTGCATGCGCTTAGTTGGAATTCCACCAAATATGACATTGACAATATTGGACGGGTTCTGGAACCCAGTGTCTTTATCTGTGTTAGCCTTCTTCCCCTTGTGTTTGTGATATTGCGAGTTTGGGTGCGATGGCTCAGGTGTGTCCTTCAACGCACGTCGAAGTTGGTAACACTGCTCTGTAGTATGATCACCCTCCGGGTGCCATGGGCATTTCTGCTTGGTCAAAGTTGCCCAGTGAGAATCATCTTCAGGCTTGGCAGTAGTTTCCATGGCTGCAACAGTATTCTCAGGCTTGCACTTGCGATTGGGATTACTTGAGTAGTTATTCCCTTGGCGGTTGCCCTGCTGTTGCTTGCCGTTGCTGCTTCCACCAGCGTTGTTATTGTTGTTGTTGTTCTGGTTGTTGCGAAGATGCTTGAATCGATTCCGAGCCTTGTCTTCCTCGTCCGCCCAGTGAGTGATCATCTCCTTAAGCTTGGTGATGTTGGCTGGGCGAGCACGACCAAAGTCTTGGAATAGCCTGTCATCATAGAAACCATCCTGGATGGTGTCTATGACTTCTTTTTCGGTGACATCAACAACAGTAGCCCTTTTCTCAAAGAAGCGGCGCATGTACTCGCAAAGAGTCTCACCTTATTTTTGCTTGATCAGGGCAAGGTCCATCCTGGTGCCATGACAGCCCAAAGAACCCGCGAAGTTGCTAGTGAAGTGGTGCTTGAGTTGTCCCCAATTGTCGATGGAGCCACGTTTGAGGGACTCAAACCATGTGAGGGTCTCTTGCTCAAGGACAAAAGGGAAATAGATACACTTGGTATCATCATTGCCCCCGGCATTGGAGATAGACAGAGCATAACAGCACAACCACTACCTTGGATCTTGCTTGCCATCATACTTGGAGATGCCGTAAGGCTTGAATTTCTCCGAAAGATACAGAGCTTGAAGTCGAGCGGAGAAAGCAGGAAAAGAATCAGAGTCATTATCCTTTTGCTTCTCACGTTCAGTGCGTCTGGTGTTGATAGTTGTACGAGCGTCGTAGCGAGAGTCTCCCAACTTACTGTTGACACTACCATCGTCGCCTTTGCCCTTGTTGCTTGCTTCCGGACGTGCGCGGATAGGAGTGGGAGTTGTGCGACGAGGACCCCCACTGCTGCCATGGTGACTAGGAGCACTAGTATTCTGTCGTAGCATAGTATAGGCTAGTTCAGCCAGCTTCACGACTTCAGCAGTCGCCCTGTCACGAGGCATAGAGCGACCGAGTAGATTGATCGCATTAATGGCTTCTTCTGGAGTGCGATATTGACGAGTAGTAACCGCATCCAGAGCCTCTTGAAGATTACGGGTAGGTAGAGCTTCTGTGAGTTCCCGATGAAGAGTTGCACGATCAGCATTGCATTGGTGACGTGCAGCCTTGTCCTCCGTGGTTTCATCAGTAGGAGCATTAGCAGAGAGTTCATCATCAGACACATCATCCGGGTAATGATAATTGGAGTAGTGCCCTTGCGGAGTAGATGCATCAATGACGAACACTTCTCGATGCGATGAGTAAGTACCCGTACTCTGAATGAGCTCAGTATTGGTGTCATAGTCAACAAGCTTGACGCCTTCCTGGAAAGGCAAGTTGTCGAGACAGGCGATAAAGCGCTCCTGATCATCCAGAGTGAGATCAGCAGGCACATGCTCAGGCCAGTAGACGAATCTACCATCAGGTGTCGATGTGATCACCAGTCCATGAGCAGGGCCAGACAGTTGTTGTACTTCAACAGAATCCAAACCATAGTCGAACTCGAACTCAGAAGAATCTGAAGAGTAGTCAAAGTTGCCGTCCAAATCTGAAGAGTACTCGAGCACGATCTTCGGGCCAGGGCACATGAGGTGCTTCAATACGGCTTGGTAAGCGGCACTGACACAGCGGTGACCGAAGAGAGGTGGTGCTTGAATATTATCCAGGCTGAGTGCAAGCTGCGAAGCTGATGGAAGCAACTCAGGCTGGGTTGGAGGCGAAGTCGAGTTGTACTTGGACTCCGACTCGAGATCTCTGAACGGGTCAGAGATCGAAATTTCGCCGAAATTTTCGACGAGATTCTCCATCGAAGCTTGCGTAAGTGTCGAGGACTTGAGCTTTGACTCCGGAGTTGGCGCTAGGAAATGCAGGAACGATCCGACGCCATCAGCAACGCAAACCCAGGAGCCGAAAACGAAGGTGTCGCCTTGCTGGAAAGCGACGATCGGCTTGATGGTGACAAGAGCCATCGAATTCGCCAGTGGATCAACGACGAGATCCCCTACCTGGAGCGCCAGCTGTCAGTGTTTTAGACACCGAGCCTACGACGGGGTACCTGAAGTAGTAGATTGTGCGGTGGGGCTCGCCGAGATCAGGAACATGATGGTGAGACACGGGGCACACAATTAGACAGGTTTGGGCTGCAATGTGCGTAATACCCTACATCCTGTATGCTGCGTGGCTCTGTATTGATTGCGTATGTTTCGAGAGGGGTCCCTGCCTCACCTTATATGCCACGGGAGGCAGGGTTACAAGTCGGATTGGTACAAGGGTACTATTCGAGTAGGACCCGGAGTAGCCTATATAAGGTATGGAAAGTTATCCTAGTCTTAGTATAAGTCCTTGTCCGCCTTGTCTTGCCTTGTGGCCCACGGTACCAGCACCGTGGCCCACTAGTCGAGTAGTCCAGGTGTACAGGAACTCATCTCCCGGGTATGGCTCACAATGTGTTGGTGGGCCCAGGGATCCCGGTCGACACCAAGGAAGTACCAGTATAGTCTAGAGTTCAAGGGGAGCAAATAAAAAAACTATGATAAAAGAAAAAAATGACGATAAAGAAGAAAAAGTATGATGAGAAAAAGAAAGAAAGAAGAAAGAAATAAAATAATAATAATAATAAAGCTCTCCGGTTCTCTAGCTATGTTTAGTGCTTTTTGAATTTTCAAGAGGATTCAAGATCAAGACCGATACTCATCTTTCCAACCATGTGCCATCCGATAACGAAGACTTCGTTTGTGCCTCGGGATCACGCTTTGCCATTTGCACATGTCCACCTATCTAAAAGTGTGTGTTCATATCTCCCCCCTCCTTGATAAACATTATTTTTCCAATGACCTTTTTGACGAGTCTCGGTAAGACCATGAGAAGCTAGTCTTATTTTAATAATATCTCAACTATAATATCTTGGTAGGACTAAACTTTCCTATAGCTCCATACAAAGCCTTCCACCATATACTTTGAGAGAGGAAAGGAGTAGAACAAGTAGGCTTTAGAGACAAGATGAGATGAGAGTACATGAGCAAAGTGCAAGATGGTTATTTTTTATCTTGGTAAAGCAATTTTTCTCTTTATCTCATTCTTTATTTCTCAAAATTTATGAGGTTTGTTTAAAAGTTTGAGAGCTTGATCAAATACTTGTGGAAAGAGCTTGAAACGATATCTACCCTCCATAAAGATAAAAGTTAGTACATTATGGAACTTTAATGAATAAAATCTAGATAGCATTATGTTTTCTCATGTATGATCAAGTGTAGGGATTGAACATCGAAGGGCAACGCTGATATTCATAGAAGGCTTACTCGAGGACGAGCAAGGTTTAAGCATGGGGGGATGTTGGCGGTTGATTTCCGTCAACCTAGCCACTTGTTTACCTTCTATGTTGGTATTAATTTGATATTCACACTAACGATCCTAACCCCCATTATATGTTATGTTCGCACTCGTGCATAGTTTTTGGAGTTTATTGTTTACACAGGAATTAAGAGCTTAAATGAGGACTTCCGGGTAAAGTTCATCAAGGGATTTACAAGGTGACCATGGACCCCGGGACGAGTCAAGATACAAGATGAACATGACTCCAAATGAACCAAGGACTAAAGCGTGAAGCCGAGAAGTGCGGAGGACCTAGATGGAAGATGCGGGAGTTCTTACGCAAAGCACCCTTATCTAAACCGTGAGGAAAATGACGTCAAGGGTCCACATGCAACTCGGCAAAAACTCAGGAAGTCACGAGAAGCTTCACGAAGAAAACCGGGGACGAACCGGGCCGAGGAGGCCCTGGGCCGGTCGGCCCAGGCCGGCCGGCCTGGCACATCCCCGAGTCGGTTCGTCGCCCCCTTTGACCTAGATGATGCTCGGGCTATTTATAGCCCCCGTGCGAAGTTGCAACTATCAAGCCATTTGTCATTCGCCGCCGAGGAGCAGAGGAGCTTGAGGGACACCACCCCAGAGCGGAGGGTCATGTTAGTCGTCTAGGGTTTGCCTAGCCGGCATGGGAACCTTGCAAGGAAGACCACGTCGGAGTTCCGGAGGCGTGAATCAAGATCAAGGTAGGATCCCGGTTGGATCTTATTCATGTATACATACTTTTGATGAAGTTTTAATGGATCCGATTCCTAGCGATCGAGTACCTTTGTTTGCAATTCTTGTTCTTGCTTGGGTGTTTTCTTCCTCAATCTATTCTCGAGATAGATTGCATGGGATGTTCTTGTAGCCACGGTGGCTAGAGGTGCATACCCAATGTACCAAGTAGTTCAACGCACTCCTTGCGGGTGTGCTCTAAGATTCGACCGCGAAGAAAGGGGAAGATCGTGACAGGATGTTGACACCGAGTACGGTGGGGTGACTTAGGGGTTTGACCGAATGTCAAGGTTTAAATACGCTTTCAATGAGATTCGTTTTACTCTCTCTTCTATCTTGCTCGGAACGACGACATAAACATGATCTAGATCCCTCTAGATCGGTACCTCAATGCTTTCTCTTGCTACCTCTTTTGATTATAGTAGATTAGATGCATTTGAAACCTTCTTAAGATGCAAGTGTTTCTCGGTTATTACATTGAGTCTTGCATTACACACTGTTCCACGGATTCGATACCTTGGGTGATACTGGAGGGAAAAAGGTACTACATGATCTGTAAGCTTGCGGTGAACCTTGGCGTGTTATTGAACCGTCAACATACATGAAGGTAATCGATCACTTCGCTAATGCATCTATATCTAAGCATCCATATGAGGACTAGGTGTGTCCGAGGACCAGTGGTGGGTCGCTCCTGAGTGATGAGTGATTGACAACGTTGTGTGGACTGATGCTTGGCTCAGTGTGCAGGTAAAGGTTGCGGCTTGACTCGTGTTGGTGCAGGTGAAGAACAAGGGCGAAAGGCCTTAGCCGTGGTGGCCTCTGGGTCATGCAGAGGCAAGTAGGCTTGGTTCGATAGACCCGGTGGCTGATGGGGTCAAGTGCGAGCCGTGCGATGCAAGACTAGCAAGTTGAAGTCGAGAACATGGGCCGGTGCAAGGTGGCGGTTCGAGGCTGAAGCTTCCACGCGGGGTTTGGTGGTTTGCCCACAAAACCATTGGTGGACGGTTTCTTGGTTTGGGCCGCAAAACCAAGTCTGGAGGCCCGATGCGATGGAGACGAGGATCCGGGAGTGTCGGGAAGCTTCGAAGCGGGGGGCACGTGGCGTGATCGCGGGGCTTGCGTCAAGGCTACGGAAGTCCGCGGTGGAAGCGTGCCCGCTCGATGGGAATATCCGAAGACTTGACCATATTGCCCCTGAGGGGTGTGTATCTTCTATTTGAGTTGTAGGGGTAGTGTGGTCATTTGCCTCCTCCGGTGGACTTCGTATAAATAGCGGAGAGGTGGATGGCATCTCTCTCTCTGGCTCTAGGTTTTCCTCCCCCGGTAGATCGCTCTGGACTGCTTCTTTTGTCTGCTATTCCTTAGGCTAGATTTTTGTACAGACTCTGACCTCTAGATGTATGGAAGCATTCAGCGTTGTGATAATCTCCTAACTCTTCGTGATTTTCGTGTCTTTTTCGGAGCTATTTTTGGGGTGTTTCGTTCTTCGCTCGATTCATTGATTTGAGAGCGTTTTCTCTCGGATTTCTTTGAGGGGATCATGGGTGGATGCCTTGCGCATCTTTGTGTGTGATCTTGACCCCTTAAACGCCGGGAAATCCCTTCGATTTGTGAGTTTTGGTTGGAGCCCGAGTTCTTGGTGGTGGTTCATGTGATCTGCGATTCCCGGAGATTTAGTGAGTTAGAGGTCAAGATTTTTGGGGCATAGCTTCACCTAGTGACGCTTTTCATCTCGCCCAAATCTTGTCTCAAGAGCTCTAGCCGTTTGGGAGATCCGGTGATGGAAAGGTGGAGTTGACCTCCCGTGCGCGTGCTGTTTCTGCTCTGTTCGTGTCGTGCGGACAGTCTGTGTAGCCTTAGCGGACAGTCCATGAGACCGGTGTTCATCACAGTTCGTCGCGTGTTTGTGCGAGCAAGAGTTTTGATCCATTGAGCCCCTAGGGTTTTGTTGTAGGGAGTTTTGCGGACAGTCCGCCGGTAAGTGACGGACGGTTCGCGTGGGCAAAGTTGTGCGAGAGGTTCTAGTGGTTTTGCCGGACGGTCCGCGAGGCTTACACGAACGGTCCGTGACACTAGCGGACAGTCCGCGTGGCTCATCCGGACAGTCTGAATTTCTCGGTGCGTCTCTGGTGGTTCTGTTAAGGTTTTCGGACAGTCCGCGTAGGGGGTTCGGACAGTCCACCCAGGTGCTGCGGACGGTCTGCCCATACTGCACGGACAGTCCACGCCTAGCCTTTGCAAATTTGGCTAAGTGCTTTGATTCTTGTCTTGTGCTTTCGCGCTTTGATTCGAGGTTTGTCTCTAGGACTTGTAGGCTTGTGTGTGCCTAGTCTATAGCTTCTTTGGTGTGTGCGAGTGATCGGAGTGGCAATCAGGGTATAGCCGAGTTCATCCTTCAGGAAGAATTTTATCGGCTCCCATTCACTGCCCCCTCTCTGGTCGCCTCATAGAGTTAAGCTAATCACCACGATTACCACAAACCCTACTAAGATCACATGTTGTACATACATATGCAAATAAAGCATTTGCAAAGATATAGACCATGAAGCATTGATAGGCATAAGGTTCAAGTAGCGATTACATATCAAGGACACATAAAACCCTAGGGATGAACGAAGGCATTACCCCATCATCTTACATAGATGGAAGCACATAAGGGTGATGGAGACTCCGGAGAACGTTGTCGATGAAGATGGCATTGAGGTAGCTTGGGAACACACCTAGGACGATGGCTTGGAGTCCTCCTCTTGCTTCCTTCCCTCCACCGGTGTTGATCCTTGCGACGAACTCATCTAACTCTATCCCTCATCTTGCGACGGCGGCTTTCTGGTGAATGGGCGTTGGTAGAATGATTGGATCCGGCGGCCGTCGGAGGCAGAGACTATTTATGCACTAAGGAAACCCTAGTCCAAAGGGGAGCCCGAACCGACGCAAAAAAGGGCTAGGCCGGTCGGCCTAGGGCGGCCGGCCCGGTTCGGGCCCATCTTTCGTGGGCGAGCTTCTCTTGCAATTTTTACTTTTTGCCCTTCAGGATGTGTGGCCTTTTGGTGTCTTTATCCTCGTGAATAGATAGGGGGTCTTATCGTATGAACTCCGGTCTTTTCGTCTTGGTCCTCAGGAGTGTTTCGTCGTAGCACCTAAGTCCTAGCCACCTTTGGGAGTGAATTTACCTTGCACTTGAACACGAACAGAACTCCTTGTTTGTCCATTTGAACTTGATGTGTCTCCTTCACTTTAGTCCATGTTTTCCTACAAACACATTATACTTCAAAATGCACATGCAAAGATGAACTTGTTATATCATTAGTGTGCCTAGTGGCGGGTTAGTTCCATAACAAAGCTCAAACCATAGTGTAACAAGTGCTCTAGATTGACGGAAATTGACCGCCAACATCCCCCATGCTTAGATCTTGCTCGTCCTCGAGCAAGTTGCTCACAAAATTATTCATCCATGGAGTGTGCTTCACCAAATCTTTCCTTACAAGTTAGTCAATCCTTCATCTTTAATATAAGAAACATGAGACAAAGATCACAATGAAAACAGGCGTTTAGAAATTTACCAATTCAAGACTTACCCCACAACTCATACCTTTCACTAGAGATCATCAACTTCAACCATAATTACTTTCTTACTTCCATTGGAGGGTTTTCATGGGTTTTCAATACAAAATTCCTGCATTAAGTATTAGAAAAAGTCCTTCTCCAAGTTCTCACATGTCGCTCATTTAAAGTGGCTATCCTAGATAATTCATAAACTCTCACCTCCCATTAGTCTCTCATTCATAATATAAGGTGGAGCTATAGGTATGGCTAGTGAAGTTAGCACAAGTATTATCAAGCTAAGAAAATCCTCTAGTGGTCATTCACCTTCTGAGCCAATGATCATGAGAATTCAACCATAATATAAGGGTATCAAGGATGAGAAGATTTAGAATGGTGGACATGTGCAAAGGGAAAAAGAATAATTACTTCAAGGCACTAATGATGTCCTCGATGTCGGATTGCACATGGTTGGAATATTTAAGATTCGTTCTCAACATCAACGCATCCTTCCTTGCACTTCTCCTGATCTTCATTTGATTCATCATCCCTCAATATATCTTCCTTGCTTTGCCTTGAATTCCTCCTTTTTCTCCTTTCTTCTTTTTATAATTTCTTTCTTCTCTCTTTTTTTCTTTATGCGCACAGACGCATGTTATTTTTTTTCTATTCTCTTTTCTTGACATCTTGATCTCTTTCAAAAGCCTTTTGCTCGTCTCTTTGACATGAATCACAATCTGAATTTTAAATAAATCCTTGCCTAAAAATGGAACGAATCCTCGGGCATAGGTTGCATTCAAGGGATAAGATAATAAAAAGATGTTTATGGTTTGGGTATGTAATCCAGCGATATACAGGGCATTCAATATGAAGTTCCCGTTACCGAATTTATGATGAGGCTAGCAATAAAAGATATAACATCAAGGACATGATCATTGCTCGAAATTAGATCTCCCAAGAGAGAAAAGTCCTAACCCAATTCATCATGCTAACAACAGTTATGGTGGAGCATATATATTGAAGGACCAAAACGGGCGACCAGAGAGGGGGGGAGTGAATGGGAGCTGATAAAAATTCTTCCCTTTGGTCGAATTCAGCCTATACCCCGATTGCCACTCCACGAATCCGTGCACACGAACTAAGCTCCAAACAAGGAACACACAAGCTAAGAAGATCAACCAAGATGCCTAGAAGCAAAGAGCGGAAGCACCGGACAAGAATCAAAGCACTTGGTCAATTCTGGAAACGACCAGTGCGGACCGTCCGTGCGGTACGGGCGGACTGTCCGCGTGTGTACGGCGGACTGTCCGGCCCTGCCTCGCGGACTTCGGACTGTCCGGCGGTGCCTTGCGGACCGTCCGCTAGTGTCGCGGACTGTCCGTGAGGGCAGCGCGGACTGTCCGTCCAACTCGCTGGAAACCCCATACAACACCCCAGACAAACCTTCACCACGCGGACCGTCCGTGAGCTGCACGCGGACTGTCCGCAAACCTCTTGCAACGAAACCCTAGGGGCAAACCGGATCAAAACGAAGGCGCGCAAGAACACGAAGAACACGGGACGAACCCTAGCTCACGCGGACTGTCCGCGGCTCACTTGCGGGCTGTCCGCACCACGCGGACAGAGCAGAAAAAGCCCGACCCCGCGAGGTCAACTCAAAGAACTCATCACCGGATCTCCCAAACAGTAGAAGCTCTAGAGACAAGACTTTGGGGAGATGATATGCGTCACACAAGGATGCTATGCCCCAAAAAACTTGACTTCTAACTCCCTAAATCACCGGGAATCGTGGATCACACAAGCACCACCATGAACAAGAACTCCGGCCAAAAACTCACGAATCGAAGGCGCTACACACCGTTTGAGGGGTCAAGATCATACACAAACATGCACAAGGCATCCACCCATGATCCCTCAAAGAAATCCGTGAAGAAACGCCTCCAAACTCACGAATCGATCGAAGAACGAAAACTCCCAAAAATAGACCCGAAAATGACACGAAAATCACAAGGGACTAGAAGATCACCGGGACGCCGAATGCTTCCATACATCCAGAGGATAGATTCTATACAAGAGTCTAGCATAAGGAATCCAGAGGAAAACGAAACAGTCCAGAGAAATGTACCGGGGAGAATGCCCTAGAGTCCAAGAGAGAGAGATGCCATCCACCTCTCCGCTATTTATACGAAGTCCATCGGAGGGAGGTAAATGACCACGCTACCGCTACTGCTTAAATGAAGATACAACCCCTCAGGGGCATTTTGGTCAAGTCTTCATCGGACGGACACGCTTCCACCACGGCTTCGCTTCACATCGACGCAAACCCCACGATCACGCCACGGGCCCTCCGCCTCGAAGCTTCCCGAAGCTCCCGGATCACCGTCTCCGTCACCTCGGGCCTCCGGGCTTGGTTTTGCGGCCCAAACCAAGAAACCGTCCACCTGATGGTTTTGTGGGCAAACCACCAAACCCCGCGTGCAAGCTTCGGGCTTCAACCGCTACCTTGCACCGGCCCATGTTCATGACTTCAGCCCGCCAGTCTTGCACCGCACGGCTCGCACTTGACCCCATCGGCCACCGGGTCCATCGAACCAAGCCTACTCGCCTCTCCATCACCCGGAGGCCGCCACGGCTCAGGCCTTTCGCGCTTGTTCTTCACCTGCACCGACACGAGTCAAACCGCAACCTGTACCTGCACACTTAGCCAAGCATCAGTCCACACAACGTTGTCAATCACTCATCACTAAGGAGCGACCCTCCACTGGTCTTCGGACACACCTGGTCCTCAATCTCCCCCTTGATGAGTGCATTGACAACACCCATAGAAAACACATAGAGAAAAAGAAAAGATAACAACCACGAACACAAACCTCCCAAGCAAGTGATCCAAAGCCAAAGAACAAGCGAAAAACTCGACCACTCGCCAATCCAAGTCTCGGCCCCCTAAGACAAGGGCAACGGCTCGACACAGCCGAGACAAAACAAAGCTCTCAAAGAGCACATCACAAAGCACAAAACTCAGGAAAAACAAAGGAGCTCCCCCTGCACATATGCAAACTCCTCCTGAGCAAATGCAACCTCTTCTTCTCAATTTTTCTCCTCACATGCCACGTCACACAAATGCATACCAATTTTCCACAAAAATGCTTCCAATGCATGAATATTCTCCCCATATCATACAAATCTCTCCCCCTTGTTGACAATGCATGAATCAAGGTATATGAAACCCTTCCCCTTGTTTTCATGAAAAATGCATGTCAAAGCATATATACAATCTACCAAGCTTCTCAAATATACAAAGAGCACAACAAAATGCTACAAATGAGACATAGAGCAAGCAAGGTAGACATGGTGTATCTAGCACGTTGCCATCAAGAAGGTAGAGACATATAAGCGTGTGACATGTCCAAAAGCAATTTTAAGCAATTTTCACAAAGAAATAGTCATCTCATGAGCAAGACTCTCTCCACACCAATTTGATCATAAATACACTAGATCATCCAAAGTTTATACAAGATCACAAATTCTCATCACAAGATCATTATAAACGCCCACAAGCTACTCAAGTCATGTTAAAGCCACCGAGCCATGTGTCTACTTCTTAAAATGAGACTTCTCATGGCAGACAAGCATGCTAAGGTTTAGCACCCAAGATAAGAATATCAAACCATAAAACATGATTAGGAGCTCATTTTTCAAGCATAAGGCAATTCATACACCATTTTCATTTTCAATTTTAAACATGGTACATGAAGTGCCTTTGCGGCAAAAAGAAGCTTATGCTCCTCCCCAAGCAAGCAAAAGGGCTAAACATTTACAATGATAAAGGATCTTTGACCCCAAGCAAAGAGAATATGATCCTCAAGCACAAACTGAGCATGATATAAGCATTTAAGCATAAATTGAG
Organism: Cenchrus fungigraminus; assembly: GCA_036936925.1. NCBI lineage: Eukaryota > Viridiplantae > Streptophyta > Magnoliopsida > Poales > Poaceae > Cenchrus > Cenchrus fungigraminus. The sequence goes on from CM072769.1 coordinate 129,730, forward strand.
CATAGACAATCATCTACTCATGAGAGACACAATTTTAGCATTTTCATCAAAAGAGAGCTATCTCAACACAAATATATGGCAAAACAATCCAGAGCATAGCATCCACATCCACAATTTACCAAACATGCACATATCTCACAAATAGCACATCGGTGAAAATGTATATACGAGAAGCTTTTCCTAGCACAAGTGATCCAAAGATGGCTATCCTACCATGTTTTGTACAGAAAGTAAAATGCATGGATGAAATGCAACAAAATGAACATATGACACATATATACATGAGAAGCTCCAAGACCCAAGCAAGAACGGAAAGCACACCCCAAGCTCACCCCGCAAGCGAGTGAAAGTGGCTTGATCAAGCGGTTTGGTGAAAATGTCAGCTAGCTGGTCTTGGGTAGGGACATAGGACAAAGATATGTTTCCCTTCTCAACATTGTCCCTCAGGAAGTGGTACCTCACTTCTATGTGTTTTGTTTTGGTGTGGAGGACAGGATTTTTGGCTACGCTTATGGCACTGGTGCTGTCACAGAAAAGTGGAACTTGGGAGCACTCCTCTCCAAAATCACTCATGGTATATGTGATCCAAAGTAGCTGGGAACAACAACTAGCAGTAGCTACATACTCAGCCTCGGTGGTGGATTGGGCTACACTCGATTGCTTGCGAGATGACCAAGAGACCAAAGAAGAACCAAGGAACTGACAACACCCAGAAGTGGACTTGCGATCCAATCGACACCCAGCAAAATCCGCATCAGAAAAACCGTGAAGCCTGAGTGTTGAAGAGGCAGAGTACCACAAACCAAACTCAGGAGTGTAGTTCAAGTACCTGAAAATCCGCTTGACGGCCTGCCGATGTGAAGTCCTCGGTGAAGCCTGAAAACGAGCGCACAGACACACACTGAACTGTATGTCCGGCCTCGTCGCCGTCAAGTAGAGGAGGGAGCTGATCATGCTCCGGTACTCCTTCTGGTCCACAGGTTCGCCGTCCTTGTCCACATCCAAAGCTGTAGTCGTACTCATCGGTGTGGTCAGCGGCTTGGAGTCGTTCATGCCAAACTTCTTCACCATGTCCCTGGTGTACTTCGCCTGATGGACAAAGGTCCCGTCCTTGCACTGCTTGATCTGGAGACCCAAGAAAAACTGCAGCTCGCCCATCATGAACATCTCAAATTCCCTACTCATATCATCTGCAAATCTGGCAATAAGATCATGAGAAGAACCACCAAAGATTATGTCATCCACGTATATCTGAACAATCAAGAGGTCTTTCCCTTGCTTAAGGAGGAACAGGGTCTTATCAACTGTGCCCATCACAAACCCCTTACTCAGCAAAAAGCCTCTCAACCTGCCATACCAAGCTCTAGGTGCCTGTTTCAACCCATAAAGCGCTCTCTGGAGTTTGTATACACGGTGTGGGTATTTTTCACTCTCAAACCCCAGGGGTTGCCTCACATACACTTCTTCCTCTATCACCCCATTCAAGAAAGCACTCTTGACGCCATTTGGTACAACTTGAACCCTTTAGCCACGTCAAAGGCTAGAAGGATCCTAATTGCCTCCAAACGGGCCACAGGAGCAAATGTCTCCTCATATTCTATCCCCTCCTTCTGGTTGAACCCCTGAGCCACCAACCTCGACTTGTTTCTTACAACCATCCCATTCTCACCCTCTTTGTTCTTCCACACCCACTTGGTTCCTATGGGACGGCAATTTGGCGGTGGATCGACTAACACCCAGACTTGGTTTCTCTCAAAGTTTTCCAACTCCTCATGCATGGAATTCACCCAATTCTCGTCAGACAAAGCGTGTCGAATATCTTTGGGCTCAAACGACGCAACAAAGGCAGAATGAGCGAAATGAGAAGTGTTCCTTGACCTCGACTGTGTAGTGCGTTCATGAAGTTCACCAATGATGGTCGACGGTGGGTGATCAACTTGTACTCGCCGGGGAGCCTCACGCCTGGACACAACCTCCCCCTCAGCAGCAGCCTCCACTCGAATAGCCTCAGTCGTGGTGGGTGTAGGGGATGGTCCATCCTCGATTGTCATCATAGTAGTGGAAGTAGCGTGTACACGATCAGCCACGGGAGCACCACCATCATCATCATCCTCGTCTCCATCTCCATCCTTCTCATCCTCAAAGATCCTCGCTCCAATCTCATCGTCACCTGCACACTCAAAAGCAGAAGAGCTACATGGCTGTGTCTCGTCGAAGGTTACCTCGCAAGTCTCCATGATTCGGTTAGTCTCAAGGTTGAGCACACGATATGCTCCAGAGTGAATCGCATAATCAAGGAAAATCCCATCCGAACATTTAGATTCAAACTTATCCAACTTGCCCTTCTTCAGAATAAAACACTTGCAGCCAAATGCTCTAAAGTGACTCACCTCGGGTTGTCGGCCATGCATCAGCTCATAAGAGGTCTTCTTCTTGAAAGCACGAAGGAAGATGCGATTTGAGACATAGCAAGCGGTATTGACCGCCTCGGCCCAGAAATGCCTAGGAGTTCTATGCTCATCAAGCATCGTCCAGGCCATCTCACAAAGGGTCCGGTTCTTCCTCTCCACAACGCCATTCTGGCAAGCGACGTATGGAGAAGAGTACTGATGATCGAGACCAAGATCACTGCAAAAGGCGTCAAAATGAGAGTTCTTAAACTCCGTGCCATTGTCACTGCGTATAGCTCGAATGGCATCTCCATGTCTCTCATTCTTCAACCTCAAGATCAAGTCCCGAATAAAGCCAAATGTCTCACTCTTATCCTCCAAAAAGAAAACCCAAGAGTACCTCGAAAAATCATCAACAACCACAAGAACATACCACTTCCCACCAGCAGAGCGAACACGAGCTGGCCCAACCAAATCCATGTGCAACAGCTCACAAGGTCGCTCGGTCATGACAGAAGTTAGAGGGGCGTGAGAAGCGGCAACCATCTTTCCATGTCGACAAGAAGCACAAACCAAATCCTTCTCGAATTTCAACTTAGGCAATCCTCGGACAAGATCAAGACCACTCAAGCGGGAAGGCAACTCAAAGCTGAAGTGCCCCAACCTCCTATGCTATTTCCAAAGCTTGGCCGAAACGCCAGCAACAAAGCATCGAGGAGGACCAACAGACTGGGAAAAGTCAGCACGAAAGATTTGACCCTCGGGGACGATCGTACAGACAAGATCACCTCGAGAATCAAGCACACAAGAAGCACCCGACTTAAAACGAACCTCAAAACCTTCGTCAAGTAATTGAGATACTGACAACAGGTTAAAATCAAGTGACTTGACCAGGGCCACACTTCTTAAGGTCACCTTGCTACTCACCTTCACCATACCTTCAGCAAGCACTCGTCCTCTCCCATTGTCCTCGAAAGTGATGTACTCCCTCGTACTCACCGGGGTGAGGCTGGAGAACCACCCACGATCTCCGGTCATGTGTCTTGAGCAACCGGAGTCGATCAACCAAAAGTTCTCCAAGCCTCCCACCTGCAATCAAAAGCAAGAACGAGAATGAGCAAGCGACTCAACACTGGGGTTAGTTCCAAATGATTCAAACCAGTATCGAGCCATTTGCTCAAAGGAAGGGTTAGCAAAGTCCATTCTACCAACACCCCGAGGCAGAGCCCTCTTACGCCTACCACCAAAGGACCTGTCACGTCTCACTGGAGGAGTACACACACCACAAGGAGGAAAACAAGGTCCATAGTCCATCTGAGACCCAAAGCTCCGATCGTGCCTCCCAAACTCGTAATGGTCACGAGAAGGAGCAGGTCGAGCCAACTCACCACGCCCAAACCCAACAAGCCTATCTCTCTGAGGGAACACACCTCCACCTCCACCTCCACGAGTGGGAACTGTCCTCACAAACACATCACCCCTAGGTAGAGGCCCTCTACGAGGCTCAGGCACACCACAAGCAAGGTGGTACCTGTCCTTGTTTGCCATCTCCCTAGCAAACCTCTTATCCCTCTTCATCCCAAAGCAGAACTCATCCTTATGCCCATCCCTCCCACAGTACTCACAATGGAAGCGGATCAGCACTAGCTTAGGCTGTAGCTTCTCTACAAGCTTCTCTCTAGCTTTCTCTCCTGTCTTCCCATCAAAGACACTCCCGTGGGTGCTCACAAACTTGATAGGTTTCTGGTAGCTCTTAGTTTTGTGGGGGAACACTGGAGGATCTGGGGTTGTGTCATGCTTGTTTCTGAGATGGTTTGGCTTGGGTGCAAATTTGTTCATGGGTGTGGTGTGTGGTGGAATGGGGATCTCTCCGGCTTTCTCTTCTCCCTCACCACTCTTCTCACCACACTTGTCAGCCCCCAACTCCTGACCATCAAACCTCTTGAGCTGAGCCAACATCATACTCAATTGTGGCTCATGCCCAGACAACCACCCCATCATTTTTCTCAATTCATCATTTTCATCCTGCAGACGATCAACATAGTTTGCAAGTTCCATGTTTTTCAAAGCATGCATTTCACAGGTTGAACATGATGTAGGAAGAGGAGCTTTCAATGCCGCCTCAAGAGAAACAATTCTAGTGTGAGATTCATCTAGCCTAGCATGCAAGATAGGACATGAGGTACAAGCACCTAGTAAAGCTGGCCTAGACTTCAATTCATCACACTCCACCCTAACCACATCTAGTTCCTCAAGGACAGAGGCATGTTTCTCCTTGAGGGCAGTCAAGTCAGCAAGAAAAACTGAGCAATCACCACAATCAATTTCATCCGACACCACAGGAGCAGACTTCAAAGCAACAATCTCATTCCTAGCATTCACAAGCAAGGATTCAAGCTCGGCTACCTTGTCCTTAGCATCACCCAACAAAGACCTAAATTCCCTCTTCTCCTTGTTGGTCTTTCTAAGCACATCATCACGGTTATCAAGCAATTCATTGAGCCTAGCATTCTCCTCTAGCAAGAAGTTGGGATCTTGTCGTACCTCATCATCGGAGTCAGAGTTCGAATCCGAGCTGTGCTTCCCACCCTTCTTGGAGTGCGCCATGCCGCAAAAGCCTCCTTGCACGACAAAGCTTAGGCTGGTGAAGTTCTTGCCCGTGTGCCGCTTGTCCTTGAGCTTCTCTTGCTCTTTCTCGCTACTCGAACCGGAAGAAGCATCGCTTGATGTTGAGTCGATGTCGCTCGCTCTGGCCACCATCGCTCGAGCGGTCTTCTTCTTGTAGCCGCCACCCTTCTTGTGCCTTCTCTCGCCCTTGTCCTTGTGCTTGTCCTTGTAGTCGTTCCGGGATCGGTGCTTGTTGTAGTCATGCTTGGGCTTGCCCTTGTAGTCGTTCTTGATCTCCATTGCTTCAGGGCATTCGGCGATGAAGTGCCCGTGCTTCCCGCACCGATAGCACATCCACAAGCTCCGCCTTTCATTCTTGCGGTTCTCGTACATCCACCCAAACCTCTTGCTCAACAATGCGAGATCGTCCTTGCTCAGCACCTCAAAGTCCTCATCTGGCAAAGACACAAGACAAGACAAAGAGAAACCACTAGGGTTAGCGTTAGACTGTGATCCCGAGACAAGAGCCAAACTATGAGGATCAGTGGGGCTCTCGCTCTTGGTTCTCAAGCCACGATCAACCTCAAAAGACCTGAGCTTGGAAAACAGCTCATCCAACGTCAGTGTATCATACACGCTCGACTCCTCAATGGCCTCGACCTTGGCTTCCCACACAGATCTATCCAGGGCATGCAAGAGCTTGATAGCTTGATCATGATCCGTGTATGGGAGCACTGTCACATTGGCCCTCATGTTGTTGACTATGCAAGTGAAGCGCTGAAATATAGCATCGGTCGACTCACCGGGGAGATGAGTGAAGTTTTCATACTATCTCCGGTAAGTGGAAAACAAACGGGCTTGCACTTGGGCATTGCCAACATGAGCAGTTCTCAACTTGAGCCATATCTTTCCGGCCACATTCTCTCCGTACACTCGCACGAACTCCGAGGCACAGAGAGCACGGAACAAGTAATCAACAGCCTTGCTGTTGGCCTCAAATATGTCCCGCGATCCTGGAAGTAGAAAACTATCTGGGATGACATATTGATCATTCTGAGTGACCTCCCAAATAAGAGATCCCTTCCCTCGCAAAAACGCGCCCATGCGCCACTCCCACATCGGGTAATTCTTGCCATCAAAGTGCGGAGGACCCGACCCCTTGCCGTAATCGCCCATCTTTGGATCTTAGACTGGTTAGAATCACAAAGATCCGTAACCGACTCTGATACCAATTGAAGGACCGAAACGGGCGACCAGAGAGGGGGGAGTGAATGGGAGCCGATAAAAATTCTTCCCTTTGGTCGAATTCAGCCTATACCCCGATTGCCACTCCACGAATCTGTGCACACGAACTAAGCTCCAAACAAGGCACACACAAGCCAAGAAGATCAACCAAGAAGCCTAGAAGCAAAGAGCGGAAGCACCGGACAAGAATCAAAGCACTTGGTCAATTCTGGAAACGACCAGTGTGGACCGTCCGTGCGATACGGGTGGACTGTCCGCGTGTGTACGGCGGACTGTCTGGCCCTGCCTCGCGGACTGTCCGAAACAAGCAACCGAACCACCAGAGACGAACCCCGAAATTCGGACTGTCCGGCTGTGCCTTGTGGACCGTCCGCCAGTGTTGCGGACTGTCCGTGAGGGCAGCGCGGACTGTCCGTCCAACTCGTTGGAAACCCCAGACAACACCCCAGACAAACCTTCACCATGCGGACCGTCCGTGAGCTGCACGCGGACTGTCCGCAAACCTCTTGCAACGAAACCCTAGGGGCAAACCGGATCGAAATGAAGGCGCGCAAGAACACGAAGAACACGGGAGACTGTCCACGACTCACTTGCGGACTGTCCGCACCACGCCGACAGAGCAGAAAATGCCCGACCCCACGAGGTCAACTCCAAGAACTCATCACCGGATCTCCCAAGCGGTAGAAGCTCTAGAGACAAGACTTTGGGGAGATGATATGCGTCACACAAGGATGCTATGCCCCAAAAATCATGACTTCTAACTCCCTAAATCACCGGGAATCGCGGATCACACAAGCACCACCATGAACAAGAACTCCGGCCAAAAACTCACGAATCGAAGGCTCTACACAGCGTTTGAGGGGTCAAGATCATATACAAACATGCACAAGGCATCCACCCATGATCCCCTCAAAGAAATCCGTGAAGAAACGCCTCCAAACTCACGAATCGAGCGAAGAACGAAAACTCCCAAAAATAGATCCGAAAATGACACGAAAATCACAAGAGACTAGAAGATCACCGGGATGCCGAATGCTTCCATACATCTAGAGGACAGATTTTGTACAAGAGTCTAGCCTAAGGAATCCAGAGGAAAACGAAGCAGTCCAGAGAAATCTACCGGGGGAGAAAGCCCTAGAGTCCAAGAGAGAGAGATGCCATCCACCTCTTCGCTATTTATACGAAGTCCATCGGAGGGAGGTAAATGACCATGCTACCCCTACTGCTTAAATGAAGATACAACCCCTCAGGGGCATTTTGGTCAAGTCTTCATCGGACGGACACGCTTCCACCATGGCTTCGCTTCACATCGACGCAAACCCCGCGATCACGCCACGTGCCCTCCGCCTCGAAGCTTCCCGAAGCTCCCGGATCACCGTCTCCGTCGCCTCGGTCCTTCGGGCTTTGTTTTGCGACCCAAACCAAGAAACCGTCCACCTGATGGTTTTGTGGGCAAACCACCAAACCCCACGTGCAAGCTTCAGGCTTTAACCGCTACCTTGCACCGGCCCATGTTCACGACTTCAGCCCACCAGTCTTGCACCGCACGGCTCGCACTTGACCCCATCGGCCACCGGGTCCATCGAATCAAGCCTACTCGCCTCTCCATCACCCGGAGGCCGCCACGGCTCAGGCCTTTCGCGCTTGTTCTTCACCTGCACCGACACGAGTCAAACTGCAACCTGTACCTGCACACTTAGCCAAGCATCAGTCCACACAACGTTGTCAATCACTCATCACTAAGGAGCGACCCTCCACTGGTCTTCGGACACACCTGGTCCTCATATATAATGAAGGCTTTGTATAGGATAAACTTATCTCTCAACTTGGAAAAAGAAATTGCTAACCTTCATTGCGACGGTTTTTTCATAATTTTTCAAAAATAAACTCCTCCAATTTTAGTATTAATCGTAGCATAGTCAAAGTGAGGTCCTAGATCAAAGTTGATTATGGAAACTTCCAACGGCAAACTTCCACTAAGCACCACGTAAACAATTATTCACAATGCTCAAGCTCAATTAATAAAGATAAAAGAAAAAACTAACAAGTAAAAACAAGAAAATAACTTGCACGAGCTAGCTCCCCCCATTCTTGGATCATACGACGTCCTCGTCGTAATTTTACAAAAAGTATAAGAGGGGGAAATCAACCACTACTCCGAGGTGAACACATGGTCATGCTTATTATTAAAAACAAAAAGAAATCTAGATTGTCCTCCTAGTAGCCATGTTATTATTGAAATAGAAAAACAAAAGTTGCACTAAGTTGATGTTGAAGGCATACTTACAAGCATTTGTGTTCGAAAAAGAGAAGGTCCATGGAGGTGTTACCATCTTTTATAGTTCTTCGTGGTCTTCTCCCAACATCTTCATCTATTGAATGTGACTTTGGTTTTGTCTTGATTTTCCAATGCTCCTATACTTATGAATTTGATCATGTATGCTTAATGGAGCTAATGGTCACCCTTCTCTTCACCATCTCCTCTTTCTTGTTCTCATCATCTCCTTGATGTCTCTTCTTCATGGATTTTCCCCTCTGTACAAAACAGAACATATATTGAAATATAGATCTATTGAAAAGTTTATGAAATTACCTTTCCAACGTGTGGTCATTCATCGACAACGGAGTTCAAACAAAGGAGCTATGTCTGTTTTACTTCAGCGCTGCATGCTGTCCAAAACTGATTTCAGGACGTGTAGCACTCGGTGATTCGGCCACAACCACTTGTAGGAACCTCCGATTGTCTTGATTCTTGATTTGTTAGAATCGTAACTTCATGGGGTTTCTAAATATCCAAAAGTATTCAGTGTTTTCCCTTCGAGACCACGCAGAATTTTGATGAGATCAAAAGTTTCTTGTGCATTGATCCGGAGATGTTGATGATCTTGATCATTCTATCTTCTAGGGCATCATGTTCACTTCCATGTTGAAGATTCAAGGCCCCCCCCATGCTTAGCATTTTGCTAGGCATGGAAGAAGAAGACAAAGAATTTTTATCTTAGCCATCCTTCAATTTCCTTGTCGTGTGAGTCTTTATCTGGTCTGCAAAATATTTTAAGCGTACATTCTACCCCCACGGTGACGGTTGGGAGTAGATAAAACTGCCAACAATCCAACAATATTTCCCAAGACTCTTAACTTGTGGCATAATTAGTCTAATGAGGAATAAAAACCTAATAGTGTACATGGTGCAAAGTGTGTATGCACATGAGAGGAAAGCATATAAACAAAGGCAATGTTTACACCTAGTTCTAAACACCATGTTTACAACTAGGTTGCTGAATTTCTCTATATCCATAAAGGTTGATTTATCTAGGGTTAAAACACCATATCTATCACTAGATCGATAACTCTTATGGCACAAGAACAACTAAGCGCAATGCAAAGCTTAAAAGCTAACCAATGCAACATGAAAACATATGAAAAGCTAGCAAGGTTTATTGGACTTAACGATGATGGTTTGCAAACATGTTTAAACACCACGTTTACACAAGATTGCAAAAAGAAAAATTCCCTAGAAGCATTAACATGGAAACTGAAGCATTCATCATTAAGCCTTATAAAACAACCGAGCCAACTATATGCAAAGCATGTATTTGCAAGGAAAGAAACATCATGTTGATAACAAAATGCAATGCATGCAAATAAATATGAGCATGAACATGATGGTGGGTCTAAAAAGAAAATTAAACTTATATTAATTAGTCACAAGTTAGTCATCATAGGATGGTACCATTTATTATCTCTAAGGAAGAAATAAAAACACAAAGGAACGGGTTGCCTCCCGAAAAGCGCTTCATTTAAAGTCATAGAGCTCGACTTTCTCACATACATTTTCATTGTCGCGAAGCCATGGACCTCCATGTAAGAAATAAAGGTTCCCATGCAGCTTTAACCCACTTCCCATGTTGTACTTGATTACTTATAGAAGACTTGCCCAAGCTATCAAATCATCATCGCTTTCTCCTTCTTTAAAGAATGTAATCGCTCTTCGGTGCTGCCTTCTCTTCATGAATTTTTCTTTAATGTCCAGAACAGAAAGTGTACCAAAACTTTACTGCAATGCATAGTGCACAATATTTACTTTCCAACAAGTCTTTATTTGCCCAAATCAGACTACGAGTGAGAGAGTTTCGCCCGTTTTACTCCGGCGATGCAATCTGCCCCGGGCTGTTTTCAGCACGCGCACTGCTCAATGTTTTCACCATAACTCCTTGCACGAGTCTTCAAACTCGTTGATTCTTGATGCATTGGAAAGGAAACATAATGGAGCTTCTTAATATCTCATTTTCTTCATTTGTACATGTTGGCATTTCTTAACCTCAACGCTAGGCGCCGTTGGGTAGCGTGAGCGTGTAAGAGACACCCGGGTACACTGACGAGTGCGAACGAATCCACAAGCGCACGGATACACCGTTGTAGCACTTCCCCTAGGAGAATGAGTATTCCCTTCAGGTTTTGTTCCCAAAGGACGGAGAGTAACCAAAGAGGGTCTATCCAAGGACACCAGCTTTCGCTGGGATAGGTCGGGATACAAGAAGCACTTCCTTAAGGGACTTAGCTCTCAAGATGTATTCCTGTCAGATCTTAGTCGTCCCCACGGGGCGACAACACTCAGAGGTGCTGGCAAGTGAGCCCAACTCGGTACGTGACGTAAGAGGGTTGACAAAGGGTCCAATAGGCTGTCACCACTGCGGCCTACCTCTACGCTACGATCGTACGTGGTCTCCGTAGGAAACCCAAGGCCCAGACACCACGTCTGTACCCCAGATAAATACTATAGTGCGGTGTATGCTAGACCGCTAACTACACTATAGCAACCATATAAATACAGTCCCACGAACAAGGAAAGATCAGAATCAGATCATATCATTGAACTGGGAGCAGAAAGGAAGCTATGGATGCAGCTGAACGAGATACAACAAACTTACTTAACTAAACAGGATCAGAGCATGTAAACAAGTAAATGAACTACGGCTCTGGCTCTAAAGGATCGAAGCCTTGTGTCACGAAGAACACAAGCCTCTAACTTATGAATAAGCCAAGAACACAAGAACAAAGCAACCATGCATGATGTCCACTATAGTCTAAATAAGAAATGCTGAAATACTCACTTTGATCTAAATGAAGAACAAGCATCCACGAGGACATCAACTCACTCCTTACCCCTCCTCTACCTCTCACTAATCCTAATCTAGATCTCTCCTCATCACCATTCTACCACAAAGAGGTGAGAATCACCTCTCATGGGCTGAATTGGAGAGAGGGATAGAGAGATACACAAGAGAGAGTGGAACTTGAGAGCTTGGTGGTGTGTGAGAAATGGAGCCCCTCCCCTCCTATTTATAGACAAGGAGGAGGCTTGCTCCGGGGCTCAAAGTTCCCCTAAACGCCCGGGAATGCAGCCAAGAGCCAATGGGAGGACAACACGTGGAGGGCCAGGATGAACCGACTGTTGACGGCTGTTAAGTACCTACTTTAGCCGTCAATATACTCATGAATAAAGGAGCATAAGGCATTTCTTACACGTATTTAGTTAAGAATAATGTAGTTCCACTTGTCCTTAGAGATTATTTGATTGCAGGAAAATAAGCAAGAAAAGATAGCTAAACTCACCTTCTATGGTCCATGCCACATCACCTCATCCTAGTGTGCTGCCAACAAGGATGCCATGCACACAAACCTGCCAACTAGGGAGCCATGCATGCATGCCATGTGAGCAATCCAACTGAAGCAACTCCCGACGAATCAGAGTGTGACACGTGGACTTCACATGGATCCATGGGCCCACAAAGGCATGCAAACCGCGCCAAAACAGGGTGGACACCTGGAACCGACCTAATGACCCACAAGGCAGTCACCAGGAGAAAGCACGAGCCAGGGGGGCCCACCAGGGGGTCGGCCGACCCCACAGGTCGGCCGAACCGACCTTGGCTCGGCCTCTCCTGTGCTTCCACGTGGTGGCTCTCCATTGGTCCTAGGCGCCATCCCCATGGTGTTTGCCTCCATTCCTCGCTGGTGCAGGGGCCTATAAATAGATGGAGAGGGGGCTCACTAAGGGATCATCCACACTTGCAACACCTCTCTCACTTTTAGTCTCAAGGCTAGGAGGTAGGTTAGAGTAGTTCTAATTCAGGTTCCAAGTCAACTTTGGGATCTAGGTATGAGTTGTCTTGTATCTTATTTCATTTGTATGACTTTGATCTACTTCAGTTATTTATCTATTTCATATAAAGTTGTATTAGTATGCATGAGTGATTTGTTCATGTGTTCTTCACCCGTTCATCATTTAGAGGCTCCTGTTCTTGATGAATAAGGCCTTTCGATCCACTTGACGGGTGACTTTTACATGTTTCTGGTGTTTGTTCATAAGTTAGAGGCTCGTGTTCTTCGCGAACACGACCCTCTGATCTAGTTGAACAGACATAGGAAAACACGAATCCATTTGTGTACTTAACCTGGTTTGATCTGATTAGATGACATGATTGCGTTGTATGAAGTCTGTGCTTGAGCTACGGTACTCGGTGTAATTAGCTGGTTTATCTGGTGGCTTGACCTGGGTCACAATAGCCCAGGCCGGTCAAGTCCGGCTAACAACGTAAGCATGGTGCTTGGGTTGCGTAGCTACCTTACTTATGAGTTTATCCCACGGTTTGTCTTGGGGTAGGCTGCGGTAGTGACAGTCGTTGGTCCTCTGTAATCCCCCACGTTCGGATAAGCTGTAGGAGTCTAAAATATAACAACCGGAGTTGTGCAGAAGCAACGCGGGAGGTTATCTCCCTGTGGTACCTGGGTGCTCAAGTCAATGTTCTTCAACGCTAGTGTATCTAACTCGTTCCTTCCAGCTTTGTGTGTATAGTACATTAGAACCTAGAACTAACTCGTGTGTCGCCTCCTATGCCTAGGACCCTTTAGAGAGAGAGTGAGTGTGTGTCTGATCACACTACCCCCATTATCATATCTTTATCCCTGTACTTGAGTGTCTGGTTTGTTTCCGTCTATGATCTATACTCATTGCAATAGAGTTGATCTTATCATTCCGCCAATGCCTTCCTTGGATTCGATACCCTTTGGGGAAATGCTACAATGGTACTTCCGTGTGCTTGCGGATCTCTGTAACGTTAAGATTTACCAACCAGCATTTCTGGCGCTATTACCAGGATGGGTTCCAAACCTATTCTTAGGTGATTGCGTTAAGAAATGTTAACAAGCATTTCTGGCGCCGTTGCCGGGGAAGGCTTAAGGATGACATATCAACACTTTGCATATGTTTATAATCATGACTGGAATAAAACAGTTCTCAATGCAGGCTAACTTGGATTGTCTTCTTTGTCTATTGATGATGAAGACAGGTAGTGCATGACTAGTTTTGACTTGCCATCGAATTTTACTGAAGATCCTGAGTCACTCGTAAGGAAGGCATGAAATCATTTCGGCTCTCCTTCTCGTGAACATCCGGAAGTCGACCCAGCTTCCTTCGTACCATCCACATCAACTTCCATGGCCAACCCTGTCGAGAAGACTCTTCACGAGTATTCCGCTCCCTATGCTGACCAGGTGCCGACAGGCCCCGTGATCAACACTGGGAATGGAAACTTCGAGATCAAGACTGGCTTAATTACGATGGTACAGGCTAGCCCATTCTGTGGCAAGCCTAATGAAGACGCGAGCGCCCACCTGCAGCAGTTCCTGGAACTATGCAGTACCTTCACTATACGAGAAGTGGAGGAAGATGCTATTCGTCTGTGACTGTTTCCCTTCTCTCCCTTGGGAAAGGCAAAGTAGTGGTTTTATGCTAACCGTGCAGAGATTAACACTTGGGCATAGTGCTCCGCATCATTCCTCGCGAAATTCTTTCCGTTGGGCAAAACCAATGTCCTTCGGGGGTGAATTTCAAGTTTCTAGCAGGCAGCAAATGAGAATATCCCCGAAGCTTGGGAGAGACTCCAGGAGTACATCCTGGCTTGTCCTCATCATGGGACGGACAACTTGCTTATTCTTCAGAGTTTCTATAATGGGCTGACTCCGACAGCCCGAGGCCATATTGATGCTGCATCTGGAGGGGCTTTCTTCTCTCTTACTATCACTGAAGCTACTACACTGATTGAGAAGATGGTTACCAATCAAGGGTGGAGTGATGATCGACTCCAGCCACATCAAAGGGGTACAGATACCGTCAAGGAAGCGGATATGTTACATGCCAAGATGGACCTAATGATGAAGAGAATGGATGATCTAGCCAATGAGAAGGCCGCCATGGCCACCACTACTCAAGCTATGGATGCTCGCATGACTTGCGAAGTCTGTGGTAATACTGGGCATTCAGGGAATTACTGCCCGACTACTCAGGAGGATGTGATGTACATGAACGGCAACAACAACGGTTATCATCCACAAGGAGGTCAAACGTGGAATCAATCACGCCCTTATTATCAAGGAGGTAATCAAGGTAATTCTTTCAACCCAAACCAACCTTCCTTGAAAGATCTAGTCTTTGGGCAAGCTAAGATTAATGAAGGCTTCAATAAGAAAACAGCTGCCTTTGATAAGGCTTTCGAGAGCCTTAATGTTTAAATTGATAGCCTTTCTTCTGCTCTTAAGAACCAGTTGAGCTTTAATAAGATGATAGAAACCCAGTTGGCTCAGTTAGCTGCTTTGGTTCCCTCTGCTGAAGACGGGAAGATCCCGGGGCAACCCGTATCTTCCTGTGAAAATGTTTGTGTAGTGTCCACCAGATGGGGTAAGCTTTCTGGGCGGACATGAGCCACTGACTATGCAGGGAAACCTATACAGGAAGTACTTGACCTGTGGGAATCTTCAACAATCTCGCACAAGAAAGATCCTAGTTATCCGGCTATCACCTGCAAGATATATTATCAAAAGATTAAGCATGCTCTTTGTGACCTTGGTGCAAGTGTTAACCTCATGTCCAAGGCCATGTTTGAACAATTGGGGTATCCAGCTCTAACTCCAACTACGACCACCGTCCAACTTGCTGATGCATCGATCCGATATCCAGAGGGGATAGTAGAGAATTTATTGGTTTTTGTCCAAGGTTCATGCATCTTTGTGGATTTCGTTGTCCTTGATATGCAAGATGATGAGGGAATGCCTCTCATTCATGGGAGACCATTCCTGAGTGACGCCAATGCAAGGATCAATGTGGGAGCCGGAACGATCCGATTCCGCATTGGGAAGAGGAACTTGATGTTCTGATTTCAAACACCAAAAGAGAAATGCTATACACTGCAGGGCAAAAATGAGCGATCAGGGGCAGGGACGGAGCCACAGCCCTCGCGACTTCCCACCACTCCAACAAAGCCTAAGAAAACAAGAAGAGTGTGGCAGGAAATACAGAAGTCATCTCCATCAATTTCTCAGGAATGGGGTGACGAGTGGAATTAATCACCGAGAAAAGTCTCGCTTTCAGACTTAAAAAGTTGAGTCCTTTTTGCCAAAAGGTAAAATTGGTATTTATCTCATATTTCCCTTCCAAAGTTTTATTTTATTTTTCCAAATGCATATTTGATTTTTCCAGCCTTGCATCTGCATGCTAGATTTTTCTAGCCAATTTCCCTTTTCAAATAAAATTTTGAAAATAATTTCTTGAGTGGGAAATCAAAGAATAATTTTTCGAGCAACATTTTAGGTGAATCTGGACCTAGACATCTGGGCAGGACATCAGGTAGCCGTTAGAGAACCGTTGCAAAAAGTTGGAAGCAGGCGGGCCCGGCAGGGTTTCGGCCGACCCCAGGGGTCGGCCGACCCTGGCCAAAGGTCATGTGGGCCCCGCCTCTTCCAACGGCTCCTAGCCATTGCCCTTGTCCTCTACCCCGGTGCCTAGCTCGGTTGCCTATAAATAGAAGGGGGATTGAGAGGTTTCTTCACCCATTCACTCATTTCCATCACCCTCTCTCTTTCTTTGCTCTTGCTCTTTGGTTTTCTTGGATTTCTTGCTCAAGGGGAAGTGTCAAGCACTCTCTCACATTTGTCGCTGAGTATTAAATATTGGTGGAGCAAGCTCAGTAAGGATTTTATTTTGATTTCACTAACCCATCACTGAGTTGCTCGTGTTATCCCATTGTTGTGCAAGATGAGTTGGATTGCTAGTGCGTACCGGAAGGTGACCCGCTCACGCCGTTCTAGAGACGGAGAGGGCTCGTCTCACCACTCCGGAGCTACACCAAGTCCAATGTCAACCGACCGTGAAGAAGAGGAGGAGCTACCCACGCCACGAGCCGAAGGGGTGATCAACACCGATGCTGCCTTCATCGACTTGAGGGACGACCGGG
This sequence comes from Cenchrus fungigraminus, assembly GCA_036936925.1. Lineage (NCBI taxonomy): Eukaryota > Viridiplantae > Streptophyta > Magnoliopsida > Poales > Poaceae > Cenchrus > Cenchrus fungigraminus. The sequence goes on from CM072769.1 coordinate 146,264, forward strand.
AGAGACATGCCTATGCTCTCATCAAGGATCGAGTCTTCGCCAACACCAAGGAGTTTGACTCGGCCCTTCTCGAGAAAACAGGTAAGGACTCCGAGTTCGATTCCATTTGGCATGCTCTTGGTTGGGAGAACTTTGTTCCGGTGTGGGAGATCGGTTCTAGGCCTCTCACCATTCAGTTCCTCTGTACTCTTCGGGAGGATGAGACCAGTATTGCGTTTCGTTTCCATGGAACGTCGTATCAAGTCTCATGGCATGATCTTAGTCGTGCTCTCGGTTTTCATCGTCGTTGTGCTATTTCTCTTGATCAAGCTTGCAGCGATTTTATTCGAGATAATTTTTGAAAAGAGATTTCTGGTCGGCCTGTCCGTGGCAAGTTAGCACCTCGGTGCAATGATATCTTGCATCCTACTCTCTGACTGTGGAACAAGTGGCTCACCATCACTCTCTTTCCGAGGGATGATGTTCGACCCGTGCACACTGACGAGATGAGGATATTATACGCCGCAGTCAGAGGAATCAAAATCGCCCCAGTGCAAGCTATGATTCGGTAGTGGTTGACAAATTTTGGGATGACGGGTTCTATTGAGTGTACGTCCTTGATCACACGTATCATTTCGAGTCTTGGGGTTTCAATAGGGGCTAACATTCCCTACATTGATACTCCCCGGGCCATGATAGATGAGGCGTACCTGATTCAAGGACATACTCTTAAGAAGGGTCCGGATGATTCCTTGGTTTTCTTTTACCCTGGCCACGCAAACCAGATTCGGTTACCTAACTCGGATTTCCGTTTGTACGGCCAAGGCTCACTGAACGTTCCTCTTGAGGAACCTCGTCGTTCTAGTGTTTCTGACAAAGTCACTAGAAGTGCATCGAGGAGAGCAGTGACAGCACAGCAACCGCCACAACATCCACCGCCATAGCTACCACCTCAGCCATAGGCTCAGCCTACGCGACCGCTGTCTGGCACATGGGCCTCGGTCGGGTACATGTCTGGAGTTACACCCAGATATGCCCCCGGTTGGGACCAACCCATGAGTCAGCCAGGTGCGAGTAGCTCGACCTGGGCTAGTGCAGGGAGTGGTGAGTGGGTTCGGCCCGCCAGTGCTACCTCCGGGGACTCGTCTTCATCGTCCAGGTTGCACTCGTCATCTCGAGGGGCCACCCTCACTCAGCAGATGGGCGAGCTCAACATTCGTGTCGGTACCATGGAGGAGACGATGCACCAGCAGGCTGAGTCCACTCGGGACTAGCAGCGTATGACGGGCGAGAGGATTCACACCATGGAGCAGAGATAGCTGCGACAGATAGAGGAGCAGAGGGCTTACTACGCGTGGTTGGGATACCGCCCTCCACAGCAGTGAGCCTGAAGCTAGCTTGGGGGAGGACCCCCTTTCTGAGGTAACTTGTATCTTTCATTGTTTTCAAAACCCCATATGCTAAAAACACATAAAAATCTGAAAAAAAAGTTAAAAAGACCAAAAATATTTATTTGCTTTCTTAAATTAGTTTGTTTTCATATACGTGGTAAGAGTGTTCTTATTCTCCATGGTTGAAATGATGAATTGTCGCTCTGTTTATTCCCCTTGTATGCCTTGCATACAACTTAGTACCCTATCCACGTTTTGAGTTTGTTGGCTAGTATGATCGAACCCGAGCTTGAAATTTGTGGGTAGCAAAAAGCATGATCTTTGCCTAAGTGGTTGCGAGGTATGATATGGTATAATAGAGTTGCTATGAGCTAGTACTAAGTGATGTTGATATCCAGAGTTTTCTTTTGAAAAATGTTAAAATGATAAGTTCCTCAATGATAAGAAATTCCTATCCAAGGCCATATGTAGAATTTAGCTTTTGTTAAACCTCCACATATGCTACTTGATTTCTTCATAGAGTTTTGTCGAATTGTTGTGACCCTCGGCGAGTAACTTGTCATACTCCTATGATCAAGATCACGTACACACCACCATATGCAAAACTTCTACACTGGAAGTTAGCAATCATCATTTCATCCATTTCCCATCCATTCCACAAAATAAAGCTCCGCACATGCTCCATGATTACTCTCCCTCCAACAATATTCAGCAAGGACTATGGGCTATGTTAAAAAAAGAGAGAGAAACATGCTCAAAGGCATGCATAAAAAAAAGAGAGAGACATAGCCCAAGTCTCAAAAATTTCAAAAAGGAGGAGAGTAAAATCATGCAAAGAGGAGTTCATTATCCGTCCACCATACACACACTTTTGCACATCTTCGATCAGGGTGTATGACTTGTTCTCCCAAGGATCCGGTTTTTGACTCAACAATACATGAGAAACAGGTATGCCACATGTTTTCCCTACCTACAGCTCCACATATCAGCTTATTAGGAGTAGGTAGTGAAAGAAGGCAAATCAAAGCCTTGGTGAGGAATCATACACATTGATTGATCCGAGAGTATCATTTGAGGAACTTTGATATCTTTTGAAAAACTTGCAAAACCTCCGGATTGATAACTGATCCAGGTACAAGTGAGTGGTAATCTTTATATAACCATTCTATCTTTCAATCGCCCAAGGCAGGTGAAGCTACATGCCTCATATCAATCAAGTGAACGGTAAGATCAATGCCAACTTCTTCAACTCTTGATAGAGTACCGAGCTGTATCTTGTTATACATTAGGAATATAACATCGTAGCAACTCCTGATCAACCAACCTAAGTCCTTAATCTCTTGCTCAGGACGAGCAAGAGGCTAGCTTGGGGGAGTTGTTGATGGCTGTTAAGTACCTACTTTAGCTGTCAATATACTCATGAATAAAGGAGCATAAGACATTTCTTACAAGTATTTAGTTAAGAATAATGTAGTTCCACTTGTCCTTGGAGATTATTTGATTGCAGGAAAATAAGCAAGAAAAGAGAGCTAAACTCACCTTCTATGGTCCATGCCACATGACCTCATCCTATTGGGCTGCCATGCACGCAAACCTGCGAACTAGGGAGCCATGCATGCATGCCATGTGAGCAATCCAACTGAAGCAACTCCCGACGAATCAGAGTGTGACACGTGGACTTCACATGGATCCATGGGCCCACAAAGGCATGCAAACCGCGCCAAAACAGGGTGGACACCTGGAACCGACCTAATGACCCACAAGGCAGTCACCAGGAGAAAGCACGAGCCAGGGGGGCCCACCAGGGGGTCGGCCGACCCCACAGGTCGGCCGAACCGACCTTGGCTCGGCCTCTCCTGTGCTTCCACGTGGTGGCTCTCCATTGGTCCTAGGCGCCATCCCCATGGTGTTTGCCTCCATTCCTCGCTGGTGCAGGGGCCTATAAATAGATGGAGAGGGGGCTCACTAAGGGATCATCCACACTTGCAACACCTCTCTCACTTTTAGTCTCAAGGCTAGGAGGTAGGTTAGAGTAGTTCTAATTCAGGTTCCAAGTCAACTTTGGGATCTAGGTATGAGTTGTCTTGTATCTTATTTCATTTGTATGACTTTGATCTACTTCAGTTATTTATCTATTTCATATAAAGTTGTATTAGTATGCATGAGTGATTTGTTCATGTGTTCTTCACCCGTTCATCATTTAGAGGCTCCTGTTCTTGATGAATAAGGCCTTTCGATCCACTTGACGGGTGACTTTTACATGTTTCTGGTGTTTGTTCATAAGTTAGAGGCTCGTGTTCTTCGCGAACACGACCCTCTGATCTAGTTGAACAGACATAGGAAAACACAAATTCAGAAAGAGTGGATATGAAGTTTCGGACTCGGCTGACGATGGATCTAGGTGGCTTAACAATTCCACTGGTGGGTGCCTCGTTGACCGGGATGCAAGGGGAGCTGAAATCTCAGAGATTATCCAGGATCTCTCTTCCCTTTACAGCATCTAGGTGCACAAAGGATCCTCCGGAGAGAGCATTAAGCCTCATGGCATCATCCTTCTGCAACCCAAACCAGAAGTGCTGAAGCAACATCCAATCGGGAATGTGGAGGACTGGGCAATCTTCCACCGCAGAGGCGAAACGATTCCATGCCATCCTAGTGATTCCTCCCCACATTGTTTGAAACAAAGAATCTTTGCCCTTAACAAGATGACACGTCATATTGGGAAGAAGCGGGAGCAAAAAGCTGCTCTCAACCTTTCCCAAGTAAGGTAGTCCCTACCAAAACAACGGTGCCAATCCCGAGCTTCCCCAGAGAGGGATAGTGGGAAACACTCTCTTTTCCGAACATCTGGTGATTCTCCGGTTTTACCCTGAGTTTCAGTCAGACGTTCGTAGTCTCTCACATGATCAAAGGGGTTCTCATGACTTAACCCCGAGAAGGATAGGTCCTGAATTAGCTTCATGAGAGAGGGGTGAATCATACAGCCAGATGTAAGAGTGGATCTTGACGAAGATGGCTCTGAGGGTTCACTCCTTGAGGGCGGAAGGTGTTTACAAGGATTACCTTCAATGGGTAGCAGGGGTAGAGGTAGAAGGAAAACAAAAGGGATATTTCAAAAAGGGTAACGAGGGTAAAGGTAGAATAAAAAAGGAAAAAGATAAATACGAGGATAGACGGGCTCGGAGGTGAACAACAGCCGTCCTCGGCAACGGCACCAGAAATGCTTGTTGGCGTTTCTTAACCTCAACGCTAGGTGCCGTTGGGTAGTGTGAGCATGTAAGAGACACCCGGGTACACTGACGAGTGTGAACGAATCCGCAAACGCACGGATACACCATTGTAGCACTTCCCCTAGGAGAATGAGTATTCCCTTCGGGTTTTGTTCCCAAAGGACGGAGAGTAACCAAAGAGGGTCTATCCAAGGACACCAGCTTTTGCTGGGATAGGTCGGGATACAAGAAGCACTTCCTTAAGGGACTTAGCTCTCAAGATGTATTCCTGTCAGATCTTAGTTGTCCCCGCAGGGCGACAACACTCAGAGGTGCTGGCAAGCGAGCCCAACTCGGTACGCGACGTAAGAGGGTTGACAAAGGGTCCAACAGGCTGTCACCACTGCGGCCTACCTCTACGCTACGATCGTACGTGGTCTCCATAGGAAACCCAAGGCCCAGACACCACGTCTGTACCCCAGACAAATATGATAGTGCGCCGTATGCTAGCCCGCTAACTACACAATAGCAACCGTATAAATACGGTCCCACGAACAAGGGAAAGATCAGAATCAGATCATATCATTGAACTGGGAGCAGAAAGGAAGCTATGGATGCAGCTGAACGAGATATAGCAAACTTACTTAATTAAACAGGATCAGAGCATGCAAACAAGTAAATGAACTACGGCTCTGGCTCTAAAGGATCGAAGCCTTGTGTCACGAAGAACACAAGCCTCTAACTTATGAACAAGCCAAGAACACAAGAACAAAGCAACCATACAAGATGTCCACTATAGTCTAAATAAGAAATGCTGAAATACTCACTTTGATCTAAATGAAGAACAAGCATCCATGAGGACATCAACTCACTCCTTACCCCTCCTCTACCTCTCACTAAACCTAATCTAGATCTCTCTTCATCACCATTCTACCACAAAGAGGTGAGAATCACCTCTTATGGGCTGAATTGGAGAGAGGGAGAGAGAGCTACACAAGAGAGAGTGGAACTTGAGAGCTTGGTGGTGTGTGAGAAATGGAGCCCCTCCCCTCCTATTTATAGACAAGGAGGAGGCTTACTCCGAGGCTCAAAGTGCCTCTAAACGCCCGGGAATGCAGCTAAGAGCCAATGGGAGGACAACACATGGAGGGCCAGGATGAACCGACCCTAGGTCGGTTTGGCCGAACCTAGGGTCGGCCGGCCCCCTCGGGTGGCCTCCTGGCCCTTGCTTCCTCTGGCTCGCTTCCATGTGGGCCCTGATGCCTCTCCTCTGTGCATGGCACGTTTCCTGGTAGTTTAGTTGGTAAAGTGGGCCCATGGATCCATGTGATGCTGATGTGGCAGCGTATGATTCGTCGAAAGTCCTTCCCATTGATTGGTGACATCATGGATCCAGGAGAATCCATGTGGCAGCCCCTGATTGGCCAGCATTTGAGTGCCTTGGATTGGAGTGGAGTGAAAGTGCATGAATTCCCCTCATTTCTTATGCTAAATACCTGCATTCATATAGACATCGACACTGGTGGAAAGTATGAGTTTAAGCACCTATTCTACTGTGGAGGATGTTCAATTCATGCTCAGATTTGCAGGAGTTGATGATCTTGAAAATGGCAAATATTGACTGTCAATAGTACACCTCTGAACAAGTACACAAAATTGATGAAGACAGCAGCATCTATCGCAGGATTAGGAGAGGTTGATGATTCATCTTGCAACCCTTTGAGCATGACGTCTCTTCGTATTAATTGAATCTTGTGTTTCTGCATGGTTAGTGAAAATCGGGCCTTCTCCCGACATGTGCTTCTTTAAGGTCATTAGCTTGACCAAGCGCAAAGCATGATCGAGATTTACAAAACTTATTGTAAACATATGCATCCATAATTAACACCACATGCAGATTGTAGCAACAAGTCAAGGTGTAAGTAAAGGAAGCATATGTTTCATGCAAAGCTCTTAGCTCATCATTAGGCAAAGGTTCTTTAGGCATAGAATTAATTGATTGAAACATAAATATTGCCTCATTATCATTCTCAAGAAATTCTAGCCTATCAACATGATAATCATTGGAGCAAGGCATAGAATTTAAACTATCATTCATACTATTGGTTGAACATAAGCACTTGAATTTATCATCATCAATACCAATAATATCTTGAGATTTCAGCATGTACCTTGGCCTTAGAGCTTTTTCAACAAGAGTGGTCCTTGGTTCATCTAGCGGTGTTGAAGGCAAATCAATATCAACGAGTGGAGGTGTCTCTTTGTTACCTTCTTGCATCCCCTCCATCTCATCATGTGGAACTTGTAATTCATCAACTACATTTGCATTTGGCTCTTCTTTGAAGTCTTCATTATCACCCAAATCTTCATCTTCAAAGTCTTGTGTGTTGCTTTCTTTAATCTCCGTGTACCATATGTCGTCAAGATTGCTTATCGTTGACTCACTCTTTTCTTCATTCGTGGGCACTTCCATGTCTTGATTTGCTAGTGTGTAAGCTTCAATAGCACACAAGCTATAACCTTGTGGAGAGGGGGCTTCTTGGAGTGTTGGCTTTATGTCATCTTCCTCCCACATATCTTGTAGCTTGTGTCCTATTTTCTAGAATTTATCCTTCAAGTCACTAGCTCTTTTCTTTATTTTCCTCATCTCCTTAGCAATAAAATCTTCTTCTCAAATTGGTGCACATGTTGTTGTGGAGACGAGACTTTTTGGCTCATCATGGTTGTGCTCTTCTCTTCCTTTATCATAAATCTTTGAGATGTCAAGTTGTCAATCCATCCTTCATCATCTTCTTCAAATATCTCTTGGATCGACTCTCCACTCATATCCTGATCAAAAATGTTTTCAATTCTTTTGGCAACGCGTCGGTGTTCCTCCTTCCTTTGGTGGTTGATTAGGGGGGCAAAATCAACTTGAATCCAATTGGATTGATTGAATTCCGCCAATGGTCTAGCATTCCCCATACTTCGGCCTATATTCGTGTTAGTTCCAACATTTTTATTATTCGAAATGACATCTCTTACCTTAGGAAGTGGTTCTTTGATTTCTTGTACGGTCGGTATATCTTCCTTGACCTCCGGTACGTCTTTTTCAAAAATTTCAGCAAGCTTTTCAGACTTGATTTTGTCGTTTTGCTCATCCCGACATCGTCTTTGCCAATCTCTTATCAAGACCGCCCTATTGCTGATTTTTTGTAGGAGTTGGGCGGCCTCCGTGAGTGTTTTCTCCATGATATCCCCTCCTGCACACATTTGAACATATTCCATGATGAGGACATCTTCCTCCACTATTAACCGTTGGCAAAGACGCAACATGGGCCGAAGCCCAGTTGTAGATGGGCGGCGACCGTGTAAGTCTCGTTATCCCACCTTGCTTAGCTTGGGAGGAGGAAGTCACCTTAAAAGGGAGAGCCACCCTTCACCTATCAGACTAGTCTGTTGGGGCGATTGGGCCTTTCCCCGAGATGTGCACTGGAGTGCGGTGCTAAGGTTGTAGAGGAGTATGGTGCTAAGATTGCCAAGGCGCAACAGGAGGCCCTAGTCGTGTTGTAGCTGGATCGGTGTGTCATGCTTCGGCCGGATTGGTGTGTTGTTATTTCGGCTGCCGGTGCTAAGGTTACGGGGGCCAGGTCGTGTGTACCTGAAGCCGGATTTGCAGGGGCCAGATCGTGCATATCTGAAGCTGGACCGGTGTGTCGGGCTTTCCATCCAACCCCACCTGGGCCGGACTCTTCATTTTGGTAAACTCGATTGGGTGGAGAACTCAACATTGACGATCCGACTTTGAATCAACACAATTCAAACCCCGCAACCATTACAACACTGCTCCATTGGTTATCAATCAAGCACAACTTGATTGACCTCACCACGAAGGCTTTCCCTGCAAGCGAATCGAGAACACAGGCAAGGAAGGATAAACACGCAATCTAATAATTGCAAATATGAATTGAAGCAAAAGAGTATGGGATTCAAGTTCTTATCTCAAAAGGACTAGTCGACATAGTGGTGATGAACAACAACGGGGGCCCTGATTCACAGCAAAAGAACTCGGCGTTACAGTGGCTATGAAGATAGTATGTTCCTCGAATCAAAGGGAAACAAAAACTCAAACAAAACCCGAGTCTAAACAATGGTGGCTCTTGAGTTTAAACCCTAAGGGGGCGACCTAGGGTTGAGGGGCGACCAGGGGGGCATCCTTAACCTGGGCTTAAGGCCCGACACAATACACGGCCAAATTGGCCCAAAAAGGTGACGCAGCACCTTGTCGTGGTCACACAGCATGATCCACGAACCTTCTGGATCTCGGACCAGAACCAAAATGACGGCGTCGTCGTCCCCTTTCCAACACATCCTTATACATCTCGTTTCGATGCCGGATGAGGGAGATATCACCGAAACCGTGTAGGGGTGTCGGCTCAATCCGAACCAAACGTGGAAGCTGAGTTGGAGACGACTTGTAGCGTGGGGAAGGACGTGGCGTGCATGTATCCAGCATGGCGATGTCCTCATCATCCTCCCCGTCTTGAATTGGAGTCGTCCTCGACTCCATCCCATCATCAACCTCCTGTAAAAGGTTAGTGACAGCAGAATGCATACAAGACATAGTAGCATCGAGAATACGAACATCTTTGGACAGCATAGTATAACATGGCGCATCATGATTTTCACAAAGTTCAGCAGTAGCATATGTAGTAGCAATAAAAGCACCTCCTTTTAATTTAATACCCTCACATTTATCAACATTAGAATCATTCATGGCAGGTTGTTTCATTTTATTTTCAGTAAGCTCTTTAAAATGTTTCCTAACATCAGCAGGTGATAAAGGAAGCAAAGTAATGTTTTTATTCTTATGCATGAAAGTGTAAGTATTAGTTCTACCATGGTGTGCATCATCTTTATCATATTCCCATGGTCGTCCTAATAAAATGGAACATGCTTCGATTGGCACAACATCAAAATCAGCATAGTCGGTATAAGAACCCACTGAAAAATGTATACACGCTGAGTGTGTTACCTTTGCCTTACCACTATTGTTGAACCATTGTATGTAATATGAGTGACGTAGTTCACGAGTGGTCAAACCAAGCTTTCGGACCAGATCTGAACTCACCAAGTTGTTGCAGCTCCCGGTATCAATTATGGTGAGAACACGACGCTCCTGGACAATGAGAAACATATGGAACAAATTGTTACGTTGTACCTTTGGGTCCTCCTCATCAGCCAATTGAGTGGCCAACACACACTACACAAGAAGGCTAGGGAAGCCCACGGCTACAGCATCGGAATCAATGATATTCTCCTCTTGCTCAACTGAAGAATCTGTAACAAGATTAGTAGCAAGAGCCAAAGATTCTTCTTCCGCATCACTAGCACTGATATAACCATTACCATCAGGGGTGTTGGCGGTCGATTTCCGTCAACCAAGAGCACTTGTTACACTTTGGTTTGATCTTTGAATTATAACTAACCTGCCACTAGGCATACTAATGATGTAACAAGGTCACACTTGCATATGGTTTTTGGAGTATATTGTTTACGCAGGATTTAAGCGCCTAAATGAGGACTTCCGGGTAGAGTTCATTGAGCACTTTATGAGAAGATCACGAAGCCCGGCACAAGTCAAGACACAAAGTGAACATGGCTCCAAAGGACCCAAGGACGAAGCATGAAGTCGTGAAACTCTGAGGACCTAAACAGAAGACGCGGGAGTTCGTGCGCCAAGTACCCTTATCCAAACCGCGGGGAAAACAACGTCAAGGACCCACATGAAGTTCGGCAAATATTCAAGGAAGTGCAAGAAGCATCATGGAGGAAGACGGGCCCAAATCGGGCCGAAAAGGGCCTGGGCCGACCGGCCCATGCCGACCGGCCTACCCCCTTTCGGGCCCGGTTCGCGACGCCCTTTGACCTAGATGCTCCTCGGCTCATTTATATCCCCTACCTCCGATGGCCGCCTCATCCATTCACGACATCTCAGCGAAACCTAGAAGCAAGCACCAGAGGGAGACGATGGCGGCTGCGAGTCCTCGAAGTTGTCTAGGAGATGGCCTAGGCTGACCCTAGCCGCCATGGCTGCCCTGCGTGGTTGTGCCATGGTGGAGTTCCGGAGCTAGTTGAGGTCATCAATGGTATGTACTCGGTGGTGGTGACCCAAACACATCTATTATTATGTGAGCAATTACAATCATGTTTTCTGATCTTTAGGCGATTCCATGTCTCCTTCTTTACTTTCTACCTATCATGAATATGATTTGATCCTTAGTCTAAAGCTAGTTTAGACTACATAGCATGCTTTATGTAATCATGGTGAAAAGATCTAGTATGTCGACCCTTCATGGTTGGTAGACATGTCCATGTACGAGCGTGCCCTTAGACTCCCCGCATCATTAAGGGTGCACCATGACAGGGTGATTACCCTCGAAAGTGCGGATGTCTTCGAGAGGTAGGTCAGAGGTAGGAGTTTAAGGATGCTTTTAAATGAGATGCTTGGTTTGTTGCTCGTTTGCCGGAACTACAACTAGAAGGCGATAGGCTTAGTTGTCCCCTTGGTGGCGCTTTACCTTGCCTATGTTTGTGAATGTGATCAACCTTGTGCTATCATATACATATCTCATTAGGTTTATCCTTTCTATGCAATCGATGCTACATGTTAGGTTAGATTGACTAGATAAGGTAGAGAACCTTAGCGGTTTTCTTCCGATCCTTGGATTGACAAACCTTGGGGACCCTCCTTGGTGAAAAAGGCACCAAGTCACCCGTACGCTTGCGGTGAACTTCAACACAGTTTTGAACCGTCAACAAACCCTTTTTCTGGCACTGTTGCCGGGGATCGGCAACTCGAACCCTAGGGTGATCTACCTTTGTATTTGACGAACCCTAATTTTTATTATTGCATATGTGCTTGTTTTCTTGTTTGTGTCCTTGAAAGCAAGTGAAAAGCTAGACACAAGACGTTCAAGGAGTTCTCTACACCCGCACTTCAATAACACAAGATTCACTTCGAACAAACATCAAGATTCACTCTTTAGTGGTAGGTGTTAACTTTTGTTAGTGTCCCATCATCCGCTATCGAGCCCACACCCTACACAAGAGCACGTGAACAAGGTAAGTCAATGTGTCAATTAAAATGTTTAAGACTAATGTTTTGTGGGGAATTGTTTGTTCAAGCAATAGGTATTGGAAGCAATCACGATGCCCCCAAGTCCACAAGATCAAGCTTGTCAACATCTTCAAAGTTTCTGTTCACATTAATTTTTGCACAGCCTCATTGGAAGAACAACAGAATACTTTTGGATATTTAGAAGCCCCACGACATTAAGCTTCCAATGAGTTAAGAATCAAGTCGATCGGAGGTTCCTACAAGCGGATATGGCTGAATCACCGATGGGTGCACGTCCTGAAAATTTCTGGACAGCAACCAAAGCTGAAGTGAAACAGCCATAACTCCATCATATGGACTCCGATTAAGATGAATGAGTACCTGTTGGAAAGGTAATTTCATAAATTTTTCAATAGAGCAATATTTTGGTATATGTTCTGTTATGTATACAGGGGAAAATCCATGAGGAAGAGGCAGCAGCAATACGATGAGAACAAGAAGGTGAAGATGAGGACGACAACAACGAAGAGGAGGTTGGGGAATGCTTCCATTAGATCACACATGAAGAAATTCAGAGGCTTGGAACAAAACAAAGACCCTAGAGCATTGGCAAATGAAGGCACAAGTTGGCGACATCCGATGCAAGGAGATATTTGAAGAAGACCACGAAGGATTACACACAAAGGACGACATCCAATGGCACGGATGTTTTGGACTCTCACACGAAGGATCATGGAGCTACATTTTCACAACCAAGATGTGTGAGGCCACAAGTGAAGAGGAGTGATCCTACACAAAGCAACCCTGACGACATGTGGCACGAAAGAAGGAATTGAGAAAAGTCTACACGAGCCACCTTCGATCATCAAGGATTATTCGGTTTCAACTCCGGAGGATCACTCACGATGAAAAGCTCGAAGGCTAAGGTACACATTAAACTCTCAAGGTACTTTTGGATATGATATCTTTCTTTTGATATAATCATGTTCATATCCAATAGTATGTTTTGATTCTATGCCTTGCCCCTTTGATGATCATGATAGGCTAGAATTTCTTGAGAACGATAAAGAGGCTATGTTGTGCTTTAACTTTGTTGATTTGCATGCCTAATGAACCAATGCCTAATGAGAGCCTTAGCACTGAGCAAGAAACTTATGCTACCTTTAATCACATTTTGTTCATCCAACTTTAAATTGTGGTTATGATTGCCTATGTTTATATTACGTCTTGCAAATCTTGGACTTGCTTTGTGCTTGGTCAAACTCGTGACCTCAAAAGAGCGTGTGTCAAGGGAAAACCCAAGTTTCACTAACCATGCAGGTCATTAAACCTTAATCAAGAGGAGGGAAGCTATGCCCGAAAGAATTACAAGCTTGAACATCTCCATCACCGAAACTCAAAAACAATGTTGCTGTTTTCATCAGTTTTGAGCACCCTATCAGATATGTAGGAGAAGGAAAAAGTTGAAAATCAGAAGCTCCATCAAGTGCCGATTCCAACGCCTCCAAGATCGACGAATTTGAAGACCCGTACAAGGAGATATGGCAAAAACATTAGGCGCTGCACAGTCTGAAATCAGATTTGGACAGATTGCAGCGTTGGAGTAAAACAGGCGTAACTCACTCGATTGGAGTCCGTTCGGAGTGATTAAACACTTGATGGAAAGAAAATTTCATGCGCCACGCATTGGAGAAGTTGTTTTCTACATGGTCTGATCTGGACAGGGAAGGAAATTCGTGAAAGGAGAGGCAGCGACGAAGAGCAAAGGAGAAGGAGGGAATGATGATGCAAGAGACGATCGGGCAAGCCTCTCATCAAGCAAAATGATCGTGTCAAGCATGGAGAGTGGATCAAAGCTGCATGAAAATCTTCAAATCTTACATGAAGGACCATGGCTTCGGGACCATGAGAAGGTACGTAAGAAAATCGAGCTCTGTGACTTCAAATGAAGCACTTTGCGGGAGGCAACCCGTTATATATATATATATATATATATATATATATATATATATATATATATATATATATATATATATATATATATATATATGACCGTCTACATTGTGATCTTAAACTGAACCATCAACTATCATTGTACCATTGCTCTAATAAATACCACAACACCATGTTGTTTGATTTAATTGCTATTAAGGGAGCGCTTTGTTCTTGATCTTGGAAAACTTGTAGACCCTTTTGTGTGCCTATTAGTGTTTAGAGGCTTTTTCTTTTGTGTCTTTTTAGAGAGAAATATGAAGTTGGCACTATCCTTTAATTATAACCTTGTGGCTAGTTAATTTAGGCTAACTTTTAGACAACCACCATATCTTATCATTTTGTTCATCCATGTCATATTGCATTGCATGTTTTGTTTTGATCTAACTTTTTGTCCAACCAACCTAAGCATTCCTATAACCCCCACCAAAAACCTGTAGCCGACAAGGTAGGGTTGACTTGTGTTGATTGGCTTGCACTATTCCAATTGGCCAAGCCCACCTCTATCCCTTGTTCTAACTAAAAACTTTGACTAGCCCTCCTATGGGAAAACCTCTCCTATCTTTAGTGCTCCTAAAACCATAGGTTTGTTTTTCATAAAAAGACTTTTTACACCACCTTAGATAGAATTTCTATGCTTGACTCCCTCTCTTCAAAATTCTTATTTGAGCCAAAAAATATAGGATACCCATAACCTACCCTTTAAACCTTGTTGGTTTGGTTGATTGATTCTTTTTCGATGGGTGTTTTTCTTAATGACAACGCTTACTTCGTATGAAGTGAAGGCCAAGCTTTGTCCTTTGCTTATTGTGGACCTTGTCGGAAATATCTTGCCTTGCTAACATTTGTTTTTGCTAACCCTATGCATTTTGCATTTCTTTGATGACCACTTTCGTTATGTTAAGCGTGTTCGGTTTTCTAAAACTTTTTGGAGCGCTTGAATTCTTTGGCCTTAAACATGGTGTTTGATCTGAGGATTTCGGCAACATTGTTGCAAACATGGTGTTTAAAACTTTGTGTAATCTCTATAAATTTTATTCTCAACCTTTCATGCTTCTAACTCATTGCATTATTCACGCTTGCACACACATACACCCTTTAGGTTCTTAACTTTTCTTTCACTAGATTAACTATGCCACAAGTTATGATCTTAGGGGATGTCTTTGGTTTGTCAGCATAGAGTGATTATTCCCGACCGTCACCTCGGGGGTACTTTGTTCTTTAGAGTTGTTTTGCAGGCATGAAAAATCATTCCCATGAGTTTGTAATAAAAGATGAAAATAAGATTGTCAACACCTCCAAAATCCTGAAAGAAACACCACTGTCTTCATCAAGATTAGGCACATGATCAGAGATGTACAAAAGAAAAAATTTGATATTCAGGAGCTCCACTAAATCTTCTTTCCAACGCATCAAGATTTAGCATTTTAGGAGACCCGTGCAAGGAGTTACAACTAAATCATTGGGCGTCACACGTTCTGAAATCAGCCCGGGACAGTTTGCATTGATGGAGTAAAAAGGATGTAACTCTCTTGTTCGGAGTCCGATTGAGGTGAATGACCACTCGTTGGAAAGATAATTTTTTCGGACTTCATAATGGAGCAATGGTTCAGTACATGTTCTGTTCTGGAAGTTGCAGAAAAATTCATGGCAGTTGAAGCAGCGATAAAGGACAACATGGAAGGAGGTGAAGACGAGTTGAGAAACGATTGGGATTAAGGCTTGTGACAAAGAGTGGACATTGAAGGATGATCGAGGCAACAAAAGTGAAGAGTATGATGATGATCTCCACACACAGTGGTAGGACTTCAAGAATTACTAGATGGTTCATCATCTTCTGTGCCTAGCAACATGCTAAGCATGGGGGAGGACTTGGTGGACATAAGAAGACCGCATGGAGTACGAGGATCAATTGCCACGCGATGATGAATTTCTTCTTCCATGTTAAGCACAATGCTTAAGCATGGGGGAAGCCGCTACACTTCAAACATCAAAGGACGGTAACAAATCCTCAACCCTCTTTTTGTCCTTGTCTTTCTATAGGTCTGTTCATGTATATGCTTCCCACAACCTTAGATGCAACCTTTGTATATCTATCTTTAGAATAACATGGCTACTAGGAGTACAACCTAGATTTGTTGTTGTTTGCAACAAATAATAATCACCATTACCTTGTGCTCACCATGATGATATCTTGTATGCTCTCGCTTATGGATATGTGATGATCTTTGCCGCTTTGCTCATTCTTGTGCTTGTTTTGTATATGATTAAGCTAGTGCTCTCTTTAAACATGATATGAAAATTAAATTAATGCTAGCCTAATCTTTTGTGGAGGTTATGATAACTTGAGACCCATAGTATTTTTCGTTCCTCTCATTTTTGAATAAATCAAAGATCATTTATTTTTGTTCTTAAAAGATATGCTAACCTTGTCTTTGATACCACTTGCATTTTGCTCTACCTATCCAAAGCCTTATATTCAATTGAGTGCAAAAACCTTAGTTTACAAGAT
Organism: Cenchrus fungigraminus; assembly: GCA_036936925.1. NCBI lineage: Eukaryota > Viridiplantae > Streptophyta > Magnoliopsida > Poales > Poaceae > Cenchrus > Cenchrus fungigraminus. The sequence continues at coordinate 162,446 of CM072769.1, forward strand.
TTATTTTTGGATGCATTGATTCAAGGCTTGATTTCTCTGGCTCAAGACTAAAAAGCTGGTCATTCCGTTTTTGCGTATCTATTTTTATGCTAGCCCTTTTAATCCGTGCATTGTGAGTTTCCACGTCGGGAATTTCACAAACCTCGCCGGATATCCACCCACAAACCCAAAATATCTTTTTGTGTATACCTCCTTGACCACAATCCAATATATGAGTATGGATGAATATTTCGAGGAATATTACAAGGAAGGTGCATCAAGTGAACAAGACTTTGGGAGACTTCCAAAAAGATCCCTAGAAGATTTTCGAGTATCTCTCTCTAAGAAAATATGAGAGCTTCAATTTCTACCTTGGCATATTTATCACCTCTTTGGCCCGAGGACGAGCAAACGTCTAAGTATGGGGGGTTGCCAAGGAAGTGCTAGTATAGTCTAGAGTTCAAGAGGAGCAAATAAAAAAAGAAAAAAAGTATGATGAAAGAAAAAAAATGAAAAATGAAAAAAATGATAAAGAAGAAAAAGTATGATGAGAAAAAGAAAGAAGAAGAAAGAAACAAAAATAATTATAAAGCTCCCCGGTTCTCTAGCTATGTTTAGTGCTTTTTGAGTTTTCAAGAGGATTCAAGATCGAGACCCATACTCATCTTTCCAACCATGTGCAATCCGATAACGAGGACTTCGTTTGTGCCTCGGGATCACTCTTTGCCATTTGCACATGTCCACCTATCTCAAAATGTGTGTATTTTTCTCTCCCTCTTCCTTGGAACATTATTTTTTTCCAATGACCTTTTTGACGAGTCTCGGTAAGTCCATGAGAAGCTTGTCTTGTTTTGATAACATCTCGAATATAATATCTTGGTAGGACTAAACTTTCCCATAGCTCCATATAAAGCCTTCCACCAAATATTTGAGAGAGGAAAGGAGTAGAACAAGTAGCCTTGAGAGACAAGATGAGATGAGAGTTCATGAGCAAGATGCAAGGAGGTTTATTATTGATCTTGGTAAAGCAATTTTTCTTCTTCCTGCTCTTTATTTTCAAAATTTTTGAGAATTGTTCAAAATTTGAGAGCATGATTAATTACTTGACGAAAGAGCATAAATGATATCTACCTTCCATAGAGATGAAAGCTAGTTACATTATCAAACTTTAACAATGTAAACTTAGAGAGCATTATGTTTTCTCATGTATAATCAAGTGCAGGGTATGAACATTGAAAGGCAATATTGACATCCATTAAAGGCTTACTCGAGGACGAGTGAGGTTTAAGCATGGGGGTCTGTTTGCGGTCGATTTCCGTCCACCAAGAGCACTTGTTACACTTTGGTTTGATCTTTGAATTATAACTAACCTGCCACTAGGCATACTAATGATGTAACAAATTCACATTTCCATGTGGTTTTTGGAGTATGTTCTTTATGCAGGATTTAAGCGCCTAAATGAGGACTTTCGGGTAGAGTTCATCGAGCACTTTATGAGAAGATCACGAAGCCCGACCCAAGTCAAGACACGGAGTGCCAAAGGACCCAAGGACCGAAGCATGAAGCCGTGAAACTTCGAGGACCTAAACAGAAGATGCAGGAGTTCGTGTGCCAAGTACCCTTATCCAAACCACAGGGAAAACAATGTCAAGGATCCACATGAAGTTCGGCAAATATTCAAGAAAGTGCAAGAAGCATTGTGGAGGAAGACGGGCCCTATCCGGGCCGAAAAGGGCCTGGGCCGGCCGGCCCATGCCGACCGGCCTACCCCATTTCAGGCCGGGTTCGTGATGCCCTTTGACCTAGATGCTCCTCGGCTCATTTATATCCCCTGCCTCTGACAGCCACCTCATCCATTCACGACATCTCGGCGAAACCTAGAAGCAAGCACCGGAGGGAGACGACGGTTGCCGCGAGTCCTCGAAGTTGTCTAGGAGATGGCCTAGGCCGACCCTGGCCGCCATGGTTGCCCTGTGTGTTTGTGCCATGGTGGAGTTCCGGAGCTAGTTGAGGTCATCAATGCTATGTACTCGGTGGTGGTGACCCAAATGCATCTATTATTATGTGAGCAATTACAACCATGTTTTTCGATATTTAAGCAATTCCATGTCTTCGTCTTTACTTTCTCCCTATCGTGAATATGATTTGATCCTTAGTCTAAAGCTAGTTTAGACTACATAGCATGCTTTATGTAACCATGGTTATTAGATCTAGTATGTCGACCCTTCATGGTTGGTAGACATGTCCATGTATGGGCATGCCCTTTGATGGACCGAAATGGGCGTCCAGAGAGGGGGGGGGAGTGAATGGGAGCCGATAAAAAAAATTTCCCTAAGGTCGAACTTGGCCTATACCCCAATTGCCACACCACGAATCCGTGCACACAAGCAAAGCTCCAAACAAGGCACACACAAGCCAAGAAGATCACTAGAGAAGCCTAGGAGCAAAGAGCGGAAGCAACTAGACAAGAACCAAAGGACTTAGCCAAATCTGCGAAGTCCAAGGCGGACAGTCCGCACAGGTACGGCGGACAGTCCGTGTGTACGACGGACAGTCCATGAACCCCCGGCGGACAGTCCAAAAAAGGACCTCGAGCTAACAGTGCTGCACCGGGAAAAATCAGACGGTCCGGGCAAGCACCGCGGACAGTCCGGCAGCACGCGGACAGTCCGGCCACCCCTGGCGGACAGTCCGGAAAACCTCTTGCAACAAAACCCTAGCTGAGAGACAGATCGAAACACGAACGCGCAAGAACACTAAGAACACGTGACGAACTCCAGGTCACGCGGACAGTCCGTACCACGCTCGTGGACAGTCCGCCAGGCGCAAACAGAGTAGAAAAACGCCCGACCCCGGAAGTCAACTCCACCTTTCCATCACCGGATCTCCCAAACGGTAGAAGCTCTTGAGACAAGATTTGGGGGAGTTGAAAAACATCACACAAGGATGCTATACCCCAAAAATCTCGACTCCTAAGCCACTAAATCACCGGGAATCGCGAATCAACCGAACTACCACCATGAACTCAGGCACCAACCAAAAACGCACGAATCGAAGGCTCTCCACGGCGTTTGAGGGGTCAAGATCACACACAAAGATGCGCAAGGAATCCACCCATGATCCTCTCAAAGAAATCCGTGAGGAAACACCCCCAAAATCACGAATCGAGCGAAGAACAAAAACTCCCAAAAATAGACTCGAAAATGACACGAAAATCACAAGGGACTAGGAGATCACCGAGACGCCGAATGCTTCCATACATCCAGAGGACAAAGTCTGTACAAGAGTCTAGCCTAAGGAATCCAGAGGAAAAATGAAGCAGTCCAGAGAAATCTACCGAGGGAGAAAGCCCTAGAGTCCGAGAGAGAGAGAGATGCCATCCACCTCTCCGCTATTTATATGAAGTTCATCAGAGGGAGGTAAATGACCACACTACCCCTACTGCTTAATTGAAGATACAACACCTCAGGGCATTTTGGTCAAGTCTTCATCGGACGGACACGCTTTCACCGCGGCTTCGCTTCACATCGACGCAAACCCCGTGATCACGCCACGTGCCCTCCGCCTCGAAGCTTCCCGAAGCTCCCGGATCACCGTCTTCGTCACCTCGGGCCTCCCGGCTTGGTTTTGCGGCCCAAACCAAGAAACCGTTCACCTGATGGTTTTGTGAGAAAACCACCAAACCCTGCGTGCAAGCTTCGGGCTTCAACCGCTACCTTGCACCGGCCCATGTTCACGACTTCAGCCTGCCAGTCCTGCACCGCACGGCTCGCACTTGACCCCGTCAGCCACCGGGTCCATCGAACCAAGCCTACTTGCCTCTCCATCACCCAGAGGCCACCACGGCTAAGGCCTTTCGTGCTTGTTCTTCACCTGCACCGACACAAGTCAAACCGCAACCTGTACCTGCACACTTAGCCAAGCATCAGTCCATACAACGTTGTCAGTCACTCATCACTAAGGAGCGACCCTCCACTGGTCTTCGGACACACCTGGTCCTCAATCTCCCCCTTGATGAGTGCATTGACAACACCCATAGAAATCACATAGAGAAAAAGAAAAGAAAACAACCACGAACACAAACCTCCCAAACAAGTGATCCAAAACCAAAGAACAATCGAAAACTCGATCACTCACCAATCCAAGTCTCGGTTGTACACCCTAGGTGTTTATTTCTTTTTAGTCAAGGAATTAACTTAAGATCATGGTGTTGAAGGAAAAGTAAAGAAGAATTGGTGAAAACACCATTAGGAGCAAAGTATGGTTTGAACTTAATTCCAATTTTCACTCAGAGCTTAAACTTTTTCCAGTCTGGAAGATGTCACCAAGATTCAAGGACCTGACCTTGATGTTTGTCACTTTTGGAAATTAAGGATAAAAGGAGTTTAACCCTAGTACTTTTGGTCAACATCTCTAAAGCAAATTCTGAGGACATTGGAAGAATTGACCAGTATTTCAAATTTTTGCTTAGCAACTCAAAAATCTACCAATATGAGAGTTGATGGTCTTCTCAAGCTTAACAAATCATCTTTTGGATGGGAGAAAAGATCTTGAGTTAAAAGCTTTCAAATCTTGAAGTCAAACCCATTCAAACAAGGTCAAACCCCTTTGTTTATATACCTATCTCTAGAACTTTGGACATATCCTCAAATTTTCCCAAAACGCTAAAAAATCGGCCAATATAAAAGTTGTGCAGAATTTGATGGGACACATTTCATTCAATTGGCAGATTTTCAAATTGGGAGTGGAAATGCCTCAAAAATGTGGTCAAAGCCCTGAACACTGGTTTGACTGCGCCGAGAAAATCCAAGAGTTTAAGTCCATTTTCTGAAAAATCTGTTCATCTTTCCACTGGTCGGCTTTCGCAAATGTTGTAGAGGGTAATCTCCTCTACAACTTTGCTATTGGCCGAAATTTGAGTTGTGGTTTTGAATTCTCCCGGCCAGTCAAAACACCCTAAGTCGAAATTGGTTGCTGCGTCTGCCACCCGTGAGCGCGCCCCGACCGCGACGTCGCGCCGCGGCTCCGTCTCGGCCTCGTGCCCGGCACGCACGCCCGCGTGCTGTCCCGTCCGTGCCACCTGGCACAAACGCCGAGAGGGTCCCACCTTGCTGTGCCCGAGGATGCCTGTGACCTTGCGCCCTCCCACGCGTCGCACCCGGCCGTTTGTCCGCGACACACGCCTCGCCACACGGCACCCCACACCTCTGCTGCCGCCATGCGCCGCCGCCACGCCGGCCAGTCGAAGCAAGCACGTCGAGCACCGTCGTCAAGCCCTTGGCTGCTTGCTGCTGTCGCCAAATAGCCTCATGCCCTGGTACTCGAGCACCCCTGCATCGCTAGCTGGCCACGCGTCATGCCGCCACCGTCAAGCCGCCTTGCACCGCGCCGTGCTGCACCACGCCCCTCCTCCTCTGCGCCGCGTTGGCCAACTGGCAGGGTGAAGCCGTGGCGGTCTCACACCCCTCTCGCCCACCTATAAAAGGGGCAGGAGCCCACGAACTCAGCGCGCCACCACACCGCGCCGCCTGGCTGCCGGCATCCGCCGTCGGTGCGCCGCCGCCGAGCCTTTGCCTCCGAATCTCCCCGTACCTGTCCAACCTTCTCAGCAGCACCACCTCGACCCACTGGAGCTCCTAGGGCCACACATTGTCCAGTCCGGCCACCCTGTTCGCCGGAGCGGCCGCCCCCGCGGCTGCAGATTCAGAGCGTCGCCGGACTTCACCACCAGCATCCGTCCCATTCAAGCCTTCAGGCAGGACAACGTGCCCCCACTAAAGCCTCCCGTGCTGGACGTGGACGTGCCCGGCCACCCCGTTCACCGGAGTTGGCTCTGCAGCGGCCGGAGATTTCCCCCTCTGCCGATCCACGCTGCCGGCCACCTCTCCGCCGCGTCTGAGCACCGGTGCAGACCCAAGGTGACCACCTGGAACTCCTCCGCCCTTTTCCCCGCCCTGGATCGCCGCCGGCGAGCTGAATTGCGGCCGGCCGTGCCGCGGCCATCCCCAAGGGTAGAGTTGTGAAGGATCCATTCTTTCCAGGGGCCGTTCTGTAAATGTAGGGATCCCGGTGTAAATATAAGGGCATGGTTGTGAAGATTATTTCTGGTCGAGGACTTGGATGAAAATAGATTCTATAAGTTTTGTTTTAAATCCCTGAGATCTTCTAAAATGCGTAGAAAATCAAATAAAAATCAGAAAAATACAAATCTAAATGTTCTGAGCTCCACATAAACAGATGCAACTTTTCTAGAAAGGAATTTTGTAAATTTCTTTCTAAATTTTAAATAAATTTGAATTGATCAGTTTGAATAGATTTGCAATTATTTGAAATTTATAGCTTATCTACCTGTGAAATTTTAATATGTTGTTAGTCTTGACATGATTGCTCCTGGGTAGAAAAATTGCACATAGATCTGTTATATATATTTAGTTATGATTTAATTTTGATATATAGCTGCTTTTAAGTTCCTGTTTAGTTTTAAATAATTTGTTAAGCAAATGAAGTTGATCTTCTTGCAGTAGCCTGTATAAGCTTAGATGAATCTATGGTAAAAATATCAGAAGCTTTTAACATGTTTATCTAGCTCTAATTAATTTATGTCTTTAATATGTGCCTTCTTAATAAAGCATGTTTTAAATAGTTTCTGGCCATGTTAATTTCTGTGTAGCCTTGTTTTACCTTATTTTGGCTGTGGTAAAAGTTGTAGCCTCTATGCATGCTTATATCTTGCTGTGTGATTTATTTACCTTTTCAGTAATGTTTTAATGTTGTAATTTTCATGCTAGATCTATAGCTTAGTTTAATCAGAATCTTTGTGAGTAGCTTAGTGATGCTATGTTTATGCTCTGTGTAATTTCTTGAAGCTATATCATGTATAGATCTTTCTGTCGAATTTAATCATGTTTAAGTCAGCTAGATCTTGTTAGATTTTTCATGTGCAGTTCATAGCTTAGTTTGATCTAAATTTTGGGCAGTAGCTTTGTTGCTATGGAATGTGCTTGTATTAATTTTCACTCTGTTTGTTTGAGTGTGGAACATCCAGAATTAATTTTCGAAGTAATTCAAGCTTAATAAGGGGAATAAAAGAGAAATCAGAAATCACCTTTATTGTGCCTTGAATTTAAAAGACAAAGCTTCACCAAAGTACACCCTGAACAGCACCTTTTATTTTGGTGAAGTTAAATAAGTTAATTAATTTAAATGTGCACACAATCCCCATCAAATAGGAAAGAGAAATTACAAACATACAATTCCTTATTTAAGGAAGAGTATGCTGGATATATTCTTATCCAGGTGAATGTGCCCTACAATACACCCCATGTTTATCCTTTAAATATGAACTAAGTTCTTCCTTCTTAAAAACGAACACTTAAAGTTATGCATGTGCATGTCGCGTAGAACATCCGGTCAAGAGCTACACGTTGGTGCCGGAAGCTGAAGGAGAGCTAGTTGACGGAGAAGGTGAACGTGTTGGTTTTACAACAAGACCCGAACCAAGTTCGGAGGATCTCCAACTAACTTTGCTAAGTGAAGGCAAGCCCCGGAGCATAACCTATGTTTTCAACTTATGCAACTTATCTTTGCTATGTTTGTGCATTTAAGTTTCAGGAGCTGTTTGAAACCCTATATGCATGATCTTAGGTTCCTATGTTCCAATACTAGTATGATAAGTCGCTAGTTGTCATGCTCTAAGGACCCGGTAGAAGTCGAGTGATGTTCGTCACTCACGAGCTATAGGTTTCTTATGTTGGAATCATAAGATGGTTGAACCTACCCGCTCATGTGGTAAGAGCATGGGACCGGCTCCGGCCAAGTAGGTCTGTGGTTAAGCGTTTGAACGTACTAAACATTTGTCGGGAATGGGACCGGTAAGCTTAGTACCTTTTTGATCCAGTAAGGGAACTCTCTACCACTAATCTTGGGATTTGTTCCCCCGGCTCGCCACTGGTGGTGCATGTGTGAGACTGGAAGGACGTTGGGCCTTTGCCAGTGATCCTTGTACCGATGACTGTGGACATTGATCCCGAACTGAGGATGATTGGGAACCGTCTGGTTGGTGTGTACCCCGCCCGTTGGGCCGTGGTCGTATGATGGGGTATGCATTCTCCCGTGTGTTTAGGTTTCCCTTGCAATGTTATTAATCGATCGATCGTCAGCCTCTCACCGTTATCCGAGATTGCTTATCCATACACTCTATGTCCCTTAAGGATAGAATTGAGAAGAATATTGTTGTATGTTTAATTGCTTGCACAACTTATGCTTGCAGTAGTTGCTTACCTAGTAACGGATAACCAACTAAAATCTTGAGCTAAAACTTGAAAGTAAGGACATACTCTTTGTTGCTTTTCAGCAAAAAGAAACCCACTAGCCAAAAAGCTTGCATGTCTAGAGAGTTGGTGATTTCCCCATCACCCGACGGTTAAGTCTTGCTGAGTATTAGTATACTCAGCCTTGCTTTGTTGATACCTTTCGTAGGTGTTGAGGTGTTGATGGTATTCGTGGACTGGTTCTCTCCCACCCTTTGGGAAGTAAGTGGGCAGATGATAGTGCTTAGTGATATTATGGATGGCCTCCCATGATGTTGTTTATGACGATTAGTATTTTAATTCCGCTGTGTTTTCAAACTCTGAACCGTTTACTTTCCTGTATGGAACTGGTTTGTAATAATGAATAACTGATGAATATGATGTATTAACGTGGTATTAATTATCTCTGAACTCGCCATCGTGTGAGTCTTAGTGTACAATCTTCGATCCTTTGTTATAAGTGATTTACCGGGCTTGACCTGGCAGATATCGACAAGTTAACTCCTCTTTAATGCATAATGACCAAGTGGATAGATTATGTTTGTTAAATGGGAATTAATTTGGATGGTTCTGTCACAGCTGGCATCAGAGCTTGATTGTACATCAGAGATGTTAATACACCATTAACAACATGTTTTTAGAATAAAACTTGCAAGATTAAGGTGTGTTTTAAAAATTGTGCCAGGAACGCTAAGGATTAACTAGTCCGAGAGGCCCTAGAGGTATTTTTGGGTTCTTTCAAGTGGCTAGTACTCTATGGTTTATTTAAACTAACTCCCATGCACATTTTATTATCTGTCAAAACTTACTTTCTCTCACAACCATACTAGTTCAGCATGTTTCACTATACATGCTGGTGCCACATGGAAGTCATGTGAGGGATGGATGGGACCCATTCCAAAGGGAACCCACTATCGCGTCTGTGTCTCGCCATGTTTTGCCATACGTGAGCATGATTCCGCATTATAAATATGTGAAGGGGGATGCCCTCCATTCAAAAGGAGCGTGTCTCAGGTTGGACGCTGTCCATGCAGCATTAAGCGCATGGGTGCCATTTCTATAGTGAGTGGTAATGTTTGTGGATGCTTTCGTGAGTGCTGGCATGAAAGGTTCGGAATGTTCTGTGATTTTTTGCAGGTACACTAACCTCGATTCGTAAGTGCTAAGATCGATTAGAAACTCGACTAGCTATTATAGGGAGAGTCGTATATTGTGCCATGCCACCAGCACTAACTTCGATCTTGACAAGGAATTGTCTGTGAGGACGATTAGGTTTTTGCATGCATCATGTTAAAATCTCTAAACTGAACCTCAAAGATAATAAGTACAACTGGAATTCTCTTTCATCCAAGTGTTTGTCAAGTAGCTTAAGGTCTTTCTAGTGTTTGCTGAAAGATCTGCTGGTCTGAAATTTTTTGGGCTAGCAAAAGGAGTTTCTCCAGAGATCTTTTACTCAAAAGTTGTCTCCCATTTTGCATTGAAGATGTTGTAAAAGTTTCATAAGCTTTGGATCAGCCAAACTCAAGATATGATCTTTTTCTTAAGGAGTGATCTAGCTGTCAATCTATGAACTTATCTGTTCTGAAATATTTCGACCCTCGAGAAAGTGTTTTCTGAAGAGTTAGATAGGAAAGTTGTTCCACATCTTGTCAAGCATCTGCTGTAAAAATTTCAGAAAATTTGGTCGAAGGAATTTTGAGTTATGACCAAAATGGTGCAGCTCTGTTTGCTGTTTTTCTTGAGGGACAACCACTAGAATTTTAATTCTTTTGGTTATCTTCCTCTAGCTTTTAGCTCTACCTTTGAATACCAATTTGGTAATTCATAACCTTACCGAGTACCTGGTAAAATTTCAGAATTTTTGGCTAAACAGAATTTTGGTTACGCTAAGTTGAGTAACTGCCTGTCTGCTGAAATTTCTGGATGATAGCAAACTGAAGTTTGTTTTAATCACCTCTTTTCCCATCAATCGTAGCCCCAACCTTGGAATACCAGAGTTGTTTGGAACTTCAAGTTTGGTATGCTCGTGAAAATTGAGTATCGTTGCACTCTTATGCTGAGAGTTATGAACTTTTTAGTAGCCCTCTGCATGCTGTCCATCAGCCAAGATGAAGCATCGGTCTCTAAAATTTTTCGAGCATATTACCCTTAGTTTTTGCCCCATTTGGAAAATACAAAGCTTGCTTCTACCTTCATAAGGATCTGATGGAAGTTAGGAACATCTCGTTCATGGTTTTCCAAATGCGATAAATTTTGTATGGCTACTAAAATCTATCATTTGTGCCAATGCATCCATCTGGTTTCTTACTTCTGTTAATCTCTTTAGATGGCCAATTCTGGATCTGAAATGGTTGATGAAGAAGGATGGACTCATGTTGAGTACCCCCAGGAGAGTGGTTTTCCCCTGATTTTGTGGACCACGTTGAAGGACTTTGGATATACTACTCAACCACAGTATATGTACCGTGAGTACATGAACGAAGGACAAATCTCTAGTTGCGAAGTGAAAGTGAAGATTTCAACTTGCCCTGCAAATCCAAGCTGGGAAGCATGGGAGAGTAAAGCACAAGGCTTAGAGTGGGCTGACACCTTGCAAAAGGCTGCTCTTGAAGCACTCACAACTTTTTGTGGGAAGCATTCTGCATTGGTAGCTCACACTACAGCCAAGGTAATTCCCCTGCATGAGCATTACCATGGACAATGGACTGAGCAGGAGTCTCTTATCTCTGTTCAGGAAAACTCACACTACAACCCTGATCTGATCACCTCAGTTCATTTTTCCAAAGCAATGTATGATACATACCAACTGCTGGTTAGAGAAAATGAAATCTATAGGAATCAAGTTAAAGAAATGGAAAGTACCACACTTGAGTTAAAGGAAGCTCAAGCCATGATAAAAGCTCTTAAGAAAGGAAGACGCAAGGCTAAAGCAAAAATATTGGAACTACATCAAGAAATTCAGGATCAAGACTACATGCTACATCAAGCCGACCTACACATGCTAGACATGGAGAATCAATTAGAAGCCATAGCAGCTCCACCACCAGGACCTGTTATTCCTCCACCGGAAGATGGTGAGAATCACCACGAGATTCAAGGAGAATTTGGAGTAGAGTCTGGATCTGCATCACCCTGAGCCTTTGTTATCAACTCAAGGAGAATAAAAAGGTTAGCATAGGCTAGCTAGTGGATCTAGTTTGGATGTTGTCACGAGTGTAATAAAATAAGGAAATGTAAGAGTACAAATGCTATGCTTGAACCATAATAGTACTTTGCTAAAGACTTGATCTTCAGAGGTTACTCTTAGTTTGTAATCTTATCCTGGTGATCCAAGCATATGTCAGAAGACTTGTACCATTACCCCTATGTGTGTTTGTATTCTGAAGCACTCAGCTTTTCAGTAATGTTGATACCCCGGAGATGATCACTTTTGATACCTCAACTTCAAATTCTATCTTTCTTAACCCTGCTCTCACAAATTGGAGTAAATGAGAACAATGCCACAAGTGGCAGAATCTTTTGGTATACATGTTGATCCTCACCCTTTCCTGAAGTTTTGTCTTTTGTCAACTGAAAGTTGATACTGCCAAGCACATACCCTGAGTAGACATCTAGTTGTTTTCCTAGCAAAACTTCAGAGATTTCAGTAAACAAATTTAACAAATGTTTGTTTACTAGCCTTCCCTTTCTTCATAAGAAATCTCTATGAAACCATTCAATTTGGTCTTCTTCTGTCTCAATCTCAAAGGATACCTGGTATCAAAATCAACTAAGTTATATTGAAGGAGCATGAGCAGTCAAGGTTATCTAAAAGTCAAAATACGAGGAGTTTTATACTAATCAATGATCTGTGATCTTCTCTCAACTTCGACCAAATCCACAGACTCAGTGAAATGGAAAAGAAATAATGGACAAAAGCCTTTGACAGTTTTCTCCGACAAAAATGAGTTTTAGTTTGAATTGTGGATACCCAGGATCTTCTCGTGTTTCCCAAATTCATAGTCAATTTTCTCTCGAGAATCAATTTGACCCCTCCGTATCTGTGCTCTGTCTGCTCTGTGCTGTGCCGTCGCTCTGCCACCTTTCTACCACAGTAGCTGATCGCCACCTACGCACGCCCTACGACAGCCGTCTTGTCCCCAAGGCATCCCGTGCCGGCCACCACCGTGCCACATGCCACCACCACCGCACCTTCATGCCTCCATACCCCGGCCCCTACACAAGTGGCGCAAGCACCACCGCCACTACAACATGGTCAGCATCAATAAATGGACCACCTTCCATTGGTTTCCACTACCCCTACCTTTCCATCCACTAGAGCCATCACCTCCCATCACCGTCCCTGCTCTCCTGCTCTTTTCTTGAGCACACACCGGCCATTTCCATCGTCTCGAGCATTTCCTCCATCTTCTCCAACAAGGTGCAGAAGAATCAAGCCTCTTCATAAGTTGAAGCTGTGCAAGCATTTCTTCGAAGCTCGTCCACTGAAGTTTTGGTGCCTACATCAAGAAGAAGGTCACCCGACGAAGCCAATCCTGCATCACCAGCTATGGATCGATCTCTTGAGATATGTGATTCAGATTGCTGGGACGCCTTGATGGTGTTCATTTGTTTTACACCTCTGCTATGTTTGTTTATAGCTTTTCATGTGCACATTCAGCGGCCGCTTCCTCACGAGTTGAATGGAAGTTTGTCATGAACTTCTTGTATCTTTTATCGTCTTGGAGTTCTAGATCTTAGAAAGTTTAGCCTGTCTCTGTTAGTTTCTCTATGTAATCTGTACCTTCCCCTGAAAAGTCTATCAGGCTTGTTGTCGAATCTCGGGATGAGATTCTGTTTAAGGAGGGTAGGTTGTAACACCCCAGGTGTTTATCTCTTTTTAATCAAGGAATTAACTTAAGATCATGGTGTTGAAGGAAAAGTAAAGAAGAATTGGTGAAAACACCATTAGGAGCAAAGTATGGTTTGAACTTAATTCCAATTTTCACTCAGAGCTTAAACTTTTTCTAGTCTGGAAGACGTCACCAAGATTCAAGGACCTGACCTTGATGTTTGTCACTTTTGGAAATTAATGATAAAAGAAGGAGTTTAACCCTAGTACTTTTGGTCAACATCTCTAAAGCAAATTCTGAGGACATTGGAAGAATTGACCAGTATTTCAAATTTTTGCTTAGCAACTCAAAAATCTACCAATATGAGAGTTGATGGTCTTCTCAAGCTTAACAAATCATCTTTTGGATGGGAGAAAAGATCTTGAGTGAAAAGCTTTCAAATCTTGAAGTCAAACCCTTTCAAACAAGGTCAAACCCCTTTGTTTATATACCTATCTCTAGAACTTTGGCCATATCCTCAAATTTTCCCAAAACGCTGAAAAATCGGCAAATACAAAAGTTATGCAGAATTTGATGGGACACATTTCATTCAATTGGCAGATTTTCAAATTAGGAGTGGAAATGCCTCAAAAATGTGGTCAAAGCCCTGAACACTGGTTTGACTACGCCGAGAAAATCCAAGAGTTTAAGTCCATTTTCTGAAAAATCTGTTCATCTTTCCACTGGTCGGCTTTTGCAAATGTTGTAGAGGGTAATCTCCTCTGCAACTTTGCTATTGGCCGAAATTTGAGTTAGTTGTGGTTTTGAATTCTCCTGGCCGGTCAAAACACCCTAAGTCGAAATTGGTTGCTGCGTCTGCCGCCCGTGAGCGCGCCCCGACCGCGACGTCACGCCGCGGCTCCGTCTCGGCCTCGTGCCCAGCACGTGCGCCCGTGCACTGTCCTATCCGCGCAAACTGGCACAAACGTCGAGAGGGTCCCACCTTGCTATGCCCGAGGATGCCTGTGACCTTGCGCCCTCCCACGCGTCGCGCCCGGCCGTTTGTCCGCGACACACGCCTCGCCACGCGGCGCCCTACGCCTCTGCTGCCGCCATGCCAGCCAGTCGAAGCAAGCACGTCGAGTGCCATCGTCAAGCCCTTGGCTGCTTGCTGCTGTCGCCAAATAGCCTCGCGCCCTGGTACTCGAGCACCCCTGCATCGCTAGCTGGCCACGCGCCGTGCCGCCGCCATCAAGCCGCCATGCACCACGCCGTGCTGCGCCACGCCCCTCCTCCTCTGCGCTATGCTGGCCAACTGGCAGGGTGAAGCTGAGGTGGTCTCACACCCCTCTCGCCCACCTATAAAAGGGGCAGGAGCCCGCGAGCTCGCCGCGCCACCGCACTGCACCGCCAGGCTGCCGGCATCCGCCGTCGGTGCGCCGCCACCGAGCCTTTGCCTCCGAATCTCCCCGTCCCATTCCAAGCTTCTCAGCAGCACCACCTCGACCCACTGGAGCTCCCAGGGCCACGCATTGCCCAGTTCGGCCGCCCTGTTCGCCAGAGCGGCCGCCGCCACGGCTGCAGATTCAGAGCGCCGCCGGACTTCACCGCCGGCAACTCCTCCGCCCCATCCAAGCCTTCAGGCAGGACCACGTGCCCCCACTAAAGCCTCCCGTGCCGCACGTGGACGTGCTCGGCCACCCCGTTCGCCAGAGTTGGCTCTGCAGCAGCCGGAGATTTCCCCCTCCACCAATCCTTGCCGCCGGCCGCCTCTCCACCGCGTCCGAGCACCGGTGCAGACCCAAGGTGACTACCTGGAACTCCTCCGCCCTTTTCCCCGCCCTGAATCGCCGTCGGCGAGCCGAATTCCGGCCGGCCGTGCCACGGCCATCCCCAAGGGTATAGTTGTGAAGGATCCGTTCTTTCCAGGGGCCGTTCTGTAAATGTAGGGACCCCGGTGTAAATATAAGGGCATGGTTGTGAAGATTATTTCTGGTCGAGGACTTGGATGAAAATAGATTCTATATGTTTTGTTTTAAATCCCTGAGATCTTCTAAAATGCGTATAAAATCAAATAAAAATTAGAAAAATGCAAATCCAAATGTTCTGAGCTCCACATGAACAGATGCAACTTTTCTAGAAAGGAATTTTGTAAATTTCTTTCTAGATTTTAAATAATTTTGAAGTGATCAAATTGAATAGATTTGCAATTATTTGAAATCTATAGCTTATCTACTTGTGAAATTTTAATATGTTGTTAGTCTTGACATGATTGCTCTTGGGTAGAAAAATTGCACATAGATATATTATATATATTTAGTTGTGATTTAATTTTGATATATAGCAGCTTTTAAGTTCCTGTTTAGTTTTAAATATTTGTTAAGCAAATGAAGTTGATCTTCTTGCAGTAGCCTGTATAAGCTTAGATGAATCTATGGTAAAAATATCAGAAGCTTTTAACATGTTTATCTAGCTCTAATTAATTTATGTCTTTAATATGTGCCTTCTTAATAAAGCATGTTTTAAATAGTTTCTGGCCATGTTAATTTTGTGTAGCCTTGTTTAACCTTATTTTGGCTGTGGTAAAAGTTGTAGCCTCTATGCATGCTTATATCTTGCTGTGTGATTTATTTACCTTTTCAGCAATGTTTTAATGTTGTAATTTTCATGCTAGATCTATAGCTTAGTTTAATCTAAATCTTTGTGAGTTGCTTAGTGATGCTATGTTTATGCTCTGTGTAATATCTTGAAGCTATATCATGTATAGATCTTTCTGTCGAATTTAATCATGTTTAAGTCAGCTAGATCTCGTTAGATTTTTCATGTGCAGTTCATAGCTTAGTTTGATCTAAATTTTGGGCAGTAGCTTTGTTGCTATGGAATGTGCTTGTATTAATTTTCTCTCTGTTTGTTTGAGTGTGGAACATCTAGAATTAATTTTCGAAGTAATTCAAGCTTAATAAGGGGAATAAAAGAGAAATCAGAAATCACCTTTATTGTGCCTTGAATTTAAAAGACAAAGCTTCACCAAAGTACACCATGAACAGCACCTTTTATTTTGGTGAAGTTAAATAAGTTAATTAATTTAAATGTGCACACAATCCCCATCAAATAGGAAAGAGAAATAACAAACATACAATTCCTTATTTAAGGAAGAGTATGCTGGATATATTCTTATCCAGGTGAATGTGCCCAACAATACACCCCATGTTTATCCTTTAAATATGAACTAAGTTCTTCCTTCTTAAAAACAAACACTTAAAGTGATGCATGTGCATGTCGTGTAGAACATCTGGTCAAGAGCTACGCGTTGGTGCCGGAAGCTGAAGGAGAGCTAGTTGAAGGTGAAGGTGAACGTGTTGGTTTTGCAACCAGACCCGAACCAAGTTCGGAGGATCTCCAACTAACTTTGCTAAGTGAAGGCAAGCCCCGGAGCATAACCTATGTTTTCAACTTATGCAACTTATCTTTGCTATGTTTGTGCATTTAAGTTTCAGGAGTTGTTTGAAACCCTAGATGCATGATCTTAGGTTCCTATGTTCCAATAATAGTATGATAAGTCGCTAGTTGCCATGCTCTAAGGACCCGGTAGAAGTCGAGTGATGTTCGTCACTCGCGAGCTATAGGTTTATTATGTTGGAATCATAAGATGGTTGAACCTACCCGCTCATGTGGTAAGAGCATGGGACTGGCTCCGGCCAAGTTGGTCTGTGGTTAAGCGTTTGAACGTACTAAACATTTGTCGGGAATGGGACCGGTAAGCTTAGTACCTTTTTGATCCAGTAAGGGAACTCTCTACAACTAATCTTGGGATTTGTTCCCCCGGCTCGCCACCGGTGGTGCATGTGTGAGACTGGAAGGACGTTGGACCTTTGCCAGTGATCCTTGCACCGACGACTGTGGACATTGATCCCGAACTGAGGATGATTGGGAACCATCTGGTTGGTGTGTACCCCGCCCGTTGGGCCGTGGTCGTATGATGGGGTATGCATTCTCCCGTGTGTTTAGGTTTCCCTTGCAAGGTTATTAATCGATCTATCGTCGGCATCTCACCGTTATCCGAGATTGCTTATCCATACACTCTATGTCCCTTAAGGATGGAATTGAGAAGAATATTGTTGTATGTTTAATTGCTTGCACAACTTATGCTTGTAGTAGTTGCTTACCTAGTAACGGATAACCAACTAGAATCTTGAGGTAAAACTTGAAAATAAGGACATACTCTTTGTTGCTTTTCAGCAAAAAGAAACCCACTAGCCAAAAAGCTTGCATGTCTAGAGAGTTGGTGATTTCCCCATCACCCGATGGTTAAGTCTAGCTGAGTATTAGTATACTCAGCCTTGCTTTGTTGATACCTTTCGCAGGTGTTGAGGTGTTGATGGTATTCGTGGACTGGTTCTCTCCCACCCTTTGGGAAGTAAGTTGGCAGATGACAGTGCTTTGTGATATCATGGATGGCCTCCCGTGATGTTGTTTATGACGATTAGTATTTTAATTCCGCTGTGTTTTCAAACTCTGAACCGTTTACTTTCCTGTATGGAACTAGTTTGTAATAATGAATAACTGATGAATATGATGTTTTAACGTTGTATTAATTATCTTTGAACTCGTCGTCGTGTGAGTCTTAGTGTACAATCTTCGATCCTTTGTTATAAGTGATTTACCGGGCTTGACCCGGCAGATATCGACAAGTTAACTCCTCTTTAACGCATAATGACCAAGTGGATAGGTTATGTGTGTTAAATGGGAATTAATTTGGACGGTTCTGTCACATCGGCCCCCTAAGACAAGGGCAACGGCTCGACACAGCCGAGACAAAGCAAAGCTCTCAAAGAGCACATCACAAAGCACAAAACTCAGGAAAAACAAAGGAGCTCCCCCTGCACATGTGCAAACTCCCCCTGAGCAAATGCAACCTTTTCTTCTCAATTTTTCTCCTCACATGCCACATCTCACAAATGCATACCAATTTTTCACAAAAACTTCCAATGCATGAAAATTTTCCCAAAATGCATGTATATTCTCCCCATATCATTCAAATCTCTCCCCCTTGTTGACAATGCATGTATATTCTCCCCATATCATACAAATCTCTCCCCCTTGTTGACAATGCTTGAATCAAGGTATATGAAACTCTTTCCCTTGCTTCCATGAAAAAATGCATGTCAAGGTACATATACAATCTACCAAGATTCTCAAATACACAAAGAGCACAACAAAATGCTACAAATGAGACATAGAGCAAGCAAAGTAGACATGGTGTATCTAGCACATTGCCATCAAGAAGGTAGAGACATATAAGCATGTGACATGGCCAAAAGCAATTTTAAGCAATTTTCACAAAGAAATAGTCATCTCATGAGCAAGACTCTCTCTACACCAATTTGAACATAAATACACTCGATCATCCAAAGTTTATACAAGATCACAAATTCTCATCACAAGATCATTATAAACGCCCACAAGCTACTCAAGTCATGTTAAACCCACCGAGCCATGTGTCTACTTCTTAAAATGAGACTTCTCATGGTAGACAAGCATGCTACGGTTTAGCACCCAAGATATGAATATCAAACCATAAAACATGATTAGGAGCTCATTTTTCAAGCATAAGGCAATTCATACACCAATTTTCATTTTCAAGTTTAAACATGGTACATGAAGTGCCTTTGCGGCAAAAAGAAGCTTATGCTCCTCCCCAAGCAAGCAAAAGGGCTAAACATTTACAATGATAAAGGGTCTTTGACCCCAAGCAAAGAGAACATGATTCTCAAGCACAAACTAAACATGATATAGGCATTTAAGCACAAATTGAGCATAGACAATCATCTACTCATGAGAGACACAATTTTAGCATTTTCATCAAAAGAAAGCTATTTCAACACAAATATATGGCAAAACCATCCAGAGCATAGCATTCACATCCACACTTTACCAAACATGCACAAGTCTCACAAATAGCACATCGGTGATCAATGTATGTAAGAGAAGCTCATTCCTAGCCCAAGTGATCCAAATATGGCTATCCTACTAGGTTTTGTACAGAAAGTAGAATGCATGAATGAAATGCAACAAAATGAACATATGACACATATATACATGAGAAGCTCCAAGACCCAAGCTAGAAAGGAAAACACACCCCAAGCTCACCCCGCAAGCGAGTGAAAGTGACTTGGTCAAGCGGTTTGGTGAAAATGTCAGCTAGCTGGTTTTGGGTAGGGACATAAGACAAAGATATGTTTCCCTTCTCAACATTGTCCCTCAGGAAGTGGTACCTCACTTCTATGTGTTTCGTTTTGGAGTGGAGGACAGGATTTTTGGCTACGCTTATGGCACTGGTGCTGTCACAGAAAAGTGGAACCTGGGAGCACTCCTCTCCAAAATCACTCATGGTATATGTCATCCAAAGCAGCTGGGAACAACAACTAGCAGCAGCTACATACTCAGCCTTGGTGGTGGATTGAGCTACACTCGATTGCTTGCGAGATGACCAAGAGACCAAAGAAGAACCAAGGAACTGACAACACCCAGAAGTGGACTTGCAATCCAAACGACACCCAGCAAAATCCGCATCAGAAAAACCATGAAGCCTGAGTGTCGAGGAGGCAGAGTACCACAGACCAAACTCAGGAGTGTAGTTTAAGTACCTGAAAATCCGCTTGACGGCCTGCCGATGTGAAGTCCTCGGTGAAGCCTGAAAACGAGCGTACAGACACACACTGAACTGTATGTCCGGCCTCGTCGCCGTCAAGTAGAGGAGGGAGCCGATCATGCTTCGGTACTCCTTCTGGTCCACGGGTTCGCCGTCCTCATCCGCGTCCAAAGCCGTAGTCGTACTCATCGGTGTAGTCAGCGGCTTGGAGTTGTTCATGCCAAACTTCTTCACCATGTCCCTGGTGTACTTTGCCTGATGTACAAAGGTCCCGTCCTTGCACTGCTTGATCTGGAGACCCAAGAAAAACTGCAGCTCACCCATCATGGACATCTCAAATTCCCTGCTCATGTCATCTACAAATCTGGCAACAAGATCATGAGAAGAGCCACTAAAGATTATGTCATCCACGTATATCTGAACAATCAAAAGGTCATTCCCATGCTTAAGGAGGAACATGGTCTTATCAACTGTGCCCATCACAAACCCCTTACTCAGCAAAAAGCCTCTCAACCTGGCATACCAAGCTCTAGGTGCCTGTTTCAACCCATAGAGCGCTCTCTGGAGTTTGTATACACGGTGTGGGTATTTCTCACTCTCAAACCCCGGGGATTGCCTCACATACACTTCTTCCTCTATCACCCCATTCAAGAAAGCACTCTTGACATCCATTTGGTACAACTTGAACCCTTTAGCCACGGCAAAGGCTAGAAGGATCCTAATTGCCTCCAAATGGGCCACAGGAGCAAATGTCTCCTCATAGTCTATCCCCTCCTTCTGGTTGTAACCTTGCGCCACCAACCTCGACTTGTTTCTCACAACCATCCCATTCTCACCCTCTTTGTTCTTCCACACCCACTTGGTTCCTATGGGACGGCAATTTGGCGGTGGATCGACTAACACCCAGACTTGGTTTCTCTCAAAGTTTTCCAACTCCTCATACATGGAATTCACCCAATTCTCATCAGACAAAGCATGTCCAATATCTTTGGGCTCAAACGACGCAACAAAGGCAGAATGAGCGAAATGAGAAGTGTTTCTTGACCTCGACCGTGTAGTGCGTTCATGAAGTTCACCAATGATGGTCGACGGTGGATGATCAACTTGTACTCGCCGGGGAGCCTCACGCCTGGACACAACCTCCCCCTCAGTAGCAGCCTCCACTCGAACAGCCTCAGTCGTAGTGGGTGTAGGGGATGGTCCATCCTCGATCGTCGTCGTAGTAGTGGAAGTAGCATGTACACGATCAGCCACGGGAGCACCACCATCATCATCGTCGTCGTCTCCATCTCCATCCATCTCATCCTCAAAGATTCTCGCTCCAATCTCATCGTCACCTGCACACTCAAAAGCAGAAGAGCTACATGGCTGTGTCTCGTCGAAGGTTACCTCGCAAGTCTCCATGATTCGATTAGTCTCAAGGTTGAGCACACGATATGCTCTAGAGTGAATCGCATAACCAAGGAAAATCCCATCCGAACATCTAGATTCAAACTTATCCAACTTGCCCTTCTTCAGAATGTAACACTTGCAGCCAAAAGCTCTAAAATGACTCACCTTGGGTTGTCGGCCATGCATCAGCTCATAAGAGGTCTTCCTCTTGAAAGCACGAAGGAAGATGCGATTTGAGACATAGCAAGCGGTATTGACCGCCTCGGCCCAGAAATGCCTAGGAGTCCTATGCTCATCAAGCATCATCCTGGCCATCTCACAAAGGGTCCGGTTCTTCCTCTCCACAACGCCATAATGGCAAGCGACGTATGGAGAAGAGTACTGATGATCGAGACCAAGATCACTGCAAAAGGCATCAAAATGAGAGTTCTTAAACTTCGTGCCATTGTCACTGCATATAGCTCGAATGGCATCTCCATGTCTCTCATTCTTCAACCTCAAGATCAAGTCCCGAACAAAGCAAACTGTCTCACTCTTATCCTCCAAAAAGAAAACCCAAGAGTACCTCGAAAAGTCATCAACAACCACAAGAACATACCACTTCCCACCAGCAGAGCGAACACGAGCTGGCCCAACCAAATCCATGTGCAACAGCTCACAAGGTCGCTCAGTCATGACAGAAGTCAGAGGGGCATGAGAAGCGGCAACCATTTTCCCATGCCGACAAGAAGCACAAACCAAATCCTTCTCGAATTTCAACTTGGGCAATCCTCGGACAATATCAAGACCACTCAAGCTGGAAAGGAACTCAAAGCTCAAGTGTCCCAACCTCCTATGCCATTTCCAAAGCTCGGCCGAAACGCCAGCAACAAAGCATCGAGGAGGACCAACAGACTGGGAAAAATCAGCACGAAAGATTTGACCCTCGGGGACGATCGTACAGACAAGATCGCCTCGAGAATCAAGCACACGAGAAGCACCCGACTTAAAACGAACCTCAAAACCTTCGTCAAGTAATTGAGATACTGACAACAGGTTAAAACCAAGTGACTTGACCAGGGCCACACTTCTTAAGGTCACCTTGCTACTCACCTTCACCATACCTTCAGCAAGCACTTGTCCTTTCCCATTGTCCCCGAAGGTGATGTACTCCCTCGTACTCACCGGGGTGAGGCTGGAGAACCACCCACGATCTCTGATCATGTGTCTTGAGCAACCGGAGTTGATCAACCAAAAGTTCTCCAAGCCTCCCACCTGCAATCAAGAACGAGAACGAGAATGAGCAAGCGACTCAACACTGGGGTTAGTTCCAAACGATTCAAACCAGTGTCGAGCCATTTGCTCAAAGGAAGGGTTAGCAAAGTCCATTCTACCAACACCCCGAGGCGGAGCCCTCTCATGCCTACCACCAAAGGACCTGTCACGTCTCACTAGAGGAGTACGCACACCACTAAGAGGAAAACGTGGCCCGTCGTCCATCTAAGACCCAAAACTCTGATTGTGTCTCCCAAACTCGTAACGGTCATGAGAAGGAGCACGTCGAGCCAACTCACCATGCCCAAACCCAACATGGCTGTCTCTCTGAGGGAACACACCTCCACCTCCACGAGTGGAAACTGTCCTCACAAACACATCACTCCTAGGTAGGGGCCCTCTACGAGGCTCAGGCACACCATGAGCAAGGTGGTACTTGTCCTTGTTTGCCATCTCCCTAGCAAACCTCTCATCCCTCTTCCTCCGAAAGCAGAATTCATCCTTATGGCCATCCCTCCCACAATACTCACAATGGAAGCGGATCGGCACTGGCTTAGGCTGTGGCATCTCTACAAGCTTCTCTCCAGCTTTCTCTCCTATCTTCCCATCAAAGACACTCCCCTGGGTGCTCACAAACTTGATGGGTTTTTGGTAGTTTTCAGATTTGTGGGGGAACACTGGAGGATCTGGGGTTGTGTCAAGCTTGTTTCTGAGATGGTTTGGCTTGGGTGCAAATTTTTCATGGGTGTAGTGTGTGGTGGAATGGGGATCTCTCCGGCTTTCTCTTCTCCCTCACCACTCTTCTCACCACACTTGTCAGCCCCCAACGCCTGACCATCAAACCTCTTGAACTGAGCCAACATCATACTCAATTGTGGCTCATGCCCAGACAACCACCCCATCATTTTTCTCAATTCATCAATTTCATCCTGCAGACGATCAACATAGTTTGCAAGTTCCATGTTTTTCAAAGCATGCATTTCACAGGTTGAACATGATGTAGAAAGAGGAGCTTTCAGTGCCGCCTCAAGAGAAACAATTCTAGTGTGAGATTCATCTAGCCTAGCATGCAAGATAGGACATGAGGTACAAGCACCTAGTAAAGCTGGCCTAGACTTCAATTCATCACACTCCACACTAACCATATGTAGTTCCTCAAGGACAGAGGCATGTTTCTCCTTGAGGGCAGTCAAATCAGCAAGAAAAACTGAGCAATTACCACAATCAATTTCATCTGATACCACAGGAGCAGACTTCAAAGCAACAATCACATTCCTAGCATTCACAAGCAAGGATTCAAGCTCGGCTACCTTGTCCTTAGCATCACCCAACAAAGACCTAAATTCCCTCTTCTCCTTGTTGGTCTTCCTAAGCACATCATCACGGTTATCAAGCAACTCATTGAGCCTAGCATTCTCCTCTAGCAAGAAGTTGGGATCTTGTCGTACCTCATCATCGGAGTCGGAGTTCGAATCCGAGCTGTGCTTCCCACCCTTCTTGGAGTGCGCCATGCCGCAAAAGCCTCCTTGCGCAACGAAGCTTAGTCTGGTGAAGTTCTTGCCCATGTGCCGCTTGTCCTTGTGCTTCTCTTGCTCTTCATCACTGCTCGAGTCCGAAGAAGCATCACTTGATGTCGAGTCGATGTCGCTTGCTCCGGCCACCATCGCTCGAGCGGTCTTCTTCTTGTAGCCGCTGTTGGCGTTTCTTAACGTCACCACTAGTTGTACACCTAGAGGGAACGTAAGAGCAACCGGGTATATCGCAAGCGCACGGAAATACCGCTGTAGCACTTCCCCAAAGGAGTATTCCAAAGGGTATCGAATCCAAGGAACGATGTGCACTACCTTCTATCCTAGATGAACGGTCCAAGGACACCAAGCCCCAGCTATGGCAGAGAGATGATGGGGAGGATCCTGCTGATAGCGTACAGAGTTGAGGATAGTCTCTCGATTAGGAACTCTCACTTTGGGACTAACCTCCCGCGTTGCTTCCGCACAACTCCGGTTGTTAGATTTTAGACTCCTATAGCTGTATCCGAACGTGGGAGATTTCAGAGGGTCCAACGGCTGTCACTACCGCGGCCTACCCCAAGACAAACCATGGGATACAGGGCATTCGAAGGAAAACCCGTAGTCTAGACACCATGTCTACACCACCGATTACTACTATAGCACGACTACGTCTGATATCCCGTACAAACACTATAGCACTCCGTATAAATACAGAGCGACGAACCCACGAGGGAGAGACCCGAACTCACTCAGATATACACACAAGCCCACAAGTCCTAGAGACAAGCCTTGAATCAAACCACGAAAGCACAAGACAAGAATCGAAGCACCTAGTCAATTCTGGAAAACTAGGCGTGGACTGTCTGGCTGGTACGGGCGGACCGTCCGCAATGCAGTGGCGGACTGTCCGGACCGTCTACGCGGACTGTCCGAAAACTTCAGTAGAACCACCAGAGACGCACCGAGAAAATCGGATTGTCCGCCAGTGTCATGAACGGTCCGTGAAGGCAGCGCGGACCGTTCGTCCACCTCGCTGGAAACCCCAGACAAACTCAGCTCCACCCTAGACAAAATCTTGGCCGCGCGGACCGTCCGTGAAGGACTCGCGGACTGTCCGCCAAACCTCTTGCAACAAAACCCTAGGGCCGAAACGGATTGAGACACGGATGCGTAAGAACACGTGACGAACTGCGACAAACACAGGTCCTACGGACTGTCCGCCCCAGCCACACAGACTGTTCGCGGCTCACGAACAGAGCAGGAATAGCACGACCCCGCAAAGTCAACCCTCCAAATCCATCACCGCATCTCCCAAACGGCTAGAGCTCTTGAGACAATACTTTGGGGAGACGATAAGCAACACAAGAGGAAACTATGCCCCAAAAATCTCATGCTCTAACTCACTAAATTACCGGGAATCGCAGATCACACAAACCACCACGAAGAACTTGAGCTCCGGCCAAAAACTCACGAATCGAAGACCTTTCCCGGCGTTTGAGGGGTCAAGATCACACTCAAAGATGCGCAAGGCATCCACCCATGATCCCCGCAAAGAAATCCGAGAAGAAACGCCCTCAAATCCCCGAATCGAGTGAAGAACGAAACTCCCCAAAAATAGCCCCGAAAATGACACGAAAATCACAGAGGACTAGAAGATCACTGTTGACGGCTGTTAAGTGCCTACTTTAGCCATCAATATACTCATGAATAAAGGATCATAAGGCATTTCTTACACGTATTTAGTTAAGAATAATGTAGTTCCACTTGTCCTTGGAGATTATTTGATTACAGGAAAATAAGCAGGAAAAGAGTGCCAAACTCACCTTCTAGGGTCCATGCCACATCACCTCATCCTAGTGGGCTGCCAACAAGGATGCCATGCATGCAAACCTACCAACTAGGGAGCCATGCATGCATGCCATGCAAGCAATCCAAGTGAAGCAACCCCCGACGAATCAGAGTGTGACACGTGGACTTCACATGGATCCATGGGCCCACAAAGGCAAGCAAATCACGCCAAAATAGGGTGGACACCGGGAACCAACCTAAGGACCCACAGGGCAGCCTCCAGGAGGAAGCACACCTCGAGTGGGGCCCACAAGGGGTCGGCCGACCCTACAGGGCGGCCGAACCGACCTTGTGGCCGCCACTCAGGGGCTTCCACGTGGTGGTTCCCTATTGGTCCTAGGCGCCTTCCCCGGGGTGTTTGCCTCCATTCTTCGCCGGTGCACTGGCCTATAAATAGAAAGAGAGGGGGCTCACTTATGAGACATCCACACTTGCAACACCTCTCTCACTTTTAGTCTCAAGGCTAGGAGGTAGGCTAGAGTAGTTCTAATTCAGGTTCCAAGTCTACTTTGGGATCTAGGTATGAGTTCTCTTGTATCTTATTTCATTTGTATGACTTTGATCTACTTCAGTTATTTATCTATTTCATATAAAGTTGTGTTAGTATGCATGAGTGATTTGTTCATGTGTTCTTCACCTGTTCATCATTTAGAGGCTCCTGTTCTTGATGAACAAGGCCTTTCGATCCACTTGACGGGTGACTTTCACATGTTTCTGGTGTTTGTTCATAAGTTAGAGGCTCGTGTTCTTCGCGAACACGACCCTTTGATCCAGTGGAACAGACATAGGAAAGCACGAATCCGTTTGTGTACTTAACCTGGTTTGATCTAATTAGATGACATGATTGCGTTGTATGAAGTATGTGCTTGAGCTACAGTACTCGGTGTAATTGGCTGGTTTATCTGGTGGCTTGACCTGGGTCACAATAGCCCGGGCCGATCAAGTCCGGCTAACAACGTAAGCATGGTGCTTGGGTTGCGTAGCTACCTTACTTATGAGTTTATCCCACGGTTTGTCTTGGGGTAGGCCGCGGTGGTGACAGCCGTTGGTCCTCTGAAATCCCCCACGTTCGGATAAGCTGTAGGAGTCTAAAATATAACAACCGGAGTTGTGCAGAAGCAACGCGGGAGGTTATCTCCCTGTGGTACCTGGGTGCTCAAGTCAATGTTATTCAACACTTGTGTATCTAACTCTTTCTTTCCAGCTTTATGTGTATAGTACATTAGAACCTAGAACTAACTCGTGTGTCGCCTCCTATGCCTAGGACCCTTTAGAGAGAGAGTGAGTGTGTGTGTGTGATCACACTACCCCCATTATCATATCTTTACCCCTGCACTCGAGTGTCTGGTTTGTTGCCGTCTATGATCTATACTCATTGCAATAGAGTTGATCTTGTCATTCCGCCATTGCCTTCCTTGGATTCGATACCCTTTGGAATACTCCTTTGGGGAAATACTACAATGGTACTTCCGTGCACTTGCGGATCTCTATAAACATTAAGATTTACCAACCAGCATTTCTGGTGCTATTACCAGGATGGGTTCTATACCTATTCTTAGGTGATTGTGTTAAGAAAAGTCAACAAGCATTTCTGGCGCCGTTGCCGGGGAAGGCTTAAGGATGACATATCAACACTTTGCATATGTTTATAATCATGACAGGAATAAAACAGTTCTCAATGCAGGCTAACTTGGATTGTCTTCTTTGTCTATTGATGATGAAGACAGGTAGTGCATGACTGGTTTCGACTTGCCATCGAATTTTACTGAAGATCCTGAGTCACTCGTAAGGAAGGCACGAAATCATTTCGGCTCTCCTTCTCGTGAACATTCGGAAGTCGATCCAGCTTCCTTTGTGCCATCCGCATCAACTTCCATGGCCAACCCTATCGAGAAGACTCTTCGTGAGTATTCCGCTCCCTCTGCTGACCAGGTGCCGACAGGCCCCGTGATCAACACTGGGAATGGAAACTTTGAGATCAAGACTGGCTTAATTACGATGGTACAGGCTAGCCCATTCTGTGGCAAGCCTAATGAAGACGCGAGCGTCCACCTGCAGCAGTTCCTGGAACTATGCAGTACCTTCACTATACGAGGAGTGGAGGAAGATGCTATTCGTCTGCGACTGTTTCCCTTCTCCCTCTTGGGAAAGGCAAAGCAGTGGTTTTATGCTAACCGTGCAGAGATTAACACTTGGGCAAAGTGCTCCGCAGCATTCCTCGCGAAATTTTTTCTGTTGGGCAAAACCAATGTCCTTCGGGGGCGAATTTCAAGTTTCCAGCAGACAGCAAATGAGACTATCCCCGAAGCTTGGGAGAGACTCCAGGAGTACATCCTGGCTTGTCCTCATCATGGGATGGACAACTGGCTTATTCTTCAGAGTTTCTATAATGGGCTGACTCCGACAGCCCGAGGCCATATTGATGCTGCAGCTGGAGGGGCTTTCTTCTCTCTTACTATCACTGAAGCTACTACACTGATAGAGAAGATGGTTACCAATCAAGGGTGGAGTGATGATCGACTCCAGCCACGTCAAATGGGTACACATACCGTCAAGGAAGCGGATATGTTGCACATCAAGATGGACCTAATGATGAAGAGAATGGATGATCTAGCCAATGAGAAGGCTGCCATGGTCACTACTACTCAAGCTATGGATGTTCGCATGACCTGCGAAGTCTGTGGTAATACTGGGCATTCAGGGAATTACTACCCTACTGCTCAGGAGGATGTGATGTACATGAACGGCAATAACAACGGTTATCGTTCACAAGGAGGTCAAACGTGGAATCAATCACGCCCTTATTATCAAGGAGGTAATCAAGGTAATTCTTTCAACCCAAACCAACCTTCCTTGAAAGATCTAGTCTTTGGGAAAGCTAAGATTAATGAAGGCTTTAATAAGAAAACAGCTGCCTATGATAAGGCTTTTGAGAGCCTTAATGTTAAAATTGATAGCCTTTCGTCTGCTCTTAAGGACCAGTTGAGCTTTAATAAGATGATAGAAACCCAGTTGGCTCGGCTAGTCACTTCAGTTCCACCAGTTGAAAATGCGAAAGCGGTAGTCACGAGAGGGGGTAAGACCACTCGCGATCCGCCTTATCCTAACCATGCAGGAACAAAGAAAAGAACAAGAGAGGATGAAGAACTCAGTGGAGAACCACTTGGCATGAGGGAGCCCTCACAAGCAAGAGCACCTGAAGACATGGCATATAAACCTAAGTTTATTGAAACAAATTTATTGCCATTCCCTCAGCAAAACAGGAAGACAACAGTGGATGAGCAATTCACTCGTTTCGTGGACATGATTCAAAAGGTATATATTTATGTTCCACTCCTCGAGGCAATGCGTGTACCCATGTACGCACGTTACCTCAAGGATATCCTCACCAAGAAGCGAGCTCTACCCATCTCGGAGGTGGTAAAGCTCACAGAGGAGTGTAGCTAGCGCAGCTATACTCAATCGTCTTCCAGAAAAGAAAAAGGACCCAGGGTGGCCCACGATCACATGCACAATTGGAACACAAAGATTCGACCATGCTCTTTGTGATCTTGGCGCCAGTGTTAGCATCATGCCAAAGGTAGTTTTCGACCAACTTAATTATACGGAATTATCTCCAACTACTTTGCAGCTGCAGCTAGCCGATTCCTCAGTCCAATATCCAACGGGGATAGCCGAGGACATCCCGGTGAAGGTCCGAGACTACTTCATTCCAATGGACTTTGTAGTACTTGACATGGACATTGGTAATGAAGTACCCCTCATTCTGGGACGTCCATTCCTGAGCACGGCCGATGCACAAATTGATGTTGGTGCTGGAGTAATCCGTCTCCACATCAATGGCAAGGAAGAAAGGTTTGAATTCCGCCCACGTAAGGAACAATGCTCAATGGTTGAAGGCACACCAGGAATGGGCACTCCTGCCCAAAGAAGTGAAACTATGCAACCACAAGTGGACAGCCTCATTGCCTTTATGAAGAATTTCTGGAAGCAAGAGCAAGAGCAAATGAGTGCAAGACAGAAATCATATTGGAAATCCAAGTCCCAGTCCAAGGCACCACTCCCCGCACCTCGTATATCACAGACGACCAAGAAGGTGTGGAAAAGAGTGGACAGGGAGCCGACTCCCTCGTCTCCAAGAGCGGCTGACCCTACACTAAGGTAAGTAATGTGGGAGATAGTCTGGCTCTGGAAGACTTAAAACAAAAAGAGCCCTCCACCGACAGGTAAGATCGGTAAGTAATCCTATTCAATAAAAGTTCTGACCTCTAAAAAGAATCAAGATATCCTTGCTCCATTCTGTTCGCGCTTGGTCGAAGTACGAGCTCATAGGTGGACTCCATTCGGGCAACTCCCTTGAGTCCAAACTGTACTAGCGACAGCTGCGACAGATAGAGGAGTAGAGGGCTTACTACGCGTGGTTGGGATACCACCCTCCACAGCAGTGAGCCTGAAGCTAGCTTGGGGGAGGACCCCCTTTCTGAGGTAACTTGTATCTTTTATTGTTTTCAGAACCCCATATGCTAAAAACACATAAAATCTGAAAAAAGTTAAAAAGACCAAAAATATTTATTTGTTTTCTTAAATTAGTTTGTTTTCATATGCGCGGTAAGAGTGTTCTTATTCTCCATGGTTCAAATGATGAATAGTTGCTCTGTTTATTCCTCTTGTATGCTTTGTTTACAACTTAGTATCCTATCCAAGTTTTGAGTTTGTTGGCTAGTATGATCGAACCTGAGCTTGAAATTTGTGGGTAGCAAAAAGCATGATCTTTGCCTAAGTTGTTGCGAGGTATGATGTGGTATAATAGAGTTGCTATGAGCTAGTACTGAGTGATGTTTGATATCCGGAGTTTTCTTTTGAAAAATGTAAAAATGATAAGTTCCTCAATGATAAGAAATTCCTATCCAAGGCCATATGTAGATTTTAACTTATGTTAAACCTCCACATATGCTACCTGATTTCTTCATTAAGTTTTGTCGAATTGTCATACTCCTATGATCAAAATCACGTACACACCACCATATGCGAAACTTCTACACTGGAAGTTAGCAATCATCATTTCATCTATTTCCCATCCATTCCACAAAATAAAGCTCCGTGCGTGTTCCATGATTACTCTCCCTTCAAAAAAAATATTTAGCAAGGACTATGGGCTATGTTAAATTTAGAAAAAGAGAAAGAATAAGGAGACATAGCCCAAGTCTTAAAAATTTTGAAAAGGAGGAGAGTAAAATCATGCAAAGAGGAGTTCATTATCCATCCACAATACATACACTTTTGCACATCTTGATCAGGGTGTATGACTTGTTCTCCCAAGGATCCGGTTTTCGACTCGACAATACATGAGAAACAGGTATGCCACATGTTTTCCTTACCTAGAGCTCCACATATCAGCCTATTAGGAGTAGGTAGTGAAAGAAGGCAAATCAAAGCCTTGGTGAGGAATCATACACATTGAGCGATCCAAGAGTATCATTTGAGGAACTTTGATTTCTTTTTGAAAAACCTGCAAAACCTCCGGATTGATAACTGATCAAGGTACATGTGATTAGTAATCTTTATACAACCATTCTATCTTTCAACCGCCCAAGGCAGGTGAAGCTACACGCCCCATATCAATCAAGTGAAAGGTAAGATCAATGCCAACTTCTTCAACTCTTGATAGAGTACCTAGCTGTATCTTGTTATACATTAGGGATACAACATCGTAGCAACTCCTGATCAACCAACCTAAGTTCTTGATCTCTTGCTCGGGACGAGCAAGAGGATAGCTTGGGGGAGTTGTTGACGGTTGTTAAGTGCTTACTTTAGCCGTCAATATACTCATGAATAAAGGAGCATAAGGCATTTCTTACACGTATTTAGTTAAGAATAATGTAGTTCCACTTGTCCTTGGAGATTATTTGATTGCAGGAAAATAAGCAGGAAAAGAGTGCCAAACTCACCTTCTAGGGTCTATGCCACATCACCTCATCCTAGTGGGCTGCCAACAAGGATGCCATGCATGCAAACCTACCAACTAGGGAGCCATGCATGCATGCCATGCAAGAAAT
Organism: Cenchrus fungigraminus; assembly: GCA_036936925.1. Taxonomy (NCBI): domain Eukaryota; kingdom Viridiplantae; phylum Streptophyta; class Magnoliopsida; order Poales; family Poaceae; genus Cenchrus; species Cenchrus fungigraminus. The sequence continues at coordinate 194,258 of CM072769.1, forward strand.
CCAAGTGAAGCAACCCCCGACGAATCAGAGTGTGACACGTGGACTTCACATGGATCCATGGGCCCACAAAGGCAAGCAAATCAAGCCAAAACAGGGTGGACACCATGAACCGACCTCCAGGACCCACAAGGCAGCCTCCAGGAGGGAGCACACCTCGAGTGGGGCCCACAGAGGGTCGGCCGACCCCACAGGTCGGCCGAACCAACCTTGTGGCCGCCACTCAGGGGCTTCCACGTGGTGGTTCCCTATTGGTCCTAGGCGCCTTCCCCGGGGTGTTTGCCTCCATTCTTCACCGGTGCACATGCCTATAAATAGAAGGAGAGGGGGCTCACTTATGAGACATCCACACTTGCAACACCTCTCTCACTTTTAGTCTCAAGGCTAGGAGGTAGGCTAGAGTAGTTTTAATTCAGGTTCCAAGTCTACTTTGGGATCTAGGTATGAGTTCTATTGTATCTTATTTCATTTGTATGACTTTGATCTACTTCAGTTATTTATCTATTTCATATAAAGTTGTGTTAGTATGCATGAGTGATTTGTTCATGTGTTCTTCACCTGTTCATCATTTAGAGGCTCCTGTTCTTAATGAACAAGGCCTTTTGATCCACTTGACGAGTGACTTTCACATATTTCTGGTGTTTGTTCATAAGTTAGAGGCTCGTGTTCTTCGCGAACATGACCCTTTGATCCAGTTGAACAGACATAGGAAAGCACGAATCCGTTTGTGTACTTAACCTAGTTTGATCTAATTAGATGTCATGATTGCGTTGTATGAAGTCTGTGCTTGAGCTACGGTACTCGGTGTAATTGGCTGGTTTATCTGGTGGCTTGACATGGGTCACAATAGCCCGGGCCGGTCAAGTCCGGCTAACAACGTAAGCATGGTGCTTTGGTTGCATAGCTACCTTACTTATGAGTTTATCCCACAGTTTGGCTTGGGGTAGGCCGCGGTAGTGACAGCCATTGGTCCTCTGAAATCCCCCACGTTCGGATAAGCTGTAGGAGTCTAAAATATAACAACCGGAGTTGTGCAAAAGCAATGTGGGAGGTTATCTCCCCGTGGTACCTGGGTACTCAAGTCAATGTTCTTCAACGCTAGTGCATCTAACTCGTTCTTTCCAGCTTTATGTGTATAGTACATTAGAACCTAGAACTAACTCATGTGTCGCCTCCTATGCCTAGGACCCATTAGAGAGAGAGTGAGTGTGAGGACCAGGTGTGTCCGAAGACCAGTGGAGGGTCACTCCTTAGTGATGAGTGATTGACAATGTTGTGTGGACTGATGCTTGGCTAAGTGTGCAGGTACAAGTTGCGGTTTGACTCGTGTCAGTGCAGGTGAAGAACAAGCACGAAAGGCCTTAGCCGTGGCGGCCACCGGGTGATGGAGGGGCAAGTAGGCTTGGTTCGATGGACCCGGTGGCCGATGGGGTCAAGTGCGAGCCGTGCGGTGCAGGACTGGTGGGCTGAAGTCATGAACAAGGGCCGGTGCAAGGTAGCGGTTGAAGTCCGAAGCTTGCACACAGGGTTTGGTGGTTTGCCGACAAAACCATCGGTGGACGGTTTCTTGGTTTGGGACTCAAAACCAAGCCCGAAAGCCCAAGGCGACGGAGACGGTGATCCGGGAGCTTCGGGAAGCTTCGAGGCGGAGGGCACGTGGCGTGATCGCGGGGTTTGCGTCGATGTGAAGCGAAGCTGCGGTGGAAGCGTGTCCGTCTAATGAAGACTTGACCAAAATGCCCCTGAGGGGTTGTATCTTCATTTAAGCAGTAGGGGTAGCGTGGTCATTTACCTCCCTCCGATGGACTTCGTACAAATAGCGGAGAGGTGGATGGCATCTCTCTCTCTCTCTTGCTTCCTAGGGCTTTCTTCCCCGGTAGATTTTTCCTGGACTGCTTCATTTTCCTCTGGATTCCTTAGGCTAGACTCTTGTACAAACTCTGTCCTCTGGTTGTATGGAAGCATTCGGCGTCTCGGTGATCTCCTAGTCCCTTGTGATTTTCGTGTCATTTTCGGGTCTATTTTTGGGAGTTTTCGTTCTTCGCTCGATTCGTGCATTTGCAGGCGTTCCTTCACGGATTTCTTTGAGGGGATCATGGGTGGATGCCTTGTGCATGTTTGTGTATGATCTTGACCCCTCAAACGCTCTGTAGAGCCTTCGATTCGTGAGTTTTTGGCCGGAGTTCTTGTTCATGGTGGTTGCTTGTGTGATCCGCGATTCCCGGTGATTTAGGGAGTTAGGAGTCAAGATTTTTGGGGCATAGCATCCTTGTGTGACGCATAACATCTCCCCAAAATCTTGTCTCAAGAACTTCTACCGTTTGGGAGATCCGGTGATGAGTTCTTGGAGTTGACCTCGCGGGGTCGGGCGTTTTTTGCTCTGTCCGCGTGGTGCGGACAGTCCGCAAGTGAGCCGCGGACAGTCTGCATGAGCTAGGGTTCGTCCCATGTTCTTCATGTTCTTGCGCGTCTTTGTTTCGATCCGTTTTAGGCCCAGGGTTTTGCCGGAAGAGGTTTGGCAGACAGTCCGCAGGGAGTTCGCGGACAGTCCGCGTGGACGATTTTCTGGCGGACGGTCCGCGGGTCCTCCACGGACAGTCCGTATTTTTGGGGTGCATCTCTGGTGGTTCTGGAGCTTATTTTGGACGGTTCGTGAGGCAGGGCTGGACAGTCCACCGTACACACGCGGACAGTCCGCCCGTACCGCACGGACGGTCCGCACTAGTCGTTTCCAGAATTGACCAAGTGCTTTGATTCTTGTTCGGTGCTTCCGTTCTTTGCTTCTAGGCTTCTTGGTTGATCTTCTTGGCTTGTGTGTGCCTTGTTTGGAGCTTAGCTTATGTGCACGGACTCGTGGAGTGGCAATCGGGGTATAGGCCGAATTTGACAAAAGGGAAGAATTTTTATCAGCTCCCATTCACTCCCCCCCTCTCTGGTTGCCCGTTTTGGTCCTTTAATTGATATCAGAACCGGTTACGGATCTTCTTGATTCTAACCAGTCTAAGATCCAAAGATGGGTGATTATGGCAAGGGGTCGGGTCCTCCGCACTTTGATGGCAACAATTACCCGATGTGGGAGAGGCGCATGGGCGCGTTTTTGCGAGGGAAGGGAACTCTTATTTGGGAGGTCACTCAAAATGATCAATATGTCATCCCAGATAGTTTTCTACTTCTAGGATCTTGGGACATGTTTGAGGCCAACAGCAAGGCTGTTGATTACTTGTTCCGTGCTCTCTGTGCCTCAGAGTTTGAGCGAGTGTACAGAGAGAATGTGGCCGGAAAGATATGGCTCAAGTTGAGAACTGCTCATGTTGGCAATGCCCAAGTGCAAGCCCGTTTGTTTTCCACTTACCGGAGAGAGTATGAGAACTTCACTCATCTCCTCGGTGAGTCGACTGATGCTATGTTTCAGCGCTTCACTTGCATAGTCAACAACATGAGGGCCAATGTGACAGTGCTCCCATACACGGACCATGATCAAGCTATCAAGCTTTTGCATGCCCTGGATAGGTCTGTGTGGGAAGCCAAGGTCGAGGCCATTGAGGAGTCGAGCGTGTATGATACGCTGACGTTGGATGAGCTATTTTCCAAGCTCAGGTCTTCTAAGGTTGATCGTGGCTTGAGAGCCAAGAGCGAGAGCCCCACTGATCCTCATAGTTTAGCTCTTGTCTCGGGATCACGGTCTAACGCTAACCCTGGTGGTTTCTCTTTGTCTTGTCTTGTGTCTTTGCCAGATGAGGACTTTGAGGTGCTGAGCGAGGACGATCTCGCATTATTGAGCAAGAGGTTTGGGCGGATGTACGAGAACCGCAAGAATGCAAGGCGGAGCTCGGGGATGTGCTATCAGTGCGGCAAGCACGGGCACTTCATCGCCGAATGCCCTGAAGCCATGGAGATCAAGAACGACTACAAGGGCAAGCCCAAGCATGACTACAACAAGCACCGGTCCCGGAACGACTACAAGGACAAGCACAAGGACAAGGGCGAGAGGAGGCACAAGAAGGTTAGCGGCTACAAGAAGAAGACCACTCGAGCAATGGTGGCCAGAGCAAGCGACATCGACTCGACATCAAGTGATGCTTCTTCAGACTCGAGCAGCGATGAAGAGCAAGAGAAGCGCAAGGACAAGCGGCACACGGGCAAGAACTTCACCGGCCTAAGCTTCATCACGCAAGGAGGCTTTTGCGACATGGTGCACTCCAAGAAGGGTGGGAAGCACAGCTCGGATTCGAAGTTCGACTCCGATGATGAGGTACGACAAGATCCCAACTTCTTGCTAGAGGAGAATGCTAGGCTCGATGAGTTGCTTGATAACCGTGATGATGTGCTTAGAAAGACCAACAAGGAGAAGAGGGAATTTAGGTCTTTGTAGGGTGATGCTAAGGACAAGGTAGCCGAGCTTGAATCCTTGCTTGTGAATGCTAGGAATGAGATTGTTGCTTTGAAGTCTGCTCTTGTGGTGTCGGATGAAATTGATTGTGGTGATTGCTCAGTTTTTCTTGCTGACTTGACTGCCCTCAAGGAGAAACATGCCTCTGTCCTTGAGGAACTAGATGTGGTTAGGGTGGAGTGTGATGAATTGAAGTCTAGGCCAGCTTTACTAGGTGCTTGTACCTCATGTCTTATCTTGCATGCTAGGCTAGATGAATCTCACACTAGAATTATTTCTCTTGAGGCGGCATTGAAAGCTCCTCTTCCTACCTCATGTTCAACCTGTGAAATGCATGCTTTGAAAACATGGAACTTGCGAACTATGTTGATCGTCTGCAGGATGAAAATGATGAATTGAAAAAAATGATGGGGTGGTTGTCTGGGCATGAGCCACAATTGAGTATGATGTTGGCTCAGTTCAAGAGGTTTGATGGTCAGGCATTGGGGGCTGACAAGTGTGGTGAGAAGAGTGGTAAGGGAGAAGAGAAAGCCAGAGAGATCCCCATTCCACCACATACCACACCCATGAACAAATTTGCACCCAAGCCAAACCATCTCAGAAACAAGCTTGACACAACCCCAGATCCTCCAGTGTTCCCCCACAAATCTGAGAACTACCAGAAACCCATCAAGTTTGTGAGCACCCAGGGGAGTGTCTTTGATGGGAAGTCAGGAGAGAAAGCTGGAGAGAAGCTTGTAGAGAAGACACAGCCTAAGTCAGTGCCAATCCGCTTCCATTGTGAGTATTGTGGGAGGGATGGGCATAAGGATGAGTTCTGCTTCCGGAGGAAGAGGGATGAGAGGTTTGCTAGGGAGATGGCAAACAAGGACAGGTACCACCTTGCTCGTGGTGTCCCTGAGCCTCGTAGAGGGCCTCTACCTAGGGGTGATGTGTTTGTGAGGACAGTTCCCACTCGTGGAGGTGGAGGTGTGTTCCCTTAGAGAGATAGGCTTGTTGGGTTTGGGCGTGGTGAGTTGGCCTGACGTGCTCCTTCTCGTGACCGTTACGAGTTTGGGAGGCACGATCGGAGCTTTGGGTCTCAGATGGACTACGGGTCACGTTTTCCTCCTCGTGGTGCGCGTACTCCTCCAGTGAGACATGACAGGTCCTTTGGTGGTAGGCGTGAGAGGGCTCCGCCTCGAGGTGTTGGTAGAATGGACTTTGCTAACCCTTCCTTTGAGCAAATGGCTCGACACTGGTTTGAATCGTTTGGAACTAACCCCAGTGTTGAGTCGCTTGCTCATTCTCGTTCTCGTTTTTGATTGCAGGTGGGAGGCTTGGAGAACTTTTGGTTGATCGACTCCGGTTGCTCAAGACACATGACCGGAGATCGTGGGTGGTTCTCCAGCCTCACCCCAGTGAGTACGAGGGAGTACATCACTTTCGGGGACAAAGGGAGAGGATGAGTGCTTGCTGAAGGTATGGTGAATGTGAGTAGCAAGGTGACCTTAAGAAGTGTGGCCCTGGTCAAGTCACTTGGTTTTAACCTATTGTCAGTATCTCAATTACTTGACGAAGGTTTTGAGGTTCGTTTTAAGTTAGGTGCTTCTCATGTGCTTGATTCTCGAGGCGATCTTGTCTGTACGATCGTCCCCGAGGGTCAAATCTTTCGTGCCGACTTTTCCCAGTCTGTTGGTCCTCCTCGATGCTTTGTTGCTGGCGTTTCAGCCGAGCTTTGGAAATGGCATAGGAGGTTGGGACACTTGAGCTTTGAGTTGCTTTCCCGCTTGAGTGGTCTTGATCTTGTCCGAGGATTGCCCAAGTTGAAATTCGAGAAGGATTTGGTTTGTGCTTCTTGTCGGCATGGAAAGATGATTGCCGCTTCTCACACCCCTCTGACTTCAGTCATGACCGAGCGACCTTGTGAGCTGTTGCACATGGATTTGGTTGGGCCAGCTCGTGTTCGCTCTGCTGGTGGGAAGTGGTATGTTCTTGTGGTTGTTGATGATTTTTTGAGGTACTCATGGGTTTTCTTTTTGGAGGATAAGAGTGAGACATTTGGCTTTGTTCGGGACTTGATCTTGAGGTTGAAGAATGAGAGACATGGAGACGCCATTCGAGCTATACGCAGTGACAATGGCACGGAGTTTAAGAACTCTCATTTTGATGCCTTTTGCAGTGATCTTGGTCTCGATCATCAGTACTCTTCTCCATACGTCGCTTGCCAGAATAGCGTTGTGGAGAGGAAGAACCGGACCCTTTGTGAGATGGCCAGGACGATGCTTGATGAGCATAGGACTCCTAGGCGTTTCTGGGCCGAGGCGGTCAATACCGCTTGCTATGTCTCAAATCGCATTTTCCTTCGCGCTTTCAAGAAGAAGACCTCTTATGAGCTGATGCATGGCCGACAACCCAAGGTGAGTCATTTTAGAGCTTTTGGCTACAAGTGTTTCATTCTGAAGAAGGGCAAGCTGGATAAGTTTGAGTCTCGTTGTTCAGATGGGATCTTCCTTGGTTATGCGATTCATTCTAGAGCATATCGTGTGCTCAACCTTGACACTAACCGAATCATGGAGACTTGCGAGGTTACCTTCGACGAGACACAGCCATGTAGCTCTTGTGCTTTTGAGTGTGCAGGTGACGAGGAGATTGGTGCCAGGATCTTTGAGGATGAGAAGGATGGAGATGGAGACGAGGATGATGATGATGGTGGTGCTCCCGCGGCTGATCGTGTACATTCTACTTCCACTACTACGACAACGATCGAGGATGGACCATCCCCTACACCCACTACGACTGAGGCTGTTCGAGTGGAGGCTACCACTGAGGGGGAGGTTGTGTCCAGGCGTGAGGCTCCCTGGTGAGTACAAGTTGATCACCCACCGTCGACCATCATTGGTGAACTTCATGAACGCACTACACGGTCGAGGTCAAGGAACACTTCTCATTTCGCTCATTCTGCCTTTGTTGCATCATTTGAGCCCAAAGATATTCGACACGCTTTGTCTGACGAGAATTGGGTGAATTCCATGCATGAGGAGTTGGAAAACTTTGAGAGAAACCAAGTCTGGGTGTTAGTCGATCCACCGCCAAATTGCCGTCCCATAGGAACCAAGTGGGTGTGGAAGAACAAAGAGGGTGAGAATGGGATGGTTGTGAGAAACAAGTCGAGGTTGGTGGCGCAGGGTTACAACCAGAAGGAGGGGATAGACTATGAGGAGACATTTGCTCCTGTGGCCCGTTTGGAGGCAATTAGGATCCTTCTAGCCTTTGCCATGGCTAAAGGGTTCAAGTTGTACCAAATGGATGTCAATAGTGCTTTCTTGAATGGGGTGATAGAGGAAGAAGTGTATGTGAGGCAACCCCCGGGGTTTGAGAGTGAAAAATACCCACACCGTGTATACAAACTCCAGAGAGCACTCTATGGGTTGAAACAGACACCTAGAGCTTGGTATGGCAGGTTGAGAGGCTTTTTGCTGAGTAAGGGGTTTGTGATGGGCACAGTTGATAAGATCCTGTTCCTCCTTAAGCATGGGAATGACCTTTTGATTGTTCAGATATACGTGGATGACATAATCTTTGGTGGCTCTTCTCATGATCTTGTTGCCAGATTTGCAGATGACATGAGCAGGAAATTTGAGATGTCCATGATGGGCGAGCTGCAGTTTTTCTTGGGTCTCCAGATCAAGTAGTGCAAGGACGGGACCTTCGTACACCAGGCGAAGTACACCAGGGACATGGTGAAGAAGTTTCGCATGAACGACTCCAAGCCGCTGACCACACCGATGAGTACGACTACGGCTTTGGACGCGGATGAGGACGGCGAACCCGTGGACCAGAAGGAGTACCGGAGTATGATCGGCTCCCTCCTCTACTTGACGGCAACGAGGCCAGAAATACAGTTCAGCGTGTGTCTATGCGCTTGTTTTCAGGCTTCACCGAGGACTTCACATCGGCATGCCGTCAAGCGGATCTTCAGGTACTTGAACTACACTCCTGAGTTTGGTCTGTGGTACTCTGCCTCCTCGACACTCAGACTTCATGGCTTTTCTGATGCAGATTTTGCTGGGTGTCAATTGGATCGCAAGTCCACTTCTGGGTGTTGTTAGTTCCTTGGTTCTTCTTTGGTCTCTTGGTCATCTCGCAAGCAATCCAGTGTAGCCCAATCCACCACTAAGGCTGAGTATGTAGCTGCTGCTAGTTGTTGTTCCCAGCTGCTTTGGATGACATATACCATGAGTAATTTTGGAGAGGAGTGCTCCCAGGTTCCACTTTTCTGTGATAGCACCAGTGCCATAAGCGTAGCCAAAAATCCTGTCCTCCACTCCAAAACAAAACACATAGAAGTGAGGTACCTCTTCCTGAGGGACAATGTCGAGAAGGGAAACATATCTTTGTCCTATGTCCCTACCCAAGACCAGCTAGCCGACATTTTCACCAAACCGCTTGACCAAGCCACTTTCACTCGCTTGCGGGGTGAGCTTGGGGTGTGCTTTCCTTTCTAGCTTGGGTCTTGGAGCTTCTCATGTATATATGTGTCATATGTTCATTTTGTTGCATTTCATTCATGCATTTTACTTTCTGTACAAAACATGGTAGGATAGCCATCTTTGGATCACTTGAGCTAGGAATGAGCTTCTCTTATATACATTGATCACCGATGTGCCATTTTTGAGATATGTGCATGTTTGGTAAATTGTGGATGTGAATGCTATGCTCTTGATGGTTTTGCCATATGCTTATGTTGAGATAGCTTTACTTTGATGAAAATGCTAAAATTGTGTCTCTCATGAGTAGATGCTTGTCTTGCTCAATTTGTGCTTAAATGCTTATATCATGCTCAGTTTGTGCTTGAGGATCATTTTCTCTTTGCTTGGGGTCAAAGACCTTTCTGTCATTGTAAATGTTTAGCCATTTTGCTTACTTCGGGAGGAGCATAAGCTTCTTTTTACCGCAAAGGCACTTCATGTACCATGTTTAAACTTGAAAATGAAATTGGTGTATGAATTGCCTTATGCTTGAAAAATGAGCTCCTAATCATGTTTTTATGGTTTGATATTCATATCTTGGGTGCTAAACCGTAGCATGCTTGTCTACCATGAGAAGTCTCATTTTAAGAAGTAGACACATGGCTCGGTGGCTTTAACATGACTTGAGTAGCTTGTGGGCATTTATAATGATCTTGTGATGAGAATTTGTGATCTTGTATAAACTTTGGATGATCTAGTGTATTTATGTTCAAATTGGTGTAGAGAGAGTCTTGCTCATGAGATGACTTTTTCTTTGTGAAAATTGCTTAAAATTGCTTTTGGCCATGTCACATGCTTATATGTCTCTACCTTCTTGATGGCAATATGCTAGATACACCATGTCTACTTTGCTTGCTCTATGTCTCATTTGTAGCATTTTGTTGTGCTCTTTGTATATTTGAGAAGCTTGGTAGATTGTATATGTGCTTTGACATGCATTTTTCATGAAAACAAGGGGAAGAGTTTCATATACCTTGATTCATGCATTGTCAACAAGGGGGAGAGATTTGTATGATATGGGGAGAATTTTCATGCATTGGAAGTTTTTGTGGAAAATTGGTATGCATTTGTGAGATGTGGCATGTGAGGAGAAAAATTGAGAAGAAAAGGTTGCAATTGCTCAGGGGGAGTTTGCATATGTGCAGGGGGAGCTCCTTTGTTTTTCCTGAGTTTTGAGCTTTGTGATGTGCTCTTTGAGAGCTTTGTTTTGTCTCGGTTGTGTCGAGCCGTTGCCCTTGTCTTAGGGGGCCGAGATTTGGATTGGCGAGTGGTCGAGTTTTTCGCTTGTTCTTTGGCTTTGGATCACTTGCTTGGGAGGTTTGTGTTCGTGGTTGTTTTCTTTTCTTTTTCTCTATGTGATTTCTATGGGTGTTGTCAGTGCACTCATCAAGGGGGAGATTGAGGACCAGGTGTGTCTGAAGACCAGTGGAGGGTCGCTCCTTAGTGATGAGTGATTGACAACGTTGTGTGGACTGATGCTTGGCTAAGTGTGCAGGTACAGGTTGCGGTTTGACTCGTGTCGGTACAGGTGAAGAACAAGCGCGAAAGGCATTAGCCGTGGTGGCCTCCGGGTGATGGAGAGGCAAGTAGGCTTGGTTCGATGGCCGGTGGCCGATGGGGTCAAGTGCGAGCCGTGCGGTGCAGGACTGGCGGGCTGAAGTCGTGAACATGGGCCGGTGCAAGGTAGCGGTTGAAGTCCGAAGCTTGCACGCGGGGTTTGGTGGTTTGCCCACAAAACCATCGGTGGACGGTTTCTTGGTTTGGGCCTCAAAACCAAGCCCGAGGCGACGGAGACGGTGATCCGGGAGCTTCGGGAAGCTTCGAGGCAGAGGGCACGTGGCGTGATCGCGGGGTTTGCGTCGATGTGAAGCGAAGCCGCGGTGGAACCGTGTCCGTCCGATGAAGACATGACCAAAATGCCCCTGAGGGGTTGTATCTTCATTTAAGCAGTAGGGGTAGCGTGGTCATTTACCTCCCTCCGATGGACTTCATAGAAATAGCGGAGAGGTGGATGGCATCTCTCTCTCTCTCTTGCTTCCTAGGGCTTTCTCCCCCGGTAGATTTTTCCTGGACTGCTTCGTTTTCCTCTGGATTCCTTAGGCTAGACTCTTGTACAGACTCTGTCCTCTGGATGTATGGAAGCATTCGGCGTCCCGGTGATCTCCTAGTCCCTTGTGATTTTCGTGTTATTTTCGGGTCTATTTTTGGGAGTTTTCGTTCTTCGCTCGATTCGTGAGTTTGGAGGCGTTCCTTCACGGATTTCTTTGAGGGGATCATGGGTGGATGCCTTGTGCATGTTCGTGTATGATCTTGACCCCTCAAACGCTCTGTAGAGCCTTCGATTCGTGAGTTTTTAGCCGGAGTTCTTGTTCATGGTGGTTGCTTGTGTGATCCGCGATTCCCGGTGATTTAGGGAGTTAGGAGTCAAGATTTTTGGGGCATAGTATCCTTGTGTGACGCATAACATCTCCCCAAAATCTTGTCTCAAGAGCTTCTACCGTTTGGGAGATCCGGTGATGAGTTCTTGGAGTTGACCTCGCGGGGTCGGGCGTTTTCTGCTCTGTCCGCGTGGTGCGGACAGTCCGCAAGTGAGCCGCGGACAGTCCACGTGAGCTAGGGTTCGTCCCACGTTCTTCGTGTTCTTGCGCGTCTTTGTTTCGATCCGTTTCAGGCCCAGGGTTTTGCCGGAAGAGGTTTGGCGGACAGTCCGCAGGGAGTTCGCAGACAGTCCGCGTGGACGATTTTCTGGCGGATGGTCTGCGGGTCCTCCATGGACAGTCCGTATTTTCGGGGCGCATCTCTGGTGGTTCTGGTGCTTATTTCGGACGGTCCGCGAGGCAGGGCCGGACAGTCTGCCGTACACACGCGGACAGTCCGCCCGTACCACACGGACGGTCCGCACTGGTCGTTTCCAGAATTGACCAAGTGCTTTGATTCTTGTTCGGTGCTTCCGTTCTTTGCTTCTAGGCTTCTTGGTTGATCTTCTTGGCTTGTGTGTGCCTTGTTTGGAGCTTAGCTTGTGTGCACGGACTCGTGGAGTGGCAATCAGGGTATAGGAAGGATTCAACCAGAGGGAAGAATTTTTGTCGGCTCCCATTCACTCCCCCCCTCTCTGGTCGCTCGTTTCGGTCCTTCAGAGTGTGTGTGTGATCACACTACCCCCATTATCATATCTTTACCCCTGCACTCGAGTGTCTGGTTTGTTTCCGTCTATGATCTATACTCGTTGCAATAGAGTTGATCTTGTCATTCCGCCAATGCCTTCCTTGGATTCGATACCCTTTAGAATACTCCTTTGGGGAAATGCTACAATGGTACTTCCGTAAGCTTGCGGATATCTGTAAACTTTAAGATTTACCAACCAGCATTTCTAGCGCTATTACCAGGATGGGTTCCAAACCTATTCTTAGGTGATTGCGTTAAGAAATGTCAACAATCACCGCAACGCTGAATGCTTCCATACATCCAGAGGTCAGAGTCTATACAAGAATCTAAATAGGAAATAATGAAATACTCACTTTAGTCTAAATGAAGAACAGCATTGCTCACGAGGTACAAGGGGACGATGGACCATGAACGGATCATCACCACCTCACCTCTACACCGGGATAGCGTGAGCGTGTAAGAATCACCCGGGTATACTGATGGGTGCGAACGAATCCGCAAGCGCACGGATACACCGTTATAGCTCTTCACCTCAGGAGTATTCCCAAGGGTATCGAATCCAAGGAACGGTATGGGGGACGCTACGAGTGACTATCCAAGGGTACACAGTCCCTGCTGAGGTAGGTGAGTGATGTGAAGTCTCCTGTAGGTTCTCGACTCTAGAGAGGAACAAGCTCGGATAAGATCTCGCTTCGGACACCGGCCCCTCCTGACTATAACAGTTGGTTCACGGCAAAAGGTTGCCTACATGCTGTATCCGAACGTGGGGGATTTCAGAGGGTCCACCGGCTGTCACTACCGCGGCCTTCCCCAAGACAAACCGTGGGATACAGGGCATTCGAAGGATAACCAGCAGTCTAGACACCACGTCTACACCGCCGACTACTACTATAGCACGGCTACGTCTGACGTCCCGTAGAAACACTATAGCACTCCGTATAAATACGAAGTGACGAACCCGCGAGGTTGAGCTAGACCTTACTCGTCATAGAATCGATTCGCACGAGGAGATATGATTTATACTTGATCTAAATCAGATATGCATGAGCTTCACTATATTCTAATAGACATGCAAGCACACAAACGAGATGCAAACTTATGCGATGATAACAGAAGATCTAGGGTCGTGTTCGTGAAGAACACGAGCCTCTAACTTATGAACAAACGCAAAAGTATGAATTACTTGTTCGTCAACTAGATCGAGGAGACACGTTCATGAAGAACGCGAGCCTCTAAATGATGAATGAACGAAGAACTCAAGAACATCTCATTCATGCATGAGAGCCGCTTTAGTCTAAATAGGAAATAATGAAATACTCACTTTAGTCTAAATGAAGAACAACATCGCTCACGAGGTACAAGGGGACGATGGATGATGAACGGATCATCACCACCTCACCTCTACTCATCCACACACTCCTCTCTACCTAGCACCACCTAGTCGAGATCCTCCACACACACACACTCATGGTGGGATGAGGTTTCACCTCCACCAAGAGAGAATGAGAGAGGGAGAAAGAGGCAAAGGTGAGAAATGGATTCAAGTGTGCTCCACCTCTTCTTACCCCCCTCTCCTCCTATTTATAGGCTTGTGCAACCGGCGTGAGAGCACCCAAACACCCCGGGGATGGCCTCTAGAACCAATGACCGAGCACCACGTGGAAGGCCCTGAGTGGGTGCCACAAGGTCGGTTCGGCCAACTTGTGGGGTCGGCCGACCCCCTGTGGGCCCCACTCAGGGTGTGCTTTCACGTGGTGGCTGTCCTGTGGGTCCTGAGGTCGGTTCCCGGTGTCCACGTGGTTTGGAGGCGTTTTAGGCGCTCTGGTGGGCCATGGGATCCATGTGATGCCTGTATGGCGGCTTCTGATTCGCCGAGGCTTCCTTCCTTGGATTGGTGATGTCATGTCTCCAGGGGATGCTTGCATGCAGCCCCTCATTGGCTGAGGCTAACTTGCTAGGATCATGAGGGTGTCTTTTTTCTTAATTTCTTATGCTAAACACCTGCATTCAACTTAGCATAGACACTGGTGGAAATTGTCAGTTTAAACTCCTATTCTAGTGTGGATGCTTAGTTCTTATGATAAAATGCAGGGATTGACGGCCCTAAATTAGGTACTTAACAGCCGTCAACAACTCCCCCACACTTGCCCTTTGCTCATCCCGAGCGAAAGGGAAGATTACATGGGTTTAAACCAAAGGTATAAGACAAGCATAGGAGTTATTCCAGGTCATACATTGCTCTTGTGAACTCTGTGGATTGGCTACAATGCCATCTTAGGTAGTTAATAAGAGGAATGACCATGAATCGAGTCTCTTAAGCACCTGTTGGTCAGCACTTGGGGTTTTCCTGATAATTTTTAAAGAAAAAGAACTGCTCTGCCCTCCTTCTTTGATTCTCTCGGATCGCTCAATGTGTATATGTCCTCACCAAGGCATTAGATTGCCTTTCTTCACCCTACTTCTAATAATGCCTGTATTTCGAGCTCAGGGTAAGATAAAGGTAAAGCATACTTGTATTACATATATTGCAAAGTCGAAAACTGGAGCCACAAAGAAAATCAAATCATACAATCAGATCAAGATGTGCACATGTATGGGTATAGTGAGTATGGTAAGGTGGATACTAGGCCCGGGATGGGTGCTAGATACTACCATACATGTATGATGAATGTTGATTGATGGTGAGGTGAACACTAGCCCCGGAATGGATACTAGTTATCACCATCTAAATTATGGAACTCCTTTTTGCATGATTCTCCCTTTTGTATAAGAAATCTTTTGAGAGCATGGCTATCTCTATACTTTCTCTTTTTTTTCAACACTAGACCTTCATGTGTCCATATATTTTTAGATAGCCATGTCTCTTATGTAGCAAAAACTAGGAGTGAGAGATCAACACATACGGAGCTTTATTCTCACGGAATGGATGAATAATACAATGCTAACTTCCAGGGTAGAAGCATAGCAAGGGAAATAAGGTGGCGTGCACATGAATCTTGACCATGAGAGTATTGAAAAGAATTCTCACAAGGGTCACAGAATTTGACAAAGCTCAATGCAATAACAAGCAGCTTATGAGTATAAGGTTTTCAACTAAAAACATCATATGGCTTTGGTAGGATAGTGGTACATCAAAGAGGTTGCAAGAGCATTTTTTTTCGAAAACAAAATTATCCCAAGGGCCAGAACCAATAGAGTTAAGATCATGTCATCAAGTCATATCTCACTTGCCAACTACTTAGATAAGCATATTGTCCTTATGATGATATTGTTCACAAGCCTCAAGGTTATAAACGAGGAATAAAACTTACGCATGTCAACCCTAGGCATGGAGTAAGCATTTCCATAGATTTCTTAAGTTGATTTATGGAGAATTTATCAAGCATGAGCGTACAAACTCAGAAATCATGGTGAAATGAGGAAGAGATGCAAACCAGCGCTGGTTTCTGTGCGGACCAAACGGGGATTCCTGTGATGCGCACGAATGCATGTCCCGTTCAGGTTCTCTGAGCGTGGTCGACCGTAAGCGCTGCGTGAGCATAGTGTGGGTGCAATAATGGTCCATCATGTTTGCGTTTGGAGAGTGCAACTCTCCCCCACACTGTTTTGTACCTGGGTGTATTTCTTTGATACAAAAAGCGAAAACAAAAATAACTAACACATGAGTGACTCAATCGGGTTACATGACCGGTGGAGCCAAGATTTATTCATTCAAGTTCACTAATAAAGAAATAGGCGCTTACACCAATGACGGGAATAAAGGAAATAAATGGAAGGAAAATAAATTAAACCTAACTAAGCGCCTATGAAGGGAAATAAGAGCGGGGCACAACCCTCTACTCAGCAAAGAGAGCTTCCAAACCCTCGACCTCAATCAACCGCTACAGCTTGGCATTCAACTCCTCACGGGTCTTGAGGAGGAGGTTCCTGAGCTGTCGATATTCTGCCCACTGCCTTCTCACAGTCTTCATTAAAAGGTCAAACTCAAAGTATGCCTCTTTCAGATCATCTGCCATCTTGCCCACACGGAGGTTCTTCCTGTTAGGCAATGAAGCTAGGATGTCGCCAAGCTCTGTCTCCCAATTTGGTGGGTATGGCTTGGGCATCCCGCAGCTGTCCTTAGGGGTCCTCACTCCAAAGACGCGAAACCTGGTCTGCGGTTGCGAGACTTCATCCCACACATCCTGCTCATACTTATGGCAAAAGGAGTCGCCATCTTCGTCAAACAGAGATCCTGAGTAGCATTCTCCAGCCTTTAGTGGCGGCCCTGGCGAATCATCAAACAACACCTTCTTGCTCGATCCAGGGGCCAGCTTCTTTCCTAGGACGTTGAACAGGGAGCAATGACTGGCGAAGGTAGGAGGTGAGGATGAGCCGCGCCTAGCTGGGGGCTTTACCGAGTCTCCAGTAGGGCTTCTCCCCTTCCTCCCTCGCTCAGGAGTCATCAAATCGTCCTGAGTTTCGTCCCGTGGATAAAGCTCGCTGCCTCCGAGGTCGCTGAAGCAGAAGGACTTCTCCCCCTCGAAGCCAGCGGAAGCCATCAGGCAGAGGTGAGCAAGACGGTGGAGCGGTGACCGAGAGGAGGATCGAGCAGAGGAGATGGGGTTCAGCGTGACGCAAAATTCCGTCACACATCGAGCAAAGGGTTTCTGGAGGATGAAAGAGGCGGCGGCGGCCCTAGTGGGTCGGCCGACCTAGGGGGTCGGCCGAGCCTATCTAGGCTCCGCTGGGCCTCTGCTTCGGCGTGTGGGCTCTGGCGGGGCTCAAGGTCTCTGGGTCAGGTGGCCCACCAATTCTATGGTCGGAGGCTTCAGTAAGGGCTAGAATGGAATTTCGGGCATAATACTGCCTTCTACCCCCAAACAACTTTACTTAAACCTCTTTATACCTTAGAAGCTCAACTTGGGGATTTTACCTGAACCCATACCTGGATGAAGAGTCATTGTTGCCCTCTTGCTCATATCATCCATTTTCTCCTGATGATATCCTCCTACTCTGCCCTGTGGTCCTCCTTGCAGGTTTCTTTATTATAGGATGTATTTTCTTTCCTACGTGGTTAGTGCATATGTCCCATGCAAGCTGTATATATGGTGAAACAGAGATGATCCTCACAACCACCCTAAGGGGACTATGATGGGTAACCTTAGGAAAGAAGCACAGCTAGCAAGGCTATAGCACTACGGATGAGAGATGATAGAGGTGTTGGAGTTGAGCACAAAATCCGGGCCTAAGGCCTAGAGTGCTCTAAGAGTGAAGCATTCACCTCTAGAACTCAATGATGATCGGACCCCAGATTGAGTGAGTGAAAGTTTATGGGTCGAACGATCATTTGAGCTGAAGGTCGAGTGTGATGGACTTGCTAGTTCATCCTCTCCTTGGGTTGACAAAGGACCTCACCCTCCCCTAAGTCGGATGACACATAAGTTAACCCAAGCTTCCAACGGAAGTGTAAAGGATAGGTGTGTAACCACACTCCCGCGGGGCATCGATCATGTCAAGAAGTGAAAAGTAGGATTTACATCCACTTGACTTGATCGGAATCGGTCTTAGCTGAACTTAAGATGATGAGATGGATTCTCAGCTAGACCGGATATAAGTTCGCGCTTCCGTAAGCCAAATATATGGAAGTTTTACTGTGCCAGGGCTCGTGTCTTAGCATAACCCTCAGTGTGGCAGCACTTCGGATTGAGCCTTGACATGAAGCACGAAAAACATCCATCGTGACCTCCCCTGGAGAGTTGCAGGCAAGGTTGAAGTGATCGTCTTTGCCAGGAACGATTCTTCTTCCTCGACTACTACCCTCCTCCTTCCCTCGAGACTAAGTCTCGAAGGCCGGGTTTTTAAGAGAAGAAACGATAGGGGAATCTATGGGCAGAATTTGCACTAAGTGCTCTTTCCCATAGATTCTTGCTAGTGAGGAGTGATATCTTCGACCAGAGCACAGAGAAATTTGTCATGTTAGCTCGGGCTCTCTTGAGGATTGGCTTAGGCATTTCGACATTTTCTCGTTTGGCTACCTCGTCACTCGAGTCAAGTGGGGAGCTGAAATCTCGGATTTCTCCTAGCATTTCCAGTCCCTGTTCTGGCTCTAAGAACACAAAGGTGCCTCCCGAAATGGCATCAAGCATCATGCCACAGTCTCTTTGTAAACCAAACCGGAAATGCTGCAGGAGCACTGGGTCGGGTAGACCAAGGATCGGGCAAGTTTCAACCAAAGAGGCAAAACGATGCCATGCCATGCCTAAGGTTTCCTTCTCTCTTTGTTTGAAACTGAGGATCGCCATTCTTAAGGAAATGATATGCCGTAGCGGAAAGAATCGAGTGCAAAAAGATGCTCTTAATTCCTCCCAGCGTAGGTGGTTGCAACCGAAACAATGATACCAAGATTTCGCTTCTCCTGAGGGGGAGAACGGGAACAGGTTCCTCTTAAGAACATCTTGTGTTGCCCCGGTTTTACCCTGGGTGGAACACAATTGCTCAAAGTCTCTTGCGTGATCATAGGGATTCTCATGACTCATCCCCGAGAAGGGTTTTTCCTCAACTAGCTTCATGAGAGATGGGTGAACCATACAAGGTGTTAGAAGAGCGGGTTGTCTCCGGAGAGTTGATTCCATGGTTTCACTCATAATGGGCGAAAGGTGTGTACAAGGATAACCTTCCTGGGATAGCAGGGGTAAAGGTAGAAACAAAAAGAAAATAAAAGATACGAGGATAGTCGGGTTTGTAGATTCTCGACAACTGTTCCCCGGCAACGACGCCAGAAATGCTTGTTGGTATTTCTTAACGTCACCACTATGGCGCCGGGATAGCGTGAGCGTGTAAGAATCACCAGGGTATACTGATGGGTGCGAACGAATCCGCAAGCGCACGATACACCGTTGTAGCACTTCACCTCAGGACTATTCCCAAGGGTATCGAATCCAAGGAACGGTATGGGGGACGCTACGAGTGACTATCCAAGGGTACACAGTCCCTGCTGGGGTAGGTGAGTGATGTGAAGTCTCCTGTAGGTTCTCGACTCTAGAGAGGAACAAGCTCGGATAAGATCTCGCTTCGGACACCGGCCCCTCCTGACTACAATAGTTGGTTCACGACAAAGGGTTGCCTACACACTGTATCCGTACGTGGGGGATTTCAGAGGGTCCAACGGCTGTCACTACCGCGGCCTACCCCAAGACAAACCGTGGGATACAGGGCATTCGAAGGATAACCAGCAATCTAGACACCACGTCTACACCACCGACTACTACTATAGCACAGCTACGTCTGACATCCCGTAGAAACACTATAGCACTCCGTATAAATACGAAGCGACGAACCCGCGAGGTTGAGCTAGACCTTACTCGTCATTGAATCGATTCGCGCGAGGAGATATTATTGATACTTGATCTAAATCAGATATGCATGAGCTTCACTATATTCTAATAGACAGGCAAACACACAAACGAGATGCAAACTTATGTGATGATAATAGAAGATCTAGGGTCGTGTTTGTGAAGAACACGAGCCTCTAACTTATGAACAAACGCAAAAGTATGAATTACTTGTTCGTCAACTAGATCGAGGAGACACGTTCATGAAGAACGCGAGCCTCTAAATGATGAACGAACGAAGAACTCAAGAACATCTCATTCATGCATGAGAGCCACTTTAGTCTAAATAGGAAATAATGAAATACTCACTTTAGTCTAAATGAAGAACAACATCGCTCATGAGGTACAAGGGGACGATGGATGATGAATGGATCATCACCACCTCACCTCTACTCATCCACACACTCCTCTCTACCTAGCACCACCTAGTCTAGATCCTCCACACACACACACTCATGGTGGGATGAGGTTTCACCTCCACCAAGAGAGAATGAGAGAGGGAGAAAGAGGCAAAGGTGAGAAATGGCTTCAAGTGTGCTCCACCTCTTCTTACCCCCCTCTCCTCCTATTTATAGGCTTGTGCAACCGGCGTGAGAGCACCCAAACACCCCGGGGATGGCCTCTAGAACCAATCACCGAGCACCACGTGGAAGCCCCTGAGTGGGCGCCACAAGGTCGGTTCGGCCAACCTGTGGGGTTGGCCGACCCCCTGTGGGCCCCACTCGGGGTGTGCTTTCGCGTGGTGGCTGACCTGTGGGTCCTGAGGTTGGTTCCCGGTGTCCACATGGTTTGGAGGCGGTTTAGGCGCTCTGGTGGGCCATGGGATCCATGTGATGCCTGTATGGCGGCTTCTGATTCGCCGAGGCTTCCTTCCTTGGATTGGTGATGTCATGGATCCAGGGGATGCTTGCATGCAGCCCCTCATTGGCTAAGCCTAACTTGCTAGGATCATGAGGGTGTCTTTTCTCTTCATTTCTTATGCTAAACACCTGCATTCAACTTAGCATAGCCACTGGTGGAAATTGTCAGTTTAAACCCCTATTCTAGTGTGGATGCTTAGTTCTTATGATAAAATGTAGGGATTGACGGCCCTAAGTTAGGTACTTAACAGCCGTCAATAGCCATCACCTACACCGTCTACTACACCAACTTCCGAGGTGAGCAATTTGTCTCCTGTGCAGGTCCAGTCGCATAAGAAGCCTTTTACTCCAGGTACGTCCTCAAGTAGTTCTGCTAGCAACCAGTGCCACCGCTGTAAGGGCATGGGACACGTGTCAAGGAATGCCCAAGTCGTCGTGCTTTAATCGCTGCCCCTGATGGTAATGGTTATATCAGTGCTAGTGATGAGGAAGAAGATTCTTTGGTTCTTGCTACTAATCTTATTGCAGATTCTTCGGTTGAGCAAGAGGAGGATACCATTGATTCTGATGCTGCAGCCGCGGGCTTCCCTAGCCTTCTTGTGCAGCGTGTGTTGGCCGCTCAATTGGCTGATGAGGAGGACACAAAGGTACAACGTAACAATTTGTTCCATATGTTTCTCATTGTCCAGGAGTGTCATGTTCTCACCATAATTGATACCTGGAGCTGCAACAACTTGGTGAGTTCAGATCTGGTCTGAAAGCTTGGTTTGACCACTCGTGAACTACGTCACTCATATCACATACAATGGTTCAACAATAGTGGTAAGCCAAAGGTAACGCACTCAGCGCGTATACATTTTTCGGTGGGTTCTTATACCGACTATGCTGATTTTGATGTTGTGCCAATGGAATTATGTTCACTTTTATTAGGACGACCACGGGAATATGATAGAGATGCTGCACACCATGGTAGAACTAATACTTACACTTTCATGCATAAGAATAAAAACATTACTTTGCTTCCTTTATCACCTGCTGATGTTAGGAAACATTTTAAAGAGCTTGCTAAAAATAAAATGAAACAACCTGCTATGAGTGATTCTAATGTTGATAAACATGAGGGTTACACCAACGCCTGACCATCAAACCTCTTAAACTCAGCCAACATCAAACTCAATTGTGGTTCATGCCCAGACAACCAACCCATCAATTTCCTCAACTCATCATTCTCATCCTGCAAACGGTCAACATAGTGCGCAAGTTCCATGTTTTTCAAAGCATACATTTCACAGGTAGAGCATGATGTAGGAATAGGAGCTTTCAATGCAGCCTCAAGAGAAACTATCTTGGTATGAGATTCATCTAGCCTAGCATGCAACACAGGACAAGAAGTGCAAGCGCCTAACAAAGTAGGTCTAGATTTCAACTCATCACGCTCAATCCTAAGCACATCTAGTTCCTCAAGAGTTGAGGCATGCTTCTCCTTGAGAGCAGTCAAGTCAGCCAGGAAAACATTGCAATCACCACAATCAACCTCATCAGAAACAACAGGAGCAACTTCCAAAGAATCTATCTCAGTTCTAGCATCAACAAGCAAAGACTCAAGCTCAACTATCTTGTCCTTAGCATCACATAGCAAGGACCGGAACTCTCTCTTCTCCTTGTTGGTCTTCCTAAGCACATCATCACGGTTATCAAGCAACTCATTCAGCCTAGCATTCTCCTCTAGCAAGAAGTTGGGATCATGTCGTACCTCTTCCTCGGAATCGGAGTTCGAATCCGAGCTGTGCTTCCCACCCTTCTTGGAGTGTGACATTCCGCAAAAGCCACCTTGTGCGACGAAGCTGAGGCCGGTGAAGTTCTTGCCCGTGTGCCGCTTGTCGTTGCGCCGATCTTGCTCTTTATCGCATCTAGAACCGGAAGAAGCATCGCTTGAAGTGGAGTCGATGTCGCTCGCTCCGGCAACCATCGCTCGAGCTGTCTTCTTCTTGTACCCGCTGCTCTTCTTTAGCCTTCTCTCACCCTTGTCCTTGCGCTTGTCCTTGTAGTCGTTCCAGGAGCGGTGCTTGTTGTAGTCGTGCTTGGGCTTGCCCTTGTAGTCGTTCTTGATCTCCATGGCTTAATGGCACTCGACGATGAAATGTCCGTGCTTCCCGCACCAATAGCACATCCTCGAGCTCCTCCTCGCATTCTTGCAGTTCTCGTACATCCGCCCAAATCTCTTGCTCAACAAGGCGAGATCCTCCTCACTCAGCACCTCAAAGTCCTCATCTAGCATGGACACAAGACAATACAAAGAAAAAGCAGCAGAGTTAGCATTAGTCCTCGATCCTGAGACAAGAGCCAAACTATGAGTATCAGCAGGGCTCTCGCTCTTGGCTCTCAAGCCATGATCAACCTCCGAATACCTGAGCTTAGAGAACAGCTCATCCAATATCAAGGTATCATACACGCTCGACTCCTCAATGACCTCGACCTTGGCACTCCACACAGACCTATCCAATGCATGCAAAAGCTTGATAGCTTGATCATGATCTGTGTATGGGAGCACTTTCACATTAGCCCTCATGTTGTTCACAATACTGGTGAAGCGCTGAAACATCACATCGGTCGACTCACCGGGGAGATGAGTGCAGTTCTCATACTCTCTCCGGTAAGTGGAAAACAAACAAGCTTACACCTGAGCATTGCCAACATGTGCATTTTGAAGCTTAAGCCATATCTTTCCGGCCACATCCTCTCCATACACTCAATCAAACTCCGAGGCACAGAGAGCACGGAACAAGTAATCAACGGCCTTGCTGTTGGCCTCAAACATGTCGAACGATTTTGGAAGAATGAAACTGTCTAGAATGGCATAGTTAGGATTTTGGGTCACATCCCAGATCAGAGTCCCCTTCCCATGCAAAAGCGCGCCCATGCGCCTCTCCCACATCAGATAATTCTTGCCATCGAAGTATGGAGGACCCGACCCCTTACCATAGTCACCCATCTTTGGATCTTAGACTAGTTAGAATCACAAACATCCGTAACCGGCTCTGATACCAATTGAAGGACCGAATAGGCGACCAGAGAGGGGGCAGTGAATGGGAGCCGATAAAAAATTCTTCCCAAAGGATGAACTTGGCCTATTCCCCGATTACCACTCCGATCACTCACACACACCAAAGAAGCTCTAGACTAGGCACACACAAGCCTACAAGTCCTAGAGACAAGCCATGAATCAAAGAGCGGAAGCACTAGACAAGAATCAAGAGACTTAGCCAAATCTGCGAAGCCCTGGGCGGACAGTCCGTACGAGTATGGCAGACAGTCTGCAAGCTTGGTGGATAGTCCGTGGACCCTCGGCGGACAGTTCGAAAAAGGACACCGAACCTCTAGTAGTGTACTGAGGAAATTCGGACAGTCCAGGCAAGCACCGCGGATGGTCCGGGCCTCACGGACAGTCCGACCCCACCTAGCGGACAGTCCAGCAAACAACTCCCAAACAAAAACCTCGAACACTACAGATTGAAACACGCGCGCGCACGAACACGGACGAACACCTGACGAACACAGGCCACGCGGACAGTCTGCGAGCCACGGGCGGACAGTCCGCAAAGTGCGGATAGAGCAAAAACAGCTCGACCCCGTGAGGTCAACTCTCCAAATCCATCACCGGATCTCCCAAACCACTTGATCTCTTGAGACAAGATTTGGGGAGATGAGAAGCCTCACTAGGTGAAGCTATGCCCCAAAACTCTTGACCTCTAACTCACTAAATCACCGGGAATCGCGGATCACATGAACCACCACCAAGAACTCGGGATCCTACAAAAACTCGCAAAACGAAGGGATTTCCCGGCGTTTGAGGGGTCAAGATCACACATAAAGATGCACAAGGAATCCACCCATGATCCCCTCAAAGAAATCCGAGAGAAAACACTCTCAAATCAACAAATCGAGCGAAGAATGAAACCACCCAAAAATAGCTCCGAAAAAAGACACGAAAATCACAAAGAGCTAGGAGATCATCACAACGCCGAATGCTTCCATACATCCAGAGGTCAGTGTCTGTACAAGAATCTAGCATAAGGAAATACTGGGAAAAGAAGCAGTCCAGAGCGATCTACCGGGGGAGGAAACCTAGAGTCCAAGAGAGAGAGATGCCATCCACCTCTCTGCTATTTATACGAAGTCCACTGGAGGAGGCAAATAACCACGCTACCCCTACAACTTAAAATGAAGATACACACCCCTCAGGGGCAATATGGTCAAGTCTTCGGATATTCCCATCGAGTGGACATGCTTCCACCGCAGACTTGCTTAGCCTCGACGCAAGCCCCACAATCACGCCATGTGCCCCCCGCCTCGAAGCTTCCCGACGCTCCCGGATCCCCGTCTCCGTCGCATCGGGCCTCCGGACTTGGTTTTCCGGCCGAAACCAAGAAACCGTCTACCAATGGTTTTGTGGGCAAACCACCAAACCCCACATACAAGCTTCGGCGTCGAACCACCACCTCGCACCGGCCCATTTCCATGACTTCAACTTGCTAGTCTTGCACCGCATGGCTCACACTTGACCCCATCGGCCACCGGGTCCATCGAACCAATCCTACTTACCTCTCCATCACCCGGAGGCCACCACGGCTAAGGCCTTTCGCGCTTGTTCTTCACCTGCACTACAAGGTTTTCCCCCTATTGCAACACAACTCTTAGGCAACACCACAAATTT
The DNA here is from genome assembly GCA_036936925.1 of Cenchrus fungigraminus. Lineage (NCBI taxonomy): Eukaryota > Viridiplantae > Streptophyta > Magnoliopsida > Poales > Poaceae > Cenchrus > Cenchrus fungigraminus. The sequence continues at coordinate 219,268 of CM072769.1, forward strand.
GGTTGCAATAGGGGGGTACTATGGCACCGAAACAGTGATTTGGTTGTAATATGCGTGTCTATTGCTACACAAAATTTGAGTTGCAATATTTATTTTTTGTGTTGCAACAGGTTGACGCTAATGCACCTATTATGAGGATTTGTGTTGCATTTGGTTGGAAATACTGCTACCCCATTTCTGCGTTGCATTAGCATTTCGTGTGTTGCAATAGATAGTTGCTATGACCACCATACTAGGGTTGGTTGCATTTGAACGGCTATATCGCAACGTCTATCTTTGCGTTGTTCCAATACATGGAGGCCTATTGCTTTGTTTCTAGCCTCAAGATGCAATATCGTGTACGTATTGCCACGTAATTTAGTCGTCGCACTATTTTTCGTGGTCATTGCAACTTTATTAGAATTATTTCAACGAGGTATTCCTTGGTTGCACTGTAATTTGTCTATCGTGACGCTTGTGCAGGAGATCAAAACGACGATCAGATAGGGACTCATCGGGACCGTTCCAAAATTCCAAGTCTTTGACCATGTCGTTCTCCATCAAGATCTCCATGACGGCGTCTAGGTCTCCATCTAGATCGATCTCCACGACGTACGTATAGATCTCCACGGTGATCAATCAACATCTATGCGGTGCCACAGTCGGTACTGTTGTCTTGATCTCGTATATATCTTCGCTCCCTGCATATATATGCATATTGCTATATCATGATCTAGGTTGTTTGAAACATGAATGCAGATTAATGGCATCACATGAAGATCGGAGTTGGATGCGCTTGCCTCGACACTCAGTGGATTGGCAGAACAATTTCTGATCTTTTTTTCAAACCTTTACCGCCGCATCAGCGCGAGGTCGATCTATTGCGTGCCCATGTACTATATGTTAATGCATGATCAGACATGACACCATGTTTCCCATTCAAATTCATTTAGTGACTAGAGGGTTTGCTGATTGTTTCATCGATGATGGTATCATTCAAGGCCAAACTAATACTTCATGAGCTGAGGGTCATGTGAATCATGATGTCACTCCTGATCTCAATAATCATGATGCACAACCTACAGCTGATGATACAACACCTTATTTTGAAGAAGACGGTTGTGATGATAACCCTGCTGCCACTAATACTCTGATTAGAAACATTATCAGTGGCACTATACATCATGGACAAACCAAAGATGATGAGGAGGCAGATATGTAGCTGATATTTTTTTGAAACTATTAGACCATGCAAAGAAGGAATTGTATCTAGGATGCAAAAATGCAACTAAGGTCTCTTTTATCGTGGAGCTTTTTCAGATGAAGTGCATGTATGGCTTAAGTAACGCAGCGTTGGAGGCAATACTTAATCTCTTTGGAAAGGTTCTCCCTGAAGGGCATTGTATTCCTGACTCCTTGGATAAAGTGCAAAGGGTGGTTTGAGACCTGGGCTTGGACTATGTCAAGATACACGCATGTGAAAATGATTGTGTGTTATTTTTTGAGCAATACGCAAATCTGGAGACATGTCCCATTTGTAAGCAGTCAAGGTGGAAAGTTGTAGAAAAAACCTGTGGTAATAATGACAGTGCAGTTTGTGCTACTACTATTAAGAAGCGGTTACCAGTTAAGATCCTACGCTACTTTCCTCTTATTCCTCGGCTGCAAAGAATGTATATGTCAAAGCAAATGTCAGAGGATATGCAGTGGCACAATAAAGAATTGGTCAACTATGGGAAAATGCATCACCCTGCTGACTCAAAGGTATGGAAGCACGTGGATTTAGAGTTTAAATGGTTTTCAGAAAAAGGAGGTCATAATGTTAGGCTGGGTCTTGCTTTTGATGGGTTCAATCCCTTTGGCATGCAAAGTCTTACATACTCCATGTGGCCTGTCATCCTGATACCTTACAATTTGCCTCCATGGTTGTGTCAGAAACAATCTAACTGGATCTTGTCAATGTTGATACCTGGTCCAAAATCTCCTGGAATGGATATTGATGTATATTTGAGGCCCCTTATACTGGAGCTCAAGGAGCTTTGGAATAATGGTGTTAAAACAAGAGATGCAGGGACTAAGAAGAATTTTATATTGCACACTATCCTTCTTTGGACAATTAATGACTTCCCAGCTTATGCTATGCTGTCTGGTTGGAGCACTAAAGGAAAGTTTGCATGTCCATACTGCCACAAACATACTGACTATTTGTGGTTGAGACATGGGAAGAAGCACTGCTACATGGCACATCGACGTTTCTTGCCCCCCGACCATCCATGGTGCAATAACGCGGTCAGCTTCAACAACAAGGTCGAAACCAGGGAGGCACCAGAACCACTATCTGGTGCACAGGTACTTGAGCAGTATGATACTTTTGAACAAGTACAATTTGGAAAGACCTTGTTATCAAAAAAAGGAAGCGTGACGAAGACAACAGATGGCACAACTGAAGGCAGAAGAGTATTTTTTTTGAGCTCCCTTACTGGTCTTCTTTGCTCATCAGGCATAATTTGGACGTCATGCACATTGAGAAAAATATATGCAAGAGCATACTAGGCACTCTACTTAAATTGGATGGCAAAGGTAAGGACGGGGAGAATGCCCGGCTTGACATGGAGCATCTACGGATACGACTAGATCAGCACCCTATGATTAAAGATGATAAGTATACCTTGCCATCAGCTTTGTACGAGTTAGATAAGGATGCCAGGGAAAGTTTGTGTAAATTTCTATATGGAGTGAATATGCCTGATGGGGTTTCCTCAAATATAAGAAGATGTGTTGACGTAAAGTCACGTAAGGTGTCTGGCTTGAAAACTCATGATTACCATCTAATTCTACATAAACTTTTACCCTTAGTGGTGCGTAGGATTTTGCTAGAAGCTGTTGTCATCAGATTGATTCAGCTTAGTAATTTCTTCGATGCACTATGTTCAAAGGAGCTGGTGGAAGTAGAATTGGACAGGCTAAGCTGTTCAATTAGGGTGGCTGTTTGTCGACTTGAGATGATATTCCCACCTGCATTTTTTGATATCATGATCCATTTGCCTGTTCATCTAGCTGAAGAAGCTAAACTTGGGGGGCCAGTGTGTTACAGATGGATGTACCCAGTGGAGCGATACATACGCACTGTGAAAGGATATGTGAGGAACAAGGCTCACCCTAAAGGTTCAATTGCTGAGGGATACATACTCGAGGAGTGCCTTACATTCTGCTCAAGATTCTTGGACGTGGACACCAAAGAGAATCGTGTTGATCGACATGAAACAGTTACTGTGAATGAGCCACCATCTGGTTTGAGCATTTTTTCTGAAATGGATTACAAGAGGAGAGGACAGACAGTCAACGAAATTCCACCAGATGAGTTTCAGAAGATGAGGCACTACATAATTTGCAATTGTGATGAAGCTAGACCATATGTTGAGTAAGATACACTACTCAACATCATTTATTGCTTGTAATTTTAAATTTCAAACTAATAGTAATATTCATTTGTATGCAGTGCGCATTTGGAAGAACTGAAGGAATATGGAACCAGAAATCTTGATCAGTGACACGAGGATCAACTTGTAAGATGGTTTGAAGGCAAGATTAGAGGTCTACATGCGAGAGGGGAAGTAAGTTCAGAGTTGTTTGCACTTGCTCAAGGACCGGATCCCCGACCTCGTACATTGAATAGATGTCATATCAATAATTAGCTATTTCAAACCATTAACATTGAGAAAACCCTCGTGACACAAAACAGTGGTGTGCTTGTCAAGGGTGAGAAAGGAGGCACGAACTGGTATGGGGTGATTAAAAGAATGATCTCACTGGAATTTCCTAGACAAAAAGAAGTTATTCTGTTCCAGTGTGACTGGTTTGATGTGCCTGCTGCCACAAGTACCAACAGAGGCAAAGGATACAGTAAAGATAAATTTGGGGTGATTAACATCGATACTACTCGACACAGGTATAAGAATGAACCCTATATTCTGGCAACACAGGCAGAACTGGTGTTTTATGTGAATCTGGTGAACAAACCTGGTTGGAGCAGTGTTATTTCATTGAAATCAAGGAACTTGTTTGCCATGCCTGAATTAGATCTTAAGGACTCAATTGCTGTGGGTATCAAAGGTATTAATTTGCTCGGTGAACACCAGGATTTGACAAATTGGTCAAGATCGGACAAGGAAGGCACAACCGGGGATGTCTCAGTTATTAATCAGGTGCGAGCCGAGGCAGTTGATGAACCAGACGATGATGTATTTGATGTTGATGATGAACATGATGCAGATGACACGTACATTGATGATGGAGTTGTTGCACCAATTGTTCAAGATGCACAAGATGATGAATTTTTCGATTGATACTTAGTCGATTTTGTTTGGCGTGTTAAAAGACAATTTATTCTTGCCATGACAATTGTTTTCAACAATTTTTACATTATTATGTCGTGCCCCAAAACTAAAGCATGAGGTGTATTTGTGGTCACTTTTCCTAAGCTGTTACATTCTCACTGCATTTGAATAATAAGTACTGTAATTTTGGCAAAGGTAGGTTCCTACCAGTGTAGAAGAATCTCTAGAAAAACAAGTGTTGTATGCACATAACTTGTTATTTCTTTATTCTGGTTGGGACACATCATGAGCATGAAGCTTAATAGGAAGTTCTAGCAGATGATACACTTTACTGAAGGACCGAAACGGCGAACCAGAGAGGGGGGGGAGTGAATGGGAGCCGATAAAAAATTCTTCTCGAAGGAGATAGAGACTCCAACAAGATGAACACAGCTTCCAACACACGTCTCCGACTCAACTACCCAAGTTGGCCAAGACCACGTAGCCACTGGAGTGCTACTGGTCCTAGGAACCAACAACTCAACCAACCGAACCAAACACCCCAAACGCACAGCGGAAAACTGAGCAGCCTGCTGTCTGTGCCACACCGGTCAGACCGATGGCTCCTGCCGGTTAGACCGATGGCACCGGTCAGACCGGTGGACTCTGCCGGTCAGGCCGGTGGCGAACAGCAGATGCACAGCAAAGTTCCAGGAAGCCTCAGTGACTCCTCTAGGCCCTGGAACAAAAACCACCACCAAAGAACAACCTGCCAAGAAGGAAAACCCCTCACAAAGCCTAGTAAGACAACTCCAAACAGGCCAAGAACTGACCAGCAGGACCACGGGACAAAACCACACGAACACAGCAGTTCCCCGAGACAAAACCCACCAGGAGCTCGCACCGGTCAGACCGGTCAAGAGCACTGGTCAGACCGGTCACGCCTGGGCAGCTCGGAATGAACAGCGCTCGCGGGTCAACTCCCCCAAATCCAACTCCCGATCTCCCGATTCACTCCACGGATTCGCACAAGACTTTGGGGATAGTAGGAACACCTTATGGGCACTCCATAGCCAAGTTATGGTCCACCAAAACTCATTGAATCTAGAGGAATCGAAGGATTTCCGCCAAGAACACCACTAACCCTAGGACACCAAAAACCCCAAAATTGAGCCCCTTTACTCACGGATTTGGGAGGGGAATCAAAGGGAAAAGAACCACGAGGGGTTCATGCATACATCCCCCACCAAATCCCAAAGAGAAAGGTCTCAAAACCGTCACAAGAAATTCGTCAAGAAAAGCCTCCGAAAATCACCAAAAAGGAGAAACGGGAAAGACACATCCAAGCCTTGAGGAACCACGCCGAATCATCTATACATACCAAAGAGGTTCATACAAGGTCTAGCTTGCCGCCCGATCATCCTTCCCTCTCACAAGATCTCACCAAGAAGCTCTCAAGCTAGTCCTAGAAATTCCAAAGGAAATATGGAAGGGGAAAATAGGAAAACAAAATGAGCTAGGGTTCCAATGGATGGCTGCCATCCTGTCACCACTTGGCTTATATAGAGGCAAGCCAAAAGACTAAAATACCCTTACTAGCTAACTAGGGATACATGCCCCTCGAGGGCGAATTCTGAAGTCTTTGTCATCGCTCCATCAGATGGATGCCCAGCGACCGCAAACTTGCTTAGCCTCGACACAAGCCTTACGATCCCGACGCGTGTCCTCCGCTTCGAAGATTCCGGACTGCGTCGTCGCACACCGGTCAGACCGGTGCTCCTCACCGGTCAGACCGGTACCCACCGGTCAGACCGGTCTGATGCTGCTGCACCTCCATCTTCGGTCTTCGGTCTTGGCTTTGTGGATCAACCAAGGAACCCAGTGGTTTTCTGGTGAACCACCGGAAACCCCGCGAACTCGGTGTAGCCTCCGCCAATCACCACTCATGACTCGGCTCCCACGTAGTCCCGGCTCGACCTTGGTTTTGAGGCTCAACCAAGAAACTGTCCATGACTTCATCTTGCCGTTCTTGCCACCATGCGGCCCGCACTTGACCCCGCTGGCCACCGGGTCCCTCGAACCAAGCCTACTTGTCTTCTCCACACCTGGAGGCCTCACCGGCAACGACCTTTCACGCTTGTTCTTCACCTGCACCAACACCAGTCAAGCCGCAACCTGCACCTGCAATACTTAGCCAAGAATCAGTCCACACCACGTTGTCAATCACTCATCACACCAGGAAGCGACCTACCACCGGTCCTCGAACCACACATGCGCTCAATCTCCCCCTTGATGAGTGCATTGACAACACACTCGTTTTGGTAACCAAGGAAAAAAGGAAAAGAAAAAAACGACTAAAAGAAACTCCAACAAGCGATCGAAAGCCAAAGGAAAGGCAAAGAGCAAGATCACTTGAAGAAGACAAGTCTCGGACCCCTTAGGCAAGGGCAACGGCTCGACACAACCGAGACACAACCATGCTCAAGCAAAGAGCACAAACCACCAAACCAAAGCTCGAAAACCACAAAGAGCTCCCCCTGCACACGTGCAAGCTCCCCCTGAACCAATGCAACTCCCCCTGGACGAATGCTTGCAAACCACTTGATGAAACAGTGCAGCTGCATCAGCTCAGCTCTGACCGGTCAGACCGGCCAACACCACCGGTCAGACCGGTGCTCAACATATGAACAGAACCAGCACTCTGACCGGTCAGACCGGTGACCTCAACCGGTCAGACCGGTGCACAACAGAGCCCAGAAATGGCTCGAAACCACCTGAAAACCCTCCAAATGCATTCAGTAGACCAAAACATGCTCAAACTTCTCCCCCTTGTTGACAATGCATGAAACAAGCCAAAATTAAGAAAAAATTCAACCTAGAGCTTCTCAAATAGACAAAATTCAACATAGCATGCTACACACCTCCAAATGCGCAAGTTAGATACTCGATAGCTTCGTATGGACAAAAACTACAAGATCACCAAGTTTCACAGCCATTGGACGAAGCTAAGATAGAATTGAGCATTTTTACGAAAAATTCCCTCTCTTGAGCAAAGTCCTAAACATGATCAAAACATATCAAAATGGCAAAGCCACACAAACTTCATGCTAGGACAACCATTCTAAGCATAAGACCATCATAAACACCCACAAGCACCTCATGTCATGTCAAAGCATACCGAGCCGTGTGCTTACTTCTATGTATGAGACTTCTCATTGGTAAGCAACATGCAACGGTTTAGCACCCAAAAGCAAATAAATTAAGCATATATGACATGGGAGCACATTTTCCAAGCAATTTACATTTCATTTTCAGATTTAAAATTGATACATGAAATGTCTTTGCGACAAAAAGGAACTTATGCCCCTCCACAAGATGAAGCATGGGGGCTAAACATTCATGATGGCAAATGAGCCTTTGGCTCCATATGATCAAAATAAGCTATCCAACCACAAATTAAGCATAGCCAAGCCACAAAAACATGTCAAGATCATATAAAGGCATTTACTCACAAGAGAGCATACATATGAGATTTTTGAAAAACATAGCCATCAACCGTGGATATAAACCAAGATCATCAAGAGCTAAGCCACACTAAGCCCTATCATACCAAACTAGCTCACAAGATCATATATAGCATACCATGGTGAACAATTTATATAGGAGAATCTTTTCCTACACAATGCATATTATACAAAATGCATGCAAGCTATCATACAAAGATGACTATACATCATGATACAAATGCAATGCAAATGCAAGAAATGCACAAAGGAAAGCTATACATATGCTACAAAGGAGCTCCCACACATCCAACTCAAGAAATCAAACAAACACCAAGCTCCCCCCGCAAACGAGTGAAAGTTGCTTGATCTAGGGGTTTGGTGAAAATATCGGCTAGCTGGTCATGTGTGGGTACATGGATCAAAGAGATTTTTCCTTTCTCTACGTTGTCTCTCAGGAAATGATACCTCACTTCTATGTGCTTGGTTTTGGAGTGGAGCACTGGATTCTTTGCAACGCTTATGGCACTTGTGCTATCACATTGAAGTGGGACATGGGTATACTCCTCACCAAAGTCGCTCATGGTGTATGTGATCCAAAGGAGCTGAGAGCAACAACTAGCTGCGGCCACATACTCTGCCTCGGTAGTGGATTGAGCAACACTCGACTGTTTGCGGGAAGACCAAGACACCAAAGAGGAACCTAAGAACTGGCAAGTCCCAGAAGTGGACTTCCTATCCAACCGACACCTGGCAAAATCCGCGTCCGAAAATCCATGAAGAGCCAAAGAAGAAGACGCGGAGTACCAAAGGCCAAAGTCGAGAGTATGTCGCAAATACCTGAATATGCGCTTGACTGCTTACCGATGCGAAGTCCTCGGAGACGCTTGAAAATGAGCGCACAGACATACCGAGAATTGGATGTCCGGCCTCGTCGTCGTCAAGTAGAGGAGTGACCCGATCATGCTCCGGTACTCCTTCTGGTCCACGTGTTCACCTTCCTCGTCTGCATCAAGAGCTGTAGTCGTACTCATAGGCATCGCCATGGCCTTGGAGTCCTCCATCTTGAACTTCCTCACAATGTCCTTGGTGTACTTAGCTTGGTGCACAAATGTTCCTTCCTTTGATTGCTTGATTTGTAGCCCGAGGAAGAACTGCAACTCACCCATCATGCTCATATCAAATTCCCTGCTCATATCTTCTGCAAACCTTGCAACAAGAGAGTTAGACGAGCCACCAAAGACAATATCATCCACGTATACCTACACAATCAGGATATCTCTGCCCTGCCTGAGGAGAAAGAAGGTCTGATCGACCTTCCCCATCTCAAACCCTCTCTCAAACAGGAACCCCCTCAACCTACCGTACCAAGCTCTAGGCGCCTGCTTCAGCCCATACAGCGCCTTCCTCAACTTGTACACCCGGTGGGGGTACTTCTCACTCTCAAACCCCAGTGGTTGCCTCACATACACTACTTCCTCCAAAACACCATTTAGGAAAGCACTCTTGACATCCATCTGGTACAACTTGAAACCTTTAGCCACGGAAAAGGCTAGAAGGATCCTGATCGCCTCCAAACGAGCTACGGGAGCAAAGGTCTCCTCGTAGTCGATCCCTTCTTTCTGTGAGTACCCCTGAGCAACAAGTCTTGAATTGTTCCTCACCACTTCTCCTTTTTCTCCCTCTTTGTTCTTCCACACCCATTTTGTCCCAATCGGCTTACACCCTGGGGAAGGGTCAACCAATTCCCAAACTTGGTTCCTCTCAAAATTCTCCAACTCCTCATGCATCGAGTTAACCCAATTGTGATCAGATAGCGCGTGTCTAATGTCCTTGGGCTCAAAGGTGGCAACAAAAACAGCATGAGCGAAATGAGAATTGTTCCGAACCCTCGACCGTGTAGTACGTTCATTCATGTCGCTGATGATTCTCGAAGCTGGGTGATCCACTTGCACTCGCCGGGGAGGTTCTCACCTTGATGCTACCTTACCCTCAATAGTAGCTTCACCTTGATCTGGGTTTGTCGTTGTAGGTGTGGGAGAGGGGCCATCCACCACTGTAGTCGAAGTAGTAGGTATGTGCTCAGCCGCGGGCACCACACCGCCGTCTTCATCATCTCCATGTTCATGCTCCTCCTCCTGGAAAATCTCCTCGCCAAGTTCGTCGTCACCTGCACACTCAAAAACAAGCTGACTACGTGGCTGTGTCTCGTTGAAGGTTACCTCGCAAGTCTCCACGATTTGGTTAGTTTCAAGATTGAGCACTCGAAAGGCTCTAGAATGAGACGCGTAACCAAAGAAAATGCCATCGACAGATCTAGCCTCGAACTTGTCCAACTTCTTACCTTTCTTTAGGATGAAGCATTTGCACCCAAACACATGGAAGTGACTCACCTTGGGTGTTCTACCGTGCATCAACTCATAACAGGTTTTCTTCTTGTGCACTCTAAGGTAAATCTTGTTCGACACATAGCACGCGGTATTCACCGCCTCAGCCCAGAACCTTCTCAGAGTCCTAAGCTCATCAAGCATCGTCCGAGCCATCTCACACAAGGTTCTATTTTTCCTTTCCACCACGCCGTTCTGGGGAGGCGTATACGGACTCGAAAACTAGTGTTCAAGACCCAAGTCATGGCAAAAAGTTTCGAAGCGAGAGTTTTTAAATTTCGAGCCATTGTCACTGCGAATCGCTCGTATGGCATCTCCGTGCCTCTCGTTTCTTAACGTCAAGACAAGATCTCAAACAAAACCAAATGTCTCCCCTTTCTCCTCAAGAAAGAAAACCCACGCATACCGCGAGTAGTCGTCCACCACAACCAGGACATACCACTTCCCACCCACAGATCACACACGAGCTGGGCCAATAAGGTCCATATGGAGCAGCTCGCATGGACGCTTCGTCATCACATCGGTGAGGGGTGGATGGGAAGAAGCTACCATCTTAGCATGCCGACACGGCGCACAAACCAACTCTTTCTCAAACCTCAACCGTGGCAATCCTCGGACTAAATTGAGTTTACTCAAGCGAGACAAAATGTCAAAGCTCAAGTGACCCAACTTCCTATGCCACTTCCACAACTCACTCGAAGATCCAGCCAAGAAACAACGCTCCACACCAGAAGACTGAGAAAAATCAGCTCGAAACACTTGACCCTCGGGAATGACCATGCAAACTAGGTCCCCTCGAGAGTCCAAAATACGAGAACCACCAGGCCGAAACAACACCTCAAAACCCTCATCCAAAAGCTGGGACACCGAAAGCAAATTGAACCCGAGCGATTGAACAAGAGCAACACGCCTGAGAGTGACCTTGTCACTTACCTTAATCTCACCTTCTGAAAGCACACGCCCTCGCCCATTGTCCCCAAAGGTGATGTATGTCTTGGACACCACCGGGACGAGACTTGAGAACCACCCCTTGTCTCCGGTCATATGCCTCGAGCAACCGGAGTCAATCAACCAAACGTTCCTCAAGTCTCCCACCTGAAATTCAAAAGCGAGCATGTGAGTGAACAAACGACTCAGCACTGGGGTTAGTACCAAAAGAGTAAAACCAGTGCCGAGCCATTTGCTCCAAAGTGGGGTTAGCACAAACCAAATCATCACGCCTATCAAAGCTACCACCACGAACACCACCACGGTCACCACTACGAGGGAACCAACCCTCTCTAGCTAGAGGAGGACGAAAGCCATGAAAGAAAAACCGTGGACCGTTCCTCCTCTCCATCTCAAAGCTACGACTCCTCCCACCCTCATATTGAGCACGAAGTGGAGAACGCCTAGCAAACTGACCACCTGCAAACTCTCCAGACCAACCACCAGAACCACGACCACCAGAACCGAACCGAGCATCCGCACGAGCATGAAAACCAGACCCCTGTGCCCAGACTTGCACCGGTCTGACCGGTGTAGTGTAGCCTGGCCAGCAGCACCACCTGCTACCTTCCGATCTCCCCAAGCCGGAACTATCCTCACAATCGCCTTGGCCCTGGGCATCTACATACGAGGCTCAAGTACACCATTGGAAGGGTGGTACTTGTCCTTGTTAGCCCACTCCTTTGCCATTCTCTCCTCACGCTTCCTCTTGAAGCAAAACTCGCCCTTGTGACCATCTCTCCCACAATAGTCACAATGAAACTGCACGGGCTTAGGTTTAGGCTTGGGATGGGGCTGTTCACTTGGTTTTTCTCCACTCGGCTTCTCACTCTCTTTCCCAAAGAACTCATTCCCCATGTTACTCTTGAACTTGATAGGTTTCTGGAAATCATTTGTGGAGTGGGGAAATATGGGAGGATCTGGGGTTGTGTCAAGTTTGTTTCTCAGTGGGTTGGGCTTAGGAGCATAGGCCTTTTTGTGGAAGGTTTTTGGTGGAGCTTGGATATCACCAATCTTCTCTCCTCCCTCACCACTAGACTCTCCAACTTTCTCCGAGCCAAGCGCTTGCCCATCATAGCGCATGTATGCCTCAATCATCATCCTAAGTTGTGGTTCATGACCCGACAACCAACCCATCATTTTTCTCAACTCATCATTCTCATCCTACAAACGATCCACATAATGTGCAATTTCCAGATTTTTCAAAGCATGCACTTCACAAGTAGAGCAAGAAGTGGGAACAGGTTCTTTCAGCTTAGCCTCAAGCGAAACAGTATAAGCATGCATCTCATCAATCTTTCCAAGCAAAATAGGGCAAGAAGTGCAAGCACCTAGCAAAGCAGGTCTAGACTTAAGCTTAGCCACTTTAACTCTAAGCACATCTAGTTCATCACAAGTAGAAGCATGCTTATCCTTAAGAGCAGTAAGATCAGCTAGGTACACAGAGCAATCACAGCAATCAATCTCATCAGAAACCACAGGAGAAGCCTTAAGCGAATCAATTTCAAGCTTAGCATCTAGGTTCTGGGTTTCTAGCTCAGCCACACGGTTCCTAGCATCTTCTAATGAGGCCCTAAGCTCTTTCCTCATCTTCTTGGCCTCTCTATGTCATCACGATTATCAAGCAACTTGCCAAGACGCTCGTTCTCCTCACGCAAGAAGGGAAGCTCGTCACGTACCTCATCCTCGGAGTCAGAGTTCGAATCGCTCTGGTGACTCTTCTTGCTACCGGAGCTACGAGCCATGCCGCAGAAGCCATCTCATGCGAAGCAGCTCAGCCCGCTCAAGTTCTTGGATGACTTCTTGTTCTTGCGCTGATCACCTTCGTCTTCACTGCTACTCGAGCTCGAGGAAGAGTAGGCGGAGCTGGAGTCGACGTTGCTCGCTCTGACCATCGCTCGGGCCTTCCTGCCGCGGCCGTCCATCTTCCTCGACCGTCGCTCATCCTTGTGCTTGTTCTTGTGCTTGTGATCGTGCCTCGATCGGTACTTGGGGTCCTTGCTCGACCGGTGCTTGTAGCCGTCCTTGTAGCCGTCCTTGTTCTCCGTCTTCTCCGGGCAGTCGGCGACGAAGTGTCCCGGCTTGCCACACTGAAAGCACGTCCGTGCTGTCCTCCTCGTGTTCACCCGGTTCTCGTGCAGCCTCTCGAACCGCCTGGTCAGCAACACCAGCTCGTCGTCTCCAAGCACGTCGAACTCCTCGTCTGGCAAAGACATCAAAGAAGACAAAGAGTACATCCTGGAGGATGCGTTAGCGTTAGACTTAGCTCCTTTGCCACCAACGAGAGCAAGACTATGACAATCAGTCAGGCTCTCGATCTTGGCTGTCATACCACGGTCCAACTCAGCCGACTTGAGCTTCGAGAATAGCTCGTTCACAGTCAAGGTGTCATACTTCTCAGACTCAAGGATAGCCTCAACCTTCCCGTCCCATACGGTACGATCCAATGAGTGCAAGAGCTTCACGGCTCTATCATGATCATCGTATGGGAGCACGGCCATATTGGCTCTCATGTTGTTCACCACGACCGTAAACCGCTGGAAAAGGGCATCGACGGACTCGCCGGGGAGATCAGTGAAGTTCTCGTACTCTCTCCGGTAAGTCGCGTACATCCGAGCCTGAACCTGAGCATTCCCAGCATGAGCATCCTTCAACTGTTCCCAAATCCTACAAGCTAAGTCCTCTGTCTGAACCCGATCGAATTCGAACTGACACAGCACGAAACAAGTAGTCGACCGCCTTGTTGTTGGCATCGAACATATCCCTCGATCCTGGAGCAAGGAAGTTAATCGGATGAACATAAGTTGTGTTCACCGTAACGTCCCAAAGGATCTGACCCTTACCGCGGAGGAACACCGCCATCCACCTCTACCACATCTGGTAGTTTTTGCCATCGAAGTGCGGAGGACCCGAACCCCGTTCCTGGTACGCCATCCTTGGATCTTAGACTGGTTAGAATCCGACGATCTATAACCGGCTCTGATACCACTTGAAGGACCGAAACGGCGAACCAGAGAGGGGGGGGAGTGAATGGGAGCCGATAAAAAATTCTTCTCGAAGGAGATAGAGACTCCAACAAGATGAACACAGCTTCCAACACACGTCTCCGACTCAACTACCCAAGTTGGCCAAGACCACGTAGCCACTGGAGTGCTACTGGTCCTAGGAACCAACAACTCAACCAACCGAACTAAACACCCCAAACGCACAGTGGAAAACTAAGCAGCCTGCTGTCTGTGCCACACCGGTCAAACCGATGGCTCCTGCCGGTCAGACCGATGGCACCGGTCAGACCGGTGGACTCTGCCGGTCAGGCTGGTGGCGAACAGCAGATGCACAGCAAAGTTCCAGGAAGCCTCAGTGACTCCTCTAGGCCCTGGAACAAAAACCACCACCAAAGAACAACCTGCCAAGAAGGAAAACCCCTCACAAAGCCTAGCAAGACAACTCCAAACAGGCCAAGTACTGACCAGCAGGACCACGGGACAAAACCACACGAACACAGCAGTTCCCCGAGACAAAACCCACCAGGAGCTCGCACCGGTCAAACCGGTCAAGAGCACCGATCAGACCGGTCACGCCTGGGCAGCTCGGGATGAACAGCGCCCGCGGGTCAACTCCCCCAAATCCAACTCCCGATCTCCCGATTCGCTCCACGGATTTGCACAAGGCTTTGGGGATAGTAGGAACACCTCATGGGCACTCCATAGCCAAGTTATGGTCCGCCAAAACTCGTTGAATCAAGAGGAATCGAAGAATTTCCGCCAAGAACACCACTAACCCTAGGACACCAAAAACCCCAAAATTGAGCCCCTTTACTCACGGATTTGGGAGAGGAATCAAAGGGAAAAGAACCACGAGGGGTTCATGCATACATCCCCCACCAAATCCCAAAGAGAAAGGTCTCAAAACCGCCACAAGAAATTCGTCAAGAAAAGCCTCCGAAAATCACCAAAAAGGAGAAACGAGAAAGACACATCCAAGCCTTGAGGAACCACGCCGAATCATCTATACATACCAAAGAGGTTCATACAAGGTCTAGCTTGCCGCCCGATCATCCTTCCCTCTCACAAGATCTCACCATGAAGCTCTCAAGCTAGTCCTAGAAACACCAAAGGAAAAATGGAAGGGGAAAATAGGAAAACAAAATGAGCTAGGGTTCCAATGGATGGCTGCCATCCTCTCACCACTTGGGTTATATAGAGGCAAGCCGAAAGACTAAAATACCCTTACTAGCTAACTAGGGATACATGCCCCTCGAGGGCGAATTCGGAAGTCTTTGTCATCGCTCCATCAGACGGATGCCCAGCGACGCAAACTTGCTTAGCCTCGACGCAAGCCTTGCGATCCCGACGTGTGTCCTCCGCTTCGAAGATTCCGGATTGCGTCGTCGCACACCGGTCAGACCGGTGCTCCTCACCAGTCAGACTGGTACCCACCGGTCAGACCGGTCAGACCCACCGGTCAGACCGGTCCGATGCTGCTGCACCTTCCTCTTCGGTCTTCGGTCTTGGCTTTGTGGATCAACCAAGGAACCCAGTGGTTTTCTAGTGAACCACCAGAAACCCTGCGAACTCGGTGTAGCCTCCGGCAATCACCACTCATGACTCGGCTCCCACGTAGTCCCGGCTCGACCTTGGTTTTGAGGCACAACCAAGAAACCGTCCATGACTTCATCTTGCCGTTCTTGCCACCATGTGGCCCGCACTTGACCTCGCTGGCCACCGGGTCCCTCGAACCAAGCCTACTTGTCTTCTCCACACCTGGAGGCCTCACCAGCAATGACCTTTCGTGCTTGTTCTTCACCTGCACCAACACCAGTCAAGCCGCAACCTGCACCTGCAATACTTAGCCAAGAATCAGTCCACACCACGTTGTCAATCACTCTTCACACCAGGAAGCGACCTACCACCGGTGCTCGAACCACACAGGCTCTCATTTACACCATTTTAGCCTCTGTAAACATGATTAACTCTAAGGAAGAAGGCATCACATTCGAAATGAAGCCTACATTCATCACTACAGGAATAAAAGGCAAACCCCCTCCGGCTCGGCTCCCTACCGCAGAAGGTTCGGCCTACACAGTGTTGAATGTTGCCTCGCGCCACCGCCGGTGGCAGTGTCGGCCGACGGCGGCCCTGGCGGAGGTCGATACTCCTCATTTGCTTTGCAAGATTAACCCCACGAGTCCAGAAATATTCAGATTGCAAGTTGATGATCATCCACAGACGCCACTGCCCTTGAGCCTCGCCCTCAACCTGTTTCATGTATGCAAATGCAGTGGCGTCGGTGTCGGTCCCGCTGTAAAACCTGTAGAGGAGGACGGCCGCCACATAGGCCGCACTTCTGTTCCCAGCCTGGGCAGCGCGGTATATCTTGTCGAGGGGAGGACGCCGGCCGCGGTTCCTGCTGAAGATGTCGTCCATCCCGGCGAGGAAGCCGGCCACCGGGTTGCCGGCTGCAGCCAGGCTACGAACGAAGACGTCGTAGCTGTCGGGTTCGGCGTTCTGCATCGGCTCGACTGGAACCCGACCCAGTGCCAGGTGCCGACCGACGTCTCTGTCGTGGCAGGGGCCGAGCATGCTCTTGCAGGTGGCACGTAGGCTCCGAAGGTCCTCCATTGGCCGATTCGATGTTGCGCCGACTCGGCCAGCGATGATTGCTCGCAACTCAATCGGGAGTTCCGCGAGCGACCGGGGGTGCTTCCTCGATGCCATGGAAGGGAAGTCACACAGCGTAGAGCGTGAGATGTGGGCGGAGAGGGCACGGCGGCGGAGTGTGAGATGTGGGCGGAGAGGGCTTTCCAAGAATCGGCGGCGTCTTTCGAGTTTCCAATAACCAGCGGCGGCCTCTCAAGTAATTTCCAATGAAATTAACAACTGAACATCAGAACTGGCGTGTCGTGGCGTGGGTTCGAAGTGGTGTGTCGTGGCGTGGCTGGCCGCTGCGTGGCTGGGCGCGACCACTGCGGGGCCGTGGTCGGCCGCTGCGTGGCCGCTGCGTGGCCGTGGCCGGCCGCTGCTTGGCCACGGCTGGCCGTGGCTCGGGTGCGGCCGGCTGCGGCTGGGGGATGTGCCTGGGCACGGCCAGGCGTGGCTTGGTGTCATTTCATGTGGTGTGGTGGCAACATATAATACCAAAGTTTCCATTTGACATCATAATAAAGACTTGCCCATATATACCAAAGTAGTAGCAGTGTACTAGCATTGACTACATCACTGCATTACTAGATATACATACACAGATACTTGTTCTCAAAACCCAGAAATGCTACTTGTTACTATGGATTATAACATTACTATATAATTCTAACTATATATCATCTGGCACAAATTGGTAACCATGCTTGATCTCAAGCTGATTTGCAATCTCAAAAGACAGAAATGCATCCTTGGTGGCGTATTGCACCTGCCAGTCTTCCAAACACCTCGAACCCCATAGCCTGTGATTCACTCTTCTATCCTTGAACAGAGGTAGGTCTAGTACCACATTTCCAATCTTCTCCAGTGATGACCTGTAACCATTTTGGTACAGATTGCTGTACTTGTCATCAACCTCAGAAACAAGTAGTTGAAGGTCTTTCCAATTAGAAATCGTGATGCCACAGTCCTGCTCTAGGCGTTCAACATCATTCGAGATATGCGCTGCAACAAAGATGTGGCCTTCCTCGCTGAGAAACTTGCTCAGGACATCAGGTAGCTTGTAGTGGCATGGAGCACCTGGTAAATAAGGTAACACGGCCCGATGCACAATTGCAACAATGCGACCTTGTGCTCGCCACTGCGAAGCTCAATGCACTCGGTGTCCAATCCGACGAGCAAATGATCTGGAGGAGGGTTACCTTTGATTTCTTTGATGTACTCCGCCACTACTTCCATGTAGAAAGTGATTGTGGTCTTGAAGCTCGGGTACCGCTCCTTGAAGAATTCGACCTCGTGGACCGAAGTTGGGGCCGGCCCCGGATTCAGCGAACACCATGGACGGATGATGGTAGGGCACCATTCATCCTAGCCACTGCCTACTCGAACGTCGACAGCATCAGCAGCGGCGTCCCACACATCCATAGCGCGACGCTTGCGACCCTACAGTACCAATCCAAGAAAACAGAGTTCAGATCGAATCTTCATCAAACAGTTCAATCTCACTACAAAATGTACAAGCTGGCCGCGAAGGGCTGACCTGGAAATTGACGCGCTCTGCTGACGTGGCGGCGCTTGCTCCGCCTGCAGCACCTTGGTTGGTGTGGGGGCCGGCAGCAGCGGTTGCCCCGACTGCATTCCACTTCCTTTCAGGGGCGGTGCTGCCTTCCGCTGCCTCGCATCGGGTCATCACGGGTGCCAATCTTGCTTCAGAGCTAGGTGGCGTGGCAATGGCGTCCGAGATTGGAAGCTTGGCTGTCGTCGGCGATGGCAGAAGGCAAGAAAACCCCAGTTTTGATGGGACGGTTTGGGGGAATAGGGATGAAGCAATATTCTATGCTGTTTGTTCAACTTCGTCTATAAGCTAAAAGGAAGTGGGGACACAGCTTCATCAACACCACGAGCGCTCGTGCAGTCGTGCGGCTAACTGGTCCCACGCGTGGGGACGATGACGCAAATTGCTTCTGTTATCAAAAACCTTCAAAAATTGACAGAGTTTGAATATAGTTGCCAAAAGTTGTCAAATTAAAATTTCTTGAATACCAAACCTATAGAACTCGTCAAGGCCTACAATCTTTATTTAAGTCATTAATCCATTTGACAGAGTTTGAATAGGTCAAATTTCGAAATTCAAAAAATAATATCTACAATCGATATTTTTGAACACCAGATGATGTCAAATGGAAAAGTGGTGAATACCAGAGTTTCATATCTCAACAAGATATACGAACTTTATTTAGGTTGGATTTTCATTTGATAAAGTGGTACTACACATTGTTCATTAACCTAGGTTCACTCACATAGTTTAAGAAACTTGGTTGGGGACATGTCAATTTTGTACTACATGATAGTACCACTTCGTCAAATGAAAAACCGCCCAAAATAAACATTGTTCATCTTGATGAGCTATGAAACTTTGGTGTTCATCACTTTTCCATTTGACATCATCTAGTGTTTGAAAAAAATCAATTCTAGATATCAACTTTGAATTTCGAAAATTTGATGGTTCAAACTTTGTAATTTCGAATTGCACTGGACTCATGAGATAGATTTTTGTTTTCTAAGAATGTAGGGGAAAAAACCACCTGAGTTGGACATCATACGTGTAATATAAACATGTTTTAAGTTTTGATTATGAATCAAAATACAAAAATAAGTTCATCACTTGCCGACAGGTGGGACCCGCAAGTCAAACGCAAGGATGAAAAAGCACACGCGAGGTAGTCGTCTCCTCGATCGGTGGCACGCTCGTGGGTCGCATCCCTTTGGTTTGGGGTTTCTGTGTGGGCCCTTCGTGGTGGGCTCCATTTCTCAGCCGCTTGGGGTGGAAAACAATTGGTGTCAACCGCACCCTTTGTGTGCCTAGATGCCCCCGCCTGCCCTGATGTTTCGCTTCTTGTCTTGCCCCTTCCCAGGTGCCTCGCTACAATAGAAACCACCCACCACCGCCCAACTCCGATTACTTTCCAAACCTCCCCACCGCCGGACCCGCACGCCAAGATGGAGCCGGAGTCGTCCGCGGCGTCAAGGGTTTCTCGTCGTCATTCCTCGCCGAAGGCCGCATTGCCGGCATCCTCGACGAGCCGGGAGACGGGATCCTCGATGGGACCAGCGGCGGAGCGGTGATGCTGGGGTGGTTTCCTTGCCCCGATGTTCGCCGGGCTTCCGAGGAAGCAGACGCTGAATTAAAACACCATATTTAACTAAGTTCACAACATTGTTTAGCATATAATAAATTGATCTAAAAATGAATTCACAGGTTGCTCCATCGCCCATTGTTGACGGCTGTTAAGTGCCTACTTTAGCCATCAATATACTCATGAATAAGGGAGCATAAGGCATTTCTTACACGTATTTAGTTAAGAATAATGTAGTTCCACTTGTCCTTGGAGATTATTTGATTGCAGGAAAATAAGCAGGAAAAGAGTGACAAACTCACCTTCTATGGTCCATGCCACATCACCTCATCCTAGGTGGGCTGCCAACAAGGATGCCATGCATGCACACCTGCCAACTTGGGAGCCATGCATGCATGCCATGCAAGCAATCCAAGTGAAGCAACCCCCGACGAATCAGAGTGTGACACGTGGACATCACATGGATCCATGGGCCCACAAAGGCATGCAAACCACGCCGAAACAGGGTGGACACCGGGAACCGACCTAAGGACCCACAGGACAGCCACCAAGAGAAAGCACGAGCTAGGAGGGCCCACCAGGGGGTCGGCCGACCCCACAGGTCGGCCGAACCGACCTTGGCTCGGCTCCTCCTGTGCTTC
This sequence comes from Cenchrus fungigraminus, assembly GCA_036936925.1. Classification (NCBI taxonomy): domain Eukaryota; kingdom Viridiplantae; phylum Streptophyta; class Magnoliopsida; order Poales; family Poaceae; genus Cenchrus; species Cenchrus fungigraminus. The sequence continues at coordinate 239,857 of CM072769.1, forward strand.
CACGTGGTGTCTCCCCATTGGTCCTAGGAGCCATCCCCGGGGTGTTTGCATCCATTCCTCGCCAGTGCACGGGCCTATAAATAGAAGGAGAGGGGGTTCACTTATGAACCATCCACACTTGCAACACCTCTCTCACTTTTAGTCTCAAGGCTAGGAGGTAGGCTAGAGTAGTTCTAATTTAGGTTCCAATTCTACTTTGGGATCTAGGTATGAGTTCTCTTGTATCTTATTTCATTTGTATGACTTTGATCTACTTCAGTTATTTATCTATTTCATATAAAGTTGTGTTAGTATACATGAGTGATTTGTTCATGTGTTCTTCACCTGTTCATCATTTGGAGGCTCCTGTTCTTGATGAACAAGGCCTTTCGATCCACTTGACGGGTGACTTTCACATGTTTCTGGTGTTTGTTCATAAGTTAGAGGCTCGTGTTCTTCGCGAACACGACCCTTTGATCCAGTTGAACAGACATAGGAAAACACGAATCCGTTTGTGTACTTAACCTGGTTTGATCTAATTAGATGACATGATTGCATTGTATGAAGTCTGTGCTTAAGCTACGGTCCTCGGTGTAATTGGCTGGTTTATCTGGTGGCTTGACATGGGTCACAATAGCCCGGGCCGGTCAAGTCTGGCTAACAACGTAATCATGGTGCTTGGGTTGCGTAGCTACCTTACTTATGAGTTTATCCCACGGTTTGTCTTGGGGTAGGCCGCGGTAGTGCAGCCGTTGGTCCCTCTGAAATCCCCCACGTTCGGATAAGCTGTAGGAGTCTAAAATATAACAACCGGAGTTGTGCGGAAGCAACGCGGGAGGTTATCTCCCCGTGGTACCTAGGTGCTTAAGTCAATGTTCTTCAACGCTAGTGTATCTAACTCGTTCCTACCAGCTTTATGTGTGTAGTACATAAGAACCTAGAACTAACTCGTATGTCGCCTCCTATGCCTAGGACCCTTTAGAGAGAGAGTGAGTGTGTCTGTGATCAAACTACCCCCATTATCATATTTTACCCTTGCACTTGAGTGTCTGGTTTATTTCCATCTATGATCTATACTCATTGCAATAGAGTTGATCTTGTCATTCCGCCAATGCCTTCCTTGGATTCGATACCCTTTGGAATACTCCTTTGGGGAAATGCTACAATAGTACTTCCGTGCGCTTGCGGACTCCTATAACGTTAAGAATTACCAACCAGCATTTCTGGCGCTATTACTAGGATGGGTTGCAAACCTGTTCTTAGGTGATTGAGTTAAGAAATGTCAACAAGCATTTCTGGCGTTGTTGCCGGGGAAGGCTTAAGGATGACATATCAACACTTTGCATATGTTTATAATCATGATAGGAATAAAATAGTTCTCAATGCAGGCTAACTTGGATTGTCTACTTTGTCAATTGATGATGAAGACAGGTAGTGTATGACTGGTTTCGACTTGCCATCGAATTTTGCTGAAGATCCTGAGTCACTCGTATGGAAGGCACGAAATCATTTCGGCTCTCCTTCTCATGAACGTTCAGAAGTCGATCCAGCTTCCTTTGTGCCATCCGCATCAACTTCCATGGCCAACCCTGTCGAGAAGACTCTCCGCGAGTACTCCGCTCCCTCTGCTAACTAGGTGCCGACAGGCCCTGTGATCAACACTGGGAATGGAAACTTCGAGATCAAGACTGGCTTAATTATGATGGTACAGGCTAGCCCATTCTGTGGCAAGCCTAATGAAGACGCGAGCGCCCACCTGCAGCAGTTCCTGGAACTATGCAGTACCTTCACTATACGAGGAGTGGAGGAAGATGCTATTCGTCTGCGACTGTTTCTCATCTCCCTCTTGGGAAAGGCGAAGCAGTGGTTCTATGCTAACCGTGCAGAGATTAACACTTGGGCAAAGTGCTCTGCAGCATTCCTCGTGAAGTTCTTTCCATTGGGCAAAACCAATGTCCTTCGGGGGCGAATTTCAAGTTTCCAGCAGGCAGCAAATGAGACTATCCCAGAAGCTTGGGAGAGACTCCAGGAGTACATCCTGGCTTGTCCTCATCATGGGATGGACAACTGGCTTATTCTTCGGAGTTTCTATAATGAGCTGACTCCGACAGCCCGAGTCCATATTGATGCTGCAGCTGGAGGGGCTTTCTTCTCTATTACTATCACTGAAGCTACTACACTGATTGAGAAGATGGTTACCAATAAAGGGTGGAGTGATGATCAACTCTAGCCACGTCAAAGGGGTACACATACCGTCAAGGAAGCGGATATGTTGCACGCCAAGATGGACCTAATGATGAAGAGAATGGATGATCTAGCCAATGAGAAGGCTGCCATGGCCACCACTACTCAAGCTATGGATGCTCGCATGACTTGCAAAGTCTATGGTAATACTGGGCATTCAGGGAATTACTACCCTACTACTCAGGAGGATGTGATGTACATGAACGGCAACAACAATGGTTATCATCCACAAGGAGGTCAAACGTGGAATCAATCGCGCCCTTATTATCAAGGAGGTAATCAAGGTAATTCTTTCAACCCAAACCAACCTTCCTTGAAAGATCTAGTCTTTGGGCAAGCTAAGATTAATGAAGGCTTTAATAAGAAAACAGTTGCCTATGATAAGGCCTTTGAGAGCCTTAATGTTAAAATTGATAGCCTTTCGTCTACTCTTAAGAACCAGTTGAGCTTTAATAAGATGATAGAAACCCAGTTGGCTCAATTAGCTGCTTTGGTTCCCTTTGTTGAAGACGGGAAGATTCCGGGGCAACCCGTGTCCTCTTGTGAAAATGTTTGTATAGTGTCCACCAGATGGGGTAAGCATTCTGGGTGGGCACAAACCACTGACTATGCAGGGAAGCCTATACAGCAGGTACTTGACCCATGGGAATCTTCAACAATCACACACAAGAAAGATCCTGGTTATCCGGTTATCACCTGCAAGATATATTACCAGAAGATTAAGCATGCTCTCTGTGACCTTGGTGCAAGTGTTAACCTTATGTCCAAGGCCATGTTTGAACAATTGGGGTATCCAGCTCTAACTCCAACTGCGACGGCCGTCCAACTTGCTGATGCATCGATCCGACATCCAGAGGGGATAGTAGAGAACTTATTGGTATTCATCCAAGGTTCATGCATCTTTGCGGATTTCGTGGTCCTTGATATGCAAGATGATGAGGGAATGCCTCTCATTCTTGGGAGACCGTTCCTGAGTGACACCAAAGCAAGGATCAATGTGGGAGCCCTAACGATCCAATTCCGCATTGGGAAGAGGAACTTGATGTTCCGATTTCAGGCAACAAAAGAGAAATGCTATACACTGCAGGGCAAAAATGAGCAATCAGGGGCATGGACGGAGCCAGAGCCCCCGCGACTTCCCACCACTCCAACAAAGCCTAAGAAAGCAAGAAGGGTGTGGTGGGAAATACAGAAGTCATCTCCATCAATTTCTCGGGAATGGGGTGACGAGTGGAATTGATCGCCGAGAAAAGTCTCGCTCTGAGACTTAAAAAGATGAGTCCTTTTTGCCAAAAGGTAAAATTTGTATTTATCTCATATTTCCTTTCCAAAAATTTATTTGATTTTTCCAAATGCATATTTGAATTTTTCCAACCTTGCATCTGCATGCTAGATTTTTTCTAGCAAATTTCCCTTTTCAAATAAAATTCTGAAAATAAATCCTTGAGTGGAAAGTCATAGAAAAATCTTTCGAGCAACATTTTGGGCGAGTCTGGACCTAGACATCTGGGCAGGACATCAGGTAGCCGTTAGAGAGCCGTTGCAAAAAGCTGGAAGCAGGCGGGCCCGGCAGGGGGTCGACCGACCCCAGGGGTCGGCTGACCCAGGCCAACGGTCAAGTGGGCCCCGCCTCTACCAACGGCTCCTAGCCGTTGCCCTTGTCCTCTACCCCGGTGCCTGTCTTGGTTGCCTATAAATAGAAGGGGGATTGAGGGGTTTCTTCACCCATTCACTCATTTCCATCACCCTCTCTCCCTCTTTGCTCTTGCTCTTTGGTTTTCTTGGATTTCTTGCTCAAGGTTGAAGTGTCAAGCACTCTCTCCAAATTGTCACTGAATATTGAGTATTGGTGGAGCAAGCTCGGTAAGGATTTCATTTCGATTTCACTAACCCATCACCGAGTTGCTCGTGTTGTCCCATTGTTGTGCAAGTTGAGTTGGATTGCCGGTGCGTACCGGAAGGTGACCCGCTCACGCCGTTCTAGAGACAGAGAGGGCTCGTCTCACCACTCCGGAGCTACACCAAGTCCAATGTCAACCGACCGTGAAGAAGAGGAAGAGGAGGAGCTACCTACGCCACGAGCCGAAGGGGTGATCAACACCGATGCCGCCTTCATTGACTTAAGGGACGATCGAGAGAGACAGGCCTAAGCTCTCATCAAGGATCGAGTCTTCGCCAACACCAAGGAGTTCAACTCGGCCCTTCTCAAGAAAACAGGTATGGACTCCGAGTTCGATTCCATTTGGCATGCTCTTGGTTGGGAGAACTTTGTTCCGGTGTGGGAGATCGATTCTAGGCCTCTCACCATCCAGTTCCTCTGTACTCTTTGGGAGGATGAGACCGGTATTATGTTTCGTTTCCATGGAATGTCGTAACGAGTCTCATGGCATGATCTTAGTCGTGCTCTCGGTTTTCATCGTCGTTGTGCTATTTCTCTCGATCAAGCTTGCAACGATTTTATTCGAGATAGTTTTTGGGAAGAGATTTCTGGTCAGCCTGTCCATGGCAAGTTAGCACCTCGGTGCAACGATATCATGCATGCTACTCTCCGACTGTGGCACAAGTGGCTCGCCATCACTCTCTTTCCAAGGGATGATGTTCGAACCGTGCGCACAGACGAGATGAGGATATTATATGCCGCGGTCAGACGGATCAAAATCGCCCTAGTGCAAGCTATGATTTGGTAGTGGTTGACAAATTTTAGGATGACGGGTTCTATTGAGTGTACATCTCTGATCACACGTATCATTACGAGTCTTGGGATTACACAAGGGGCTAACGTTCCCTACATTGAATCTCCCCGGGCCATGATAGATGAGGCATATCTGATTCAAGGACATACTCTTAAAAAGGGCCCAGATGATTCCTTGGCTTTCTTTTACCCTGGCCACGCAAACCAGATTCGGTTACCTAACTCGGATTTCCATTTGTACGACCAAGGGCCACTGACCGTTCCTCTTGTGGAACCTCGTCATTCTAGTGTTTCTGGAGACAGGGTCACTAGGAGTGCAGCGAGGAGGGGCAGCGACAGCACAGCAACCACCACAACCACCACCGCAACCGTCACCTCAGCCACAACCTCAGTCTACACCACCGCTGTCTAGCGCATGGGCCTCGGCCGGGTACATGTTTGGAGTTACACCCGGATATGCCCCTGGTTGGGACCAACCCATGAGTCAGCCAGGTGTGAGTATCTCGACCTAGGCTAGTGCAGGGAGTGGCGAGTGGGTTTAGCCCACCGGTGCTACCTACAGGGACTCATCCTCATCGTCCGGGTTGTGCTCGTCATCTCGTGGGGCCACCCTCACTCAGCAGATGAGCGAGCGCAACATCCGTGTCGGTAACATGGAGGAGACGATGCACTGTTGATGGCTGTTAAGTGCTACTTTTACACCGTCAATACCTGCATAATATAATGGTAAAAGGACCATCAACACTAGAATAGGGCTTGATACTTATGATTTCCACAAGTGTTGGTGTTTCTAGCTTTTGTTGCAGGACGCACCGAAATACGTGTTAAATGACACAGTTGAGAGCAAGTGCACCAATGACATAGATATGGCATCATCATAAACAATCACAAATGCCAAATTGGTCTACACCACTGCGATGGGCTCGTCGAGATGATCGAAATGGATATATCATTTGCCTACTTTGGAGTTCGGATGAAAGAGATATGCACAAGATAACATGTGGGCCCGGTGGGACCCACACCAAGCCACATGGCGACGTGCTGTCACACATGAGTCCACATGTCCATGACACATCATCGATCCAAACAAACACACTCTTGACCAATCAGGAGCTAGTACGCGGATCTAAGGGCCCACAACCACGAGATAAATGGATAAAAATACCGCATACACCCCCATACCCACCTTGGGACCCACCTAGTAGTCACCTGGACGAAATTAACACGTCACCCGGGGGTCGGCTGACCCCCCAGGTCACCCGACCCCATTCTGCGGCCTCTCATGTCGCCCTTCCATGTGTCGGCTTGTCATGAAGAGGCAAAGGCGGTTCTAGGTGTGTGCCCGAATATTTCTTCAGTATCCTGCCAGAAAGCTCCTTCTCTTGTAAGCTACTTGGCCTCCACTCCTCTTTGCAACATGTCACCACCATATTGGTGGCGCCCAAGGCAGCCAAGGGAGCTCCTCCTACCCCCCTTTGCCTATAAATATGAGGAGAGGGGGCTAGAATAGAGACACATCCCATTCTCCTCCTCCTCTTTAGAAACACTTGTTTCCTCCCCCATGTGATCTCTCATGGATCAAATGAGTTGATCCATGTGGGTGAGAGTAGTTGCTAGGTAGAGTGTGGTGTTGGTGAGGGTGTCATGTTCTTCAATTAGAGCAAAGTAAGTATTCTTGTATTTTCCAATTAGACTCAAGTGTTATTCATGCATGAGTGATATGTTCTTGAGTTCTTCATTCGTTCATCATTTAGAGGCTCGTGTTCTTCATGAACGCGCTTCCTCAATTTAGTTGACGAACAAGTTACTCACGCTTTTGTGTTTGTTCATAAGTTAGAGGCTCGTGTTCTTCACGAACACGACCCTTTGATATTTTATTACAAGTGCATAAGTCTGCATTCTATTGTGTGAATTATCCTGTAGATCTTGTTGGAGTACATTAATATGTTGGCATTCGTTCTTCCTATCATTTGTGTGATCCTGTGGTAAGTGAGATTAGCTCGAAGCTCGTGGGTTCGTCGCTCTGTATTTGTACGGGGTGCTATAGTGTTACTACGAGAGCTCAGACGTAGTCATGCTATAGTAGTAATCGGTGGTGTAGACGTGGTGTCTAGACTACGGGTTATCCTTCGTTTGCCCTGTATCCCACGGTTTGTCTTGGGGTAGGCTGCGGTAGTGACAGCCGTTGGACCCTCTGAAATCCCCCACGTTCGGATACAGCCTGTAGGCAACCATTTGCCGTGAACCAACTGTTATAGCCAGGAGGGGCCGGTGTCCGAAGCGAGCATAATTGCCTGCTCTTCTCCTCTGGGATCAGTATTCATAGGAAGCGCCTCATCATCTCTCAACCTTAGCTAGGGGCTTGGTGTCCTTGGACCGTTTGTCTAGGATAGAAGGGAGTGCACACCGTTCCTTGGATTCGATACCCTTGGGAATACTCCTGAGGTGAAGTGCTACAGTGGTATTTCCGTGCGCTTGCGGAATCTTTCATACCCGTCGGTATACCCAGGTGGATCTTACGCTCCCACTAGGTGTACAACTAGTGGTGTGGTTAAGAAATACCAACAAGCATTTCTGGTGCCGTTGCCGGGGAACGGTTGCTGTATCTATCTTCGAACCTAGTGGTCCTCGTATCTTTTGTTTTTCCTTTTTGTTCTACCTATACCCCCGTTACCCATCGAGATATCCTTTTTGTTTCTTTCCTTCTACCTTTACCCCCATTCCCATGGAGAAGCTTTCCTGCAATAGCATCCCTACCCTTAGGGGCGAGTTCGTCTTAGAGAAACCATGAACTTCTTCATCTAGCTGCGAGCTTCGTCTCGGCTTTATAGCCATGGTTCGGAATCGACTTTTCTCTGGTGCCATCAGTCATGATCCCCATGATCATTTAAAGGAGTTCGAAGAACTGTGTTCGTGCTTGGTAATCCCAGGTATGACATAGGATACTTTGAGGTGGAAGTTGTTCCCTTTTTCTCTTGAAGACAGAGCGGAACAATGGTACACCCGCACGATAGAGAGTGTAGACAATTGGGAAGAACTACGAGATGACTTTTGTTACTCGTTCTCCCCTTTTGAACACTTAGATTCACTACCGTGTGAATTCTGTGAATTCAAGCAACTAGAGTGCGAGTCTATAGGTGCAGCTTGGGCTAGGTTCTCACACCTGTTGGAGCTTAACTCAGACTTGTCTATACCTAATAATTTATCCTTGAACATCTTTCACGGGTTGATAGACATAGAATCTGCATTGAGCTCGACCTTGTAGCTGGGGGTTCATTCAGAACCCAAACTCCAACAAAAAGAAGAGAGATCCTAGAATACATCTTAGAAACCTCTTCTTCCTATCCCAGATACAATGAACTCCACCAAGAATCAGAGTCGATCCAAGAGAGTCTCTTGATAGACGAATTTGAGCTTTCACCTTGCACATCCAATGGTTCGTCTAGAGAGCCTTCTCCCGAACCACGTACCCCAAAGGGAGAAGAAATTCAACCTTTGGAGTTCTCTTCTCGATTTGAGTGTGATCCTTCTCGGAACATCAAAAATACCTCAGATCATTCTTGGCACGAGGAGCCTACGACATCGTTGGACTTTGATGAGATTCTCGATGATGTTTGGAATCATGGGGCAATAGTGTATCGGTCGCCTTGGAAATCAGAGCCTGTTTCCGAAGCAATTCGGGTCAGCTCGACTTCCCCGACCATCCATTGCTCCATGAGAGGAAACACCGTAGATGCTGTTCATGACCCTGCTGCTGGAGTTTGCATCATATCCGAGTACCTTTTGGACACTCTGGTGGGTGACTGTTGGTGTTTCTTAACATCACCACTAGTTGTACACCTAGAGGGAACGTATAAGAGCAATCGGGTATACCGCAAGCGCATGGAAATACCGCTGTAGCACTTCCCCAAAGGAGTATTCCAAAGGGTATCGAATCCAAGGAACGATGTGCACTACCTTCTATCCTAGATGAACGGTCCAAGGACACCAAGCCCCTAGCTAAGGTTGAGAGATGATGAGGCGCTTCCTATGAATACTGATCCCAGAGGAGAAGAGCAGGCAATTATCCTCGCTTCGGACACCGGCCCCTCCTAGCTATAACAGTTGGTTCACGGCAAATGGTTGCCTACACGCTGTATCCGAACGTGGGGGATTTTAGAGGGTCCAACAGCTGTCACTACCGCGGCCTACCCCAAGACAAACCGTGGGATACAGGGCATCCGAAGGATAACCTGTAGTCTAGACACCACGTCTACAGCACCGATTACTACTATAGCACGGCTACGTCTGAGCTCCCGTAGAAACACTATAGCACTCCGTATAAATATGGAGCGACGAACCCGCGAGCGTCGAGCTAATCTCACTTACCACAGGATCACACAGATGATAGGAAGAATGAATGCCAGTGTTTTAATGTACTCCAACAAGATCTAACGAGATAATGCACACGAACGGAATGCAAACTTATGCACTTGTAACAAAAGATCAAAGGGTCGTGTTCGTGAAGAACACGAGCCTCTAACTTATGAACAAACACAAAAGCGTGAGTAACTTGTTCGTCAACTAGATCGAGGAAGCGTGTTCATGAAGAACACGGGCCTCTAAATGATGAACAAATGAAGAACTCAAGAACATATCACTCATGCATGAATAACACTTTAGTATAATTGGAAAATACAAGAATACTTACTTTGCTCTAATTGAAGAACATGACACCCTCACCAACACCACACTCTACCTAGCACCTACTCTCACCTACATGGATCAACTCATTTGATCCATGAGAGATCACATGAGGGAGGAAACAAGTGTTTCTAAAGAGGAGGAGAATGGGATGTGTCTCTATTCTAGCCCCCTCTCCTCATATTTATAGGCCAAGGGAGGTAGGAGGCTTGTGCAGCTGCCTTGGGCGCAGCAAATGATGTGCTGACACGTGGCACTCAAGAACCGGGCGGAACCGGAGCATCCGAGGCACGAACCAGCAGTATAGGATGCTGAACCGGTGGCAAAAAGGCGAACCGGGGAAAACCAGCGAACCACGCCGGGCGAACCGCGCGCAAGCCGACAACGCCTCCCCGCACTAGTCCCGCGCGCGACACGCGTCCCGCCGCCTGCTCCTTCCTGCGCAAGGTGAATGCGCGCGCAGCGCGGGGTCAACTGGGCCGCGGGCAGCCGGTAGGGTGCCGACGCGTGGCTGGGTAGGGGACGATCCCGCCGCCCGCTCTGCCAGCGCCGAGATCCGCTGCAGCGGCTGCTGGCCAACTACGTGCTGCCACGTCACTCGCGGGTCTGATTCCCATGCGCCGTCACTGATCCGCCGCAGCAGATGGCAGCCAATGGTGTCCTGCCACATGGCCTCCGCAGGTGCATGCCTCGCAGTTACGTGCCAGGCGCTGCAGCGCGGGCCCCATGCTGACGTCAGCACTGCATCACCTTTTGTCCTTTTCTTATCTTGCACATACGAACTCCGATGTAGGCATATAATATGTCCATTTTGATCATCTCGACGAGCCCGTCGCAATGGTGTAGTCCAAATTGTCATTTGAGGTTCTTTATGATGATGTACTTTAATAGCCATTGGACTTCTTACTCTCAATTGTACCGTTTGGCACGCATTTCAGTGCATCCTGCAACAAAAGCTAGAAACACCAACACTTGTGGAAATCATCAGTATCAAGCCCTATTCTAGTGTTGATGATCCTTTTACCATTATATTATGCAGGTATTGACGGTGTAAAAGTGGCACTTAACAGCCGTCAACAACTCCCCACACTTGAACTTCATGTGTCCATATTTTTTTTCGATAGCCATGTCTCTTGTTTAACAAAAGCTAGGAGGGAGAGATCAACACATATGGAGTCTTATTTTCACGGAATGGATGAATGATACAATGCTAACTTCCAGTGTAGAAGCATAGCAAGGGGGAAATGGGGGAGTGCACATGATCTTGATCATGAAAGCATAAAAAGACTTCTCGCAAGGGTCACAGAATTTGACAAAGCTCAATGCAATAACAAGCAGCATATGAGTATAAGGTTTTCAACTATGAACATCATATGGCTTTGGTAGGACAGTGGCATATCAAAGAGGAGCTTTGCAAAGGGTTTTATGATTTTTCAAATAAAATTCCCAAGCACTCAAACATAAAGAGCGAAGATCATATCATCAAACCATATCACAAACGTCAACTACTTAGATAAGCATGAGTTCCCTAATGATATTTGTTCACAAGTATCAAGATAATGAGTAAGGAATAAAACATATGCAAGCCAACCACAGGAATCATATAGAGCAAGCAGAGCACCATTATTAGAGTTTGATTTACTGGATAAGAATTGAAGATCATTCAAACTCATAGGTCGAGAGTGAGGTGAAGGGTGCACATACCATCGCTTCTGAAGGATAAGGGATCAAGGAAGACCAGTGGTGATTGGCTGACCTGTGGGGTAGCCGGCTCACTCTAGTTTACCTTGTCCTTGTCATGAAGGCATAATCGTTGTCGTGCAGCCCTTTGTGTGGGAGTTCTTGAGTGGATATGTCAATGATGAGCTTGAGAGAACTCCCCCACACTGGTGCTTGTACTAGTGCTATTCTTCAAGCAAAAGTGGAAACAAAAGACGGACTCTACTGGTTCGAGAACCATAGAGCCTTTATTCAAAAGCAAATATTTTTGTTGCTTTTTTTTATTGTCACCATGTCATTTACTCAAGCAGGGTTAGACCAACATTACACTTCATACACAAAGGGGAATATACTTACCTTGGACCTTTTGTGAGGTCATATGTTCCTCCTTTGTATGTTGTGCAACATAACTCTAACACCTTAACTTACCTTCCCATATGAATCTAGCTTAATGACTTACCCATTTGGAATTGATGATTTCCTGAAAGGGTTAGTCTGCATACATGCATCCAATATCCATGAAAGTATAACTCTAAGGTTCACCAATCAAAACTCGACACCATGTCTTGCTTTGACTGAAGAAGACAGTTTTAACCTAAGCACCATGCTTAATCTAAAATAGTCTATGAATGCGTGCGTACGACAACGCTCAAACCAGAGCATATGAACAAAGATAAAGGAAGCATGGAAGCAGGATCAAGCTATTTATCAAAAAAGGAACATAAGCATGAGCATAGGATGGTGAACCTCGGGCAACCTCCCGGAAGGGCTTTGTTTAATGTCAAAAGCAGGACTTACCTAGCTAGTGGGCAAGATGAAAGAGCTGACATCATTGCCACACCAGGATAAGATTTGGTAGAGGCAGAACTTTACTCAGGATGCTCACATACCTCCCCCACACTTGAAGTTTGCATTGCTAGGCAACAAAACTCAAGTGTATGGTGATCGAGCTTCCTTTTGTAAATGTTACCTTACCAAAGCTTATCTAGGTGTTGCAGCTGATGTGGCTCACATGTTCGTAGGCATCATCTATCCATCTTTCTTTTCAATCTCCACATGAAGGGTTAGTGACCAAAAATTACCCGAAGGATGACTTATCCTAAAAACATGCTCTTACTTTTATTCGAAAGGGAAATGAAACCTATGCTAATCCAGGCTATCTCCTGGTAGTGCTTTGTTTATTTATTGGTCACTAGGATCGTGCCCGTGCGTTGCTACGGGCAGCAAAAGATTAATACAGCAATACATAAAGCATGGGTCTGATCCCATGAGATAATGAACACATCACAAAACTGACTAATTTCATAGAGAAAACTTATAAGTTTCTTCTCAAACCGATATTATAAACACATCACAATATGATTAGTTTTCATAGAAACAAAATAGAAGTGCCAGCGATGCCATAGTGAAAAGGATGTGCAGTTCGTTGTGTTCCATTTGACAAACATGAGAGTTTTCAGATTTCCGAATTGCATGGCATTGTGTGCCTCTAACCAATCCAATTAATCTAGCCAGGGACCTGTCAACTGTCATCATCTCCTCGCTGCACCTAAATGGATGGTGTTCGGCTGAAGGGGAGGTGGATATATCAGACAATACCACAAATTATGGTTGTGGCTATATTTTAGAATTTGGTTGATGCTTAGTTAGCATACGAAGATAAATTCAGATAATATCTGAGTTTTCAGATATCTGAATCTGAATGGAAATGCATGTGCCTAGTGAGAGCATAATGTTGGGCAGAAAAGGGACACAAAATTGATGTGAAAATTCATCGAACCACATGCTGTTCAGATAATATCTGAGTTTTCAGATATCTGAATCTGAATGGAAATGCATGTGCCTAGTGAGAGCATAATGTTGGGCAGAAAAGGGACACAAAATCGATGTGAAAATTCATCGAACCACATGGATTATGCACATATACATCTACCATGTTGGTGTGTGTAGAGAACCACCAAGAGTTAATGAAATAAGGGATTTGTTGCTAGCTGATCAACCACCTGTATTCAGAGTAAAAAAGAGTGAATCAAAGCAATATAGTCATAGTATTGCCTAAGTTAAGCAAGTGTGGGATTAATAAATCTCTTGAAAGATATAAATGAGAGAAATAGAGTGATGATCTGATTGTCAATCTGAAAATTATGATGTTGGAAAAAATACTCGAGTTTCTTATTGGCAACCATGAATTCTAATGCATGATCTTAAAGAAAATAGTATATTCACAATGCTACTTTTGGATCTGCTGAGTGTAAAAAAAAATGTGTATCTCATCCTCAAATAGCATTGCTCAATTCAATTGACCTTTGTTAGTAAATTTATAACAAGCAATTGATAATCATTATGCTTGCCAGGTAGCAAGTTGTTGTTCAAAAGTTCTTGAACAATATGCACTGAAGGTTTCTAATTTCCTTTTCATCACAGCTGCATCATCATCCATAGCTGAAATGTGCTGGTTGTTCTTCAACTACTGATCAAAGTAAATCAAATGAAACAAGAAAAATGAACCATGAATGATAAAAATAAAAAATGGAACCATGAGTTCTAATCTAAAAATAAAATGCAGAATCTTTATTGAATGGCTATCACCTATCACTTATGCTCGGTGATCACAAAACGATCTAGCATGACCACCAGTACAGCAAGCCAGTTTCAAATTATAAAAAGCAACCTCAGTACATATCCAATAGCATGCTAAATAAACGCAGTACCTTCAAGTCTTGTTGATCATGGTGGTGAATACAGAAAATTCTTACCCGGCATCAGATTTGACTAATTAAAAACAGATGTGCAGAATTGTGTATGCGAAACAAAGGACTGCATCCTCAATTACTACACATGGACTGAATGAGGGAAATGGTGTAGGTGGCATGTGCTCTGCTATGTTACTGCCCCAGCACTTCCTTTCTAATCTTTTGATTTTCTTCCTGTACATTACTGTTATCAGAACTGCATGTTTGGCCTACATGCACTAATTACTGTCTTGTTTTCAATAGTAAAACAACCATATTCTCAGAGAATATTATGGAAAGAATTTCCTAAGATGAGTATTTATGCTCATTAAAGACACATAAAGTACAGGAAAATGAACAAGCATGATCATACAATTTTTTTAGAGTAAATGAAATGATCATCTAGAATAAAAAAACACTAAACTTGTACACTGAAGTTCACAGGCATTGTTTTGGTGATCTAACATTGTATATCATAGTTTACAGGCATCGTTATAGTGATCTAAAGGAATTAATAAAGAATAAAAAGAACACGAGAAAATATTCTGCTTACCTTCCTGGCCTTCCTATTGTTCTTTTGTCTCTGGAGAAAACAATTGTTTTACATGCTAAGCACTAAGCAAATTGTGTGTGCAGTATGGTTTCAAGGAAGTTTTAAAGGAGGGTAATGCAAACTGATTGGATGTGCAAAAGGTCGGCAGAAAAAGCTTGTTCTGATATACTACATAATGGATCAAGAAATATCCTGTGTTTGCAGTATGGTTTCAAGGATGTTTTAAAGGAGGGCAAACAAAATAGCACAACAGTAATAAGGAAAACTCTGCTAATACACAATTACACATGCTACAATGTGGACCCTATGTCAAGTACCACATCTATCTTGGCCGAAAATATAATCATGCTAGCATTTACCATGACAACAACGAATCTTTCAGGAGCAGTCTCTGGTCCAACATGAGTTTCTGCGATTGAAAACAACCACACAAATTAATTTGGATGCAATCAGAGGAAATAACTCCAAGATAGATGGTATGGATAAGGGTTAACTTCAAATCTGTTGTATAAGATAAAGCATCAAACCTGGGTAGCTTGATTCAGCAGATGCTTAGTGAATGTTGTTTTCCCTATAGAATATTGACCCAAGAGTATAAGCATTGGCTTTGCATCAAAATCACTGCATGTCTGGAAAATGGTAGAAGCAATGTGGTGACATATAAGTAATGACATTATCACACATAAAACATACAGTGGGGAAGTAAAATCGGTGAATGTGTATGCAACTTCCAAAGGCTTCATTTTTTTAAGATATACTTTTTTAAGCCATGAATTACAGAGGTAAGAGCAGTTAGAGGCATCTGCACCTGCATAGTGCCAAATGAAATGTAAAATCAGTCAATTGCTGAGTACCTGAAGCACAATGCTCCACATATAACAAACAACAAACAAAATGGCTTGCGCTGTAATGAAAAGAAAGCTGAAAACAATGTCCACTGATTTTGTACAAGATTTTACAAATCAACATGCTAATGCAATACTTTTCGTGCTGATTTGGAACCAAACCAGTGTTAAATGGAAGAATCTTGGACCTGAGGTGGTGCCTCAAGAACAGATATAGGTAGCATCAATGGCGATGCACTAACATGATTTATAACCAAAGGGGAAACACAATCATGAACTGTGACAGTGCCTCAAAGATGTACCTGGAGGATCTCTGGACAGCGACTCCGGTGGTTGCGGCTGTAGAATTGCAAAATAAAGTACAAACAGTCACACCATGTCAGTAAACTGCAGATTTGTTACTGATCAAACAGACTCCACACCTAACTCAGATATTAGTTCAATCATAGAGATAAATCGATTTCTAGGGTTCGGATCACTCACCTCAACCTCATTGCAGTCCACAACCCACGACGTTCCTACTGGAGTACAAGAATAGATCAGCGCGGATCGAAAAAGGGAGGAACGGAGGAGAAGGGGGACCTGGAGATTACCACGGCGAGAGGCCAACAGTAGTGGCTGTGGAAGAGGGTGGGTGCAGGAGATCGGCGGCGGCGTCCTCCACATCCACATGCAACGTCTTCCTCTCCGCATTGCGGCGGCAAACGCGGGCACCAAGGTGATCCAATCGGCGTCGCGAAGGGCTTTGCGGCGGCGGATGCGGGACGATTCAGGCGACATCAGCGGCTGATGCGAAGCGAGCAGGACGCAAGGGAGGTGAGGAAAATGGAATAGACGCATAGGGAGGAGGGGCGTGCGGCATGGATCGCAGTGCGGCGGCAGCGGAGGCAGAGGCGGCGATGGGGGTTCTGAGGGCACGACGCGATGGGCCTGATGTGTGTGTTGGGAGGGGGAGGCGGTGGGGGTGGCGGCGCGCGGGGGAGGCGGCGTGCGCAGATGGCCGGATTGGCAGCTGGAGATTTGGTAGAAAAATGGAAAGGCTGGGGAAGGGAGGCTGAGCGGGGGAGCGGACGCACGGAGAGGGGGGCGGACGCACGGGAGAGCTGAAGAAAGTACTAACGGATTTTTTTCTCCACTTCATACTTTTTAGGAGTAGAGATAAGCTCGACCATGGGAACTTCATCTTGCAGCTATCGTTGATGGTGCCATTCCCGTCTCACCACCAATCCTTGTTGTATCACTGAAGCTTTAGCTGCAAGGTTAGTGGCACAGCGCACACACGAAATCTGATATGTTTATGATAGACATATGCATCCACAATCAACCTTCTAAACATTCTACAAAAGAGGACCATAAGGTGATTGCAGCCCTCACGTGTGCTCAGCGCACTAAGCAAGTCTGACTCTGGAGGGACATGATGCGAGCATGGTCTGTATGGTAGATCAAGAATGAAGCTACCATGCTTGTGTGTGGAATCCTTTCCTCCGGACTCCAGAGTCAGTGCCTCGAAAGGTTCCATGGCCCATGAAGTCTCCATCTCAAGAGAGTCGTGGAGGCTCGATGTTGACTCTCGACCATGATCGAAAGCAACATGATACGGGCCAGCGGGAAGAGGCTGAAACTCGGTCGAGAGCGGTGACGATCGTTCGCCTTCACAAAGGTGAAGAGAGTCTCCCGAGTCATCCTCATGAGGAGTAGAAAGCTCTACACCCTTAATGAGAGCAAGCTTGAATGACACGAACGGAGATATACTCATCGTCTTCTCGAGCAGGTTTCGCTGGGGAAGAGGCTTTGCCATAGGTTGTCCCGGACAAGGGGTAGCAGTGGCAGAAGCGACTCCCCGAAGCTTATCATCTAGGCTCCATAAAGATGTATGAAAGAGCTGCTCTAACAGGGAGCCTAGGAGAAGATCAAGATCAAGGACATCGAAGATGTGAAAGTCTAAACTAGCCTCGATCCCGTCTATGGTGAGCGGCACAGCACTTGTGATCCCCCGACATTCAAGAACATGTCCAAAGGGACAAGTCTTGAGGAGCATGTCCGATGGTGCTAGCGAAACTTTGCCTAAAAGAGTTTCTGCTAAGTGCCATGGCAAAATGTTAACCTCCATGATGGGGTTACAATGGGCCTCTACGACAGTGCCTCTAATAGAGCAAGGAACAACCAGAGAAGGTGAACTATTCCAAGTTGCCTTGGAAAATCGTGTCACTCCCTCTGACCATTCCTCCCTCTTGGCCTCCTCAGGATATGCTTCATCAGGAGGGTCAGGAGGTGGAGGAGGCATCGCAGGCCTAAGGGAAGGTTCTATCAAAAGATTTCTAGAATGATCGGTGTGGACAGAACAAGGTTCCTCCCCTGACTGGGCATCGAAAGAATTCGAGGTGTCTGAAGGATTTCTAGATGGGTCATCCTCGAATTTGCAAGTGAACACCGAAGGTTGAATTAATTTTCCTTTGGTGCCCGGGGTTCAAGAGAGGGCTCAACAGACAAGTCTTGGGATTCGGAAGATGAAGACTCTGACTTAGATGTTGAGGGACCCTCATGGCTCGACTCGGATTCTTGGTTGGGTTTGTTGTGATCAATAGGGACAGAAGAGTTTTCTAAGAGGGAATCTAAGATCTCTCTTCCTTCCCTTGGAGTTTTTTCCACAAACAAACCTCCAGTGATAACGTCTAGATCGAGGGCAGAATCCATGTCTATACCCATACAAAAGATGTACAATGACACATCGATGGGTAAAGATGGACCAGGTGTCGACACCAAAAGGTGTAGGAACCTAGCCCATGCCGCTCCTAGGGACTCCTCTAATTTCTCGAAATCGAGGATACTTATTGGAAGAGAAGCTACACGAGTGTACCATTGCTCCGTCCTCTCCATGAGAGAGAACTAGTGGCAAAAGTTATCTCAGAGTTCTCCCCAACCACCGTTCACACTTTCTATAGTGTGGGCATACCATTGTTCCGCCTCTCCTATGAGGGAGAAAGGAAACAACTTCCACCTCACAGTGTCCTGTGTCATGCCTGGCATAGCCAAACTAGAGCACAGTTCCTCAAATTCCTCCAAATGGAGGTAGGGGTCTTCATTGATTGCTCCAAAGAATGGTCGATCTTGAACCGTGGCTAAAAAGCCAGGGGGAGTTCATAGCCGGATGATGATGACTCTTCGAACGCACCCCTTGAGGTAGAGAAGTTTTGAAAGGAATGCATCTCAAAGGGTAACAGGGGTAAAGGTAGAAGAAAAGAAACAAAAAGGATATCTGATGGGTAACGGGGGTGAAGGTAGAAGAAAAAGGAAAAACAAAAGATACGAGGATCACTAGGTTCGAAGATAGATACAGCAACCGTTCCTCGGCAACGGCGCCAGAAATGCTTGTTGGCGTTTCTTAACGTCACCACTAGTTGTACACCTAGAGGGAACGTATAAGAGCAACCGGGTATACCGCAAGCGCACGGAAATACCGTTGTAGCACTTCCCCAAAGGAGTATTCCAAAGGGTATCGAATCCAAGGAACGATGTGCACTACCTTCTATCCTGGATGAACGGTCCAAGGACACCAAGTCCCTAGCTAAGGTTGAGAGATGATGAGGTGCTTCCTATGAATACTGATCCCAGAGGAGAAGAGTAGGTAATTATGCTCGCTTCGGACACCGGCCCCTCCTGGCTATAACAGTTGGTTCACGGCAAATGGTTGCCTACATGCTGTATCCGAACGTGGGGGATTTCAGAGGGTCCAACGGTTGTCACTACCATGGCCTACCCCAAGATAAACCGTGGGATACAGGGCATTCGAAGGATAACCCGTAGTCTAGACACCACATCTACACCACTGATTACTACTATAGCACGGCTACGTCTGAGCTCCCGTAGAAACACTATAGCACTCCGTATAAATACGGAGCGATGAACCCGTGAGCGTCGAGCTAACCTCACTTACCACAGGATCACGTAGATGATAGGAAGAATGAAAGCCAGCGTATTAATGTACTCCAACAAGATCTAATGAGATAATGCACATGAACGGAATGCAAACTTATGCAGTTGTAACAAACGATCAAAGGGTCGTGTTCGTGAAGAACACGACCCTCTAACTTATGAACAAACACAAAAGCGTGAGTAACTTGTTCATCAACTAGATCGAGGAAGCGTGTTCATGAAGAACACGGGCCTCTAAATGATGAACGAACGAAGAACTCAAGAACATATCACTCATGCATGAATAACACTTTAGTCTAATTGGAAAATACAAGAATACTTACTTTGCTCTAATTGAAGAACATGACACCCTCACCAACACCACACTCTACCTAGCACCTACTCTCACCTACATGGATCAACTCATTTGATCCATGAGAGATCACATGAGGGAGGAAACAAGTGTTCCTAAAGAGGAGGAGGAGAATGGGATGTGTCTCTATTCTAGCCCCCTCTCCTCATATTTATAGGCCAAGGGCGGTAGGAGGCTTGTGCAGCTACCTTGGCCGCAGCAAATGATGTGCTGACATGTGGCACTCAAGATCCGGGCTTCCGGA
This sequence comes from Cenchrus fungigraminus, assembly GCA_036936925.1. Taxonomy (NCBI): domain Eukaryota; kingdom Viridiplantae; phylum Streptophyta; class Magnoliopsida; order Poales; family Poaceae; genus Cenchrus; species Cenchrus fungigraminus. Next base: position 259,833 of record CM072769.1, read on the forward strand.
GTTGAGAACCGGGAGGAACCGGAGCATCCGAGGCATGAACCAGCAGTATAGGGTGCTGAACCGGTGGGAAAAAAGGCGAACCAGGGAAAACTAGCAAACCAGGCTGGGCGAACAGCGCGCAAGCCGGCACCGCCTCCCCGCGTTCGTCCCGCGCGCGACACGCGTCCCGCCGCCTGCTCCTTCCCGCGCAAGGCGCATGCACGCACAGCGCCGGGTCAACTGGGCCGCGGGCAGCTGGTAGGGTGCCGACGCGTGGCTGGGAAGGGGATGATCCCGCCGCCCGCTCTGCTAGCGCGGAGATCCACTGTAGCGGCTGCTGGCCAACTACGTGCTGCCACGTCACTCGCGGGTCTGATTCCCATGCGCCATCACTGATCCGCCGCAGCAGATGGCAGCAAATGGTGTCCCGCCACATGGCCTCCGCAGGTGCATCCCTCGCAGTTACGTGCCAGGCGCTGCAGCGCGGGCCTCACGCTGATGTCAGCACTGCATCACCTTTTGTCCTTTTCTTATCTTGCACATACGAACTATGATGTAGGCATATAATATGTCCATTTCGATCGTCTCGACGAGCCTGTCGCAATGGTGCAGTCCAAATTGTCATTTGAGGTTGTTTATGATGACGTCCTTTTATAGCCATTGGACTTCTTGCTCTCAATTGTACCGTTTGGCATGCATTTCAGTGCATCCTGCAACAAAAGCTAGAAACACCAACACTTGTGGAAATCATCAGTATCAAGCCCTATTCTAGTGTTGATGATCCTTTTACCATTATATTATGCAGGTATTGACGGTGTAAAAGTAGCACTTAACAGCCATCAACAGTGACATGCCCCTCACCCCGACTGATAGATATTTCCGAAGTCTGAGGTATAAAGAATACATTTTCCCATGTCGAGGGATTGCTAGGGACGTGCCAATCATCATAGACAAGATCGAGGTGCACTTAGATTTTTACATCTATGACATCATGGATTTCGATCTTCTTCTGGGCTTCCCATTGGATGAACTTCTTGCTAAATCTCAAGGAAGCCTAGATGTAAAGCTTAGGGAAGCCGCTTCTACCACATCCATCTCTTGTCATGAACATTCCATGGTAGAGCCTCTTCCCGAGCAAAACCTGCTCGAGACGATAATGCACGTATCTCCGTTCGCATCATCCGAGCCTGTTCTGATTGAGGTTGTAGACTTCTCTACTCCTCAAGGGGATGACTCGGGAGATCCTCTTCACCTCTGTGGAGGCGAACGATCATCATCTATCTCGACCGAGTTTCAGCCTCTTCCCGCTGGCCCGTACTATGTTGCTTTCGATTATGATTGAGAGTCAACATCTTGCCTCCACGATGCATCTCTTGAGATGGGGAATTCATGGGTCATGGAACCTTTTGAGGCACTAACTCTGGAGTCCGGAGGAAAGAATTCCACACACGAGCATGGTAGCTTCATTCTTGATCTACCATACAGACCATGCTCTCATCATGTCCCTCCAGAGTCAGACTTGCTTAGTGCGCTAAGCACACATGAGGGCTGCAATCACCTTATGGTCCTCTTTTGTAGGAAGTTCAGAAGGTTGGTTGTAGATGTATATGTCTATCATAAGCATATCAGATTTTGTGCGTGCACTATGGCACTAACCTTGCAGCTAAAGCTTCACTGATACATCAAGGATTGGTGGTGAGACGGGAATGACACCACCAACGATAGCTGCAAGATGAAGTTCCCATGGTCGAGCTTATGACCAATAAATAAACAAAGCACTACCAGGAGATAGCCTGGATTAGCTTAGGTTTCATTTCCCTTTCGAATAAAAGCAAGAACATGTTTTTAGGATAAGTCGTCCTTCGGGTATTGTTGGTCACTAACCTTTCAGGTGGAGATTGAAAAGAAAGATGGACAGATGATGCCTATGAACACATTTACAACACCTAGATACGCTTTGGTGAGGGAACATTTACAAAAGGAAGCTTGATCACCACACACTACGTGAAAAACAGACATTGGTAACGGGCGCGGATGGCCATTGGTAACGGGCAAAACGCCCGTTACCGATCAAGCGTTACAAATAAGCCAACAAAGGTAATGGGCCTATGCCCGTTACTGATGACACGTAATTGTAACGGGCGTCGAACAAAGACCGTTACCTCAACTACTTACCGGTCACCTGAAATGGCTGTTTCTCCGGGCCCACCGGAGCCTTTGGTAACGGGTGCAGACACTGAGCCCGTTACTCATAACACGTATCAGTAACGGGTGTCTAACGAAGACCGTTACCGAAACTAGTTACCGGTCACCTGAAATGTCTGTTTCTCTGGGCCCACATGGACCTTTGGTAACGGCCACAGAAACTGAGCCCGTTACATGGACTCAACATCGAAGACACGGAAAATGACACGTCTCCTCTGTCTTGACGAAAGGAGACACGTCGTGTAAGTGCGCGTCTCCTCCGTCTGGACGAAAGGAGACGTGTCTCCTCAGTGGGCGTCTCTTCCGTCTTGACGAAAGGAGATGCGTCTTGTCAGTGCGCGTCTCCTATGTCTCGATGAAAGGAGACGCCTGCTGTGAACCCGCGTCTCTCTCTGTCTCGACCAAAGGAGACACGTACTATGTACGTGCGTCTCCTCTGTCTCGACCAAACGAGACGCATGCTGTGTACGTGCGTCTCCTCTGTCTGGACCAAAGGAGACACCTATTGTGTACGTGTGTCTCCTCTAATCGACCAAAGGAGATGAGTACTGTGAACTTGCGTCTCCTCTGTCTCGACTAAGGGAGACGCGTTGTCTACTTCCACAAAAATTAGGTCCAGCATCCACATTCACAAAACTCCACAAACTGAATAGAAATCCACAAGATTCACATGCATAATCTGTCAAAATTCAGGCCTTCAGTATCCTCTTCTAACAAGCCAAGTAAGGTTCACAACAATATCATCACTGGCCATGAGGATTGGTATCAGATACAATGCGAGCCATCATAGCATCATTAATGTGAAATTTTCCTGAGGGTGCGATCACCTGGTCCATGAGGAATGAGCCAGTTCTTTCTCTAATGTGGAGCAGTGTGTCTCGGTGCAGCTGACAAGTAGGTATGTGAAATGCCTGAATATAACAATGTTAGCAGTCAGCACACAGGTGGTTACCAAACATGTGCAGTGCTAATAAGCAAGAACTGTGCTCAGTTGCAGGTGTTACAATTGCAGATCCCAAGAAAGTACCTCAGGGTCCTTGAATTTATTTTTCACTGTAAGCATGTGATAGGCACAATAGAAGCCATAGACTCTAGATTTGTAAGGTTGCTGGTGGCACTGCGATAAATATACATAGACAAATAGTGGTGAGAAGAAATAAACTCAAGCTTTAGTACTAGCTTCCACAGGTAGGAAATACTAAGTAATACATACATCAAAAGCCTTCTCATGGTTCAAGGCGCAGTGGGGCAACTTGTTGTCATCACAGTAACTATTCCAAGCACTACAATGAAACATGCAACAATGGTTAGGGCACCATTAATAAACTCCGCAGAGTTTGTTGAGGAAGTTTGTAGGTTAAGAAAGAAAAAGAACTTACTCATCAATGGCAAGTACCAACTCAGAGAAATTAGTGTCTAGCATCCTATATGAATCAAGATACAAGACCGTCTTCTGCTTTGGAAAGATCGCCACTGCAATCCAGTGCCCCCCAGTGTTGTAGCAGGAAATGATGACTCTCTTTTTAGCATATGACTGCTAGGCACACTTCGTATAGGACACAAAAAAGTCCCTATTATTTTGTATATTTGACTGGCTAAACCATTCAGGATCAAGGAAGGCAACGGGTTCCTTCTTCTGCCGTACTTTTACAGCCATATTCCTAATATTAAGAAAAAACAAAGTGTAAGGAGGCAAAATACATAGTAAAGATGAACTGAGGCAAAAAGCACATTTAGATAGAAAATGATTAGTGAGAAGCAGATTAAATTTTCAAGCAACTTACAGGATGAAACAGCGGAGAAGTCCCATATCCAAAGCATCCAAGTTGAAGAGATCGTACAAGTCACTGATGATCACAGCCAACAGCTCGTATTTTTCATCTTCTCTCACAGGCCACCAGCCGTGCTTGGGCCATATTATGCCCTGAATCAGAGACTCATCATTGTCCTTACAACGTCCCATGTAGAAATTGTGGAGATTAGTGACAGAAGGAGGAGCAGTATCCGAATGGTTGAGTTCAGCAGCACTGAGCATTGCATCTCCAAATTTGTAGTTTGGGTTAATATGAGTCATAGCAACATTGGCCGCCTTCTTCTTAGCGTTTCTCTCAAATGGCTTTCTGGCAGGCTTCTTTTCCTCCTGCTTTGAGATGGCTGAAGAAGGCTTTGTGGTAGGCTTCTGAGACCTTTTATTTTCAGCAATTTTCTGCTGCTGCTGCTTTGAGATGGCTGAAGAAGGTTTCTCAGATCGCTTTCTGGTAGACCTTTTATTTTCAGCGAGTTTCTTTTCCTGCTGCTTTGAGATGGCTGAAGAAGGTTTCTGAGGTGGTGTCTGACCAGCAGCTATTGCACAGATATTGGGCCCAGATGTACCTGCAGCTTTCTTCGAACTGTCGTCGATAGATTTCTCGGCATCAGCCAACACATGACTCTGGGCTCCTGCTTTGGCATCATTGTTTTGAGCACTTTCTTTTGGGGATGGAGGTTTTATTCTTTCATGAGAAGATGGGGATGTAATTTGCGTTTCTGGGTCTGGAGGAGGAGGAGGTGGGTTACCAGGTTGGGAATGAATCTGTTCTATAATTTTTGTTCCTGGGTGTGGACGAGGAGAAGGAGGTGGGTTACCAGGTGGGGAATTTTGTTCTGTAGTTTGCGTTTCTAGGTTTGGGTTTTCTCTTGTAGTCTGTGAACTAGAAGGAAACTGTACCATAGTGTGCGAGGAAGATTTTGCAATTGGTGCTCCCTTGATGTGAATGTGACACCTCTTCCACTGTATCCTCTAGTGTAGAGCTTGTTCAAGTGTCGTCACCTCGTCATTAGGAGGGTGTTCCAGCACGTGATCCCTAAAGACAGAATATACATGCAGCACTTCGACCACAGCACAGTCTTCATGAATCGGGACTGTGTGTAGCGTAGTCTGCTCTGGTTGAACCACACCAATTGCAACTTCACATTCAACACCGTGAAATATGATCCATAGGCCACAGTCTGTGGGTTCAGTCAACGTGCCTATAAGGTCTTCCTGTGTGGGGGAAGCAATGTGCAGTACCTCTGTCGACAACTCTGTAGTGCCGTTGATCAAACCTACATTATCTGTGGACGCACAGCTGCTCTTCAGTCCGGCGGGTGAAGGGCTTGTGCGATTGGACACTGGTGCAAACACCACCTGGTACCCTTATGCCATCATGTCAAGCATATCCTTCTCCATCTCAGCCTTGAGTTCTTGCTTGATTTCTTCCTTCATCTGTTGCATATCAACTGACGAGTCAGTACTGGCCCTCTGTCTCTTCCTGTACATGGAAGCGTGCTGAGGCCATGCAAACTTCCAGGCCTGGTAGCTGGAGACACCACGCACGCGACCTGGTTGTTCGGGGCGGCCCAAGCACTGACTTAGCACATCATTCTCCCTCAGCCATGAAGTCATTCCTGAAGATTCTACATGTGCATTCTTTTCCATGATGTCTACAGCCACACTTTCATTTGCTACTTTGTTGATCACTATCTTGGCAACACCGTCTGTCACCACTAGCTTACTCCTTGCTCGCATCCAATTCCTAGAACGATCATCAGTGATGGCATCATATGGGTTGGCGATCCCAGCCGCAGCTAATTTCCTGTCCTCTTCCTCCCACAGTGGTAGTTTTCCACAATAACCAGCTGGACCCATGCTGTGCTTGTTTGTGTTCAGGCTTCGAAGTGACTTGAACTTGCAACTAAGAGATGAGGCTTCCTCGATTTCCTACTGTTTCACAAACTCTGTCCACTCTTTCGGCTTGATAAAGTCGTGCTTTCCAAATGGCTCGAGTCGTTTTCTGATAAAATCTCGCCGAAGCTGAAATCTGAATTGTCTCCATGCCTTGGCTGTAATCTTCCACAAAAGCTTGAATGCCTGCTCTTTCATGTCTTCCTGGAACTCCAAGTGTTTCTGCATATGGGTTTCAAACAAGTACCACTTTTGTTCATCACTTAGTTTTTTATTTCTGGCAAATCCAAAGGTATCTTTTGTCTAGCGATGAGCCCTGCAAGCGCCCTGAACCTGCGCTTTTGTGTCAATGAACTGGCATCCCCCCTCTCTCAACCTCAGTGACTACCATTTTGTCTCTTGGCCACTTTGTCACTGTCCTTGGCACTCTGGCTCGGCCCGTAGCCCCACCCACCTGCTCTTGTTCTTCACTAGCAGTGGCATATCCATCTTCTTCTTTTTATGCATCTTCTTCAAATTGCTCATGTCGGCAGTCCTCGACAGAGTTATCCTGTGAATTAATTGTCAAGGGATTATGAGAAAGGTCAGCTCAGTGTCCAAGAATAGCACAAATAGCACAACAGGAGACAAGTAGAGCACATTTTTAGTTAACCATGCATAACAGCTAAGCATTTATCTAATCAACACCCACAGAACTGTGTACAAGACCATACAAATGAGAAAATAATTACAGTAACTAGTTTAGCCCACTATAATCTCATTGGTTCTATGGTAAACCATTAACATAAATGCAATATTCAGAAACCAAAAAATTAGTTCAGGCAATACGACCTTACCATTTTAAAGAGGAAGATGCTCGCTGCCTCTGTTGCTGATGAGGTACTTATTCAACTTGGAAAGAATGTCCAAATGTACATATGGAACAAGAGCAAAACCAAATATAAGAGTGAGTCGAAAGGAAAATGCTAAGTATACGTTTTGAAACTCAAAACCCTAACTGAGCATCAGTGGCGGAGCCAGAAAAAAACTTAACTGGGGCGACACCTAATGACAGACCAAACCAAAATGAAACACACACCAATTCACACATCTATATGCTGCAGTTGCACAAATTTTAGTGAAAATTTTCAAAATGTAGTCTTAAATTTAAAGAACAAAGACACAAATTAGCAAGTACTAAGGTCCTATGAGTCATGGCGCCATCTAGAAATACTACCGAAGCTTAAAAATATCGTCAGAGAAGAAGGAACATAGTCGAGTTAGGGCAGATTAGCTGGGGCGGCTGCCCCAGCTAGCCCCAATGTGGCTACACTACTGGTGAGCATAGTCAATAATGTACCTTAATGATGTAGAAGGGATTTTTAGCATGCAGTTCACCTTGTCACTGTCGGAGCGGAGGGATCTCCAGTCGCCACGTCCTCGCGTCGACCTCGTGCGCTGGATTCCTCCTCCTCCTAGTCATCGTCGCTGGAAGGTGCGGGGTGATGTGGCGCACGTCTCAGCGAAGGTGTGTAGCATGCGTCATGTCGCGGGGGGAGGGGGTGAGGAGAGGAAGGCGAGGGTGAGGAAGCGGCGGCGGAGGGGGCGAGGGGGAGGAAGCAGCGGCGGCGCGAGGGGGAGAAAGACGACGACGTGAGGGGAGAGTGAGGAGGCGACTGTGTGAGGGAGGTGTCTTTCCCTACTAACCCTAGCGTGAGTGGGCGTGTGTGGGCCTTAAAACTGAAAGGCCCAATATTATTAAGAAAACGCGTCAGGCCGGTGCTAGTTCTATTCGAATGAAGAACGGTTCGCATCATTTTCCCCTTTTAGTCTGCAATCAAAGATTTGAATCACGTATTTCTCCGTCATTCGTAATCCAAATTTGACGATATTTGTTTCTGATTTTTTTCTAAAATAAACTTCTATTCATTTATGACATTGTTTCGTATATAACTCCATTTCCTGGATGTTGTTTATACGCCTTTATCTTGTTTCTTACAAGTAACATAGAAATAATATATGTTTTACACAACCATTACTAATGAAACTTTGTATTTCATAATGTTATGGTGAACACAAGGTTGTGTTAAAATTTCAAATGTATATGAGTTCGAACATGTTGTGAAGTATGGAAAACTTCAGTGTTGAAGTATAACATTCTAGGAAACTTTGTGAGAGATGCACACATTTGTACACAATTATGATCTTCCTTTTTTGAAACCATTTGAAATTTTTATGACGAGTTCCCTGCTTCTTCTTCCCCACTCTGAGCTCCACCACCGCCCGCCCTTCCTTTCCCCACCGTCGCGCACATGTCGCACTACGCCGATTCGTCTGGAGGTGGACGTGACAGGAGCAGGTTTCAAGGTGGCCGGGGCAGCCGCATTCACTCCATCGGCTTGGATCCAGTCGGTGAGCTAAGCGGCTTCCCACTGGTCCCTTGCCCGGACTGTGGTATGGCTCGGGTGGTGGAGGGGAGGATGCAGAAGGAAGGAGAAAACCACGGTCGTCTTTATTTCAAGTGTGCGAGGAACGCGGTGAGTAGTCTAAGCTGTGATTTCCCAAATCCGAGTTAGGGTTCTTATGTGCTTTTGATTTGTACAGTTCCCCAAGCTTTGTGGATATTACCGTTTCGAGAAGGAGTATCTCCAGATGCTGAAGGATGCTGGCGTCATATCTTTTTGACCGTCGAACTAGGCAGACATGATCAATGAAGTAGTTGATTCAGTGGATTGTCAACTTGGGAGCGACAATCAGAGGAAAGCACCGGACGACAAGCAGAGGAAGAAAGCACTGGAGGAGAAGATGGACAATGTGATCTGGAAGATGAACTTGATTATTGTGGGTGTTGTTTGTGTAGTATATGGATGTTTACTGGGGATGTATGCTGCAAAGAAGTAATTGTGATGTGAAAAGTGGTTGTTTAATTTGTTTCATCTGTGTGAATGAGGAATGAAAAATTTGTCACAGATGACAAACTTAAATGTATGAATAAAGAAAATGGAATGGAATGACAATTGGGTCACGAATCTTAATGTGTCACATATCACAAATTTCATCAATTCATCTGTGTTGACATTTCAGTGTGAAATTAACCAGCCTGCACCAGCATTTTGAAACTCAGAATCTTTTCACTAACAAATAGAGTAGTAACAAACATTGCAATTCATTGTTGCCCCGCTGCCACTCTGCCATTGTTAGATGTAGTTCATCACAAGTTCAACAAACACACAGGAGGAACACATATTAACAGAGGAACATGTTCATGACAAACAAGCAGAGTTCCCAATGTTTGACCAAAAGCCCCTCTCCCCTGCCACTTAGATGTAGTTCATCACAAGTTCAACAAAGACACAGGAGGAACAAGCAGAGTTCCACGAACAAACAGAGGAGGACGAACACACAGCGGAGGAACAAATTAATTAAGCTAAGGTAGGAAGATTTGTCGCCGCCGCCAGAGGAGCCCCACCGTCGGAGTCGGAGTCTGAGCCGCCGAGGCCGCGTTCGTCACCGCCATTGAAGCCGCCATTGTCGTCATCGCCGTCACCGCCATCGTCGCCGTCGCTGTCGCCATCACCCAAGACCACGACTCTCTCAAGGTCCCCAGCCAACCAACGGATCTTGAAGGCGAAATCCTTCACGGACCTCTGCAGCGGATCGTTTGGTCGTGGCACGCCGAGCTTAATGCACACCTGTTGAAGCTTCTTGAAAGCTTCGGCCAAGACTTGGACGGACCAAATGTTGTCCAAAACTAGTTGTGAACTCAGAGAGGAGGGCTGCACAGGCGGCGGTGCTGGTGCCTCCTCGGCCGGCGGCGCCGGCGCCTCCTGGATGAGACGACGGCAACGACTTTCGTCGTTGTCGTCCTCCTCCCTTCCCCGCTTCCTCGATGGCTCGCTCGACGATGATGCCATGCGCGCGCTTGAGGAAGAAGAAGCTCTTGGTGACCAGAGACGACGGTGGTGCTGGGGTTTTCTTGGTGGCGCACTTGAAGCTTATGGAAGAAAGCCCTTGGCCGACCGGGCATTTATATGACAAGACAGGGAACCGTCAGGCGGCCAGTCTTCCCACTGCGACACGCCACTACACCTCGGAATGCGGTACGCTGCGCCGATGCGCGTCCACTAACCAGCGCCGCATTTGACAAAAGACTTTTTTCTCCGTCCCGCAAAGACTGTTCATATACCTTATTTTAATACCTCTTTTCAAGTTCCAATGCAAAGACTGTTCATATAGCTTATTTTAATTTATTAATACCTCTATTCGCTGGAAACCGACCACAAAGGAAACAGTTCTCCTTTATCCTTTTAATCTGGAACCAAATTTTTTGTCACGTATTTCTCGGTCATACGTAATCCAAATTTGATGATTGTTTTTTCTTATTTTTTTCTAAAATCGCCATCTTTTCATTAATTTCATTGTTTAGTGTATATTTCCTTTTCGTTAGTAATGTTTTTATGCCTTATCTTGTACTTGATAAGTAGAACATAGAAATAATATTTGTTTTACACAACCATTACTAATGAAACTTTGTATTTCGTATTGTAAAGGTGGACACAAGGTTGTGTTAAATTTTCAAATCTATATGAGTTCGAACATGTTGTAAAGTGTGGAAAACTTCAGTGTCGAAGTAACATTCTAGGAAACTATGTGAGAGATGTACACATTTGTACACAAGTATGATCTTCCTTTTTAGAAACCACTTGAAATTGTTATGACAAGTTTAGGGACCCAAATTATGTTGCCAACTTAATTTGTAGAATTTTTAGACGAACCTAATACGTTATTAGAATTATTATATCCTAAACACGAGATAAAAATTCAAATTTTGATAATTTTGGTTACACAAGTGTGCCTGCTGATATTTTATTCGAATACTAAATGACCAACTACTAATTGTTCGTATTTTTAATGAATTTATAGGTGTTGTTTTATGGGCTCTAATATTTGAGGGAAGCAAGTTTCATGTCAAAAAAATAGTGTCGGGCCCACGTGTCAGCGTTAGCAGCCTATATAAAAAAGATAACCATTGCCTGCCCGCCCCCACGTGACAACTAATGTGACGTGGGTTCTCGAACCTGCGTCGGCAATGGCTCTCCATTTTGGAAAATGAATATAAAATCCCGAATGGATAAGCGCAGCACACACGACGCTTTCCTAATTTCTCACTAGGGATTAGCGGAGGTGAGCGGAGGCGGCGCCGGCGAGGTGAGCGGAGGTGGGGACACGACGATGAGCGTCGGCGAGGGACCAAGTGTTGACACATCTTATCCTATATATTTATAAGTCAACTAAACATGAGAAAAGGGCATAAATGTTAATATCAACTTAGAATAGGGTGCCACTAACAGTTTTTCTGGAGATTTGGTAAATTATATAAATCTAGGAACCATTCGGGAAAAGTGCTAAAAGAATCGAATCTAGAAGACTCCATAAGGCTCCGGAACTCAACGTGACTTGGCACCCAAGAAAGAAGCATCTAGAAGAAGCGACGGACCACTTGGCCCAAGTGGGCCCCGAGGGGGGCCCACCCCAGCCCGATCCGCCTGGTGGTGGGGCCGGTCGGCCTCCCCCGGGCGCCACCTTAGCCCTACTTCCAGAAGGTTCTTCCACCGCCTATGAGGATCAAACCACTCGTTAGGTCGGTTTGATCAAACAGCGCACGTCTACCCCTCAGGGCTATATAAGCAGCCCCCCTACCCCCTGGCAGAGGCATCTGGAAACCTGAGTTTGCATATACCAGATCAAGTCATCAAGTCAGAGATACTACGCCCTAGAAACACCATATAGCAGAGTAGCTAGCTAGTCTAGATCTAGGAGGAGGCAAGGCATCTACTTGGCTCCTGATCGTCTAGAGGCTGATCGAGATACTGATCTAGCTTCACTCTTGTAAGTTCTTATCTAGTTCCTTACATTTGTAATACAGACATATGTTCTTATCAATGATTATATTTGACATTATATGCTTTGGTGTTTATTATGATTACATGTTTAGCATAGTTGATTTGCCTTTATATTCATGTATGGAGTCGTATAGCCCTCACCTAGATCATTTGTTAACATGGGTGAACGGTAAAGACAGTGTAAGCGTGGTGCTTATATTGTATTTATCTGCGATTGCACCCTATATGCCGGGTCGTGTGGTAGATCGTGGTGGTGACAGCACTATTGAGTCCTTCGCAGTCCACCCCCGTGTATAGGACTAGTGGAGCCTTATACTGTTTGGGTTGTTTCAAGTTTCGGCCTTGATCCTCCTGGATAGTCTCCCTATGCATTGATATAATAGTTCTTCTTCCATGATTGTTAAATGTTTGCACTAATCATAGTTTGCATTGACATATAGTTTAGAGTTACCGAGGAGTATCCTCTCTAACTAGACTTTGCTATGTTTCTCTTGCTATAATGACACTTTCTAGCTGCTCATGATGTTATGACTTGAACAATGCTATCAATATCTTTATCTTTATGTGACTTACCCCTGTTTATAGCAATTGATATATTTTGGCCACTCTACATTATAAAACTGAGAGATGAGCATGTATTAGCTATTATGGATTAGAAAGACTTCTTTCCCTGTGGTAGAATATAAATACGATACCTGGTTTTACTCCTGGTTAAAATGCTACAATGGTATATTCATATCTGTGCGCTTGCGGATTCCCAGTTTATATATATCTTCTTTTCTAGAGATCCAAGGCATATGTAAGAGTACCATATCCATGCGTTTTCTGGCACACCAGTCAGGGCTGACAACCTATATCGAGTTGTGCTATGAATCGTGTCGGAGTTCACCTTTTAGTTTAATCTGAAAGCAACATCTGATATACACTTAGCATCATGTTAAGATATACCTTTGCATTTCTGGTGCCGTCGATAGAGATGGATCTTATATCCGTTTCTAGTCGATGATGTTAGCAATGTCAACAAGCATTTTTGGCGCCGTTGCCGGGGAAAGAAAGTCTATAGCCTAGATGAAAAAGTTTCAGTAATAGCATGCATGCATCTCTCACACATAATTTATCGAGAACCCAAATTATCATTGCTTAAACAGGTTTACCCTTGTTCTTTCCACTTTTGTCTATCTTATTTCAGGGTAATGTATGAATAAGAATTTTCCAGAAGACTTCGTTTCAGATCCAGAGAAAATCTTAAGGAAGGCAAGGTCAAAGCTCAGGTCTCCTGATTCTCGGCCCACGACTTCTGCCTTGGGAGATTCAACAGCGTGAAGCTTAACACCCACGTTTGAAGTAATGGCAAACAAGTCCCTACGCGAATACTCCGCACTGACCCCGGACAACATTCGTACTGGTCCGACAGTCGCTGTAGGAAATGCTGCTTTTGAGCTCAAGCCTGCACTGATCAACATGGTACAAGCTAGCCAATTTTGTGGAAAAGCTTATGAAGATGCCAACAAACACCTTCAACATTTCTTGGAGATATGTAGCACCTTCATGATCAAAGATGTGCCAAGTGATGCAGTCCTACTTCGTTTATTCCCATTCTCATTATTGGGGCGAGCGAAGCAATGGTTTTACTCCAACAAAGTCAAATTTACAACTTGGACATTGTGTTCTACTGCCTTTCTGGCAAAGTTCTTTCCTATAGGCAAAACCAATGCCTTATGGGGGAAAATTTCGAGTTTCCAGCAGCAACACGAGGAATATTTTCCTGAAGCATGGGAGCACTTTCAAGACCACATTTCGGAATGCCCACATCATGCAATGGAAAACTGGTTGCTCTTGCAGACCTTCTACCACGGGCTCTCTACCAACACCCGTGAAACGATGGATGCTGCAGCTGGAGGTGCTTTCCTGTCCCTTACACTTACTCAAGCTACTAACCTTGTGGAAAAGATGGCATCCAATCAAGCTTGGAACGAGGAACGTCAACCCCACAAGAATGAAAGAGGAATGCACCAGCTCAAGGAGGTAGACATGTTGTCTGCCAAAATGGATTTACTGATGAAGAGGCTTGAAGACAAAGCCCCTGAGAAGAAGGAAGTCATGCAACTCTTCGAATCCCGCATGACCTGTGAAGAGTGTGGAAACACTGGACACTGAGGGAGTCAATGCCCTCAGCTGGAGGAGGACGTGAACTACATCAACAATAACAACCAATATCGTCCCCAGCAGAATCAAGGATGGACTCAGCAGAGGACCAACTACCCAGGTAACTATTTAGGTAATTATCAAGGTAATAATTCTTCCAATAAATTCTCACCTTTAAGAGACTTAGTCCAAAACCAGGGTAGAATTATGGATAATCTGTCCAAGAAGTTAGCTTCCAATGATAAAATGCTCAAAAGTATTAGTAATAAAATGGAAAGCTTTTCTTCTGCCATCAAGAACCAACATAGCTTTAATAAAATGCTAGAATCTCAGATTTCTCAGCTGGCATCATTTGTTCCCACGGCTAACCCAGGTAAGATTCCGGGCCAGCCAGAAGAATTAGAATCTGCAAATCTTGTCGATATCTATTCTGCAGATCTGTGTTCGAGTAAGACAGAAGAAAGCCCAAGATGGACTGACTGGGGCATGCCAGCCAAAAGAGGAGATCCAGGAAGGCCCATCATCACCATCACTATTGGAGCCTACACCTTCAAGAATGCACTTTGTGACTTTGGGTCTAGCGTCAACATAATACCTAAGGTAATATATAAGAAAATCAATGGTTCACCTTTATTGTATACAACCATGTGCTTGCAGCTTGCAGAACTGTCACTATGCTACCCCGAGGGCATCCTAGACGACGTATGTCTGGGGGTAGGACGCTCCTACGTGGCTGCTGACTTCGTTGTTGTCGAGACTGGGGGAAGTGAGAACGCTCCAATCATTTTGGGACGTCCTTTCCTTGCCACAGCCAAAGCCATCATCTACGCCGACGCCGCTAAGATCGTCTTCACCATCAATGGGAGAAAGGAGAGATTCAATTTCAAGAACAAGATCCTAAAAGCTCCTGCACACCCCCGATATCCTTACCCCCAAGAACACGAGCCAGTTGTCAAGAAGAAGAGAAGAGATAGAAGGAGGAATAAGAAGAACAATCGACCTCAACCGCATGTGGAGGAAGTTTGGATGATCAACACGATTCAATCAGAGAATGAGAACCTGTTCCCTTCACCATTACTGCCAAAGCTTGAAGACCCTGCAGTTCCATCAATCCACTGCTCCATCAATTAATGGAACTTCCAGCGAGTTGTCTGCGACACGGGATCGGGCACCAACCTAATGTCTAAGGTAACCTACGAATTAATATATGGTGACCTACCTTTGTATTCCACATATATAATGTTGCAGATGGCGGATCAATCACAACGGTTCCCGGAAGGAATTGCACGAGATGTACCTATCAAGATAAAGGACCACTATGTCATGACTGACTTTTTAGTCATAGACATGGGAGATGAGCAAGATCCTCCCATCGTGCTTGGAAGACCGTTCCTGAACACAACAAGAGCAATCATCTACATCAGGACTGGCGAGATCCACTTCCAGTTCAGAACTGAAAAGGTACGCTGCTACTTCAATACTTATACTGATCCTGAGCAGCCCAAGAAGAACAAGACGCGGAGACGCCTTCAGAAATTACAACGCAAGCTGAACACAAAGTTGACGGATGTCAAGAACATTGAAGAAGAGATTAAGGAGAAGTCCGCTCAGCTTCTACCAGCCCAGTATTCTAAACCTGTTACTCCAGAAAGGTCTCCACCGAAGAAACAAGTTTGGAGGAAGAAAGATCAAAGTACACCTTCGGAAGACCAATCACTACCCGCGTCATCAACTGATCAATCAATGGCCACTACATCTACGCCATGGGAGTAAGTACTCTAAACTCTCGCCGAGAGGTAACTCGGTATTTATCTTTATATTCTGCACTGCATATTTAGATTAGCATGTTTATTTCCCCATACCTGCATTGAAAAAAATCATAAAAATATTTTCTGCATTTGCATTCTTTAAGGCCCCATGTACTTCGTACCGTAGTGGCATAAAAATAAATAAATAAATAAATTGCATTCACATGTTTTTGTTTTAGCATCCCTTTTGCATATAAAAATTCACAAAAAAAATATATGTGGGCACATGAAGGTCCACACATTTCAGAAAAACCCAAAAAGAAGTGGGCACATGAAGGCTCACAGCATAATCCTAGAATTTGTTCCTTCGGGTATGTGCGAGACTAATATTTACAGGGAGAATTTAATAAGGACCTGAAGGCAAACAAGTTCCAAGGATGAATCAAGAATCACTTCAAGATCCAGCTTGGGGGAGAGCACCCCCAGTTATCATGATAAGTATCACTATCCTAGGTGTTTAATATTAGCTAGTTATTTGAGTATTAGTTAAAAGTCTTTGTTTGAATAAAATGCTAGAGTCTGCTAGTTGGCTTTTCTCTTTAATAATGATCTTGATGATATATGCTTGGAGATGATGAATAGTTCCTCCGCCGTAATTCCTTTTAAAAGTGCTTAGTTTTCAGACCTAGATTCTCCTGAAGCTTAAATGCTTAATTTGCTCTAAACCCAAAACCTGTGCAAGTACATGCTTAATCTGAGTCTAGGCCTTGAAAGATGATTCATGAAAAGTTGAGTTGCTATTGATCATTTTCCTAGAGAAGCTTGATTCCTGGATTTATCTTAAAAATCATATGATGAGTTCCTGTGTCTATGATCCTTAAGAGCTTGTCATACACATCAAGATCATTCCATTCCACCATTTATGCTGCTTCTGATATGGAAGTACGCATTTTCCATCAAGCCATATAGCTCATGCAACTCTAGGATATATCTCTCTCAATGTTAAAAAGGATTCTGGGGCTACATTAAAAAAAAGAGGAAAAAGTGAGAAGAGAGAGGGAGAGAAAAGGACAAGTGTCATACTAGGCGAGAAGGACCTACCTCCCTAAAAAAATAAATTTAGAGATGAATAATGGACACGTGTCCGAGGGCGAGTAGAGCCCACATCTCTAAGGAGAGAGAAATGGACAAAAGTCTGGGGCGAGTAGAGCCCACCTCTCCAAGAATGGAAAGCCCAGATCTTAAAAATCTTAGAAAGAGAGATCTAGTCCAAGAGCTAGGCTAAAAGGCTTACCACCTTTCACCCTCATCCATCCAACACTATCATCCATACATATCTTGCCAAGTGTGACTCCATGCTTGAGAAGGTCATACACAGGATCTCTGAGTTTTATCTGAAAAATGTGCAAAACCCCAGGATGATAGCTGATCAAAGAATTTGAGATATACTGCTTGACTTGATTGTTTTGTCTTTTATTTGCTCATGATTTATGAAAAGGCTATGCTTAAAGGTTGAAGGTAAGAGAGCAATCTTGTTGAGGAGAATTGGTTTTTGAAAACCATAGTACTTTTGAGGTGTGAAAGCGTTGTAGCAACTCCTGATCCTGCTAAAGCATATCTTTGCTAGGGACTAGCAAAGGGTAAGCTTGGGGGAGTTTGTTGACACATCTTATCCTATATATTTATAAGTCAACTAAACATGAGAAAAGGGCATAAATGTTAATATCAACTTAGAACAGGGTGCCACTAACAATTTTTCTGGAGATTTGGTAAATTATATAAATCCAGGAACCATTCGGGAAAAGTGCTAAAAGAATCGAATCTAGAAGACTCCAGAAGGCTCCGGAACTCAACGTGACTTGGCACCCAAGAAAGAAGCATCTAGAAGAAGCGACGGACCACCTGGCCGAAGTGGGCCCCGAGGGGGCCCACCCCAGCCCGATCGGCCTGGTGGTGGGGCCGGTCGACCTCCCCCAGGCGCCACCTCAGCCCTACTTCCAGAAGGTTCTTCCACCGCCTATGAGGATCAAACCACTCGTTAGGTCGGTTTGATCAAACGGCGCACGTCTACCCCTCAGGGCTATATAAGCAGCCCCCCTGCCCCCTGGCAGAGGCATCTGGAAACCTGAGTTTGCATACACCAGATCAAGTCATCAAGTCAGAGATACTACGCCCTAGAAACACCATATAGCAGAGTAGCTAGCTAGTCTAGACCTAGGAGGAGGCAAGGCATCTACTTGGCTCCTGATCGTCTAGAGGCTGATCGAGATACTGATCTAGCTTCGCTCTTGTAAGTTCTTATCTAGTTCCTTACATTTGTTATACAGACATATGTTCTTATCAATGATTATATTCGACATTATATGCTTTGGTGTTTATTATGATTACATGTTTAGCATAGTTGATTTGCCTTTATATTCATGTATGGAGTCGTATAGCCCTCACCTAGATCATTTGTTAACATGGGTGAACGGTAAAGACAGTGTAAGCGTGGTGCTTATATTGTATTTATCTGCGATTGCACCCTATATGCCGGGTCGTGTGGTAGATTGTGGTGGTGACTGCACTATTGAGTCCTTCGCAGTCCACCCCCCGTGTATAGGACTAGTGGAGCCTTATACTGTTTGGGTTGTTTCAAGTTTCGGCCTTGATCCTCCTGGATAGTCTCCCCATGCATTGATATAATAGTTCTTCTTCCATGATTGTTAAATGTTTGCACTAATCATAGTTTGCATTGACATATAGTTTAGAGTTACCGAGGAGTATCCTTTCTAACTAGAGTTTGCTATGTTTCTCTTGCTATAATGACACTTTCTAGCTGCTCATGATGTTATGACTTGAACAATGCTATCAATATCTTTATCTTTATGTGACTTACCCCTGTTTATAGCAATTGATATATTTTGGCCACTCTACATTATAAAACTGAGAGATGAGCATGTATTAGCTATTATGGATTAGAAAGACTTCTTTCCCTGTGGTAGAATATAAATACGATACCTGGTTTTACTCCTGGTTAAAATGCTACAATGGTATATTCATATCTGTGCGCTTGTGGATTCCCAGTTTATATATATCTTCTTTTCTAGAGATCCAAGGCATATGTAAGAGTACCATATCCATGCATTTTTTGGCACACCAGTCAGGGCTGACAACCTATATCGAGTTGTGCTATGAATCGTGTTGGAGTTCACCTTTTAGTTTAATCTGAAAGCAACATCTGATATACACTTAGCATCATGTTAAGATATACCTTTGCATTTTTGGTGCCGTCGATAGAGATAGATCTTATATCCGTTTCTAGTCGATGATGTTAGCAATGTCAACACCAAGCAGTGGACGACCCCGCGCACCGTGTATCGAGGAGGAGAAGCCGAACGCGATGCGGTGCCACAACTGGATCTGCGCGCGCCGGCGAGATTGCGGCGAAGATGGAGACGACGATGACCATCGGAGAGGGGCCAAGCGGCGGTGCAGCGAACCCAAAGCCGGAGATGAGTGTCATTGACTGGATCCTCTCGGGTTCTGATGAGGGGCCAAGCAACGGCAGGGAGGAGCATGCCGGTGAGGGGGCAGTGAAGAGGGCAAGGCGCCTGCCTCACGTCTGCGACGGCAAATGTCTTGCAACGACGGCGAGGGGTCGAGGGAGCGGCGAAGGTGTAGAGGACCTCATATCCGACCCTGGCAACTACCACGATGACAGTGAGGCAAGTTTCTCTGAATCACAGTGCCTTTTACTTGTTCTATAAATTGAGCAGCTTGAGCTTGAGCTTGATCTACTTGTTCCATAGAGATTTTGTAGGATTTCTAACATGATCAATGTAGCAACTTGTTCCTACGAAATGGCTAGCTTGTTCCTTTGTCTATCTCAATCTTCTCATTCCTATGGTTCATCCAAATGATAAATGTAGCAACTTTCCTATGTTTTTCATTCCATAGGAATCAAAATGGCATGACACTATCTGGGAATATGTGAAACCTGGGGTTGATAATATTAAGGAAGAAATGCACATCCTCCTCACAAAGGTTGCATTCATGAGGCGGTACAAGTTTGTGGCTGAACAAAATCTGTAGCCCATGGAAGATGCGCTCAATGTGTTTCA
This sequence comes from Cenchrus fungigraminus, assembly GCA_036936925.1. Taxonomy (NCBI): domain Eukaryota; kingdom Viridiplantae; phylum Streptophyta; class Magnoliopsida; order Poales; family Poaceae; genus Cenchrus; species Cenchrus fungigraminus. The sequence goes on from CM072769.1 coordinate 279,598, forward strand.
AGATACCTTGGTTGCATTTGAAGAGGCTGCAAAAAAAGCAAACCTTAGTTGAAGATACCATGCTTTTGTTGATGTTGAAGGGGGCATGCTTTTGTTGATGTGCATGGTCAGATAGCATGACCATTGTAAAAATGTGACGGGTAAGTTAAGGCCTAGCTAGATGGACAAGTTATTAACTGTTTGTAATAATTATGTATATCTGTGTGGATCTTTGTGGACAAGTAATCTTTATCTATATATGTGGACAAGTTATCTTTATCTATATTATGTCTGTTTTGTCTCAAAAGATTTTTTGTTGATTATGCCTGTATGTCGAAATAGGAGCCCTGAGAGATCGGGCTGACCTGTCAATCAAGATTGATACAAAGGAGACTACGCAGGATGGTTATTCCGCGTCGCATTTGCCCCTCCAAACCGACGAGGAGGAGCAGGCCCCACGCACCGCCCCCGTACATTGGAGACGAGGTTTGGCTTATCCACGTATCATTTGTTCCCAATGTTTGACCAAAAGCCACTCTCCCCTGCCACTCGATCTGCCATTCTGCCTTCCTTCTCAAACCTTCTGCCTTCCTCGTCTCCGCCGCCTTATCTCCGATCCCCTTCTCCTTCCTCGTCTCCGTCGCAGAGATGGCCGGCGGAAAGTAGTTGTTCCGCCGTCGCGACACAAGAGGGAGGTTCTGCAGCGAGGAGGAGAAGGCCCCGCCCGCCGCCCCCGTCAAGAGAGTGAGGTTCCGCAGCGAAGAGGTCGGTTCTTCGTCGGCCAGGGGGAGGAGGCCGTACACGCGCGCAAGTGCCAAGGGGGTGCACTCCGGCGATGCCCGGCAGGCAGAGGCCGAGGCTTCCTCGAGTTTGGTATGCTTGAAGTTAGATTTATGCTTGAAATTGAATTCCTGGTACTCATCATATATATGCTGCTCACAAAAATGTTGAACTCATTCTGTATACTGCTTCAATTTCTGAATCTTCATGCTCAGCGACTTTTATTAACTGAACATCCAGTGCCTTCACTGATCAATGGTTCTAATGCATCAAATTTCCATTGTTTTAGGAAGTTGTTGTACCAGCACATGACATTGTCAGGATCTAGACAGAAATCGACAAGCTCAAGAAAACCTTAGACTACATCTGCACATTCCTAAATAGGATGAAAAGAATGAAGAAGGATGACATTGGTAAAGAGAAGCAGCAGGCAAGTTCTGAACCTAGTTACAGCTAAACAACTTTCTTGTTTGACCGGTTACAACTTTATGGTATTAAACTTGGCAATCTAATTGTGAAGCTTGCTTCAATTTGCCTTTGTTTTAGAAATGTGTTGTTACTCAGGAGGAAAATTATTAACCTTTCGAGTTGAAATTTTGTTATGCTTGAAATTTAATACATGGTAGGTACTCATCATATGCTGCTCACAAAATTGTTGAATTTATTCTATGTACTACTTGAATTTCTAAATCTCCATGCTACACCAACTTTTATTAACTGAACATCCAGTGCCTTTGTTTTAGGGAGGTGCTGTAGCTTGGGAGGACATTGACATGATCTGGAAACAAATCCACAGGATCAACCAAGCTCTGAACCCAGTTACAGCTAAACAACTTTCTTGTTTGACCAGTTACATCTTTCATGATATTAAACTTGGCAATCTAATTATGAAACTTGCATCAATTTGCCTTTGTTGTAGAAATGTGTTGTTACTCGGGAGGATCTTCACTGCATCTGAAAAGTACTCGATAAGGTGGATAGAAGGATGGATGACAAGGCTGTGGACGACATAATTCTCCTAGCAAATGGTCAGAAAATACTAGAATCTGAGGTGGAGAAGCTTAAAGGCGCACAGAAGATGAAGGATATTGAACTTGCCGAAGCTGCAAAGAAGAATGCTGAGCTGCAGGAAAGACTTGTAAAACTAGAGGCAAAGATAGCTGAACTTGAGGCTGTAGCACAAAAGAAGCCATCTAACTAGTGCCCCTGCTGATGCACGTCAGATGTGATAATGTGAATCTGTTTGTTCTGAACATTGTGCATGTCATATGTGAACATGTGATGCTAGCTATATATGCATCTTAAATATGTAGAATATGCTCTTATGACTACTATCTATGTGTACTTGTGGTTTTGCATCTTATTTAAGAGACATGATTATATGTTTGTGTGATATCCAATATTTGCTATGATGACATAGTCAAATATTTGACGGCAGTGAGAGTGCTAGTGCTAGCTCCAAGTCTAGTAATGGGCGTCAAATTGTCATCAGTAACGGACTTAAAAGCACGTTTTTGATATGGCAGTGATCGATAATAGACTTAAAGAGCCCGTTACCGATAGGTTTAACTTTCGTAACGGTCGCATTTTAACATCCGTTACAAAGAATAACTGTAACGGGCGTTTAAGAAGCCCGTTACTGGAAGTCCTCATTGGTAACGGGCGCTGTGTTGGCCACGTCGGGGTCGAGCCTGCCACGCTTATGCGTAACGAGCACCAAACAACAACTGTTACAGATGGGGTCCATGTAACGGGTGTTAAGGGCCCGTTACAAATGCTGCGTGACCTATTTGAGGTTTTCACGTAGTGACACACTTGAGTTTTGTTGCCTAGCAATGCAAACTTCAATTGTGGAGGAGGTATGTGAGCATTCTGAGTAAAGTTCCTCCGCTACCAAATCTTATACAGGTGTGAGGGTGATGTCAGCTCTTGTATCTTACCCACTAGTTAGGTAAGTCGTGCTTTTGACATTAAACAAAGCCCTTCCGGGAGGTTCCCTAGGTTCACCATTTTATGCTCATGCTTATATGCCTCTTTTGATGAAAAGCTTGATCATGCATGCGTGTTTCCTTTATCTTTGTTCTTATGCTCTAGTTTGGATGTATGCTTGAGTTTACATTCATAGACTATTTTAAATTAAGCATGGTGCTTAGGTTAAAATTGTCTTCTTCAATCAAAACAAGACATGGTGCTGAGTTTTGATTGATGAACCTTAGAGTTATACTTTCATGGATATTGGATGCATGTATGTGGACTAACCCTTGCAGGAAATCATCGATTCCAAATGGATAAGTCATTAAGCTAGACTCAAATGGAGAGATAAGTTGAGGTGTCAGATTCATGTTGCACAACATACAAAGGTGGTACATATGACCTCTCAAAGGTCCAAGGTAAGTATATTCCCCTTTGTGCATAAAGTGTAATATTGGTCTAACCCTTTCGAGCAAATGACACGGTGACAATAAAAAAAACCCCAAAAATATTTGCTTTTCAATAAAGGATCTATGGTTCTCGAACCAGTAGAGTCCATCTTTTGTTTCCACTTTTGCTTGAAGAACAACACCAGTACAAGCACCAGTGTGGGGGAATTCTCTCAAGCTCATCATCAACATATCCACCTGAGAACTCCCACACAAAGGGCTGCACGACATCAACTATGCCTTCATGACAAGGACAAGGTAAACTAGAGTGAGCTGGCTATCCCACGGGTCAGCCAAATCACCACTAGTCTTCCTTGTTCCTCATATCCTTCAGGAGCGATGGTATGTGCACCCTTCATCTCACTCTCTACCTATGAGTTTGAATGATCTTCAATTCTTATCCAATAAATCAAACTCAAATATCGGTGTTTTGTTTGCTCTCCATGATTCCTGTGGTTGTCTTGCATATGTTTTATTCCTTACTTATTATCTTGATGCTTGTGAACAAATATCATTAGGGAACTCATGCTTATCTAAGTAGTTGATGTTTGTGATATGGTTTGATCATATGATCTTCACTCTAAATGTCTGAGTGCTTGGGAATTTTATTTGAAAAATCATAAAACCCTTTTGCAAAGCTCCTCTTTGATATGTCACAGTCCTACCAAAGCCATATGATGCTACCAGTTGAAAACCTTATACTCATATGCTGCTTGTCATTGCATTGAGCTTTGTCAAATTCTGTGACCCTTGCGAGAAGTCTTTTTATGCTTTCATGATCAAGATTCATGTGCACTCCACCATTTCCCCCTTTGCTATGCTTCTACACTGGAAGTTAGCATTGTCTCATTCATCCATTCCACAAAATAAAGCTCCATGCATGGTTCCATGATTTATCCCTCTCCAAATATCTCTAAAAAGATATTGGGCTATAAAAAAGAGAGAGAGAGAGAGAGAGAGACATGCTCAAAAAGGCATGATCTAAAAAAAGAAAAGAGAGATAGCCCATATCTCGAAAATTTCAAAAAAGAGAGCGGAGAAAATCATGCAAAAAGGAGTTCCATAACTTAGATGGTAATAACTAGTACCTATTCCGGGGCTAGTGTCCACCTTACCATCAACCAACATTTATCATATATGTATGGTAATATCTAGCACCCATTCCGGGCCTAGTATACACCTTACCATACCCATCGTATCCATACACGTGCACATCTTGATCTGATTGTATGAATTGCTTTTCTCTTGGATCCAGTATTTTACTTTGCAATATATGTGATGCAAGTATGCCTTATCATTCATACCTACCTTGAGCTCCACATAAGCTATCATTAGAAGTAGGATGAATAAAGGTAGTTTAATGCCTTGGTGAGGACATATATACACTGAGCGATCTGAGAAAATCAAATGAGGAGCAAAGCAAGGCTTGTTTTTGAAAATTATTGCAAAACCCCAAGTTACTTAACATGATGAGCAGGAATGATTTGATTCATAACCGTTCCATTCCTCAACTACCCGAGATAGCATGATAGACACTTCAAAGTTCACAAGTACAAGGTATGGTTTGGAATATCTCTTATGCTCGCATCATACCTTTGGATATCATGTCTCACCTTGATCTGACTCCCTTCACTCGGGACGAGCAAAGGTCAAGTGTGGGGGAGTTGTTGACGGCTGTTAAGTGCTACCTTTACACCGTCAATACCTGCATAATATAATGGAAAAAGGACCATCAACACTAGAATAGGGCTTGATACTGATGATTTCCACAAGTGTTGGTGTTTCTAGCTTTTGTTGCAGGACACACCGAAATACGTGTTAAATGACACAGTTGAGAGCAAGTGCACCAATGGCATAGATATGGCATCATCATAAACAATCACAAATGCCAAATTGGTCTGCACCACTGTGATGGGCTCGCTGAGATGATCGAAATGGATATATCATTTGCCTACTTTGGAGTTCGGATGAAAGAGATATGCACAAGATAACATGTGGGCCCGGTGGGACCCACACCAAGCCACATGGCGACGTGCTGTCACACAGGAGTCCACGTGTCCATGACACATCATCGATCCAAAGAAACACACTCTCGACCAATCAGGTGCCAGTACGCGGATCTAAGGGCCCACAACCATGAGATAAATGGCAAAAAATACCGCATACACCCCCATACCCACCTTGGGACCCACCTAGTAGTCACCTAGACAAAAGGCGGCGCGAGAGGGCCCACCCGGGGGTCGGCCGACCCCCCAGGTCGCCCGACCCCATTCTGCGGCCTCTCGTGTCGCCCTTCCGCGTGTCGGCTTGTCGTGAAGAGGCAAAGGCGGTTCTAGGTGTGTGCCCGAATATTCCTTCAGGATCCTGACGGAAAGCTCCTTCTCTTGCAAGCTACTTGGCCTCCACTCCTCTTTGCCACATGTCACCACCATATTGGTGGCACCCAAGGAAGCCAAGGGAGCTCCTCCTACCCCCCCTTGGCCTATAAATATGAGGAGAGGGGGCTAGAATAGAGACACATCCCATTCTCCTCTTCCTCTTTAGAAACACTTGTTTCCTCCCCCATGTGATCTCTCATGGATCAAATGAGTTGATCCATGTGGGTGAGAGTAGGTGCTAGGTAGAGTGTGGTGTTGGTGAGGGTGTCATGTTCTTCAATTAGAGCAAAGTAAGTATTCTTGTATTTTCCAATTAGACTAAAGTGTTATTCATGCTTGAGTGATATGTTCTTGAGTTCTTCGTTCGTTCATCATTTAGAGGCCCGTGTTCTTCATGAACGCGCTTCCTCGATCTAGTTGATGAACAAGTTACTCATGCTTTTGTGTTTGTTCATAAGTTAGAGGCTCGTGTTCTTCACGAACACAACCCTTTGCTCTTTTGTTACAAGTGCATAAGTTTGCATTCCGTTGTGTGAATTATCCTGTTAGATCTTGTTGGAGTACATTAATACGCTGGCATTTGTTCTTCCTATCATCTGTGTGATCCTGTGGTAAGTGAGATTAGCTCGAAGCTCGCGGGTTCATCACTCCGTATTTATACGGGGTGCTATAGTGTTACTACGGGAGCTTAGACGTAGTCGTGCTATAGTAGTAATTGGTGGTGTAGACGTGGTGTCTAGACTACAGGTTATCCTTCGTTTGCCCTGTATCCCACGGTTTGTCTTGGGGTACGCCGCGGTAGTGAAAGCCGTTGGACCCTCTGAAATCCCCCACGTTCGGATACAGCGTGTAGGCAACCATTTGTCGTGAACCAACTGTTATAGCCAGGAGGGGCCGGTGTCCGAAGCAAGCATAATTGCCTGCTCTTCTCCTCTAGGATCAGTATCATAGGAAGTGCCTCATCATCTTTCAACCATAGCTAGGGGCTTGGTGTCCTTGGACCGTTCGTCTAGGATAGAAGGTAGTGCACACCTTTCCTTGGATTCGATACCCTTGGGAATACTCCTGAGGTGAAGTGCTACAGCGGTATTTCTGTGCGCTTGCGGAATCTTTCATACCCGTCGGTATACCCAGGTGGATCTTACGCTCCCGCTAGGTGTACAACTAGTGGTGAGGTTAAGAAATACCAACATGCACAAGCAGGCTGAGTCCACTCGGGACTGGCAGCGTATGACGGGCGAGAGGATTCACACCATGGAGCAGAGACAGCTGCGACAGCTGGAGGAGCAGAGGGCTTACTACGCGTGGATGGGATACTACCCTCCACAGCAGTGAGCCTGAAGCTAGCTTGGGGGAGGACCCCCATTCTGAGGTAACTTGTATCTTCTATTTTTTTTCAGAACCCCATATTCTAAAACACATAAAAATCTGAAAAGGTTAAAAAGACCAAAAATATTTATTTGCTTTCTTAAATTAGTTTGTTTTCATATGCGCGGTAAGAGTGTTCTTATTCTCCATGGTTGAAATGATGAATAGTTGCTCTGTTTATTCCTCTTGTATGCCTTGTTTACAACTTAGTATCCTATCGAAGTTTTGAGTTTGTTGGCTAGTATGATCGAACCTGAGCTTGAATGTTGTGGGTAGCAAAAAGCATGATCTTTGCCTAAGTTGTTGCGAGGTATGATATGGGATAATAGAGTTGCTATGAGCTAGTACTAAGTGATGTTTGATATCCGAAGTTTTCTTTTGAAAAATTATAAAATGATAAGTTCCTCAATGATAAGAAATTCCTATCCAAGGCCATATGTAGATCTTAGCTTCTGTTAACCTCCACATATGCTACCTGATTTCTTCATTGAGTCTTGTCGAATTGTTGTGACCCTCGGCGAGTAAACTTGTCATACTCCTATGATCAAGATCACGTACACACCACCATATGCGAAACTTCTACACTGGAAGTTAGCAACCATCATTTCATCCATCCCCCATCCATTCCACAATAAAGCTCTGTGCATTGTTCCATGATTACTCTCCGTCCAAAAATATTTAGCAAGGACTATGGGCTATGTAAAAAAAAGAGAAACATGCTCAAGGGCATGCATAAAAAAAGAAAGAATAAAGAGACATAGCCCAAGTCTCAAAAATTTTGAAAAGGGGGAGAGTAAAATCATGCAAATAGGAGTTCATTATCCATCCACCATACACACACTTTTGCACATCTTGATCAGGGTGTAAGACTTGTTCTCCCAAGGATCCGGTTTTCGACTCGACAATATATGAGAAACAGGTATGCCACATGTTTTCCCTACCTACAGCTCCACATATCAGCTTATTAGGAGTAGGTAGTGAAAGAAGGCAAAACAATGCCTTGGTAAGGAATCATACACATTGAGCGATCCGAGAGTATCATTTGAGGAACTTTGATTTCTTTTTGAAAAACCTGCAAAACCTCCGGATTGATAACTGATCAAGGTACATGTGATTGGTAATCTTTATACAACCATTCTATCTTTCAACCGCCCAAGGTAGGTGAAGCTACACGCCCCATATCAATCGAGTGCAAGGTAAGATCAATGCCAACTTCTTCAACTCTTGATAGAGTACCTTGCTGTATCTTGTTGTACATTAGGAATACAACATCGTAGCAACTCCTGATCAACTAACCTAAGTCCTTACTCTCTTGCTCGGGACGAGCAAGAGGCTAGCTTGGGGGAGTTGTTGATGGCTGTTAAGTGCCTACTTTAGCCGTAAATATACTCATGAATAAAGGAGCATACGACTTTTCTTACAAGTATTTAGTTAAGAATAATGTAGTTCCACTTGTCCTTGGAGATTATTTGATTGCAGGAAAATAAGCAGGAAAAGAGTGACAAACTGACCTTCTATGGTCCATGCCACATCACCTCATCCTAGGTGGGCTGCCAACAAGGATGCCATGCATGCACACCTGCCAACTTGGGAACCATGCATGCATGCCATGCAAGCAATCCAAGTGAAGCAACCCCCGATGAATCAGAGTGTGACACGTGGACATCACATGGATCCATGGGCCCACAAAGGCATGCAAACCACGCCGAAACAGGGTGGACACCAGGAACCGACATAAGGACCCACAGGATAGCCACCAGGAGAAAGCAAGAGCCAGGAGGGCCCACCAGGGGGTCGGCTGACCCCACAGGTCGGCCGAGCCGACCTTGGCTCGGCTCCTCCTGTGCTTCCACGTGGTGTCTCCCCATTGTTCCTAGGCACCATCCCCGGGGTGTTTGCATCCATTCCTCGCTGGTGCACGGGCCTATTAATAGAAGGAGAGGGGGCTCACTTATGAACCATCCACACTTGCAACACCTTTCTCACTTTTAGTCTCAAGTCTAGGAGGTAGGCTAGAGTAGTTCTAATTCAGGTTCCAAGTCTACTTTGGGATCTAGGTATGAGTTCTCTTGTATCTTATTTCATTTGTATGACTTTGATCTACTTTAGTTATTTATCTATTTCATATAAAGTTGTGTTAGTATACATGAGTGATTTGTTCATGTGTTCGTCACGTGTTCATCATTTAGAGGCTCCTGTTCTTGATGAACAAGGCCTTTCGATCCACTTGACGGGTGACTTTCACATGTTTCTGGTGTTTGTTCATAAGTTAGAGGCTCGTGTTCTTCGCGAACACGACCCTTTGATCCAGTTGAACAGACATAGGAAAACACGAATCCATTTGTGTACTTAACCTGGTTTGATCTAATTAGATGACATGATTGCATTGTATGAAGTCTGTGCTTAAGCTACGGTACTCGGTGTAATTGGCTGGTTTATCTGGTGGCTTGACCTGGGTCACAATAGCTCGGGCTGGGCAAGTCCGGCTAACAACGTAAGCATGGTGCTTGGGTTGCGTAGCTACCTTACTTATGAGTTTATCCCACGGTTTGTCTTGGGGTAGGCCGCGGTAGTGACAGCCGTTCGTCCCTCTGAAATCCCCTGCATTCGGATAAGCTGTAGGAGTCTATGTTGGTATTTGTTAAGCCTACAGAAATATTATGATAGATAATCCGCAAGCGCATGGATACCGGTGAGCATTCCACCCGGGAGAGGGTTTTAAATATCGAATCCACAGGGAGAATGGTAAAGAGAGTATCTGAGGTATATAACTAATCAACTGAGTAGCTATCAAGGACTGGACAGAATGAGAGATAAGGAAAACTTAAGGATGTCTGGTTCTTATCCTCACAAGCTATGTCTTTATTGCTCTTATGGGGTGATTGTCTGAAGGCACACTTAGTAAAGGGAACCTCCCGAGAATCTATGGGGGAGTCCTACGGTTTCTATAGACGGGAGGTGGACTACGAAGGACTCAATGGTGCTGTCACCACCACGATCTACCACACGATCCAGAATATAGAAGGCATTCACAAGCTAGCTAGTCTAAGCACCACGCTTACACTAAACATGCAACTTTAATTCAAGAGCGACAGGAATTAAAGTACTCAAAGAGTTATGAACCGTAAGAACAATAAAAACAATGGTGCTCACTTGAATAAGAAGTCGATCTTTCCCGTAAGGTCTCAGGATCGGGCTCCAATGGAGTTGATCCCAGAGGTAGAAGATGAAGAGAGACACCGACAGGTCCGGGCCTTCCTTCAGCTTCGCCTCAACCGCTCTCTAATCCTCTCGAACAAGATTAGCTAGGTCTAATTAGATCGTGGATCTAATCTCTCAACTTGATACTAACTCTCCAACTCTAATTCTAATCTAGAGCTCTAATCTCAGGTAGGCATGGAGGATCTGATAGAATGAGTTGCCCTCTACCCTGGGGTCAGGGGGTCTGCTTATATAGTCCAGAGGAGATGACGTGCACCGTAGGATCAAACCGACCTAAACATGTGGTTTAGATTGATGTTCATAGGCGGTGGAGGAACATTCCAGAAGCCGGGCACATTTGGCGCCAGGGGGTGGCCGACCGGCCCCACCACTGGGCCGGTCGGTCTGGTGTGGGCCCCATTCGGTGTCCACTTCGGCCAGGTGGGTCCTTGATCCTTCTAAATGCTTCTTTTTTAGGTGCTAAGTCACGTTGAGTTCCGGAGCCTTCTGGAGTCTTCTAGAGAGGTTTTCTTGCATATTTTCTGAATAGTCCCTGCAAATTCATAGATTCACCAAAACTCATGGAAATTGTTAATATAAACCCTAATGAGGTGATCTAATCATATTTTAGTCCTTTTTCCAGTAAATGCGAGGGATAAAATTCATAGATAAAATGTGCCAACAAACTCCCCCACACTTAGGCTTTTACTCGTCCTCGATAAAAGGATGGTTTACAACCGTGTAGACAAGAATCAACATAATTATACTCCTTAGTCATATCTGTACTTAGGGAACATCTGAATATAGCTAGAAACAAATCACCTTTATTTCTCAAATCTAGTCAATGGAGAGTTTCTGAATAAGTTTTGGAAAGAAAATGCAGCCTTGCTTACTCCTTTGTGATACTCTCAAATTTTAGAATGTAAAGATATAGCAAACTTACCTTGCATATATTGCTGGGTCAAAATCTGTATCCATGAAGAGGCCTGTCATAGGTCGTAGATCAAGATATGTGCGTGTGTCAAATTTTAAAAACCACTGCTCTGACTTTAGAATCTTCTGTCTTTTCCCATCTTTTTTAGAACAAGGTATGCAGCTATTTTGTAGAGAGTTGGGTTCTACTCACCCTCGGACACGCGTCCATTATTACTCTCTCACTTATTTTTTTAGAGAAGTGGGCCCTACTCACCCTCGGACACATGTCCATTATTCTTCTCTTTTTTATGCCTTTTTCTTTTTTGAGAGGGGGGTTCTTCTGACCCGTAGAACACTTGTCCATTTTCTCCTCTCCCTCACTTTTCTCTCCACTCATAATAATAATTTTTTTCTTTTCTTTCTTTGGCTTTTTCTCTTTTTTTTTAGCTGTACCCTTTCATGATATGGGAGACAGAGATCAAAAATCTTAGAGCATAGATACTTTAGTGAAAGCAGTGTACGTGATCTTGATCATAGACTTAGACAAAACTTCAACATAGCTCTAGATTTGACAAAGCTCAATACAAGTAAGCAGCATTTAATCAAATTTATTTTCAAGGAAAGCTCTGCTGGGATATATTATTGATCACAAAGGAGAAACTTAGCTAATGATTTTTTTTATTTTAAGTACTCTCCATAGACAAGATAAAAGAAAGATGGTTCTCATTATTCTAACTTTATTCTGATCATCCCAAAAGTAATAAATATTTCTAAGAGCATAAACATGTGAAACTTTATCTTTTAGGTTATCAGGACATTTTAGCAGGGCATCTTTATTCAAATTCGAAATGGAAAGCAATTTGTAAAAATTTAAAAAGTTCAGGAAGCAAACCGAGTGGTGGACGAGATGTGGCTGAACTGGGTTCTGCCGTGGTTCGTCGTGCGAGTCGTTTGATCATGCTTTTTCAGTTGTTCTTGATGCCGTTTGGTCATCTGTTCTTCTCCCCCACACTTGTTTTCTGTTATCTTGTATGCACAGTATGGTGGAGACAAAAACATATCCAGAAAATATATATAGGCAAAGATAGCTCAACTTGTGGAATACTTCTTTATTAAAAGAGAGAGCACTTTATTAAACAACTCTAAAGCGAACTAAAGCAAACTAACTAACTCGAACTAACTATCACTAATGTGCTCTCTAACTAAGGTGTTTACACAGGACGCTTGCCCTTCTTAAGGTCGCGGCTATGGTCTTCCTCATCGTCCCTACGTTTCTTTGACTCTAACAGCTTAAGGACAGTCTTGGTGAGGGAAGCGTTGACGCAATGGATCTCTTTGCAAGTTTCAGCCAGGCTTGCTACTTCCTGCGCTAGCTCAGCTACGGTCTTCCGGGTCTTCTGTTTCTGCGGCATCCGCTGGCTGGCTTCAAAGACTGGGATTCTCTTGATCTGAGGTTCCTTGGCACGAACTCCGTCGATGGTGACACGGCTTGAGGAGGTGGTGTACTTGTGCACCCTTGTGTTGCCAAACTTGTCCATGCGCACATCAACGAGTCGCTCTCCATTCCTTGGTTTCTTCAGATCCATGTAGCTAGGAACACGGATCGGCTTCTTCCGAGCTGCTTCGCGACGGCGATCGTACGGCTGAGCGTACATCGCCTGCCTGCTTTCTGTAGGTGGTGGCGGCGAACGTGGACGGCTAGGCGAGAACAGCGAGAGAGGGAGGTGATCAGGACGCAAGGAGGCTAGCGGCTTTGCTTCCTTCTCGAAAGGAACAACCGCCTTGGCTTCAAAGCTAAAGGGGACAAGCTGCTTGTCGGCCATTGCTGCTACTTGGAGGCTTTGGGATGAGGAAAAGGTGGGGGTCTGCCCCTGCTTATATATCAGTCCCGGACTTGCAGAGGGGGTTGACCAGGCTTGGAAAGGCTGCGGAAAATCTCATAAAAGATCCCCGAACCAGTTTTTCAAAACCCTAACACCTTAGAGATAGCGTGGGCGAAAGCTGATGGCGAATGGCGGCGGGCAGGGCCCGATCGGCCCAATGAGGGGGCCGATCGGTCCCCTACCAGGGCGCCTCGCGGAGATCTTCGGCGCGGGGTGCTCTAACCGTGTGCTGATCCCTAAAAACCTTAAGATGGCCCATTACGGCCTAAAATTAATATTCGTTGGTAAGCAAAGGAAATCTATCTCATCCAAATCCTCAGACTCTTTATTGGGCTCTAAAAATATTTTAAGGCGTTGACCAGTTACCTTGAATAACGTACCTTCGTCGTCTTGAAGAGTGACGGCTCCGTGTGACAATGAATTCACTACCTTGTATGGTCCTTCCCACTTGCTTCGTAGCTTCCCATGCCCAAAGAGTCATACCCTGGAGTTAAAAAGTAATACCTGATCGCCTGGGTTGAATTCTTTCTTTATGATTCTCTTGTCGTGCCACCTCTTGGTTCTTTCCTTGTAAATCTTGGCACTGTGATATGCCTTCTCTCTCCATTCTTCTAGCTTGGATAGTTGCATTTTCCATTTTGTTCCGGCTACTTCAAAGTCAATGTTCCATCTCTTTATTGCCCAATGAGCCTTGAATTCTAGCTCAACCGGCAAGTGACATGTCTTCCCGTAGACCAGTTGGTAGGGAGACATTCCAATGGGGGTTTTATAAGCTGTCCGATAAGCCCAAAGTGCTTCGGGTAGCTTGTCTTTCCATTTTATCCCTATTTGGTCCACCGTCTTCTGTAGAATGTTCTTGATCTGCTTATTGGACGTCTCTGCTTGACCACTTGTTTGCGGGTGGTAAGGAGTAGCGACATTGTGCTGGATCCCATGGTTCATGAGGTATTTCTCAAAGCGCTTGTCGATGAAATGAGACCCTCCATCACTTATCACTAACCTTGGCGTATCGAATCTTGGAAATATTGTCTCTTCAAACATTCTTATTGAGCTTTTGTGGTCAGCAGTTCTGCATGGCAGGGCTTCAACCCATTTGGAGACATAGTCAACTGCCACTAAGATGTACTCAAATTTTTCGGATTTTGGGAATGGTCCCATGTAGTCAATTCCCCAGACATCAAAGAGCTCGATCTGAAGGTTGGTTGTCAGTGGCATGGGATTTCTGGAATTGATGTTCCCGTGCCTCTGACAAGAGTTGCACCTTCGTACGAAATCTTTTGTGTCTTGATACATGGTTGGCCAGAAAAATCCGCTTTGCTAGATCTTTGCATGTGTGCGGAAAGCTCCATAATGACCTCCATATGGTGATGAGTGGCACCTCTCAATGATCTTCATTCCTTCTTCTGCCGGTACACACCTCCTGAGTAACCCGTTAGAGCATACTCGAAAAAGGTATGGTTCATTCCACAGGTGATGGCGACTCTCGTAAATAAGCTTTTTCTTGTCGGCTCCTGGTCGTACATACCCTGCAACCATAAAATTAACAATATCTGCGTACCAGGGGTTTGACCGGGCGATCCGATAGAGCATGTCGTCCCTCATTGCGTCATTGATGGGTAGTTCCTGTGGTTTCTCAAAATACATTCTAGACAAATGATCGGCAACAAAATTTTCTACTCCCTTCTTATCTTTTATTTCTAAGTCAAATTCTTGGAGAAGCAGAATCCATCTTATTAATCTAGGTTTAGCATCTTTCTTAGTGAGCAAATATTTTAAAGCAGCATGATCAGTGTAAACAATAACTTTTGCTCCTACTAAGTAAGATCTAAACTTGTCAATGGCATAAACAATAGCTAGCAGTTCTTTTTCAGTTGTGGCATAATTGAGTTGAGGTCCTGTCAAAGTTTTATTAGCATAAGCAATGGCATGATGTTTCTTGTCTTTTGTTTGCCCCAAAACAGCCCCCACAGCATAATCACTTGCATCACACATAATTTCAAAAGGTAAAGACCAATCAGGGGGTTGTATAATGGGTGCAGAAATAAGAGCATTTTTCAGAGTTTCAAAAGATTTAAGACAAGCATCATCAAAGTCAAAAGGAACATCTTTGGCAAGCAAGTTTGTAAGAGGTCTAGCAATATGAGAAAAATCTTTTATAAACCTTCTATAGAAACCAGCATGGCCAAGAAAATTTCTGATTCCCTTGACATTAACAGGTGGAGGTAGCTGTTCAATTACTTCTATTTTAGCTCTATCTACCTCAATTCTTTTTTCAGAAATTAGATGGCCTAGCACTATTCCTTCTCTAACCATGAAATGACATTTTTCCCAATTAAGGACTAAGTGCTTTTCTTCACATCTTTGCAAAACCTTATCCAAGTTTTCTAGACAATCATCAAAAGTTTTTCCATAAACAGAAAAATCATCCATGAAAACTTCCATGATCTCTTCAATCATATCAGAGAATATAGACATCATGCATCTTTGAAAAGAAGCTGGAGCATTACATAGCCCAAAAGACATTCTATGATAAGCATAAGTTCCATAAGGGCATGTAAAAGTGGTTTTGCTCTGGTCACTGGGATGGATTGGGATTTGGTGATATCCAGAATATCCATCAAGAAAGCAAAAGAAAGAGTGATTTGCCAACCGCTCTAACATTTCATCAATGAAGGGTAGTGGAAAGTGATCTTTCCTTGTGGCTTTGTTGAGTTTTCTATAATCTATGCACATACGCCAACCAGTGACGGTTCTCTGAGGAATTAATTCATTCTTCTCATTTTTCACAACTGTCATGCCTCCCTTTTTAGGCACAACTTGCACGGGGCTCACCCACTCACTATGAGGCACAGGATATATAATCCCGGCGTGTAAGAGTTTCAGAACTTCTTTCTTCACTACCTCTCTCATCGCATTGTTAAGTCTTCGTTGTGGCTCTCTAGATGGTAGAACATCGGGGTCTGTAGGAATGCGATGAGTACAAAGGGCAGGGCTGATGCCCTTAAGGTCTTGGAGCGAGTAGCCAAAGGCTGAGCGATGTTTTTCTAAGATGGTTATCAGCCTATGAGTCTCTTCCTGAGTGAGTTGGTCATTAATGATCATAGGAGACTCAGAATCATTGTGCAAAAAGGCATATCTAAGACCAGGTGGTAAAGGTTTAAGCTCAATGGGAGGTCTCGAGGGTTCCTCGGTTTCATCGAGGGGCTCAGATTCTGTAGGATTTTCTTCTTCCTCCTCGATGAAGAATTCAGTGACATCTTCTTGATTGGATTCTATGAAATGTTCCAGAGATGCTTCATTCACCTCTTCCATTGGGTCAGGTTCAGGACTGGGTTCGGTCTTAGTATGGATCGAATGTGAGAAGTGTAAGGGAACTTTAATGGTTTTGCCTAGGCAAACATCAAGTTTCCCTGTGTGTCCTTCTTTAAGGAGTTTTTCTAAAGGATAGCCTATTAAAAGATCAAACTCCTTAATATCACAAATGTGAAAGCTCAGGTGAATTGTCATGTCGCAAACTGAAACAGGTAAGACATAGAGAATTCCTGAACTTTGAATAATCTGTCCCGAGGAGCACTTTAATAATTTCGTTGTGGGAGATAATGGCTTGTTTTTGATAAACTGATGAAAAAAGGATAAGGCCATTATATTGATTCCCACAACTGGATTATAAAGGGCATCAAAGGGGGTTCCATTGATTGTACATTGAATTGGTATAGAAGGTGAATCCAAATGGACTATATCAGAGGAAAGCTCTGACTCTTCCAACCATTCCCCACTCATGATGGATGCAAGCTCCACAGTGCGTTCTCTTGAGAAGGTTTGCTCAAAAGAGTCTATCTTCTCATGTGAAGAAGATGTATGCTTTCGAGGCATCTTCTCTTTATGATATTTCAAGGTGTTTCCATAATCGAAAAATAAATCATCCTCGATATCATTTATAGAATCAGGTAGAGGAATTTCTTCCTGTGGTGATTCTATATGTTGGATAGCTATAGGTTGAGATGTTTCTGGCATAGGTTCTGGTGTAGCTATCTCTGGAATCTCTTCTAAAGTTTTCTCTTCTAAAGGACCATCATTAGTGCTGGCTAGAATGTTGTCTAGGACAGTTCTAGCTCCACTAGATGTAAGGTGTATGAATGATCCATGAGAGGAGGTATTCAAATAGGCTCTAGATTCCTTATTAAGACCAATATAGAAGTGTTGAAGGAGAATATGGTCTTGAAGGCTTAGATCTGGTCCGGATTTGCAAAGAAGTTCAAAACATTCCCAGGATGAACTCATAGACTCATTATCCCCCTGTTTGAAGGATATGATCTTGATTCTAAGGTCGACTACTTTGGATAAGGGATAAAAATCCATGCAGAAATCTGCACGGAGAGTTCCCCAATCGCCTTTCATCTTCTCTTTGGTTCGGTCGTACCATTGGCGAGCTTTTCCTTTTAGAGTGAATGGAAAAAGCTTCCAATGGATAGTCTCATCTGACATACCCTCAATGTGCAGGCAGTCACAAGTTTGCTCAAACTGTTGGAGATGATGATAAGGGTCTTCGTCTTCTATTCCTAAGAAAGTGTTGGTTTGGACCATCTCTATTAACCATGGGCGCAGCTCATAGGCATCAGCTAGGATTGGTTTCGATGATGGCATAGGCCTAAGGCTGAGCTCTGAGGGTGCCGAAAAATCTTTGATAAGGGTGGTGTCCATAAGGACAATAGGTAATCTAAAACTAAAAAGAAAAAGAAAGATACAAGATTAGTTATACTCGAAGAGTTTTCTCTTAACCGTTCTCCCCGGCAACAGCGCCAGAAATGCTTGTTGGTATTTGTTAAGCCTACAGAAATATTATGATAGATAATCCGCAAGCGCACGGATACCGGTGAGCATTCCACCCGGGAGAGGGTTTTAAATATCGAATCCACAGGGAGAATGGTAAAGAGAGTATCTGAGGTATATAACTAATCAACTGAGTAGCTATCAAGGACTGGACAGAAAGAGAGATAAGGAAAACTTAAGGATGTCTGGTTCTTATCCTCACAAGCTATGTCTTTATTGCTCTTATGGGGTGATTGTCTGAAGGCACACTTAGTAAAGGGAACCTCCCGAGAATCTATGGGGGAGTCCTACGGTTTCTATAGACGGGAGGTGGACTACGAAGGACTCAATGGTGCTGTCACCACCACGATCTACCACATGATCCGGAATATAGAAGGCATTCACAAGATAGCTAGTCTAAATACCACGCTTACACTAAGCATGCAACTTTAATTCAAGAGCGACAGGAATTAAAGTACTCAAACAGTTATGAACCGTAAGAACAATAAAAACAATGGTGCTCACTTGAATAAGAAGTCGATCTTTCCCGTAAGGTCTCAGGATCGGGCTCCAATGGAGTTGATCCCAGAGGTAGAAGATGAAGAGGAGACACCGACAGGTCCGGGCCTTCCTTCAGCTTCGCCTCAACCGCTCTCTAATCCTCTCGAACAAGATTAGCTATGTCTAATTAGACCGTGGATCTAATCTCTCAACTTGATACTAACTCTCCAACTCTAATTCTAATCTAGAGCTCTAATCTCAGGTAGGCATGGAGGATCTGATAGAATGAGTTGCCCTCTGCCCTGGGGTCAGGGGGTCTGCTTATATAGTCCAGAGGAGATGACGTGCACCGTAGGATCAAACCGACCTAAACATGTGGTTTAGATTGATCTTCATAGGCGGTGGAGGAACATTCCAGAAGCCGGGCCCATTTGGCGCCAGGAGGTGGCCGACCGGCCCCACCACTGGGCCGGTCGGTCTGGTGTGGGCCCCATTCGCGGTCCACTTCGGCCAGGTGGGTCCTTGATCCTTCTAGATGCTTCTTTTTTAGGTGCTAAGTCACGTTGAGTTCCGGAGCCTTCTGGAGTCTTCTAGAGAGGTTTTCTTGCATATTTTCTGAATAGTCCCTGCAAATTCATAGATTCACCAAAACTCGTGGAAATTGTTAATATAAACCCTAATAAGGTGATCTAATCATATTTTAGTCCTTTTTCCAGTAAATGCGAGGGATAAAATTCATAGATAAAATGTGTCAACAGTCTAAAATATAACAACCGGAGTTGTACGGAAGCAACACGGGAGGTTATCTCCCCGTGGTACCTGGGTGCTTAAGTCAATGTTCTTCAATGCTAGTGTATCTAACTCGTTCCTACCAACTTTATGTGTGTAGTACATAAGAACCTAGAACTAACTCGTATGTCGCCTCCTATGCCTAGGACCCTTTAGAGAGAGAGTGAGTGTGTGTGTGTGTGATCACACTACCCCCATTATCATATTTTACCCTTGCACTTGAGTGTCTGGTTTATTTCCGTCTATGATCTATACTCATTGCAATAGAGTTGATCTTGTCATTCCGCCAATGCCTTCCTTGGAATCGATACCCTTTGGAATACTCCTTTGGGGAAATGCTACAATGGTACTTCTGTGCGCTTGCGGACTCCTGTAACGTTAAGAATTACCAACCAGCATTTCTGACACTATTACCAGGATGGGTTCCAAACCTATTCTTAGGTGATTGCGTTAAGAAATGTCAACACCCATCAGCTACATCATCATAAATAAACATCATTGTAACTTGCCATTCTTGTTGGTGCCGGCCATCAACATTAAGCCATAGAAGCTTTCTCTAATTGTTCTGGCTGTCCGAGATTCTCTGTGATTCACGAAAACATATATGATTAAATTCATGGAGTAATTAGCAATCATAGAACAAGAGTAATTGAGATCAAACAATTACAAGCACATTCAGCCCTAGAAGGAGAACAATTGTGTCTTGTCACTACTGGGAAAAAAATGTTTAACAATTCAATCTATAAATAAATTTTGTGAATGATTAAAAAGTCAACTTAGCTTATGAGTCAATGATTAAAAACAAATAGAACAACTCAATGACAAAAGTGAATCGATGCTTAGCTACTGTTAGCTGCAACGCTTGGTGCATGTAATTCCTCTTAGTTAACAATTTCAGCAGGCAACACGCGTGCGCAGAAGCACTTTAACACACGGGAACAGGCGGGCCCCACCCGCAGGTGGACCAGCGGCCACGCACCGGCGCACCTGCACGGTCAACACCGCAAGCGGGGGTGCAGCGCGCCCGCCAGTGCTCGCATGCGTGTGGGACGTGCGGTCCTGACCGGCCACGCGGCTGCCAGCGGTTGGCGCGGGTGGTGCGAACGCACCCCCGCAGGCGCACACGGAACGGACCGCGGGCCGGGGACTGATGGCGCCCAGGCGTTAGATGGGATAGGTCGGTTGCTGGGTTCAACCCCGGTTCAGCCGGTTTTCTCTAGTTCTTCGCCAAAACACACGATTCAACTCTGGTTCGTGATGGTCCTGCGCGGTTCTCGCCCATTTTTCCATCCCACCGACTCCAGGAAGTGTGGCCGCTACTGTTCCGTGCCAGGTGATGCCTGAGGAAGCTGGAAAATAGGAGGAAAATGGAGCACAAACACCCTCAAGACAAGCCATCCCTTTGCCTATAAATACAAGGGGAGGGGGTTCATTTTAGGCACACCATCCCATCCTAGGATGAGAGTTTCCCTTCAAAGGAGAGGCCCTCTCCTAGTGTGTATCTAGATTATAGAATAGGAAGAGTGAGAGAGTGTGTGTTGTACCTCTATGGATGCTCATTCTTCAAATAGAGTAAAGTAAGTATTTCCGCATTTTCTTTTTAGACTAAAGTTTGGGTGATATGTTCTTGCGTTTTCGCCTGTTCATCATTTAGAGGCACGTGTTCTTCACGAACACGCCCCCTCAATCTAGTTGATTAGGTGCACAAGTTTGTATCCCATTTTATGACTTGTCTATTAGAATAAAGTGGAAATGCTTGCATGCTCTGATTAGTATAAAGTGCATTCGTGATTCCTTTCTAATAGTTTATGCTAGTTACATGAGTAGTCTTTTTCCTCTACTAGTGCGTAGATCCTGCGTTTATTTGTTCGTCTGCTGCAAGTCGTTCGCATACATTGGCAGCACAGTACGAGGTCAAGTGCTCTCTTGCATGCCTCTAGCATAGGCTAGTAGTTCCGTAGTTGGGTGAGACCAGTTCTCTTTCGTGGTCGTAGCTCTATTAGTACAGAGTGTCGTAGTCCGTTGGCTATGGTAGTAACCAAAGCGTGGACGTTGTGACACACTACCAGTTATCATTCGTTCGGCTTATCCCAAGGTTAGGTAGAGGCAGTCCAGGAGGTGGTGACAGCCCTTCTGGCCCTCGTTGATCCTCCGCGGCTGGATATAGTCAGAGCTTCGTTCCACATAGATCCGCGTGCCGGAGTCACTTGTTGAGTCAGGGCTATCGGTACCCTAAGCCAAGCTCTATCTAGAGATCGACCTTTAATCCTAGCTACAGAGCTATCTTTAGGAATCCTCTCTACCCTTGCCTTTTATCTAGGTGTGTCCTTGGACCGACTAGTACGAAGTTAGTGCACACACGTTCCCTTGGATTCGATACCCTTGGAATACTCTGAGGTGAAAGCTACAACGGTATCCGTGCACTTGCGGATTTATTCGTGTGACGCTAAAATACCCAACAAGCTTTCTAGCGCCGTTGCCGGGGAACAGTTACTGTATCTATCTTCGTGCCCAGTGGTCCTCGTATCTTTTCATTTTTCTTTATTCTACCTTTACCCCCATTACCCATGGAGAGGCCATCCTTTTACGACCTCTCCACCTCAGATTACGAGTTTTATGAGCCACCATCAACGTCTCCATCTGGCTATGATCTCGACCCCGACTCTATAGACATGGTTCAGGATAGACCCTTCTTTGGATCTATCAATGAAGATCCCTACATTCATTTGAAAGAATTCGAGGATTTGTGTTCACACTTGGTTACCCCAGGCATGACACAGAAAACCGTGAGGTGGAAGTTGTTTCCTTTCTCTCTCATGGGGAGAGCGGAACAATGGTATGCTCACACTGTAGGGAGTGTGAATGGTAGTTGGGAAGAGCTTCGGGATGACTTTTGTAACTCGTTCTCTCTTATGGAGAGGACAGAGCAATGGTACGCTCGCATAGCCTCTCTCCCAATGGACATTCTCGATTTCGAGCAATTAGAGGAGGAGTCTACTGGTGCAACATGGGCTAGGTTTTTACGTCTTCTGGCTTCTGACCTAGACCTATTGTCTCTTCCCGATGATGTACCATTATACATCTTTTGCATGGGTCTAGACATGGATGCTGCCTTAGATCTCGATGAGATCACTGGAGGTTCGTTTGTTCACAAAACTCCAACAAAAGTAAGAGAGATCCTTGATTCCCTCTTGGAGAGCTCTGTCTTCCCCACCATTCATAGCGAACCCTGCCAATCTGAGTCGAGCTATGAGGATCTTCTAGCGGCTGAATCCGATCCATCACCTTCCACATCCTCTTATTCAGCCATAGAACCCTCACCTGAACCAGGAACCATGGAGGAAGAAGAAATTCAACCTCCAAAGTTCCTCTATCAATTCGGGGATGACCCTTTTGAAGATCTCAAAAACACCTTGAATTGCTTAGATGTCCAACTAGGGAAGGAGCCCTCTTCTGTCCAAATCCATCCAGTTAGAAATCTTTTGACAGAACCTTCCCCTAGGCCTACAGTACCTCCTTTGCCTCCCGATCCTCCAAACAAAACATCTATCATGGAGGCCATGGAGAAGAAGTGGTCGACTGGAGTGGCAAACTTTTTTGAAGCACTTTGGATTTGTTCACCTTCTTTGATCATTTCTTGTTCCACAAGGGGAATTATCGTAGAAGCCCATCTTAACCCCACTATGGAGGTTAATATTATGCCATGGCACCTAGCGTACACTTTGTTGGGCAATGTTACGCTAAGACCATCCGACAAGCTCCTCAAGAGTTGTCCCTTCGGACACATTCTTGAGTGTCGGGGGGTTGCATGTGCTGTGCCGCTCCTGGTAGACAAGATCAAGGCTAATTTAGATTTCTACATCTTTGATGTCCTCGATCTTGATCTCCTCGTAGGCTCCCCTGTAGAAAAACTTCTCGATACATCTGGAGGGAGCCTAGATGAAAAGCTTAGGGAAGCCGCATCTGCCACCACTCCCTTGTTTTCAGAAAGTTCTATGGTGAAGCCTCTTCCCAAGCATAACTCACTCGAGAAGATGATGCATGTATCTCCGTTCACATCGTCTGAGCCCATTCTCACTGAGGTTGTAGAATTTTCTACTCCCCAAGAGTATGACTCGGAAGACCCTCTTCACCTTTCTGAAGGCGAACGATCATCATCACTCTCGACCAAGTTTGAGCCTCTTTCTACTGGCCCATACTATGTTGCTCTCGACCTTGATCGAGAATCAACGTCGAGCTTCCATGATGAATCTCTTGAGATGGAGAATTCATGGGCCATGGAAATTTATGAGGTGCCGACTCTGGAGCCCGGAGGAAAGGATTCTATTGATAAGCATGGTAGCTTCACTCTTGATATACTTCAGGAACCATGCTTGCATCATTCTTCTCTAGAGTCGACCATGCTTAGTGCACAGAGCATGCACGAGGGCTACAACCGCCTTATGGGCCTTTACTGTAAAAAGTTTAGAAGGTTGGTTGTAGATGCATATGTTTACCATAAACATTGTAGATTTCGTACATGCATGTGGCACTAACCTTGCAGCTAAATCTTCAATGACACATCAATAATTGGTGGTGAGACGGGAATGACATCACCAATGATAGCTGCAAGAAGAAGTTCCCATGGTCGAGCTTATGACCGTAAACAAAGCACTACTAGGAGACAGCCTGGATTAGCATAGGTTTGTTTTATTTCCCTTTTCAAATAAAAAGCAAGAGCATGTTATTAGTATAGGTTGTCCTTCGGGTATTTTTGGTCCTAACCCTTTCAGGTGAAGATTATAAAGAACAACGGATAGGTAGCACCTAAGAACATGTGAGCTGCATCACCTCAACACTTTGGTAAGTTTTTGGTGAGGGAACATTACAAAAGGAAGCTTGATCTCCACACACTTGAGTTTTATTGCCTAGCAATGCAAACTTCAAGTGTGGGGGAGGTATGTGAGTATCCTGAGTAAAGTTCCCCTCACACAAAATCTTATCCTAGTTTGGAGATGATGTTAGCTCTTGCATCTTGCCCAACTAGCTAGGTACGTCTTGCTTTTGACTTTAAACAAAGCCCTTTCAGGAGGTTGCCCGATGTTCACCATCTTATGCTCAAGTTTATATCCCTTTGGAAATAGCTTAATCTTGCTTTCAAGCTTCCTGTATCTATGTTTGTGATGCTTTGGTTTGAGTGCATGTTTAGCTATGTGCATTCATAGGTTGTTTTAAATTAAGCATGGTGCTTAGGTTAAAACCATCTTCTTCAATCAAACAAGACATGGTGTCGAGTTTGATTGATGAACCTTATAGTTAATGCATGCATGGATATTGGTTGTATATACAGACTAACCCTTGCAGGAATTTTGAATTCAAATGGGGTAAGTCATCGAGCTTAATTCTAATGGGAAGGTAGGCCAAGGCATCTAAGCCTTGTTTGAGGTATCTCATGGTGAATATAAAAAAATGAAAAAATATATTTGAATTTGAATAAAGACTCACCGGTTCTCAAACCAAAAGAGTCCATCTTTTGTTTTTCCTTTGTTTGAAGACAGCACCAGGTACATGAACAAGTGTGGGGGAGATCTCCCAAGCTTATCATCGACATACACACTTGAGATCTCCCACACTGGTGTTGCACAACATCGACTGCGCTTTCATGACAAGGGACAAGGTAAACTAGAGTGAGCCGGGTACCCCTACAGGTCAGCCGAATCACTACTGGTTCTCCTCAATCCCTATATCCTTCAAGAGCGATGGTATGTGCAACATTATCTCACTCTCCCTGAATCATGAGTTTGAATGAGTTTCAATTCTCATCTGCTAAAATCGAACTCATGGAATCGTGCTCTGCTTGCTCTACATGTTTCCTGTGGTCGGCTTGCATATGTTTTATTCCATACTTATTATCTTGATGCTTGTGAACAAATATCATTAGGGAACTCATGCTCATCTAAGTAGTTGATGTTTGTGATATGGTTTGATGATATGATCTTTTCTCTGAATGTTTGAGTGCTTGGGAATTTTATTTGAAAATATGAAAACCCTTTGCAAAGCTCCTCTTTGATATGCCACCGTCCTACCAGAGCCATATGATGTTTCAATTGAAAACCTTAGACTCATATGCTGCTTGTTATTGCATTGAGCTTTGTCAAATTGTTATGACCCTTGTGAGAATTCTTTTCATGCTTTCATGATCAAGATTCATGTGCACTCCATATCCCCTTGCTATGCTTCTACACTGGAAGATAGCAATGTATCATCCATCCATTCCGCAAAATAAAGCTCCATGTGTGACCACTCTCTCCAAAAGTATCTTCGAAAAAAGGATATGGGCTATGCAAAAAAAAGCTCAAAGCATGAGTGGAAAAAAATGCCCAAGGCATGAAAAAAAGAGATAGCCCATGTCCAAGAAAGAAGAAAAAAGAGAGAGATGGAATCATGCAAAAAGGAGTTCCAATGAATTTGATGGTAATAACTAGCACCCATTCCGGGCCTAGTGTCCACCTTACCATCACCACAACATTCGTAATATATATGGTAATATCTAGCACCCATTCCGGGCCTAATATCCACCTTACCATATCCATCACATCCATACATCTGCACATCTTGATCTGATTGTATGACTTGATTTTCTCCTTGGATCCGGTTTTTGACTTTGCAATAGATGTGATGCAAGTATGCTTTATCTTTTTATCCTACCCTGAGCTCCACATATAGCCATCATTAGAAGTAGGATGAAAGAAATCCAATTCTAATGCCTTGGTGAGGACATATACACATTAAGCGATCTGAGAGAATCAAATGAGGAGTTAAGCAAGGTTTTGTTTTTGAAAACTTATTGCAAAACCCCAAGTTACTTGACATGAGGAATAGAAGTGATTTGATTCACGACTGTTCCATTCCTTAACTACCCAAGATGGCATGATAGACACTTCACAAAGTTCACAAGTACAAGGTATGGTTTGGAATATCTCTTATGCTTGTTTCGTACCTTTGGATATCATGTCTCACATTGATTCTTTCTCCTTCACTCGAGGACGAGCAAAGGTCAAGTGTGGGGGTGTTGTTGACGGCTGTTAAGTACCACTTTTATGCCGTCAACTCCTACATAAAATAAATGAAAAATGATCATTAACACTAGAATAGGACTTTATACTAACAAGTTCCACAAGTGTTGGTGTTTCTAACTTTTGTCGCAGGACACACCAAAATGCATGTGAAATGATGTAGTTGATAGCAAGTGGATCAAAGGCATATATATGGTGTCATCCTGGACAGACTCAAATGCTAAAATGGACTACACCATTGCGACGGGCTCGTCGAGACGATCGAAATGGATATATCATTTGTCTACTTTGGAGTTCGGGTGATAGAGATATGCAAATTATAAAATTAACAATGATGCTCACGTCATGAGTGGCAGTGGGGCCCACGCCAGCACAACAGGCATGCGCCAGCCGGGTCAACACCCAAGCGTGCATGAGGCCGAGTGGGTCCGGTGCGGCTCACGCCTGCACCGCATGCAGGCAACACACGCGCGCAGAAGCGCTTTAACACGCGGGAACAGGCGGGCCCCACCCGCAGACGGACCAGCGGCCACGCATCGACGCACCTGCACGGTCAACGCCGCGAGCAGGGGTGTAGCGCGCCCGCCAGCGCTCGCATGCGTGTGGGACGTGGGGTCCTGACTGGCCACGCGGCTGCCAGCGGTTGGCGTGGGTGGTACGGACGCACCCCCGCAGGCGCACGCAGGACGGACCGCGGGCCGGGGACAGATGGCACCTAGGCGTTGGATGGGATAGGTCGGTTGCTGGGTTCAGCCCCGGTTCAGCCGGTTTTCTCTGGTTCTTCGCCAAAATGCACAATTCAACTCCGGTTCGCGATGGTCCTGCGTGGTTCTCTCCCGGTTTTCCATCCCACCAACTCCAGCAAGCATGGCCGCTACTGTTCCGTGCTAGGTGATGCCCGAGGAAGCTGGAAAATAGGAGGAAAATGGAGCACAAACACCCTCAAGACAAGCCATCCCTTTGGCTATAAATACAAGGGGAGGGGGTTCATTTTAGACACACCATCCCATCCTAGGATGAGAGTTTCCCTTCAAAGGAGAGGCCCTCTCCTAGTGTGTATCTAGATTATAGAATAGGAAGAGTGGGAGAGTGTGTGTTGTACCTCTATGGATGCTCGTTCTTCAATTAGAGTAAAGTAAGTATTTCTGCATTTTCTTTTTAGACTAAAGTTTGGGTGATATGTTCTTGCGTTTTCGCCTGTTCATCATTTGGAGGCACGTGTTCTTCACGAACACGCCCCCTCGATCTAGTTGATTAGGTGCACAAGTTTGTATCCCGTTTGTATGACTTGTCTATTAGAACAAAATGGAAATGCTTGCATGCTCTGATTAGAATAAAGTGCATTCGTGATTCCTTTCTAATAGTTTATGCTAGTTACATGAGTAGTCTTTTTCCTCTACTAGTGCATAGATCCTGCGTTTATCTGTTCGTCTACTGCAAGTCGTTCGTATACAGTGGCAGCACAGTACGGGGTCAAGTGCTCTCTTGCTTGCCTCTAGCATAGGCTAGTAGTTCTGTAGTTGGGTGAGATCAGTTCTCTTCCGTGGTCGTAGCTCTATTAGTACAGAGTGTCGTAGTCCGTTGGCTATGGCAGTAACCAAAGCGTGGATGTTGTGACACGTTACCGATTATCATTCGTTCGGCTTATCCTAAGGTTAGGTAGAGGCAGTCCAGGAGGTGGTGACAGCCCTTCTGGCCCTCATTGATCCTCCGCGGCTGGATATAGTCAGAGCTTCGTTCCACATAGATCCGCGTGCCGGAGTCGCCTGTTGTGTCAGGGCTATCGGTACCCTAAGCCAAGCTCTATCTAGAGATCGACCTTTAATACCAGCTACAGAGCTATCTTTAGGAATCCTCTCTATCCTTGCCTTTTATCTAGGTGTGTCCTTGGACCGACTAGTACGAAGTTAGTGCACACACGTTCCCTTGGATTCGATACCCTTGGAATACTCTGAGGTGAAAGCTACAACGGTATCCGTGCGCTTGCGGATTTATTCGTGTGATGCTAAAATACCCAACAACCTCCTCCCTCTGTTGAAGATGCCAGGAACCGCCCAGCACAGCCGCACCTTCTGCCAGCCGCACCTCCTGCCTCTGTTGAAGAGGCCGCATGGCTAACTTTGAAGAAATCCAACAAATAAACTCGAAGCATGTCTCTGTAGTTGTGTCTTTGGTCGATGTGTCTCTCAACTTGTGTCGATGTGGTGCATGTTTTTGATGATCCTTAGTTGTTGTGGTGTCATCGTGGCTCGGGATGCCTATGTGTAAACTCAGTCCTCATATATCGTACGCACTGGCTGCCGATCTTTATGTTGGTTACTTAATTTGTGTGATGCATGTTACTCTGGTATGAAATTGATGTGAGGAATGTTATTTTGCTAAAGTTGGTGGAAAGATGGTATTCAAAATTTATTTTAACCACAAAAACTTTTATAAAAGCAATATACAATAACATGTGTCATCTTGTGCAGTTACATAGTAAACAAGAAGTAAACTAGTATAACTTATATAAAACTATATTTATAAAACTTGATTATGTTCAACGCATCGTCTTTACAAATATATATAAAACTGAGTGGGACCCACTCGTCAGCGGGACACAGGAAAATGCACCCCTCAAATACGCAAGCGTTCAGAAAATTTGGTAGCCATCGATTTGGAATGTGGCGCCAGTTTTTCCATCTGAAATATTTAACAAACGCCCAAACTACCGCGCTACCATGACTGGGGCCACCACGTTGTTGAGACAAACGCCAGTTTTTTAGAGTAGTAAGTCGTGCGTCTCTTTAGTTTCCCTCTCTAATCCCCTCGCAAAACCAATCTACATCTCGGTCAGTTAGGGGCCGGGTAGTCGACGACGACCGACGCCGCCGCCAAGCTGCTTCTCGCCTTACACGAGGATGCCGACGTCCAGCGAGGTGGCAAGGGTGACCCCTTTGTCGTCTGAAGCGCTGCGCACACCTTCGTCGGCCACGCTACCTCCAATGTTCACACCAACCTCTGGTACGGCGACTGCTGAACCTACCAGCAGCATGTCCACCAGGGCTAGGCGACGACTACGCTCTTTGGGTCATCACCTTCATCCAGAAGAGCATCACAAGGTTCGGGCGACGCAGAAGCAATCGTCGACGGCCTAGATGCAGACCAAGATGTGGTACCTTCGTCTCAGGACGAGACGACCGAGGCCAGGTACGCTGTTTCCGCGTTTGATCTTTCCCCTCGTACTGCCACCTACATTTCATGCATTTGTGCATGCACTGGTACCCTAGATTTCATGTAATTGTTCACGTGATTTGCACACCAAATTTCTTCAAATTATTGAAATGCCATCGATGAATGCGCAGATCAAAAGGTGAGGAGATTTGGACATTGTATATGATTGAAAAGGGTAGAGATGGGGAGGTAGATAAAAAAATACATGTAAACCTCTTGGGAAACAAATCACCCTTGAAAACATAAACAAGTTGAAAAAAATAGGGTATCAGAACAGGGACTTGGTTTACTACAAGACTAGAATTCCTGAATCTCCTGCGGAAGCAACACTCACTGAGATCGACTACGATGTCGATGCAGCAAAAATGAAAAAGATTCACGAGGAGGAGATGGTGATCAGCTTAGTTGTATCCAGAGAGCCAATACCTAACAACCATACCATGCCCATAACACCATTGAAATCCAAAAGTGTTTCCACACATGATGATGATGATGATGAAGAAGTCGAAGAATCTGAATTAGATGAATACAAAGTTTGGCTAGCTGCACTGCATAAAGAGAAGAAAGCCTTGGGTAAGATATGGTACAGCCCAATATTTGTATATATATACTCATGATTTTGCAGTTCACTCACATGAATGAAATTAATTATGGATCCTTTTTCAGAATTAAAAGACATATTCAGGGAGGACACAATCGACACATACCAAGAATACCTGAAAGTTGCAGGACAACTTGATGACATCGGTAATATCCCTCTCCAAATTGGCAAGCAAGTTACCATTCTTTGTCAGAGTACAAATTATGCTAGCTTAAAAATGTTGTTGATTCTTTTCAGGAGACTAAGCCATGTCGAATGGAGCAAACAGGTGATGCGAGCTCCTTCCATTGAAATCACCCTTGGCTGATCAAGTGTTGGGATCCTCTCGAAGTCACCATTTGCTGACCAAGATCTTCATTTCCTATCAAATTAGCCTACTATGTGTTGAAACAATGTCCCGTCCGAAACTTTTCAGTATTTCAGTACTTTGTGTGTCATGTAATAACTCAGTGGATGGTTGAATGTTGTTTCATGAACTATAAATGCATAATTATATATACCTGATGATGTTATTTAATGTTTCAAATTATTGTTGCTATATAAATGAGCGTGGCAGAATACACCTTTCATTGCAAAGGATAAATCATCCTATCACAACCCGTGTTTTTCGTTGCCAAAAAGGAACGTGGCAATAGTAAGGTCCACTTGTAGCAACCCTGTATCATGGTGGTAACAGAGACATGAACTTTTGGCAACCAAACCATTTTCGACATTGCAAATGATAAATCATCCTTTCACAACTCTTATTTTTCGTTGCCAAAAAGAAATGTGGCAATAGAACGTTCAACTTGTAGCAACCCTATATCATGGTGGTAATAGAGACTTGAACTTTTGCCAACCAAACCATTTTCGAAGCAATAATAGAGGACCCATCTTACAACCAAGCAAACTACGTGGCAATAGAGTGCCAAACCTATTGCATCCATCCTATATATATTGGTTGTAATAGAATGTTACACCTATAACAACCATCAATATGCAGCGTGGCAATAGAGGATACCACCTATAGCAACGTAACCAATTTCTTGGCATCAGACAATACTACCTATAGCATCGAAATCAAAATTTTGTGGTAATACAGGACATCACATATTGCACCCAAATAACTTTCGTGGTAATAGAGGTGGCTCCACCTATAGCAACCAGAAACAGAGCGTAGCAATATAATACTTTGCAACGAAAGATTTTAGAAATTGCAACGCGTTGTGTATGATGCAATTGCACCTATGGCAACACCAGATGCGTCGCAATAGAATAATTTGCAACCAACACGAACACGGTCTAAAATGCTAGTTGCAACGCTGCATTGCGTTGCAATAGAAAAACTTTTGCAACCACAAAAAGACCACGGTTGCAAAAGCCTAATGCAACACCACCTTTCGCATCACATGGTTGATGAAAAAAAAAGGTTGCAATTGCGGCTATTGCAACCAAATATGGCATATTGCAACACAGCGGCACGGAACATCAGTGATTCTGATTCCAGAGGGCATAGAAAGGAGGTGTAGCTATTAAGAACATTGCTAACTACCATGCTTTACATGTAGATTTGCATGTATGATGGTGGGTAGCTTCGGAAAGAGGTCGATCTGTCTTGGCAAGATGCTTGACGCGCGGACAGCAGCAGCTGCCGATCGACAGCACAGATGGAGATGTGTTCATAACGATCTGGCATGCAGAAAAATATATAGGCGATCAGGCCATGGGAAGCACCAGAGGCATGGTATCTGCGGAAAAAGGAACAAGGAAGAGATAGTAGGAATACGATGATGGCCGGAGTGCTCACCCACGTTGACTAGCGACGAGCAGAGATAGAATTCAGTTGACGACGACATCGATTGGTTCAGCCGTAGCGTGAGACATGCTTCAACTTTCCTTAGCATCCAGCACATCGATCATAGGGATGGCAACCTTGGGCTCTTGGATCACCTCGCTAGCTCTCCTCGTGATGACGTCCTCCCCGGCAGCCGGAGGTTGTCGGCAACGATGAATGAAATGCTACGTCTTGGACGAGAGCTCGGACGCGGCGGTGGCTTGCAAAAGAACCTAGGGCACACGGTGGGACACAGATAGATGGAAAAGAGAGACCCAGAAGATGGCTTGTTGTTTATAAGCCTCATGTGCGGCTCGGTCATATTGTTCTGGGTGGAAACGAACTCAAGTCAAGCTTCAACTCGCATTTGTGTGCAGCTTAGGAAAAACAAGACGTGACCAGATGGCAGCTTCTTACGGAGGCAAGGATGGAACAGGAAACAAAACATATGATCCATGTATCTTCCGTTAAGATGCTGGGCAACCACCCTAGCTTGACAGGATAAAGAGAACTAATTAAAAAGCACGGCAAAGGAGAAGGAAAGATAATCCAAGTACATTTGGATTACGATAGATATTGGATTGGGCTTAGTCCAAGTCGAGCTGGACCTTGCTTGGCACATGGATTTCAATTGGATTAGCTGGACGTGGACATCCATTCACTTGGCTTGACATCCATCCAACAGCGTTGAATTTCCTTGGACGTAGAGAATGCTAATAATCCAAGTCTGGTTGGACTTTATTTGATCCACATGGCATGGCTTGATTAATTAGCCTGTGAGCAATAGCGATGACAGCGATCTTGATATGTCTGCTCGTGGCAATGTAGGACCAAGCCAATTATCTGTAGCGATGCTCATGGCCGATCTGCTGAACGGAGAGAGAAAGAAAGGGAGGTCGCGGGGAGGTGCTCACCGGTGGCAGGGATGCAAGGAGGCGGCCGAATCTCGGCGGACGGCGGCGGACGGCGGCCTGCAGCTCGAGCTCCTGCCATGGGATGCTCCGGGGGTGCCAGGTGACGGGGAGCGGAGCTCTGGACGCTACTCGACGTCGCACTGTTCCTGGTGTTCGCGGCTTCGACAGATGGTGCAGCGCCGCGGTGAATCGAACCATGGCCGAACTCATGGCAGAACTTTGGACGGCGGCCGGCTCGGGTTCAAGCGACGACAGCACTCCGATGGTCCTTCACCGACAGGGATGGCCGGCAGGTGGGCGGCTCGATGAGAAGATGCTCGTGGTGGCTTTAGGTCGCTCTGGGGCATCCAGGTGTGAGCGGCCGACGACGTCGTTGCTCGGCTCCAGCACACTGGCGCTGAAGGCGGCGGCGAAGCGCGGAGGCGAGCGAGGCGCGGGAGACAGCGGAGGGACCAGTAAGGCACGTGATGGCTTGGCCTCGGCTTTTATAGGCGCAGATGACGGCGCCCGGTGTGACGCGCACGTCGAGGAGAAGCCGGCGGCGGTGCGGCTGTGTCCGGCCTGGACATGCGAGCAGCAGCCCTGGCTGCTGGGCTCAAATGGGCCTGGCTGCTGGAACAGCTGGGTCGGGCTCACGGATGCGGGCTCGGCCGAAAATAAAAAGAAAAGGTTTATTATTTTCGAAATACTTTTCAGTGCAAAAACAATTCCAGAAAAATCTAGAAAATGTTTAGAGGCACGAAAAATACCCAGAAAATTCCAAAAACTCTAGGAAATTCCCAGAGCCAGTTTGGAGCATGAACAATCCAAATAAAAATATTTGGAGCTCATGAAAAAGATTTTAGAGTCTTCTAATAAATAGAAATAGCTCAAGAAAAGTGAGAATAAATTCCAGTAAAAACTGGAAAATTCTCGAAAGGTCTTGGTCAACACCTAAACATGTTTTTAAAACATTTTGCACTCAACAAAGACCAAGATGCATCAGCATGAAAGCAACACTCATCGAACCATTTGTTTAATTCTGAAATTCAAACAAAGGTTTTTTTCTTAAACTATATTTCCTGTAAAGAAAATAAATGTTGGAAAATTTTTAAAATTATGAGAAACTTGTTGTTTAATTTTCCTTCTATTCACATCCTAAAATTGGGAAATTTCAGGGTGTGACAGAAACCCAATGATTTTCATAAAACATATGCTGTTAGTGTTCTGAAAAGTCCAGAGTCGCTGCCATCGGAGCTACAAAATTCAATTGATGTCCTCGTACATTTTGGGCCGTTTTCCTGGGCTAAAGACACGCTTCAGGCTGATTTTAAGCAGTTGGGCCAATTTTTCGGAATAGTGAAACCCAATGGTTTTCGTAAAACACATGTTGTTGGTGTTTCGAAAAGTATAGAACCGCTACAATCGGAGCTACGGAATTCAAATGGCGTCCTCGTATGTTTTGTGCTGTTTTTGTGGGCTATAGCTCACGCATCGGGACGATTTTAAGCACCAGGGCCAATTTTTCAGAATAGTGAAACCCAATGGTTTTCGTAAAACACATGTTGTTGGCATTCTGAAAAGTCCAGAACCGCTGCCATCAGAGCTACGAAATTCAAATGACATCCTTGTACGTTTTGGGCCGTTTTCATTTGCTATAGCACATGCTTCGGGCTGGTTTTAAGCATGCGTGCCAATTTTCCAGAACAGTGAAACCTAATGGTTTTTGTAAAACACAAGTTGTTGGCGTTCTGAAAAGTCTAGAACCACTGCAATCGAAGCTACGAAATTCAAATGACGTCCTCGGATGTTTTGGGCCGTTTTCGTGGGCACGCTTCGGGCCGATTTTAACCACCCGGGCCAAATTTCCGGAACAGTGAAACCCAATGATTTTCATAAAACATATGTTGTTGGTGTTCTGAAAAGTCCAGAGTCACTGCCATCAGAGCTACAAAATTCAATTGGCGTCCTCGTACATTTTGGGCTGTTTTCGTGGGCTAAAGACACACTTCAGGCCAATTTTCCCGAACAGAGAAACCTAATGGTTTTCGTAAAACACATGTTCTTGGCGTTCTGAAAAGTTCGGAGCCGCTGCAATTGGAGCTACGGAATTCAAATGACGTCCTCGTACGTTTTGGGCTGTATTCGTGGGATACAACACATGCTTTCGGCTGATTTTAGGCACCTGGGCCAATTTTCTAGAACAGTGAAACCCAATGGTTTTCGTAAAACACATGTTGTTGGTGATCCAAAAAGTCTAGAACCGCTACAATCAGAGCTACTGAATTCAAATGATGTCCTCGTACGGTTTGGGTCGTTTCGTGGGCTATAGCACATCCTTCGGGCTGATTTTAAGCACCCGGGCCAATTTTCTGGAATAGTGAAACCCAATAGTTTTCATAAAACACAAGTTGGCGTTTAGAAAAGTCCAGAACCATTAGAATCGGAGCTACGGACTTCAAATGACGTCCTCGTATGTTTTGCGTCGTTTTCGTGGCCTAGCTATTGCACACGGTTCGGGATGATTTTAAACACCTGACTCAATTTTCCGAAATAGTGAAACCCAATGGTTTTAGTAAAATAGATGTTGGCGTTCTGAAAAGTCTAGAACTGCTGCCATCAGAGCTACGAAATTCAAATGACGTCCTCGTACATTTTGGGTTGTTTTCGTGGACTATAGCACACGCTTCAGGCCGATTTTAAGCACCCAAGCCAACTTTCTAAAATAGTGAAACCCACTAGTTTTCATAAAACACATGTTGTTGGTGTTTAGAAAAGTCCAGAACCGCTACAATCAGAGCTACGGAATTCAAATAATGTCCTCATACATTTTGGGCCATTTTCGTGGTCTAGCACACGCTTCGGGCCGATTTAAAGCACCCGAGCCAATTTTCCGGAACAGTGAAACCCAATGATTTTCATAAAACACATGTTGTTGGCATTTTGAAAAGTCCGGAGTCACTGCCATCATAGCTACGGAATTCAAATGACGTCCTCGTACGTTTTCTGCCGTTTTCGTGGGCTAAAGACACGCTTCGGGCCGATTTTAAGCGGCCGGGCCAATTTTTCAGAATAGTGAAACCCAATGGTTTTCGTAAAACACATGTTGTTGGTGTTCCGAAAAGTATAGAACTACTACAATCGGAGCTACAAAATTCAAATGACGTCCTTGTATGTTTTTTGCCGTTTTCGTGGGCTATAGCTCACGCTTCGGGCCGATTTTAAGCACCGGGGATAATTTTTCAGAATAGTGAAACCCAATGGTTTTCATAGGACACATGTTGTTGGCATTCCAAAAAGTTCAGAACTGCTGCCATCGGAGCTACGAAATTCAAATGACGTCCTCGTACGTTTTGGGTCATATTCATTAGCTATAGCACATGCTTCGGGCCAGTTTTACGCACCCATGCTAATTTTCCAGAACGGTGAAACCTAATGGTTTTCATAAAACACAAGTTGTTGGTGTTCCGAAAAGTCCAGAACTACTGCAATCAAAGCTACAGAATGCAAATGACATCCTCGTACGTTTGGGGCCGTTTTAGTGGGCTATAGCACACGCTTCGGACCGATTTTAAGCACCCAGGACAATTTTTCGGAACAGTGAAACCCAATGGTTTTCATAAAACACATGTCATTGGCATTTTGAAAAGTCCAGAGTCGCTGCCATCGAAGCTACATAATTCAAATGACGTCCTCGTACATTTTGGGCCTTTTTCGTATGCTAAAGACACACTTCGGGCCGATTTTAAGCAGCCGGGCCGATTTTCTGGAATAGTGAAACCCAATAGTTTTCCTAAAACACATGTTGTTGGTGTTCTAAAAAGTCTAGAGCTGCTGCAATTAGAGCTATGGAATTCAAATGAAAGCCTCGTACATTTTGTGTCATTTTCGTGGGCTATAGCACATGCTTTGGGCCGATTTTAAGTGCCCGGGCCAATTTTTTGGAATAGTGAAACAAATGTTTTTTGTAGCTCCGTAAAAGTGAAACCAAATGATTTTCATAAAACATTTGTTGTTGGTGTTCCGAAAAGTCCAGAGT
Organism: Cenchrus fungigraminus; assembly: GCA_036936925.1. Taxonomy (NCBI): domain Eukaryota; kingdom Viridiplantae; phylum Streptophyta; class Magnoliopsida; order Poales; family Poaceae; genus Cenchrus; species Cenchrus fungigraminus. Next base: position 316,235 of record CM072769.1, read on the forward strand.
CGCTGCCATCGGAGCTACGGAATTCAAATGACGTCCTCCTACGTTTTGGGCTGATTTTAAGCAACCGGGCCAATTTTCCGGAACAGTGAAACCTAGTGGTTTTTGTAAAACACATGTTGGTGTTCCAAAAAGCATAGAACCACTACAATCGGAGCCACATATTTCAAATGACGTCCTCGTATGTTTTGTGCCGTTTTTGTGGGTTATAGCTCACGCTTCGTGCGGATTTTAAGCACCAGGGCCAATTTTTCAGAATATTGAAACCTAATGGTTTTTGTAAAACACAAGTTGTTGGCGTTCTGAAAAGACCAAAACTGGAACAATCAGAGCTACGTAATTTAAATAACGTCCTCGTACATTTTGGGCTGTTTTCGTGGGCTAGCTCACGCTTCGGGCCGATTTTAAGCACCCGGGCCAATGTTCTGGAATAGTGAAACCCAATGGTTTTCATAAAACACAAGTTGTAGCATTCCGAATAGTCCAGAGTCGCTGCCATCGGAGCTACGGCACTCAAATGACATCCTCGTATGTTTTGGGCCGTTTTCGTGGGCTAAAGACACGATTTGGGCTGATTCTAAGCAGCCGGGCCAAATTTTCAGAATAGTGAAACCCAATGGTTTTCGTAAAACACATGTTGTTGGTATTCTGAAAAGTATAGAACCGCTACAATCGGAGCTACGGAATTCAAATGACATCCTCGTATGTTTTGTGCCGTTTTTGTGGGCTATAGCTCACTTTTCGGGCCGATTTTAAGCACCAGGGCCAATTTTTCAGAATAGTGAAACCCAATGGTTTTCATAAAACACATGTTGTTCGCATTCTGAAAAGTCTAGAACCGCTACCATCGGAGCTACGAAATTCAAATGACGTCCTTGTACATTTTGGGCCATTTTCATTGGCTATAGCACATGCTTCGGGCTGGTTTTAAGCACGCGTGCCAATTTTCTAGAACAGTGAAACCTCATGGTTTTCGTAAAACACAAGTTGTTGGCATTTCGAAAAGTCCAGAACCACTACAATCGAAGCTACGGAATGTTGACCATTGAAATTCACCATTTCCAACCCTCAATATTCTCACATAAATGGTGGCATATGCATTATTTACTAGCATTTTGGTTTGAATAATGTAGTTCCACTTATCCTTGGAGATTATTTGTATGTAGGTGATTTACCCCTTAGAAGAGATGGAAACCCACCTTCTATGAAGAAATCATGCCAATTCAGCTGAGGAGGTGGCTGCCACCAAGGGAAACATGGCATTCCACATCATCGATCCAGGGGAGGCACTCACCGACGAATCAGAGGACGCCACATGGACTTCACATGGATCAAAGGGCCCACCTCGGATACCAAATCAAGCCATGCATCGGGGATGGATCAGAGGGCCCATAGGGCAGCCACCCAGTGGAAAACCACCAGGTGGGGCCACCCTAGAGGTCCGACTGATCCTAGGATCGGTCGAACCGACCTAGGGGGCCCCATCCTAGCCCTCGATGTGGCAGCTCCCTATTGGTCCATTGCCTCACTCCCGGGTGTTTAGGGGCACTTTGAGCCTCCAAGCAAGCCTGGTCCTTGCCTATAAATAGAAGGGGAGGGGCTCCCATTTCTCACACACCACTCTCTCATTCTCCTCTCACTTTTAGTTTCCAAGGCTAGGGGGTAGGCTAGAGTAGCTCTTATTCAGGTTCCAAGTCCTCTTAGAAGTCTAGGTTTGAGTTCTCTTTTATCTTTATTTCTTTGTATGACTTTGATCTACTTCAGTTATTCAGCTATTTCATATAAAGTCATGGTAGATCATATGTTTGATATGTTCTTGAGTTCATTCTTTGTTCATCATTTAGAGGCTTGTGTTCTTCGTGAACACTACCTTTTTGATCCACTTGAAGGGTGATAAACTCCTTCCTTATGTGTTTGTTCATAAGTTAGAGGCTCGTGTTCTTCACGAACACGACCCTTTGATCTTATTGATTAGACATAAGAGAGTTCATATCTGTTTGTATGTCTAGCCTTAGTTGATCTTGTTATATGGCATGAGAGTGTTGCATGAGGTCTGTGTTCAAGCTACGGTGCTCGGTCTAGTTGACCAGTCTTCTGGTGGCTCTCACCCTGGGTCACAATAGCCCGGGCCGGGTGGAGTCTAGCAGCAACGTAGGCATGGTGCCTGGGTTGTCTGGCTACGATAGTTATGAGCATACCCCCCGTAACGATAGAGGTCGGTCCTCAGGTGGTGACAGCCCTGTTGGATCCTTGGGCAACCTCCGCGCTGGGGTACCTGCTGTAGGAGTCTAAAGTCTAGTTTCGCAGAGTGCTGGTCGTCGTGGGCTAGCTCCCCGTTTGTACCTGGGTGCTAAACCTTATCTTTGTCATGCAATACTCATACCCATCTCTTGTATCTTCTAGCTTTGTATGTTTAGTACATTAGAACCTAGAGCTAACTCGTATGTTCCCCCTAAGCCGTAGTGTGCTAGAGTAGAGGTAGATCTGAGTGTGTGTGTCACACTACCCTTATATCTTTTATCTTACCCCTGTCTTTGAGTTTGTTGTTCCCTATATCTATCTCTTGGTTTACATTCAGAGCAAAAGCATAAGTCTAAGATATCCGCCATTGCCTTCCACGGATTCGATACCCTTGGAATACTCTCCTTTCTTGGGGAAATATTACAATGGTTTATCTGTGCGCTTGCAGATTCGTTCATGATCGTTTAGATTAACCTATGGTAAGTCTCGATGTTTACGCTAACCCGCGCCATTAGTTGTGACATTGAGAGGTGCCTACAAGGCGTTTTCTGGTGTTGTCACTAAGGACGGGTCCCAGATCTGTTCTTAGGATGACGATGCTATGAAACGCCAACACAGAATTCAAATGACATCCTCGTATGTTTTGGGCCGTTTTCGTGGGTAGCACACCCTTCGGGCTGATTTTAAACACCCGGGCTAATTTTCCAGAATAGTGAAACCCAATGATTAAAACATATGTTGTTGGTCTTCCGAAAAGTCCAGAGTCGCTACCATCGGAGCTACAAAATTCAATTGACGTCCTCGTACGTTTTGGGCCATTTTCGTAGGCTAAAGACACGCTTCGGGCCGATTTTAAGCAGTCGGGCCTATTTTCCCGAACAGAGAAACCCAATGGGTTTCGTAAAACACATGTTCTTGGCATTCTGAAAAATCCAGAGCCACTCCAATCGGAGCTACAGAATTCAAATGACGTCCTCGTACATTTCGGGTTGTTTTCGTGGGATACAGCACATGCTTCGGGCTGATTTTAGGCACCTGGGCCAATTTTCCGGAACAGTGAAAGCCAATGGTTTTCGTAAAACACATGTTGTTGGTGTTCCAAAAAGTCTAGAACCGCTACAATCAGAGCTACAGAATTCAAATGATGTCCTCGTATGGTTTGGTTCATTTTGTGGGCTATAGCACATCCTTCGGGCTGATTTTAAGCACCCGGGCCAATTTTCCGGAATAGTGAAACCCAATAGTTTTCATAAAACACAAGTTGGCATTTCGAAAAGTCCAGAACCATTAGAATCGGAGCTACGGACTTAAAATGACGTCCTCTATGTTTTGGGTCGTTTTCGTGGGCTATAGCACAAGCTTCGGGCCGATTTTAAGCACCCGGATCAATTTTCTGGAATAGTGAAACCCAATGGTTTACGTAAAATGCATGTTGTTGGCATTCTGAAAAGTCGAGAACCGCTGCAATCAAAGCTATGGAATTCAAATGACGCCTCGTCCGTTTTGGGTCGTTTTCGTGGCCTAGCTATTGCACACGCTTCGGGCCGATTTTAAACACCCGAGTCAATTTTCTAGTATAGTGAAACCCAATGGTTTTCGTAAAATAGATGTTGGCGTTCCGAAAAGTCTAGAAATGCTGCCATCGGAGCTACGAAACTCAAATGACGTCCTCATACATTTTGGGTTGTTTTCGTGGACTATAGCTCACGCTTCAGGCCGATTTTAAGCACCGGGGCCAATTTTCAGAATAGTGAAACCCAATGGTTTTCGTTAGACACATGTTGTTGGCGTTCCAAAAAGTTCAGAACTGCTGCCATCGGAGCTATGAAATTCAAATGATGTCCTCGTATATTTTAGGCCATTTTCATTAGCTATAGCACATGCTTCGGGCCGGTTTTACGCACCCGTGCCAATTTTCCAGAACAGTGAAACCTAATGGTTTTCGTAAAACACAAGTTGTTGGCGTTCCGAAAAGTCCAGAACCACTACAATCGAAGCTACAGAATGCAAATGACACCCTCGTACGTTTTAGGCCATTTTCGTGGGCTACACGCTTGGGACCGATTTTAATCACCCGGGCTAATTTTTCGGAACAGTGAAACCCAATGGTTTTCATAAAACACATGTTGTTGGCATTTCGAAAAGTCCAGAGTCACTGCCATCGAAGCTACGAAATTCAAATGACATCCTCGTACATTTTGGGCCTTTTTCGTATGCTAAAGACACACTTCAGGCCGATTTTAAGCAGCCGGGCCAATTTTCTGGAACAGTGAAACCCAATAGTTTTCCTAAAACACATGTTGTTGGTGTTCCAAAAAGTCTAGAGCCGCTACAATCGGAGCTATGGAATTCAAATTAAGACCTCGTACATTTTGTGTCGTTTTCATGGGCTATAGCACATGCTTTGGGCCGATTTTAAGCACCCGGGCCAATTTTCAGGAATAGTGAAACAAATGGTTTTCGTAAGACACATGTTGTTGGCGTTTCGAAAAGTCTAGAACTGCTTCCATCGGAGCTACAAAATTCAAATGACATCCTCGTACATTTTGGGTTGTTTTCGTGGACTATAGCACACGCTTCAGGCCGATTTTAAGCACCCAAGCCAATTTTCCGGAACAGTGAACCCCACTTGTTTTCGTAAAACACATGTTGTTGGCGTTCAGAAAAGTCCGAAATCGCTGCAATCGGAGTTACGGAATTCAAATAACATCCTCGTACATTTTGGGCTGTTTTCGTCGGCTAGCACACGCTTCGGGCTGATTTAAAGCACCCGAGCCAATTTTTCGGAATAGTGAAACCCAATGGTTTTCATAAAACACATGTTGTTGGCATTTCGAAAAGTCCAGAGTTGCTGCCATCATAGCTACCGAATTCAAATGACGTCCTCCTACGTTTTGGGCCGTTTTCATTAGCTATAGCACATGCTTCGGGCCGGTTTTAAGCACCCAAGCCAATTTTCCAGAACAGTGAAACCTAATGGTTTTTGTAAAACATAAGTTGTTGGCATTCCGAAAAGTCCAGGACCACTGCAATCGAAGCTACAGAATGCAAATGACGTCCTCGTACGTTTTGGGCCATTTTCGTGGGCTATAACACACGCTTCGGACAATTTTAAGCACCCGGGCCAATTTTCGGAACAGTGAAACCCAATGGTTTTCATAAAACACATGTTCTTGGCATTTTGAAAAGTCCAGAGTCGCTGCCATCGAAGCTACACAATTCAAATGACGTCCTCGTACATTTTGGGCCTTTTTCGTAGGCTAAAGACACACTTCGGGCCGATTTTAAGCAGCCGGGCCGATTTTCTGGAACAGTGAAACCCAATAGTTTTCCTAAAACACATGTTGTTGGTGTTCCAAAAAGTCTAGAGCTGCTGCAATCAGAGCTATGGAATTCAAATGAAGGCCTCGTACATTTTGTGTCGTTTTCGTGGGCTATAGCACATGCTTTGGGCCGATTTTAAGCACCCGGGCCAATTTTCTGGAATAGTGAAACAAATGGTTTTCGTAAAACACATATTGTTGGCATTCTGAAAAGGCTAGAACCGCTGTCATCGGAGCTACGGAATCCAAATGACGTCCTCGTACATTTTGGGCTGTTTTCGTGGTCTATAGCACACGCTGCGGGCCGATTTTAAGCACCCGGGCCAATTTTCCGGAACAGTGAAACCAAATGAGTTTCATAAAACATATGTTGTTGGTGTTCCGAAAAGTCCAGAGTCACTGCCATCGGAGCTACGGAATTCAAATTACATCCTGTTACGTTTTGGGCCGTTTTCGTGGGCTAAAGACACGCTTCGGGCCGATTTTAAACAGCCGGGCCAATTTTCCGGAACAGTGAAACCTAATGGTTTTCGTAAAACACATGTTGTTGGTGTTCTGAAAACTATAGAACCACTACAATTGGAGCCACGGAATTCAAATGACGTCCTCGTATGTTTTGTGCCGTTTTTGTCGGTTATACCTCACGCTTCGGGCTGATGTTAAGCACCAGGACCAATTTTTTCAGAATAGTGAAACCCAATGGTTTTCGTAAAACACAAGTTGTTGGCGTTCCGAAAAGTCCAGAACCGCTGCAATCAGAGTCCAGAACCCAATGGTTACAACTCTGCTAAGTCCCAGGCAGACCGTCCGAGAAGACCAGGAGGACTATCCGCGATGGCTGCGCGGACCGTCCGTGAGGTCTCGGCGGACCATCCGAAAACACCACCAGAACTTCCAGTAGCGCACCGAGAAAAACGGACTGTCCGTGCTGGACCGTCCACCTCGACACGGACCGTCCGGCACTCTAGTACAGACTGTCCGCAAACTTCGCGCACCAAAAACCAACCGGCTCAACGGATCGAACGAAAGGCACGCGAAGAACACGAAGAACAGCCGGCCTGTCAGGCACCTCGCGGACCGTCCGCACGGAGGCCGCGAACTGTCCGCCAAGTGTGGACAGAGCAGAAAAACGCTCGAGCTCAGGAGTCAACTCCACCTTTCCATCACCAGATCTCCAAAACGGCTAGAGCTCTTGAGACAAGATTTGGGGGAGGTAAGAAGCATCACAAGAGGAAGCAATGCCCCAAAAATCTCAACCTCTAACTCCCTAAATCACTGGGAAACGCGGATCACACGAACTACCACCAAGAACTCAGGGTCCGGCCAAAAACTCACGAATCAAAGGTGTTTCCCGGTGTTTGAGGGGTCAAGATCACACACAAAGATGCGCAAGGCATCCACCCATGATCCCCTCAAAGAAATCCAAGGAAAAACGCCCTCAAATTCATGAATCGAGCGAAGAACAAAACTCCCCAAAAATAGCCCCGAAAATGACACAAAAATCACAGAGGACTAGGAGATCACCGCAACGCCGAATGCTTCCATACATCCAGAGGTCAGAGTCTATATAAGAATTTAGCCTAAGGAATACAGAGGGAAAAGAATCAGTTCAGAGCAATCTACCGGGGGAGGAAACCCTAGAGTCCAAGAGAGAGAGATGCCATCCACCTCTCCGCTATTTATACGAAGTCCACCGGAGAGAGGTAAATGACCACGCTACCCCTACAACTTGAAATGAAGATACAACCCTCAGGGGCATTATGGTCTAGTCTTCATCGAGCAGACACGATTCCACCGCGGCCTTGCTTAGCATCAACGCAAGCCCCGCGATCACGCCACGTGCCCCCCGCCTCGAAGCTTACGGACACTCCCGGATCACCATCTCCGTCGCATTGGGCCTCCGACTTGGTTTTGCAGCCCAAACCAAGAAACCGTCCACCGGTGGTTTTGTGGGCAAACCAACAAACCCTACATGCAAGCTTCGGGCACCATCCGCTACCTTGCACCGGCCCATGTTCACGACTTCAGCCCACCAGTCTTGCACCGCACGGCTCGCACTTGACCCCATCGGCCACCGGGTCCATCGAACCAAGCCTACTTGCCTCTCCATCACCCGGAGGCCACCACGGCTAAGGCCTTTCGTGCTTGTTCTTCACCTGCACTGACACGAGTCAAGCCGCAACCTATACCTGCACACTTAGCTAAGCATCAGTCCACACAACGTTGTCAATCATTCATCACTAAGGAGCGACCCTCCACTAGTCCTCGGACACACCTCGTCCTCAATCTCCCCTTGATGAGTGCATTGACAACACCCATAGTAACCATCATAGAGAAAAAGCAAAGAAAACAACCACGAACACAAACCTGCATGCAAGTGATCCAAAGCCAAAGAACAAGCGAAAAACACGATCACTCGCCAAACTAAGTCTCGGCCCCCTAAGGCAAGGGCAATGGCTCAACACAGTCGAGACAAAACAAAGCTCACAAAGAGCACACCACAATGCACAAAACTCAGCCAAATAAAAGGAGCTCCCCCTGCATATATGCAAACTCCCCCTAAGCAAATGCAACCTCTTCTTCTCAATTTTTCTCCTCACATGGAACATCTCACAAATGCAAACCAATTTTCCACAAAATCTCCCAATGCATGAAAATTTTCCCCTTTGCATGTATATATCCCAAAACTTTCCCAAAATGCATATCACTTCTCCCCCTTGTTGACAATGCATGAATCAAGGTATATGAAGTACTTCCCCCTTGTTTTCATGAAAAATGCATGTCAAAGCATATATACAATCTACCAAGCTTCTCAAATATACTAAGATCACAACAAAATGCTACAAATGAGACATAGAGCAAGCAAAGTAGATATGGTGTAGTTAGCACATTGCCATCAAGAAGGTAGAGACATATAAGCATGTGACATGACTAAAAGCAATTTTAAGTAATTTTCACAAAGAAATATTCATCTCATGAGCAAAGCCCTATCCATGGCAATTTGAACAAAAAATGCATCACCTCATCCAAAGTTTATACAAGTGTTGACGGCTGATATTTGCCATTTTTATGGCCGTCAACTCCTGCAAATTTGAGCATGAATTGCACATTCACACTAGAATACGAGCTTAAACTCATACTTTCCACCAGTGTCGATGTCTATTCGAATGCAGGTATTTAGCATAAGAAATGGGAGGAATCCATGCACTTTCACTCCACTCCAATCCAGGGCACTCAAATGCTGGCCAATCAGGGGCTGCCACATGGATTCTCCTGGATCCATGATGTCACCAATCCATGTGAGGGACTCTCGACGAATCATACACTGCCACATCAGCATCACATGGATCCATGGGCCCACTTTGCCAACTAAACCGCCAGGAAACGTGCCATGCACGGAGGAGAGGCACTAGGGCCCACATGGAAGTGAGCCAGACGAAGCACAAGCCAGAAGGCCGGCCGGGAGTTTCGGCCGACCCTAGGATCGGCCGAACCGACCTAGGGTCGGTTGATCCCCCCTGCACGTGTTGCTCGCTCATTGGTCCTTGGCTGCATTCCCGGGTGTTTTGGAGCACTTGGAGCCTTGGAGCAAGCCTCCTCCTTGTCTATAAATAGGAGGGGAGAGGCTCCATTTCTCACACACCACCAAGCTCTCAAGTTCCACTTCTCTCTTGTGTAGCTCTCTCTCCCTCTCTCTAATTCTGCCCATGTGAGGTGATTCCCACCTCTATGTGGTAGAATGGTGATGAGGAGAGATCTAGATTACGATTAGTTGAGCGGTAGAGTAGGGGTGAGGAGTGAGTTGATGTCCTCGTGGATGCTTGTTCTTCATTTTGATCAAAGTGAGTATTTCAGCATTTCTTATTTAGACTATAGTGGACATCATGCATGATTGATTTATTCTTGTGTTCGTGGCTCGTTCATAAGTTAGAGGCTTGTGTTCTTCATGGCACAAAGCTTCAATCCTTTAGAGCCAGAGCAGTAGTTCATTTACTTGTTTGCATGCTCCGATCCAGTTTAGTTAAGTAAGTCTACTGTATCTCGTTCAGCTGCATCCATAGCTTCCTTTCTGCTCTGTAGCTCAATGAATCATAAGATGATCTGATTCTGATCTTTCCCTTGTTCGTGGGACCGTATTTATATGGTTGCTATAGTGTAGTTAGTGGGTCGACAGATGTAACCGCACTATAGTATTTTATCTGGGGTACAGACGTGGTGTCTGGGCCCTAGTCTTCCTGCGAAGACCACGTACGATCTTATTGTAGAGGTAGGCCACAGTGGTGACAGCCTGTTGGACCCTTTGTCAACCCTCTACGTCATGTACCGAGTTGGGCTCGCTTGCCAGCACCTTGACGTGCTGTCGCCTCGCGGGGATGACTGAGACCTGACAGATACATCTTGAGAGCTAAGTCCCTTAAGGAAGTGCTTCTTGTATCCCGACCTATCCTAGCGAAAGCTGGTGTCCTTGGATAGACCCTCTCTGGTTACCCACCGTCCTAGGAATGAAACCCGACGGGAATACTCATTCTCCTAGGGATAAGTGCTACAACGGTGTATCCGTGCGCTTGCGGATTCGTTCGCACTCGTCAGTGTACCCGGGAGTTTCTTACACGCTCACGCTACAACGGCACCTAGTGTTGAGATTAAGAAACGCCAACAAGCATTTCTGGCGCTGTTGCCGGGGACGGCTGTTGTTAACCTTCGAGCCCGTCTATCCTCGTATTTATCTTTTTCCTTTTTCTTCTACCTTCACCCCCGTTACCCTTTTTGAGATATCCCTTTTGTTTTCTTTACTTCTACCTCTACCCCTGCTACCCATGGAAGGTTATCCTTGTAAACACCTTCCGCCTTCGAGGAGTGAACCCTCAGAGCCATCTTCGTCAAGACCCACTCTTACATCTGGCTTTTGGTTTCGCCCCTCTCTCATGAAGCTAATTCAGGACCTATCCTTCTCGGGGTTAAGTCATGAGAACCCCTTCGATCATGTGAGAGACTACGAGCATCTGATTGAAACGCAGGGTAAAACTAGAGAATCACCGGATGCTCGGAAAAGAGAGTGTTTCCCGATATCCCTCTCCGGGGAAGCACGGGATTGGCACCGTTGTTTTGGTAGAGACTACCTTACTTGGGAAAGGTTGAGAGCAGCTTTTTGCTCCCACTTCTTCCCAATACAACGTGTCATCTCATTAAGGACAAAGATTCTCTGTTTCAAGTAATGCGAGGAGGAATCACTAGGAATGACATGGAATCGTTTCGCCTCCGCGGTGGAAGATTGCCCAGTCCTCTACATTCCCGATTGGATGTTGCTTCAGCACTTCTGGTTTGGATTGCGGAAGGATGATGCCATGAGGCTTAATGCTCTCTCCAGAGGATCCTTTGTGCACCTAGATGCTGTTGAGCGAAAAGAGATCATGGATAATCTTCGAGATTTCAGCTCCCCTTGCATTCCGGTCAATGAGGCACCCACCAGAGGAAATGTTAAGCCACCTAGATCCATCATCAGCCAAGCCCGAGATTTCATATCCATTCTTTCTGAGCTCTGGCTGAAGATGTCATTCCTGAATAGCAGGAGTCTAAGGGAAAGATTTCGTGGTGCGAGATCTACCCTTGGGTTCCCCTCTCGTGCATCTCCTTAGACCTTCTCCCCGAGACTTTGTCTCATGGGAGGATGGAGAGAGTAGTTCAGAAAGAACGACCATTCCCGGCCAGGATGACTTGTTCGATCCTCACTACTATCTCCTAAGGAGGGTATGAGAGGCCTATCGTGTTTCTGCGTCAAGGTTTGAGCTGAAGTGCCTTGCACTGAAGTTTCGTATAAACCAAGACATCGGTCTCTGCTTTATAATCCATTGGATTCATCCATCAGACCGAAGGAACACGATCATTTACCGATCGAATGGAGTGCATTCACTTTTTATCTCGAGCACATCGATCGATGTCGATCAGTCTAGAGAAGCCTGCACTTCGTATCTTGTGCCTAACTTGATCGATGCCCAATGGGAGGTGCACTTTCCAGTTTATCCATAACCCCCCATTGGAAGCTTAGGCCAGACTTCGGAATGTTTCCATCACCCTGATGAGAACATCGAACCCTCTGCCTAAGGTAAGAGCGAGTTAAATCTTGTTCTTCATCCGAACTCTGGTTCCTGATCGTACACCGGCCTCCGGAAGTCCATGCTCTATCCTTTTTGAAGGCCGAGTGTCTTTCCGAGCTTGAGTTCACTCGGAGATCGGTACCTATTGGTGAAGCACTAGCCTCAGTGCTCGATCTTTTCGTCTCCGAGTTCCGCGACCCCAGTGCTATAGTCCTCGAGTCCCGTGACCACCTCAGGGAATGCCTCGGCCTCTCTGGGATGATCATGCTTGCCCTCAGCCTCGTTATACCTTTTTGGGCTCGAGTTCGTATATGCACTACCCTTGCAGATCAGAGCTTATCATCATATCAACATTGTCTGCAAGGAGATGGTCATAAGTTGAGATAGGAGATCACAAGACACCCGCATCCTGAGTACACCTGGGACTTATCTCGTTTCCCTAGGAAGAATTATCCTTCGGGTATCTTGTGGACCGTGGTCATGCAGGAGAAAGAAATTGCCAAGATAAAGAGGAGTAGGCAAAAGGTCCACAGGAAGGCAGCACCATTGTGGCGACACGAAGGCTTCGTGATTACCGTCAGAGGTGCCTACACTTTTGACGAACCGAGTATGTCGCCAAGGTGACTTCCCCCAGATTCTCTATGGTTATGTCAGGGTTTGGCCAAGGTTGGTATATAGTGGAGGATGAATCTTCAACCTCAACCTTATCCTAGCCTTAAGCCTAAGCCAATCTTTCCATCTAGGAGAATCCACCTGAGCCGTCGATCTTGAGACTTGCTGGAGCCCACATGAGAAAGGACAGGACCAGAGGGGCCCACATGGGGCCGACCGAACCCAGGTTCGGCCGAAACCCTGGTGCCGCCTCTCCCCTTCCTCTTTCGCGTGTGCATCTCATTCTCCTCCAGAAACCTTCTCTCTGCCGCGCAATGAGTTTTCACATCGTGAAATCCATCTCCTCCACCTCACCATCCTCAGCTCATCGTCTCATCCATGGCCGGAATGAGTGTTGTCCCCTTCGACGGCTCCACCTTGTCCACCGGTCCCGGGGCAGGAGGCAACCCCTCCGTCATTGCTGCCCCCGCTGCGGACCTCGCAATGGTGGCCGGTGTCCTGGATGTTCCTCCGCTCGCCACCATCCCGCCGGGCGAGAGGATTCTAGGCGCCCCACCTCGCCTGGGAAGAGGCACATGAGACGGGCGGCCAGCCCCTACGGCAGGCCGACCACGGCTCAGCTTCGCCCCAGGGGGTTGCCGCTCGCTCCATCTAGCACACCTGGATCATCGCTAGCTGGAGGGTAGACGAGCTCAGCGCAGTCCGCTCCTTCACCGGAGCTGTCGGCGACCATAAAGCCGGCACTGCCCAAGGAGAAGGCTCTTGAGGCACGCCCAGCTCCAGTTCTGCCAGAAGAGGAGGAAGACTTTGGCCTGGATGACGGGTTGTCACTGCCACCCTACACTGGAGGTCCAGGGAGATGACTCGAGAAACCGAGCAACTCCCTAAGCTCTCCTCAGTGGCCAACCTGACCCCGCTGATGAAGGAATTGGAGGCCAGCAACGAGAAGCTCAGAACTGCTTACTCAGAGCAGAAGTTGGACCTGGCCGAGCTAAGAGACAACATGCGTGACCTTCGCTGCGGCCTTTGTGCGAAGATGAGGAGATTGTTCTCGGCTACGGGGCACGCAGCCCTCTATGATGCTGAGTAGTGGGGATTAGCCCCAACTTTAGTTCATTAGGCACTAGTCTAGGTGTAGGTTTGATTTCCCTTTATTTCATTTATTTCCTTTACATGTATGTAAGCGCCTAATCTTTTCATTTGAAACATTTGGATTTGAATAAAGTGGCTCACCGGTCATGTAACCCAGTTTAGCCACCCATTGTGTCATTACTTTGGTCTCTTTGATTTAGAGGACATCTAGGTTCGAGACAGTGTGGGGGAAGAGCCATGACTCTCCCAATGCAGGCATGACGTTTTCCGTACGTACCCACTGCGAGCACTCCGCGCTAGCCGATCGATCACCTACCACGAACCTAAATGGGACCCGCACGAGTTCACTCCTGTGGAGAGCCTCTCACGGTTCATCTCCCATGCATAGCACCGGTTTGCATCTCGACAACTCACTCTCTTTCATTCCTGAGTTTTATAAGCTATATTTGTCTATCTCTAAACTGAAATTCGAATGATGATGCTAAAGATCACCCAGCTCGCCTGTACCTGAGTAGACCTACATATGTTTTATTCCTTGTTATTGTTGACACATTTTATCTATGCATTTTATCCCTCACATTCATTGGAAAAAGGACTAAAATATAATTAGATCACCTTATTAGGGTTTATATTAACAATTTCCACGAGTTTTGGTGAATCTATGAATCTACAGGGACTATTCAGAAATTATGCAAAGAAACCACTCTAGAAGACTCCAGAAGGCTCCGGAACTCAACGTGGCTTAGCATCTAAAAAAGAAGCATCTAGAAGGATCAAGGACCCACCTGGCCGAAGTGGACCCCGAGTGGGGCCCACACCAGACCGACCGGCCCAGTGGTGGGGCCGGTCGGCCACCCCCTGGCGCCAAATGGGCCCGGCTTCTGGAATGTTCCTCCACCGCCTATGAAGATCAATCTAAACCACATGTTTAGGTCGGTTTGATCCTACGGCGCACGTCCACCCCTCTGGACTATATAAGCAGCCCTCCTGCCCCCTGGCAGAGGCATCTGAATCTGTCATACATCAGATCAAATCATCAAGTCAGAGACTCTACGCCCTAGAAACACCATATAGCAGAGTAGCTAGCTAGTTTAGATCTAGGAGGAGGCAAGGCGTCTACTTGGCTCCTGATCGTCTAGAGGCTGATCTAGCTTCGCTCTTGTAAGTTCTTATCTATTTCTTTACATTTGTTATATAGACATATGTTCTTATTAATGATTATATTCGACATTATATGATTTGGTGTTTATTATGATTACATGTTTAGCATAGTTGATTTGCCTTTATATTCATGTATGGAGTCGTATAGCCCTCACCTAGATCATTTGTTAACATGGGTGAACAGTAAAGACAGTGTAAGCGTGGTGCTTATATTGTATTTATCTGCGATTGCACCCTATATGCCGGGTCGTGTGGTAGATCGTGGTGGTGACAGCACTATTGAGTCCTTCGTAGTCCACCCCACGTGTATAGGACTAGTGGAGCCTTATACTGTTTGGGTTGTTTCAAGTTTCGGCCTCGATCCTCCTGGATAGTCTCCCCATGCGTTGATATAATAGTTCTTCTTCCGTGATTGCTAAATGTTTGCATTAATCATAGTTTGCATTGACATATAGTTTAGAATTACCTAGGAGTATCCTCTCTAGCTAGGCTTTGCTACGTTTCTCTTGCTATAATGACACTTTCTAGCTACTCATGAAGTTATGACTTGAACAGTGCTATCATTCTCTATATTTTATGTGACTTACCCCTGTTTATAGCAATTGATATATTTTGGCCACTCTACATTATAAAACTGAGAGATGAGCATGTATTAGCTATTATGGATTAGAAAGACTTCTTTCCCTGTGGTAGAATATAAATACGATAACTGGTTTTACTCCTGGTTAAAATGCTACAATGGTATATTCATATCTGTGCGCTTGCGGATACCCTGTTTATATATATATCTTCTTTTCTAGAGATCCAAGGCATATGTAAGAGTACCATATCCATGCGTTTTCAGGCACACCTGTCAGGCTGACAACCTATATCGAGTTGTGCTATGAATCGTGTCAGAATTCATCTTTTAGTTTATCTGAAAGCAACATCCGATATACACTTAGCATCATGTTAAGATATACCTCTGCAATCCTGGTGTCGTCGATAGAGATGGATCTTATATCCGTTTCTAGTCGATGACGTTAGCAATGTCAACAGTTATCTACCCGATGCTTGTGAACCATAACCTTCTTAAGGACAAGCATGTTCACCTAAGTAATTGACAAGTATGATATGGCTGGATGATATGATCTATTGCTCTGATGACTAACTTTCTTGGGGAATTTATTTTTGAAAACTCAAAACCTCTTAAAGGCTCCTCTTTGATATGCCTCTGTCCCATTAGAGTCATATGATCTTTGTAGGCAAAAACCTTTGATTCATATACTACTTGTTATTGCTTTGAGCTTTGTCAAATTCTGTGACCCTTGTGAGAATTTTTCTCATTACTTTCATGATCAAGATTTATGTGCACCCCACCTATTTCCCCTTGCTATGCTTCTACACTGGAAGTTAGCATTGTATCATTCATACCAAAAAAGCAAAAGCTCCATATGTGGTATGACCTCTCTCTCTAAAAGTATTCTTCAAAGAAGAGATATGGGCTATGAAAAAATATATATATATATATACACACATGCCCAAAGCATGTTTTGAAAAAAAAAGAGAGAGAAAGGATAGCCCATATCCAAAATAAAGAAGGAAAAAAGGAGAGGGATGGTCATGTAGAAAGGAGTTCCATGATTTTTGATGGTAATATCTAGCACCCATTCCGGGCCTAGTATCCACCTTACCATACACACCATAGCCATACCGGTGCACATCTTGATCTGATGGTATGATTTGATTTTCTCTGTGGATCCAGTCTTTGACTTTGCAAAATATGTGACGCAAGTATGCTTTCTCTTTATCCTACCCTGAGCTCCACATATAGCCATCATTAGAAGTAGGATGAAGAAAGGCAAATGCCTTAGTGAGGACATATACACATTGAGCGATCTGAGAGAATCAAATGAGGAAGCCACCAAGAGTTTTGTTTATGAAAAACTTGAAAAACCCCAAGGTGTTTATCATCAGGTGCATAAGTGACGTGATTCACAGCTGTTCTACTTTTCAATCACCCAAGGGAACATGATAGCCACTACACAGAGGTCCACAGGAGCGAGGTATGACTTGGAATATCTCTTATGTTTGTCTTACTCTATGGTATTCAGGACCCACTTGGCTTTGTTTCCCCTTCACTAGGGACGAGCAAAGGTCAAGTGTGGGGGTGTTGTTGATGGCTGATATTTGCCATTTTTATGGCCGTCAACTCCTACAAATTTGAGCATGAATTGCACATTCACACTAGAATAGGAGCTTAAACTCATACTTTCCACCAGTGTCGATGTCTATTTGAATGCAGGTATTTAGCATAAGAAATGGGAGGAATCCATGCACTTTCACTCCACTCCAATCCAAGGCACTCAAATGCTGGCCAATCAGGGGCTGCCACATGGATTCTCCTGGATCCATGATGTCACCAATCCATGTAAGGGACTCTCGACGAATCATACGCTACCACGTCAGCATCACATGGATCCATGGGCCCACTTTGCCAACTAAACCACCAGGAAATGTGCCATGCACAGAGGAGAGGCACTAGGGCCCACATGGAAGCGAGCCAGACGAAGCACAAGCTAGAAGGCCGGCCGGGGGTTTCGGCCGACCCTAGGATCGGCCGAACCAACCTAGGTTCGGTCGATCCCCCCTGCACATGTTGCTCGCTCATTGGTCCTTGGCTGCATTCCCGGGTGTTTTGGAGCACTTGGAGCCTCGGAGCAAGCCTCCTCCTTATCTATAAATAGGAGGGGAGGGGCTCCATTTCTCACACACCACCAAGCTCTCAAGTTCCACTTCTCTCTTGCGTAGCTCTCTCTCCCTCTCTCTAATTCTACCCATGTGAGGTGATTCTCACCTCTATGTGGTAGAATGGTGATGAGGAGAGATCTAGATTAGGATTAGTTGAGAGATAGAGTAGGGGTGAGGAGTGAGTTGATGTCCTCGTGGATGCTTGTTCTTCATTTAGATCAAAGTGAGTATTTCAGCATTTCTTATTTAGACTATAGTGGACATCATGCATGATTGATTTGTTCTTGTGTTCGTGGCTTGTTCATAAGTTAGATGCTTGTGTTCTTCATGGAACAAGGCTTCAATCCTTTAGAGCCAGAGTAGTAGTTCATTTACTTGTTTGCATGCTCTGATCCTGTTTAGTTAAGTAAGTCCGCTGTATCTCGTTCAGCTGCATCCATAGCTTCCTTTCTGCTCCGTAGCTCAATGAATCATAAGATGATCTGATTCCGATCTTTCCCTTGTTCGTGGGATCATATTTATACGGTTGCTATAGTGTAGTTAGCGGGTCGACAGACGTAACCGCACTATAGTATTTTATCTGGGGTACAGACGTGGTGTCTGGGCCCTGGTCTTCCTGCGAAGACCACGTCTGATCATAGCGTAGAGGTAGGCCACAGTGGTGACAGCCTGTTAGACCCTTTGTCAACCCTCTACATTGTGTACCGAGTTGGGCTCGCTTGCCAGCACATTGATGTGTTGTCACCCCACGGGGACGACTGAGACCTAACAGATACATCTTGAGAGCTAAGTCCCTTAAGGAAGTGCTTCTTGTATCCTGACCTATCCCAGCGAAAGCTGGTGTCCTTGGATAGACCCTCTCTGGTTACCCACCGTCCTAGGAACGAAACCTGACGGGAATACTCATTCTCCTAGGGAGAAGTGCTACAGCGGTGTATCCGTGCGCTTGCGGATTCGTTCGCACTCGTCAGTGTACCTGGGAGTTTCTTACACGCTCACGCTACCACGGCGCCTAGTGTTGAGATTAAGAAACGCCAACAACAAGATCACAAATTCTCATCACAAGATCATTATAAATGGCCACAAGCTACTCAAGTCATGTTAAAGCCACCGAGCCATGTGCCTACTTCTTGAAATGAGACTTCTCATGGTAGACAACATGCAGCGATTTAGCACCCAAGATATGAATATCAAAAGCATAAAAACATGATTAGGAGCTCATTTTTCAAGTATAAGGCAATTCACACACCAATTTCATTTTCAAGTTTAAACATGGTACATGAAATGCCTTTGCAGCTAAAAGAAGCTTATGCTCCTCCACAAGTAAACAAATGGGCTAAACATTTATAATGACAAAAGGTCTTTGACCCCAAGCAAAGAGAACATGATTCTCAAGCACAAACTAAACATGATAGAGACATTTGAGCTCAAATTGAGCATAGACAAGTATCTACTCATGAGAGAGGCAATTTTATCATTTTCACAAACATAAAGCTATCTCATCGTACATATATGGCAAAAACCATCAAGAGCATAGCATTCACATCACCATTTACCAATCATGCACAAATCTCACATATAGCACATCAGTGATCAATGTATATAACAGAAGATTTTCCTAGCATAAGTGATCCAAAGGTGGCTATCCTACTAGGTTTTGTACAAAAAGTAAAATGCATGCATGGAATGTAACAAAATGAAACACTATATCACATATGTACATGAGAAGCTCCAAGACTCAGCTAGAAAGGGATGCACACCCCAAGTTCACCCCGAAAGCAAGTGAAAGTGACTTGGTCCAGTGGTTTGGTGAATATGTCGGCTAGCTGATTGTTGACACATCTTATCCTATATATTTATAAGTCAACTAAACATGAGAAAAGGGCATAAATGTTAATATCAACTTAGAATAGGGTGCCACTAACAGTTTTTCTAGAGATTTGGTAAATTATATAAATCCAGGAACCATTCAGGAAAAGTGCTAAAAGAATCAAATCTAGAAGACTCCAGAAGGCTCCGGAACTCAACGTGACTTGGCACCCAAGAAAGAAGCATCTAGAAGAAGCGACGGACCACCTGGCCGAAGTGGGCCCCGAGGGGGGCCCACCCCAGCCCAATCGGCCTGGTGGTGGGGCCGGTCGGCCTCCCCCGGGCGCCACCTCAGCCCTACTTCCAAAAGGTTCTTCCACCGCCTATGAGGATCAATCTAAACCACTCGTTAGGTCGGTTTGATCAAACGGCGCACGTCTACCCCTTAGGGCTATATAAGCAGCCCCCCCTGCCCCCTGGCAGAGGCATCTGGAAACCTAAGTTTGCATACACCAGATCAAGTCATCAAGTCAGAGATACTACGCCCTAGAAACACCATATAGCAGAGTAGCTAGCTAGTCTAGATCTAGGAGGAGGCAAGGCATCTACTTGGCTCCTGATCGTCTAGAGGCTGATCGAGATACTGATCTAGCTTCGCTCTTGTAAGTTCTTATCTAGTTCCTTACATTTGTTATACAGACATATGTTCTTATCAATGATTATATTCGACATTATATGCTTTGGTGTTTATTATGATTACATATTTAGCATAGTTGATTTGCCTTTATATTCATGTATGGAGTCGTATAGCCCTCACCTAGATCATTTGTTAACATGGGTGAACGGTAAAGACAGTGTAAGCGTGGTGCTTATATTATATTTATCTGCTATTGCACCCTATATGCCAGGTCGTGTGGTAGATCATGGTGGTAACAGCACTATTGAGTCCTTCGCAGTCCACCCCCCGTGTATAGGACTAGTGGAGCCTTATACTGTTTGGGTTGTTTCAATTTTCGGCCTTGATCCTCCTGGATAGTCTCCCTATGCATTAATATAATAGTTCTTCTTCCATGATTGTTAAATGTTTGCACTAATCATAGTTTGCATTGACATATAGTTTAGAGTTACCGAGGTGTATCCTCTCTAACTAGACTTTGCTATGTTTCTCTTGCTATAATGACACTTTCTAGCTGCTCATGATGTTATGACTTGAACAATGCTATCAATATCTTTATCTTTATGTGACTTACCCCTGTTTATAGCAATTGATATATTTTGGCCACTCTACATTATAAAACTGAGAGATGAGCATGTATTAGCTATTATGGATTAGAAAGACTTCTTTACCTGTGGTAGAATATAAATACGATACCTGGTTTTACTCCTGGTTAAAATGCTACAATGGTATATTCATATCTGTGTGCTTGCAGATTCCTAGTTTATATATATATTCTTTTCTAGAGATCCAAGGCATATGTAAGAATACCATATCCATGCGTTTTCTGGCACACTAGTTAGGGCTGACAACCTATTTCGAGTTGTGCTATGAATCGTGTCGGAGTTCTCCTTTTAGTTTAATCTGAAAGCAACATCTGATATACACTTAGCATCATGTTAAGATATACCTTTGCATTTCTGGTGCCGTCGATAGAGATGGATCTTATATCCGTTTCTAGTCGATGACGTTAGCAATGTCAACAAGCATTTTTGGCGCTGTTGCTGGGGAAAGAAAGTCTATAGCCTAGATGAAAAAGTTTCAGTAATAGCATGCATGCATCTCTCACACATAATGTATCGAGAACCCAAATTATCATTGCTTAAACAGGTTTACCCTTGTTCTTTCCACTTTTGTCTATCTTATTTCAGGGTAATGAATGAATAAGAATCTTCCAGAAGACTTCGTTTGAGATCCAGAGAAAATCTTAAGGAAGGCAAGGTCAAAGCTCAGGTCTCCTGATTCTCGGCTCACGACTTCTGCCTTGGGAGATTCAATAGCGCGAAGCTTAACACCCACGTTTGAAGTAATGGCAAACAAGTCCCTACGCGAATACTCCGCACCGACCTCGGACAACATTCGTACTGGTCCGACAGTCACTGTAGGAAATGCTGCTTTTGAGCTCAAGCCTGCACTGATCAACATGGTACAAGCTAGCCAATTTTGTGGAAAAGCTCATGAAGATGGCAACAAACACCTTCAACATTTCTTGGAGATATGTAGCACCTTCACGATCAAAGATGTGCCAAGTGATGCAGTCCTACTTCGTTTATTCCCATTCTCATTATTGGGGCGAGCGAAGCAATGGTTTTACTCCAACAAAGACAGATTTACAACTTGGACATTGTGTTCTACTGCCTTTCTGGCAAAGTTCTTTCCTATAGGCAAAACTAATGCCTTACGGGGGAAAATTTCGAGTTTCCAGCAGCAACACGAGGAATCTGTTCCTGAAGCATGGGAGCGCTTTCAAGACTACATTTCAGAATGCCCACATCATGGAATGGAAAACTGGTTGCTCTTGCAGACCTTCTACCACGGGCTCTCTACCAACACCCGTGAAATGATGGATGCTGCAGCTGGAGGTGCTTTCCTGTCCCTTACACTTACTCAAGCTACTAACCTTGTGGAAAAGATGGCGTCCAATCAAGCTTAGAACGAGGAATGTCAACCCCGCAAGAAAGAAAGAGGAATGCACCAGCTCAAGGAGGTAGACATGCTGTCTGCCAAAATGGATTTACTGATGAAGAGGCTTGAAGACAAAGCCCCTGAGAAGAAGGAAGTCATGCAACTCTTCGAATCCCGCATGACCTGTGAAGAGTGTGGAAACACTAGACACTCAGGGAGTCAATGCCCTCAGCTGGAGGAGGACGTGAACTACATCAATAATAACAACCAATATCGTCCCCAGCAGAATCAAGGATGGACTCAGCAGAGGACCAACTACCCAGGTAACTATTCAGGTAATTATCAAAGTAATAATACTTCCAATAATTTCTCACCTTTAAGAGACTTAGTCCAAAACCAAGGTAGAATTATGGATAATCTGTCTAAGAAGTTAGCTTCCAATGATAAAATACTCGAAACTATTAGTAATAAAATGGAAAGTTTTCTTCTGCCATCAAGAACCAACATAGCTTTAATAAAATGCTAGAATCTCAGATTTCTCAGCTGGCATCATCTGTTCCCACGGCTAACCCAGGTAAGATTCCGGGCCAGCTGGAAGAATTAGAATCTGCAAATCTTGTCGATATCTATTCTGCAGATCTGTGTTCGAGTAAGACAGAAGAAGGGCCAAGATGGACTGACTGGGGCATGCCCGCCAAAAGAGTAGATCCAGGAAGGCCCATCATCACCATCACTATTGGAGCCTACACCTTCAAAAATGCACTTTGTGACTTTGGGTCTAGCGTCAACATAATGCCTAAGGTAATATATAAGAAAATCAATGGTTCACCTTTATTGTATACAACCATGTGCTTGCAGCTTGCAGACCTGTCACTATGCTACCCCCGAGGGCATCCTAGACGACGTATGTCTGGGGGTAGGACGCTCCTACGTGGCTGCCGACTTCGTTGTTGTCGAGACTGGGGGAAGTGAGAACGCTCCAATCATTTTGGGACATCCTTTCCTTACCACAGCCAAAGCCATCATCTACGCCGACGCCGCTAAGATCATCTTCACCATCAATGGGAGAAAGGAGAGATTCAATTTCAAGAACAAGATCCTAAAAGCTCCTGCACACCCCCGATATCCTTACCCCCAAGAACACGAGCCAGTTGTCGAGAAGAAGAGAAGAGATAGAAGGAGGAATAAGAAGAATAATCGACCTCAACCGCATGTGGAGGAAGTTTGGATGATCAACACGATTCAATCAGAGAATGAGAACCTGTTCCCTTCACCATTACTGCCATAGTTTGAAGACCCTGGAGTTCCATCAATCCACTGCTCCATCAATCAATGGAACTTCCAGCGAGTTGTCTGCGACACGGGATCGGGCACCAACCTAATGTCTAAGGTAACCTACGAATTAATATATTGTGACCTACCTTTGTATTCCACATATATAATATTGCAGATGGCGAATCAATCACAACGGTTCCCAGAAGGAATTGCACGAGATGTACCTGTCAAGATAAAGGACCACTATGTCCTGACTGACTTTTTAGTCATAGACATGGGAGATGAGCAAGATCCTCCCATCGTGCTTGGAAGACCGTTCTTGAACACAACAAGAGCAATCATCTACATCAGGACTGGCGAGATCCACTTCCAGTTCAGAACTGAAAAGGTACGCTGCTACTTCAATACTTATACTGATCCTGAGCAGCCCAAGAAGAACAAAACGCGGAGACGCCTTCAGAAATTACAACGCAAGCTGAACACAAAGTTGACGGATGTTAAGAACATTGAAGAAGAGATTAAGGAGAAGTCCGCTCAGCTTCTACCAGCCCAGTATTCTGAACCTGTTACTCCAGAAAGGTCTCCACCAAAGAAACAAGTTTGGAGGAAGAAAGATCAAAGTACACCTTCGGAAGACCAATCACTACCCGCGTCATCAACTGATCAATCAATGGCCACTACATCTACGCCATGGGAGTAAGTACTCTAAACTCTCGCCGAGAGGTAACTCGGTATTTATCTTTATATTCTGCACTGCATATTTTAGCATGTTTATTTCCCTATACCTGCATTGAAAAAAAAATCATAAAAATATTTTCTGCTTTTGCATTCTTTAAGGCCCCATGTACTCCGTACCGTGCCGACATAAAAAATAAAATAATAATAATAATAAATATATTTTTGCATTCACATGTTTTTGCATTTAGCATCCCTTTTGCATATAAAAAAAACCCAAAAAGAAGTGGGCACATGAAGGCTCACAGCATAATCCTAGAATTTGTTCCTTCGGGTATGTGCGAGACTAATATTTACAGGGAGAATTTAATAAGGACCTGAAGGCAAACAAGTTCTAAGGATGAATCAAGAATCACTTCAAGATCCAGCTTGGGGGAGGGCACCCCCAGTTATCACGATAAGTATCACTATCCTATGTTTTTAGCTAGTTATTTGAGTATTAGTTAAAAGTCTTAGTTTGAATAAAATGCTAGAGTCTGCTAGTTGGCTTTTCTCTTTAATAATGATCTTGATGATATATGCTTGGAGATGATGAATAGTTGCTCCGCCGTAATTCCTTTTAAAAGTGCTTAGTTTTCAGACCTAGATTCTCCTGAAGTTTAAATGCTTAATTTGTTCTAAACCCAAAGCCTGTGCAAGTACATGCTTAATCTGAGTCTAGGCTTTGAAAGATGATTCATGAAAAGTTGAGTTGCTATTGATCATTTTTCTAGAGAAGCTTGATTCCTGGATTTATCTTAAAAATCATGAAATTTTATATGATGAGTTCCTGTGTCTATGATCCTTAAGAGCTTGTCATACACATCAAGATCATTCCATTCCACCATTTATGCTGCTTCTGACATGGAAGTACGCATTTTCCATCAAGCCATATAGCTCATGCACCTCTAGGATATATCTCTCTCAATGTTAAAAAGGATTCTGGGGCTACATTCAAAAAAAAGAGAGGAAAAAGTGAGAAGAGAGAGGGAGAGAAAAGGACAAGTGTCATACTAGGCGAGAAGGGCCTACCTCCCTAAAATAAATTTAGAGATGAATAATGGACACATGTCCGAGGGCGAGTAGAGCCCACATCTCTAAGGAGAGAGAAAATGGACAAAAGTCCGGGGTGAGTAGAGCCCACCTCTCCAAGAATGGAAAGCCCAGATCTTAAAAATCTTAGAAAGAGAGATATAGTCCAAGAGCTAGGCTAAAAGGCTTACCACCTTTCACCCTCATCCATCCAACACTATCATCCATACATATCTTGCCAAGTGTGACTCCATGCTTGAGAAGGTCATACACAGGATCTCTGAGTTTTATCTGAAAAATGTGCAAAACCCAAGGATGATAGCTGATCAAAGAATTTGAGATATACTGCTTGACTTGATTGTTTTGTCTTTTATTTGCTCAAGATTTATGAAAAGGCTGAAGGTAAGAGAGAGCAATCTTGTTGAGGAGAATTGGTTTTTGAAAACCATAGTACTTTTGAGGTGTGAAAGTGTTGTAGCAACTCCTGATCCTGCTAAAGCATATCTTTGCTAGGGACTAGCAAAGGGTAAGCTTGGGGGAGTTTGTTGACACATCTTATCCTATATATTTATAAGTCAACTAAACATGAGAAAAGGGCATAAATGTTAATATCAACTTAGAATAGGGTGCCACTAACAGTTTTTCTGGAGATTTGGTAAATTATATAAATCCAGGAACCATTCAGGAAAAGTTCTAAAAGAATCAAATCTAGAAGACTCCAGAAGGCTCCGGAACTCAACGTGACTTGGCACCCAAGAAAGAAGCATCTAGAAGAAGCAACGGACCACCTGGCCGAAGTGGGCCCCGAGGGGGACCCACCCCAGCCCGATCGGCCTGGTGGTGGGGCCGGTCGGCCTCCCCCGGGCGCCACCTCAGCCCTACTTCCAGAAAGTTCTTCCACCGCCTATGAGGATCAATCTAAACCACTCATTAGGTCGGTTTGATCAAACGGCGCTTGTCTACCCCTCAGGGCTATATAAGCAGCCCCCCTGCCCCCTGGCAAAGGCATCTGGAAACCGGAGTTTGCATACACCAGATCAAGTCATCAAGTTAGAGATACTACGCCCTAGAAACACCATATAGCAGAGTAGCTAGCTAGTCTAGATCTAGGAGGAGGCAAGGCATCTACTTGGCTCCTGATCGTCCAGAGGCTGATCGAGATACTGATCTAGCTTCGCTCTTGTAAGTTCTTATCTAGTTCCTTACATTTGTTATACAGACATATGTTCTTATCAATGATTATATTCGACATTATATGCTTTGGTGTTTATTATGATTACATGTTTAGTATAGTTGATTTGCCTTTATATTCATGTATGGAGTCGTATAGCCCTCACCTAGATCATTTGTTAACATGGGTGAATGGTAAAGACAGTGTAAGCGTGGTGCTTATATTGTATTTATCTGCGATTGCACCCTATATGTCGGGTCGTGTGGTAGATCGTTGTGGTGACAGCACTATTGAGTCCTTCGCAGTCCACCCCCCGTGTATAGGACTAGTGGAGCCTTATACTGTTTGGGTTGTTTCAAGTTTCGGCCTTGATCCTCCTGGATAGTCTCCCCATGCATTAATATAATAGTTCTTCTTCCATGATTGTTAAATGTTTGCACTAATCATAGTTTGCATTGACATATAGTTTAGAGTTACCGAGGAGTATCCTCTCTAACTAGACTTTGCAATGTTTCTCTTGCTATAATGACACTTTCTAGCTGCTCATGATGTTATGACTTGAACAATGCTATCAATATCTTTATCTTTATGTGACTTACCCCTGTTTATAGCAATTGATATATTTTGGCCACTCTACATTATAAAACTGAGAGATGAGCATGTATTAGCTATTATGGATTAGAAAGACTTCTTTCCCTGTGGTAGAATATAAATACGATACCTGGTTTTACTCCTGGTTAAAATGCTACAATGGTATATTCATATCTGTGCGCTTGCGGATTCCCAGTTTATATATATCTTCTTTTATAGAGATCCAAGGCATATGTAAGAGTACCATATCCATGCATTTTCTGGCACACCAGTCAGGGCTGACAACCTATTTCGAGTTGTGCTATGAATCGTGTCGGAGTTCACCTTTTAGTTTAATCTGAAAGCAACATCTGATATACACTTAGCATCATGTTAAGATATACCTTTGCATTTCTGGTGCCGTCGATAGAGATGGATCTTATATCCGTTTCTAGTCGATGACGTTAGCAATGTCAACACTGATCTTGGGTAGGCACATAGGACAATGATATGTTTCCCTTCTCAACATTGTCCCTCAGAAAGTGGTACCTCACTTCTATGTGTTTGGTTTTGGAGTGAAGGACAGGATTTTTGGCTACACTTATGGCACTAGTGCTGTCACAAAAGAGTGGAACCTAGGAGCACTCCTCTCCAAAGTGCTCATAGTGTAGGTCATCCAAAGCAGCTGGGAACAACAACTAGTAGCAGCTATATACTCGGCCTTTGTAGTGGACTGGGCTACACTGGATTGCTTGCGAGATGACCTAGAGACCAAAGAAGAACCAAGAAACTGACAACACCCAGAGGTAGACTTGCGGTCCAATTGACACCCAGCAAAATCAGCATCGGAGTACCCATGAAGTCTGAGTGTCGAGGAGGCAGAGTACCAAAGACCAACCTCAGGAGTGTAGTTCAAGTACCTGAAAATTTGCTTGATGGCCTGCCGATGTGAAGTCCTCGGTGAAGGCTGAAAACGAGCGCACAGACACATACTGAACTGTATGTCCGGCCTCATCACCATCAAGTAGAGGACAGAGCCAATCATGCTCCGGTACTCCTTCTGGTCCACGGGTTCACCATCCTCGTCTGCGTCCAAAGCCGTAGTGGTACTCATCGGTGTAGTCAGCGGCTTGGAGTCGTTCATGCCAAACTTCTTCACCATGTCCCTGGTGTACTTCGCCTGATGTACAAACGTCCCATCCTTGCACTGCTTGATCTGGAGTCCTAAGAAAAACTGCAGCTCGCCCATCATGGACATCTCAAATTCCCTGCTCATGTCATCTGCAAATCTGGCAACAAGATCATGAGAAGAACCACCAAAGATTATGTCATCCACGTATATCTAAACAATCAAAAGGTCATTCCCATGCTTAAGGAGAAACAAGGTCTTATCAACTGTGCCCATCACAAATCCCTTACTCAGCAAAAACCCTCTCAACCTGCCATACCAAGCTCTAGGTGCATGTTTCAACCTATAGAGCGCTCTCTAGAGTTTGTAAACACGGCGTGGGTATTTCTTGAACCCCGGGGGTTGCCTCACATACACTTCTTCCTCTATCACCCCATTCAAGAAAGCACTCTTCACATCCATTTGGTACAACTTGAACCCTTTAGCCATGGCAAAGGCTAGAAGGATACTAATTACCTCCAAACGGGCCACAGGAGCAAATGTCTCCTCATAATCTATGCCCCCTTTCTGGTTGAACCCCTTTGCCACCAACCTCGACTTGTTTCTCACAACCATCCCATTCTCACCCTCTTTGTTCTTCCACACCCACTTGGTACCTATGGGACGGCAATTTGGTGGTGGATCGACTAACACCCAGACTTGGTTTCCCTCAAAATTCTCCAACTCCTCATGCATGGAATTCACCCAATTCTCATCAAACAAAGCGTGTCGAATATCTTTGGGCTCAAACGACGCAACAAAAGCAGAGTGAGCAAAATGAGAAGTGTTTCTTGACCTCGACCGTGTAGTGCGTTCATGAAGGTCACCTATGATCATCGTCGGTGGGTGATCCACTTGTACTCGCCGGGGAGTCTCTCACCTGGACACAATCTCCCCATCAGCAGCAGCCTCCACTCGAACAGCCTTAGTTGTAGTGGGTGTAGGGGATGGACCATTCTCGATCGTCGTCCTAGTAGTGGAAGTAGCACGTACACGATCAGCCACGGGAGCATCACCTCCATCGTCGTCTTCATCTCCATCTCCATCTTGCTCATCCTCAAAGATTCTCACTCCAATCTCCTCGTCACCTGCACACTCAACAGCAGAAGAGCTACAAGGTTGTGTCTCGTCGAAGGTTACCTCGCAAGTCTCCATGATTCGGTTAGTGTCAAGGTTGAGCACACGAGATGCTCTAGAATGAATCGCATAACCAAGGAAAATACCATCCGAACATCTAGACTCAAACTTATCCAACTTGCCCTTCTTCAGAATGAAACACTTGCAACCAAAAGCTCTAAAGTGACTCACCTTGGGTTGTCGCCCATGCATCAGCTCATAAGAGGTCTTCTTCTTAAAGGCACGAAGGAAGATGCGATTTGAGACATAGCAAGCGGTATTGACCGCCTCAGCCCAGAAACGCCGAGGAGTCATATGCTCATCGAGCATCATCCTGGCCATCTCACAAAGGGTCCAGTTCTTCCTCTCCACTACGCCATTCTGGCAAGCGACGTATGGAGAAGAGTACTGATGATCGAGACCAAGATCACTGCAAAAGGTATCGAAATGAGAGTTTTTAAACTCCGTGCCATTGTCACTGCGTATAGCTCGAATGGCTGTTGGTGTTTCTTAATGTCACCACTAGTTGTACACCTAGAGGGAGCGAATAAGAACAACCGGGTATACCGCAAGCACACGGAAATACCACTGTAGCACTTCCCCAAGGAAGGAGAGTATTCCAAGGGTATCGAATCCAAGGAACGATGTGCACTATCTTCTATTTCAAGTATGGACGGTCCAAGGACACAACACTGATTGATAGGATAGGTAGAAAGGATCTGCCTCGACCGAGCGCAGAGTCTAGTTGCGGTCTCTCAGGTATAGCACTCACTTCGGGAACCAAGCACAAGGCCTATGTACTGGTGACGAGCCCAACTTGGTACGCGACATAGAGGGTTGATAAAGGGTCCAACAGGCTGTCACCACTGCGGCCTTCCTCTACGCTATGATCGTACGTGGTCTTCGAAGGATAGCTTATGGTCCAGACACCTCGTCTACACCACTTACTATTACTACGAATCCGCAAGGGAGATACTGGCACTAGCTCAAGGTATGCTCTATCACTCATGCAAGATCATGAATGCACTTTGATCTAACTAGAGACATGCAGGAGCTTCACTTTACTCTAATAGACAAGCTGGCAAACTAGATGCAAACTTATGATCTAAGTCTACTGGATCAAAAGGGTTGTGTTCGAAGAACACAAGCCTCTAAACCAAGAACAAACGAAGAACACAAGAACACAGCAACTAAGCATGCATACGACTTTAGTCTAAATAGGAAATGTTGAAATACTCACTTTAGTCTAGTTGAAGAACAAAGGCACCGTTGAGGATCGTTCTTGAGGAAGATGTCATGAAGAACATGACATGTCCTCAAGCCTCCCACCTCACTTCTAGCACTAATCCTATACAAAGAGCTCTCCTCTCCTAAAGAGAGAGGCTCCAAGCCAAAATGAAGAGGAGGAGGAGAAGTGTGTGTTCCAAAATGGAGCCCCTCCCCTCCTATTTATAGAGGAGGGAGAGGCTTGCTTCGGGGCTCCAAGTGCTCCAAAATGCCCGGGATAGCAGCAGGAGATCAATCAAGAGCTGACACGTGGAGGGCCTTGATCAACCGAACCAAAGTCAGTTCGGCCGATCTGGGGCTCGGCCGAAACCTCGGCTCCACGTGGTGCCCTGTGCTTCGTCGTGGTGGCTGACTGGTGGGCCCTGATGCTTGTCCTTCGTGCATGCCAAGTTTCCCGACGGTTTTGGGGGATAAGTGGGCCCTTGAATCCATGTGATGTCCATGTGGCACTTCGTGATTCGTCGGGCTTGCCTCTCTTGGATTGATGATGTCAGTGATCCAGGGGAATCCTAGGTGGCATCCCCTCATTGGCTGGTCTTGAAGTGCTCGGATCAAAGACTTGTGCTTTTACTCCTCTTTCTAGTGCTATTTACCTGCATTTGCATAATCACCAAGACTTGTGGAAATGATTAGTTTAAGCCCTATTCTAGTGTTGATGATCAATTTCCATGCCAAAAGGTACATGTTTGATGGGTAAGAAGTGAGTGAAAAATAGCCGTCAACAAATACCCCCACACTCGACCTTTGCTCGTCCCGAGGGAAGGGAAGAACAAGATCAAAGTGAGACATGTTATCCATAGGTATGAAGTAAGCATAAGAGATATTCCAAACCATACCTTGCACTTGTGAACTCTTGAAGTGTCTATCATGCTATCTTGGGTAGTTGAAGAATGGAATGGTCATGAATCAAATCACTCCTGCTCATCATGTCAAGTAACTTGGGGTTTTGCAATAAATTTTCAAAACAAACCTTGCTTAGCTCCTCATTTGATTCTCTCAGATCACTCAATGTGTATATGTCCTTACCAAGGCATTAGATTGCCTTTCTTCACCCTACTTATAATGATGGATATATGTGGAGCTCAGGGTAGGATAAAGAGAAAGCATACTTGCATCACATATTTTGCAAAGTCAAAGACTGGATCCACAGAGAAAATCTAATCATACCATCAGATCAAGATGTGCACGTGTATGAGTATGGTGAGTATGGTAAGGTGGATACTAGGCCCGGAATGGGTGCTAGATGTTACCATACATGTATGATGGAAGCTGAGGTGATGGTAAGGTGGACACTAGCTCCGGAATGGATACTAGTTATTACCATCTATGATATGGAACTCCTTTTTGCATGATCCCATCTCTCTCCTATTTCTCCTTTATTTTGGACATGGGCTATTCTTTCTCTTTTTTTTCATCATGCCTTGAGCATGTGTCTCTTTTTTTTCTTTCATAGCCCGTATCTCTTTTTGAAGGATACTTTTGGAGAGAGATGTCACATCACATATGGAGCTTTATTATTTTTTTTATGAAATGGATGAATGATACAATGCTAACCTCTAGTGTAGAAGCATAGCAAGGGGGATATGATGGTGTGCACATGAATCTTGATCATGAAAGTAATGAAAAGAATTCTCACAAGGGTCACAGAATTTGACAAAGCTCATTGTAATGACAAGCACCATATGAGTAGAAGGTTTTCAACTATATCATATGGCTCTAGTAGGAAGGTGGCATACCAAAGAGGAGCTTTGCAAGGGGTTTTCATGATTTTCAGATAAAATTCCCAAGCACTCAGACATTCAGAGTGAAGATCATATCATCAAACCATATCACAAATGTCAACTTACTCGGATATATAAGCATGAGTTCCCTAATGATATTTGTTCATAAGCATCAAGATGATGAGTACGGAACACTACGTGAAAACCTCAAATAGGTCATGCAACATTTGTAACGGGCCCTTAACACCCGTTACATGGACCCCATCTGTAACGGTTGTTGTTTGGCGCCCGTTACGCATAAGTGTGGCAGGCTCGACCCCGATGTGGCCAACACAGCGCCCGTTACCAAGGACGACTTGTAGTAACGGGCTTCTTAAACGCCCGTTACAGTTATTCTTTGTAACGGACGTTAAAACGTGACCGTTACGAAAGTTAAACGTATCCGTAATGGGCTCTTTAAGTCCATTACCGATCACTGCAATATCGGTAACGTGCTTTTAAGTCCGTTACTGATGACAATTTGACGCCCGTTACTAGACTCGGAGCTCAATAATTGAAGTCCATTAGCACTGTCACTGCCGTCAAATATTTGACTATGTCATCATAGCAAATATTGGATATCACACGAACATATAATCATGTCTCTTAAATAAGATGCAAAACCACAAGTACACATAGATAGTAGTCATAAGAGCATATTCTACATATTTAAGATGCATATATAGCTAGCATCACATGTTCACATACATATGACATGCATAATGTTCAGAACAAATAGATTCACATGATCACATCTGACATGCATCAGCAGGGGCACTAGTTAGATGGCTTCTTTTGTGCTACAGCCTCAAGTTCAGCTATCTTTGCCTCTAGTTTTACAAGTCTTTCCTGCAGCTCATCAGCATTCTTCTTTGCAGCTTCGGCAAGTTCAGTATCCTTCATCTTCTGTGCGCCTTTAAGCTTCTCCACCTCAGATTCTAGTATTTTCTGACCATTTTCTAGGAGACTTATGTCGTCCACAGCATTGTCATCCATCCTTCTATCCACCTTGTCGAGTACTTTCCAGATGCAGTGAAGATCCTCCCGAGTAACAACACATTTCTACAACAAAGGCAAATTGATGCAAGTTTCATAATTAGATTGCCAAGTTTAATATCATGAAAGATGTAACTGGTCAAACAAGAAAGTTGTTTAGCTGTAATTGGGTTCAGAACTTGCCTCAGCAAAGTGATCACTCCTTGCTTCCAGATTTTTTATGTCATTCTGGGTGTAGTCAAGAGCTTCGTTAATCCTGTGGATTTCTTTCCAGATCATGTCAAGGTCCTCCCGAGTTACAGCAACTCCCTAAAACAAAGACACTGGATGTTCAGTTAATAAAAGTTGATGTAGCATGGAGATTTAGAAATTGAAGTAGTATATAGAATAAGTTCAACAATTTTGTGAGCAGAATATTATGAGTACCATGCATTAAATTTCAAGCATAACAAAATTTCTACTCGAAAGGTTAATAATTTTCCTCCTGAGTAACAACACATTTCTAAAACAAAGGCAAATTGAAGAAAGCTTCACAATTAGATTGCCATGTTTAATATCATAAAGTTGTAACCGGTCAAACAAGAAAGTTGTTTTGCTGTAACTAGGTTCAGAACTTGCCTGCTTCTCTTTACCAATGTCATCCTTCATTCTTTCCATCCTGTTTAGGAATGTGCAGATGTAGTCTAAGGTTTTCTTGAGCTTGTCGATTTCTGTCCAGATCCTGACAATGTCATGTGCTGGTACAACAACTTCCTAAAACAATGGAAAATTGATGCATTGGAACCATTGATCAGTGAAGGCACTGGATGTTCAGTTAATAAAAGTCGCTGAGCATGAAGATTCAGAAATTGAAGTAGTATACAGAATGAGTTCAACATTTTTGTGAGTAGCATATGATGAGTACCAGGAATTCAATTTCAAGAATAAATCTAACTTCAAGCATACCAAACTCGAGGAAGGCTCGGCCTCTGCCTGCCGGGCGTCGCCGGAGTGCACCCCCTTGGCGCTTGCGCGCGTGTATGGCCTCCTCCCCGTGGCTGACGAAGAACCGACCTCTTCACTGCGGAACCTCACTCTCTTGGCGGGGGCGGTGGGCGGGGCCTTCTCCTCCTCACCGCGGAACCTCACTCTCTTGGCCGGGGCGGCGGGCGGGGCCTTCTCCTCCTCGCTGCAGAACCTCCCTCTTGAGTCGCGGCGGGGGAACGACTGCTTTCCGCCGGCCATCTCTGCGATGGAGACAAGGAAGGAGAAGGGGATCAGAGAGAAGGCGACGGAGACGAGGAAGGCAGAAGGTTTGAGAAGGAAGGCAGAATGGCAGATCGAGTGGCAGGGGAGAGTGGCTTTTGGTCAAACATTGGGAACAAAGGATACGTGGATAAGCCAAACCTCGTCTGCAATGCTCGGGGGCAGTGCGTGGGGCCGGCTCCTCCTCGTCGGTTTGGAGGGGCAAATGCGACGTGGAATAACCATCCTGCGTAGTCTCCTTTGTATCTGTCTTGATTGACAGGTAGCCCGATCTCTCAGGGCTCCCATTTCGACACATACAGGCATAATCAACAAAAAATCTTTTGAGACAAAACAGACATAATATAGATAAAGATAACTTGTCCACATATATAGATAAAGATTACTTGTCCACAAAGATCCACACAGATATACATAATTATTACAAATAGTTAATAACTTGTCCATCTAGCTAGGCCTTAACTTGCCCATCACATTTTTACAATGGTCATGCTATCTGACCATGCACATCAACAAAAGCATGCCCCCTTCAACATCAACAAAAGCATGGTATCTTCAACTAAGGTTTGCTTTTTTTGCAGCCTCTTCAAATGCAACCAAGGTATCTTGAAACACATCGAGCGCATCTTCCATGGGCTGCAGATTTTGTTCAGCCACAAACTTGTACCGCCTCATGAATGCAGCCTTTGTGAGGAGGATGTGCATTTCTTCCTTAATATTATCAACCCCAGGTTTCACATATTCCCAGACAGTGTCATGCCATTTTGATTCCTATGGAATGAAAAACATAGGAAAGTTGCTACATTGATCATTTGGATGAACCATAGGAATGAGAAGATTGAGATAGACAAAGGAACAAGCTAGCCATTTCATAGGAACAAGTTGCTACATTGATCATGTTAGAAATCCTACAAAATCTCTATGGAACAAGTAGACCAAGCTCATCAAACTCAAGCTGCTCCATTTATAGAACAAGTAAAAGGCACTGTGATTCAGAGAAACTTGCCTCGCCGTCGTCGTGGTAGTTGCCAGCGTCGGATATGAGGTCCTCTGCACCTTCGCCGCTCCCTCGACCCCTCGCCGTCGTTGCAAGACATTTGCCGTCGCAGACCTAAGGCAGGCGCCTTGCCCTCTTCGCTGCCCCCTCGCTAGCACGCTCCTCCCTGCCGTTGATTGGCCCCTCGTCAGAACCCGAGAGGATCCAGTCGATGACTCTCATCTCCGACTTTGGGTTCGCTGCATCGCCGCTTGGCCCCTCTCCGATGGTCATCGTCGGAGCCATCTTCGCCGCAATCTTGACGGCGTGCGCGCGGATCCAGTTGCGACACCGCATCATGTTCGACTTCTCCACCTCGATACACGGTGCGCGGGGTCGTCCGCTGCTTGGCCCCTCGCTGGCGCTCATCGTCGTGTCCCCACCTCCGCTCACCTCGCCGGCGCCGCCTCCGCTCACCTCCGCTAATACCCTAGTGAGAAATTAGGAAAGCGTCGTGTGTGCTGCGCTTATCCATTCGGGATCTTATATTCATTTTCCAAAATAGAGAGTCATTGCCGATGCAGGTTCGAGAACCCACGTCACATTAGTTGTCACGTGGGGGCGGG
Organism: Cenchrus fungigraminus; assembly: GCA_036936925.1. Lineage (NCBI taxonomy): Eukaryota > Viridiplantae > Streptophyta > Magnoliopsida > Poales > Poaceae > Cenchrus > Cenchrus fungigraminus. The sequence continues at coordinate 351,851 of CM072769.1, forward strand.
CAGTTATCTTTTTTATATAGGCTGCTGACACGTGGGCCCGACACTATTTTTTTTGAAATGAAACTTGCTTCCCTCAAATATTAGAGCCCATAAAATAGCACCTATAAATTCATTAAAAATACGAACAATTAGTAGTTGGTCATTTAGTATTCGAATAAAATATCAGCAAACACACTTGTGTAACCAAAATTATCAAAATTCGAATTTTTATCTCGTGTTTGGGATATAATAATTCTAATAACGTATTAGGTTCGTCTAAAAATTCTACAAATTCAGTTGGCAACATAATTTGGGTCCCTAAACTTGTCATAAAAATTTCAAGTGGTTTCTAAAAAGGAAGATCATACTTGTGTACAAATGTGTACATCTCTCACATAGTTTCCTAGAATGTTACTTCGACACTAAAGTTTTCCACACTTTACAACATGTTCGAACTCATATAGATTTGAAATTTTAACACAACCTTGTGTCCACCTTAACAATACGAAATACAAAGGTTCATTAGTAATGGTTCTGTAAAACAAATATTATTTCTATGTTCTACTTATAAAGTACAAGATAAGGCATAAAAACATTACTAACGAAAAGGAAATATACACTAAACAATGAAATTAATGAAAAGATGGCGATTTTAGAAAAAATAAGAAAAAACAATCATCAAATTTGGATTACGTATGACCGAGAAATACGTGACAGAAAATTTGGTTCCAGATTAAAAGGAGAAAGGAGAACTGTTTCCTTTGTGGTCGGTTTCCAGCGAATAGAGGTATTAATAAATTAAAATAAGCAATATGAACAGTCTTTGCATTGGAACTTGAAAAGAGGTATTAAAATAAGGTATACGAACAGTCTTTGCGGGACGGAGAAAAAAGTCTTTTGTCAAATGCGACGCTGGTTAGTGGACACGCGTCGGCACAGCGTACCGCGTTCCGAGGCGTAGTGGTGTGTCGCTGTGGGAAAATTGGCCGCCTGACGGTTCCCCGTCTTGTCATATAAATGCCCGGCCGGCCAAGAGCTTTCTTCCATAAGCTTCAAGCGCGCCACCAAGAAAACCCCAGCACCACCGTCGTCTCCGGTCACCAAGAGCTTCTTTTTCTTCCTCAAGCGCGCGCATGGCATCGTCATCGAGTGAGCCATCGAGGAAGCGGGGAAGGGAGGAGGACGACAACGATGAAAGCCGCCATCGTCGTCTCATCCAGGAGGCGCCGACACCGCCGGCCGAGGAGGCGCCGGCGCCGCCGGCCGAGGAGGCACCGGCACCGACGCCCGTGCAGCCCTTCTCTCTGAGTTCACAACTAGTTTTGGACAACATTTGGTCCGTCCAACTCTTGGCCGAAGCTTTCAGGAAGCTTCAACAGGTGTGCGTTATGCTCGGCCTGCCACGACCCAACGATCCACTGCAGAGGTCCGTGAAGGATTTCGCCTACAAGATCCGTTGGTTGGCTGCGGACCTTGTTGAGAGTCTTGGTCAACGGCGATGGCGACAGCGACGACAGCGGCGACGACGGCGACGACGACAATGGCAGCTTCGACTGTGGTGATGAACGCGGCCTCGGCAGCTCCGACTCCGACTCCGACGGTGGGGCTCCTCCGGCGGCGGCGACAAGTCTTCCTACCTTAGCTTAATTAATTTGTTCCTCCTCTGTGTGTTCGTCCTCCTCTGTTAATATGTGTTCCTCCTGTGTGTTTGTTGAACTTGTGATGAACTACATCTAAGTGGCAGGGGAGAGTGGCTTTTGGTCAAACATTGGGAACTCTGCTTGTTTGTCATGAACATGTTCCTCTGTTAATATGTGTTCCTCCTGTGTGTTTGTTGAACTTGTGATGAACTACATCTAACAATGGCAGAGTGGCAGGGCAGAGTGGCAGCGGGGCAACAATGAATTGCAATGTTTGTTACTACTCTATTTGTTAGTGAAAAGATTCTGAGTTTCGAAATGCTGGTGCAGGCTGGTCAATTTCACACTGAAATGTCAACACAGATGAATTGATGAAATTTGTGATATGTGACACATTAAGATTCGTGACCCAATTGTCATTCCATTCCATTTTCTTCATTCATACATTTAAGTTTGTCATCTGTGACAAATTTTTCATTCCTCATTCACACAGATGAAACAAATTAAAGCACCACTTTTCACATCCCCATTACTTCTTTGCAGCATACATCCCCAGTAAACATCCAAATACTACACAAACAGCACCCACAATAATCAAGTTCATCTTCCAAATCACATTGTCCATCTTCTCCTCCAGTGCTTTCTTCCTCTGCTTGTCGTCCGGTGCTTTCCTCTAATTGTCGCTCCCAAGTTGACAATCCACTGAATCAACTACTTCATCAATCACGTCTGCCTAGTTCGACGGTCGAAAAGATATGACGCCAGCATCCTTCAGCATCTGGAGATACTCCTTCTCGAAACGGTAATATCCACAAAGCTTGGGGAACCGTACAAATCAAAAGCACATAAGAACCCTAACTCAGATTTGGGAAATCACAGCTTAGACTACTCACCACGTTCCTCGCACACTTGAAATAAAGACGACCGTGGTTTTCACCTTCCTTCTGCGTCCTCCCCTCCACCACCCGAGCCATACCATAGTCCGGGCAAGGGACCAGTGGGAAGCCGCTTAGCTCACCGACTGGATCCAAGCCGATGGAGTGAATGTGGCTGCCCTGGCCACCTTGAAACTTGCTCCTGCCACGTCCACCTCCAGACGAATCGGCGTAGTGCGACATGTGCGCGACGGTGGGGAAAGGAAGGGCGGGCGGCGGTGGAGCTCAGAGCGGGGAAGAAGAAGCAGGGAGCTCAGAGGTCAGAGCGTCGTGTGTGCTGTGCTTATCCCATTCGGGATGTTATTCATTTCCAAAATCGAGAGTCATTTCCAACGCGGGTTCGAGACCCCGTGTCTCATTTGTTGTCAGGTGGGTTCGACCGGCCAGGCAACGTTATCTTTTTTATATAGGCTGCTGACGCTAACACGTGGGCCCGACAGTAATTTTTTTGAAATGAAACTTGCTTCCCTCAAATATTAGAGCCCATTAAACAACACCTAAAAATTCATTAAAAATATGAACAATTCGTAGTTGATCATCTAGTATTCGAATAAAATATCAGCAGGCACACTTGTGTAACCAAAATTATCAAAATTCGATTTTTTATCTCATGATTGGGATATAATAATTGTAATAACGTCTTAGGTTGGTCTAAAAATTCTACAAATTGACTTGGCAACATAATTTGGGTCCGTAAACTCGTCATAAAAATTTCAAATGGTTTCTCAAAAGGAAGATCATACTTGTGTACAAATGTGTACATCTCTCACATAGTTTCCTAGAATGTTATACTTCAACACTGAAGTTTTCCATACTTCACAATATGTTCGAACTCATATACATTTGAAATTTGAACACAACCTTGTGTTCACCTTAACATTACGAAATACAAAGTTTCATTAGTAATGGTTGTGTAAAACATATATTATTTCTATGTTACTTGTAAGAAACAAGATAAAGGCGTATAAACAACATCCAGGAAATGGAGTTATATACGAAACAATGTCATAAATGAATAGAGGTTTATTTTAGAAAAAATTAGAAACAAATATCATCAAATTTGGATTACGAATGACGGAGAAATACGTGATTCAAATCTTTGATTGCAGATTAAAAGGGGAAAATGATGCGAACCGTTCTTCATTCGAATAGAACTAGCCCCGGCCTGACGTGTTTTCCTAATAATATTGGGCCTTTCAGTATTAAGGCCCACACACGCCCACTCGCGCTAGGGTTAGTAGGGAAAGACGCCTCCCTCACGCAGTCGCCTCCTCACTCTCCCCTCGCGCCGTCGTCTTTCTCCCCCTCGCGCCGCCGCCGCTTCTTCCCCCTCGCCCCCTCCGCCGCCGCTTCCTCACCCTCGCCTTCCTCCCCTCACCCCCCTCTCCCCCGCGACGTGACGCACGCTACACACCTTCACTAAGACGCGCGCCACACCACCCCTCACCTTCCAGCGACGACAACTAGGTGGAGGAGGAGGGATCCAGCGCACGAGGTCGACGCGAGGACGTGGCGACTAGAGATCCCTCCGCTCCGACAGTGACAAGGTGAACTGCATGCTAGAAATCCCTCCTACATCATTAAGATACATTCTTGACTATGCTCACTAGTAGCGTAGCCACATTGGGGCCAGCTGGGACAGCCGCCCCAGCTAATCTGCCCTAACTCGACTATGTTCCTTCTTCTCTGACGATATTTTTAAGCTTCGGTAGTATTTCTAGATGGCGCCATGACTCATAGGACCTTAGTACTTGCTAATTTGTGTCTTTGTTCTTCAAATTTAAGACTACATTTTGAATATTTTTGCTAAAATTTGTGCAACTGCAGCATATAGATGTGTGAATTGGTGTGTGTTTCATTTTGGTTTCGTCCGTCATTAGGTGTCGCCCTAGGTAATTTTTTTTCTGGCTCCGCCACTGATGCTCAGTTAGGGTTTCGAGTTTCAAAACATATACTTAGCATTTTCCTTTCGACTCTCTCTTATATTTGGTTTTGCTCTTGTTCCATATGTACATTTGGACATTCTCTCCAAGTTGAATAAGTACCTCATCAGCAACAGAGGCAGCGAGCATCTTCCTCTTTTAAATGGTAAGGTCGTATTGCCTGAACTAATTTTTTGGTTTCTAAATATTGCATTTATGTTAATGGTTTACCATAGAACCAATGAGATTATAGTGGGCTAAACTAGTTACTGTAATTATTTTCTCATTTGTATGGTCTTGTACACAGTTCTGTGGATGTTGATTAGATAAATGCTTAGCTGTTATGCATGGTTAACTAAAAATGTGCTCTACTTGTCTCCTGTTGTAGCTTGTCTCCTGGGAGAGGTAGCAGTATGGTCTGCTTTTTGTGCTATTCTTGGACACTGAGCTGACATTTCTCATAATCCCTTGACAATTAATTCACAGGATAACTCTGTCGAGGACTGCCGACATGAGCAATTTGAAGAAGATGCATATAATGAATAAGATGGATATGCCACTGCTAGTGAAGAACAAGAGCAGGTGGGTGGGGCTACGGGCCGAGCCAGAGTGCTAAGGACAGCGACAAAGTGGCCAAGAGACAAAATGGTAGTCACTGAGGTTGAGAGAGGGGGGATGCCAGTACCATTGACACAAAAGCGCAGGTTCAGGGCGCTTGCAGGGCTCATCGCTAGACAAAAGATACCTTTGCATTTGCCCGAAATAAAAAAACTAAGCGATGAACAAAAGTGGTACTTGTTTGAAACCTATATGCAGAAACACTTGGAGTTCCAGGAAGACATGAAAGAGCAGGCATTCAAGCTTTTGTGGAAGATTGCAGCCAAGGCATGGAGACAATTTAGATTTCAGCTTCGGCGAGATTTTATCAGAAAATGACTCGAGCCATTTGGAAAGCACGACTTTATCAAGCCGGAAGAGTGGACAGAGTTTGTGAAACAGCAGGAAACCGAGGAAGCCTCATCTCTTAGTTGCAAGTTCAAGTCACTTCGAAGCCTGAACACAAACGAGCATAGCATGGGTCCAGCTGGTTATTGTGGAAAACTACCACTGTGGGAGGAAGAGGACAGGAAATTAGCTGCGGCTGGGATCGCCAACCCATATGATGCCATCACTGATGATCGTTCTAGGAATTGGATGTGAGCAAGGAGTAAGCTAGTGGTGACAGACGGTGTTGCCAAGATAGTGATGAACAAAGTAGCAAATGAAAGTGTGGCTGCAGACATCATGGAAAAGAATGCACATGCAGAATCTTCAGGAATGACTTCATGGCTGAGGGATAATGATGTGCTAAGTCAGTGCTTGGGCCGCCCCGAACAACCAGGTCGCGTGCGTGGTGTCTCCAGCTACTAGGGCTGGAAGTTTGCATGGCCTCAGCACGCTTCCATGTACAGGAAGAGGAAGAGGGCCAGTACTGACTCATCAGTTGATAAGCAACAGATGAAGGAAGAAATCAAGCAAGAACTCAAGGCTGAGATGGAGAAGGATATGCTTGACATGATGGCATGAAGGTACCAGGTGGTGTTTGCACCAGTGTCCAATCGCACAAGCCCTTCACCCGCCGGACTGAAGAGCAGCTGTGCGTCCGCAGATAATGTAGGTTTGATCAACGGCACTACAGAGTTGTTGACAGAGGTACTGCACATTGGTTCCCCCACACAGGAAGACCTTATAGGCACGTTGACTGAACCCACAAACTGTGGCCTACGGATCATATTTCACGGTGTTGAATGTGAAGCTGCAATTGGTGTGGTTCAACCAGGGCAGACTACGCTACACACAGTCCCGATTCATGAAGATTGTGCTGTGGTCGAAGTGCTGCATGTATATTCTGTCTTTAGGAATCACGTGCTGGAACACCCTCCTAATGACAAGGTGACGACACTTGGACAAGCTCTACACCAGAGGATACAGTGGAAGAGGTGTCACATTCACATCAAGGGAGCACCAATTGCAAAATCTTGCTCGCACACTATGGTATAGTTTCCTTCTGGTTCACAGAGTACAGGACAAAACCCAAACCCAGAAACGCAAACTACAGAACAAAATTCCCCACCTGGTAACCCACCTCCTTCTCGACCAAACCCAGAAACGGAAATTACAGAACAGATTCATTCCCAACCTGGTAACCCACCACCTCCTCCTCCAGACCCAGAAACGTGAATTACATCCCCACCTTATCATGAAAGAACAAAACCTCCATCCCCAAAAGAAAGTGCTCAAAACAATGATGCCAAAGCAGGAGCCCAGAGTCATGTGTTGGCTGATGCCGAGAAATCTGTCGACGACAGTTCGAAGAAAGCTGCAGGTACATCTGGGCCCAATATCTCTGCAATAGCTGCTGGTCAGACACCACCTGAGAAACCTTCTTTAGCCATCTCAAAGCAGCAGGAAAAGATATCGCTGAAAATAAAAGGTCTACCAGAAAGTGATCTGAGAAACATTCTTCAGCCATCTCAAAGCAGCAGCAGAAAATTGCTGAAAATAAAAGGTCTCAGAAGCCTACCACAAAGCCTTTTTCAGCCATCTCAAAGCAGGAGGAAAAGAAGCCTGCCAAAAAGCCATCTGAGAGAAACGCTAAGAAGAAGGCGGCCAATAATGTTGCTATGACTCATATTAACCCAAACTACACATTTGGAGATGCAATGCTCAGTGCTAATGAACTCAACCATCCGGATACTGCTCCGTCTGTCACTAATCTCCACAATTTCTACATGGGACGTTGTAAGGACAATGATGAGTCTCTGATTCAGGGCATAATATGGCCCAAGCATGGCTGGTGGCCTATGAGAGAAGATGAAAAATACGAGCTATTGTCTATGATCATCAGCGACTTGTACGATCTCTTCAACTTGGATGCTTTGGATATGGGACTTCTCTGCTGTTTCATCCTGTAAGTTGCTTGAAAATTTAATCTGCTTCTCACTAATCATTTTCTATCTAAATGTGCTTTCTACCTCAGTTCATCTTTATTATGTATTTTGCCTCCTTACACTTTGTTTTTTCTTAATATTAGGTATATGGCTGTAGAAGTACGGCAGAAGAAGGAACCTGTTGCCTTCCTTGATCCTGAATGCTTTAGCAAGTCAAATATAGAAAATAAAAGGGATTTTTTTGTGTCCTATATGAAGCGTGCCTACCAGTCATATGCTAAAAAGAGAGTCATCATTTCCTGCTATAACACTGGGGAGCACTGGATTGCAGTGGCGATCTTTCCAAAGCAGAAGACGGTCTTGTATCTTGATTCATATTGGACGCTAGACACTGAATTCTCTGAGTTGGTACTTGCCATTGATGAGTAAGTTCTTTTTCTTTCTTAACCTACAAACTTCCTCAACAAACTCTGCGGAGTTTATTAATGGTGCCCTAACCATTGTTGCATGTTTTGTTGTAGTGCTTGAAATAGTTACTGTGATGACAACAAGTTGCCCCGCTGCGCCTTGAACCATGAGAAGGCCTTTGATGTACGTATTACTTAGTATTTCCTACCTGTGGAAGCTAGTACTAAAGCTTGAATTTATTTCTTCTCACCACTGTTTGTCTATGTATATTTATCGCAGTGCCACCAACAACCTTACAAATTTAGAGTCTGCGCCTTCTATTGTGCCTATCACATGCTTACAGTGAAAAATAAATTCAAGGACCCTGAGGTACTTTCTTGGGATCTGCAATTGCAACACCTGCAACTAAGCACAGTTCTTGCTTATTAACCACCTGTGTGCTGACTGCTGACATTGTTATATTCAGGCATTTCACATACCTACTTGTCAGCTGCACCGAGAGACGCTGCGCCACATTAGGGAAAGAACTGCCTCATTCCTCATGGACCAGGTGATCGCACCCTCAGGAAAATTTCACATTAATGATGCTACTCTGGCTCGCATTGTATTTGATACCAATCCTCATGGCCAATGATGATATTGTTGTGAACCTTACTTAGCTTGTTAGAAGAGGATACTGAATGCCTGAATTTTGACAGATTATGCATGTGAATCTTGTGGATTTCTATTCAGTTTTGAAGTTTTGTGAATGTGGATGCTGGACCTAATTTTTGTGAAAGTAGACAACGCGTCTCCTTCAGTCGAGACAGAGGAGACGTAAGTTCACAGTACTCGTCTCCTTTAGTTGATTAGAGGAGACGCACGTACACAGTAGGCGTCTCCTTTGGTCCAGACAGAGGAGACGCACGTACACAGTACGCGTCTCCTTTGGTGGAGACAGAGGGAGACACGTACTGACAAGATGCATCTCCTTTGGTCAAGACAGAGAGAGATGCAGGTTCACAGCAGGCGTCTCCTTTCGTCGAGACATAGGAGACGCGCACTGACAAGACGCGTCTCCTTTCGTCCAGACAGAGGAGATGCGCTCTGAGGAGACGCGTCTCCTTTCGTCCAGATGGAGGAGACGCGCACTTACACGACACGTCTCCTTTCGTCAAGACAGATGAGACGTGTCATTTTCCGCGTCTTCGATGTTGAGTTCATGTAACGGGCTCAGTTTCTGCGGCCGTTACCAAAGGTCTATGTGGGCCCAGAGAAACAGACGTTTCAGGTGACCGGTAACTAGTTTCGGTAACGGTCTTTGTTAGACACCCGTTACTAATACGTGTTATGAGTAACGGGCTCAGTGTCTGCACCCGTTACCAAAGGCTCCGGTGGGCCCGGAGAAACAGCCATTTCAGGTGACCGGTAAGTAGTTGTGGTAACGGTCTTTGTTCGACGCCCGTTACAATTACGTGTCATCAGTAACGGGCATCGGCCCGTTACCTTTGTTGGCTTATTTGTAACGCTTGATCGGTAACGGACGTTTTGCCTGTTACCAATAGCCATCTGCGCCCATTACCAATGTCTGTTTTTCACGTAATGGAATAAAACATATGCAAACCAACCACAGGAATCATGTATGACATAGAAAAATTACCTCATGAGTTTGATATAGAAGATTGATTTCGAGATTCAAAACAAACTCAAAGGTACATGGAAGTGAGATAGGGAAGTTGTGTACCTCGGGTCCTTCTTTTTTATTCTGCAGGGTGGGGATTCCCCCACATTGTCTTTTTCTAAGAAATGAAAATAAGCTTGAAGGAATAAAGAAAGTAAAGGAGAGAGGACTTACCTGGTGTTGGGCACACTCTTACTTATTGCACCCATTCTCGATGAAGTTGATTACTTCATATTCAATGTTGTCTGGCTCGAGGAAGATTTTCAATCACTGGCCATTCACCTTAAAACAGTTGCCTTCATCATTTTGTAGAGTGATAGCTCCATGAGGAGCTACCTCTACTACTGTGAATGGTCCTTCCTATTTGCTGCGCAATTTCCCTCTTCCGAATAGCTTGAATCGGGAGTTGAAAAGTAGCACTCTATCACCTAGTGCAAATTCTTTCTTCTTGATTTTCTTGTCATGCCACCTCTTGGTTCTCTCTTTATAGATCTTTGCACTGTGATAGGATTTTTCTCTCCATTCTTCCAATTCTGCTAACTGCTTTTGCCTATTCCTTTCGGACTTCAGGAAATCCAAATTGAACCTTTTGATTGCCCAATGAGCTTTATGCTCCACTTCCACTAGTAGATTGCACGTCTTTCCATATACCAATTGATACGAGGACATCCCCAATGGAGTTTTGTAAGCTATTCGATAGGCCCATAAGGCATCATCAAGATGCTTCTTCCAACCTCGGCCAGCCTCCTGCACTGTTTTCTGTAGAATATTCTTGATCTGCTTATTGGAGGTTTCTGCTTGGCCATTAGTTTGGGGGTGGTATGGAGTGGCAACGCTGTGTTGGATCCCTTGGTTCTTCAGGAATCTTCTAAAATCGGTATCAGTAAAGTGGGACCCCCATCACTAATTACCATCCTTGGAATGCCGAAGCGAGGGAATATCACTTCCTTGAACATCTTTTTGGAGTGCTTGGCATCGGCCGACTTGCAAGCTATAGCTTCTACCCATTTTGACACATAGTCGACTGCCACCAAGATGTATTCAGCTCCATCAGACTTTGGAAACGGGCCCATGAAATCAATACCCCATACATCAAAAAGCTCCACTTGCAGATTATCATGTAAGGGCATTGCATCTCTGGTAGTAATTCCTCCGTGCTTCTGGCAAGCTTTGCATTTTCGGATAAAATTTCTTGTGTCGTCATACATAGTCGGCCAGAAGAACCCACTTTGCCATATGTTTGCATGTGTATGGTAAGTGCCATAGTGGCCACCATAAGATCTAGCATGGCACTTCTCAATTATTTGTATTCCTTCAGTATGCGGTACACATCTTCTTAACAACCCATCAGCATAGACTTTATAGAGGTACGGATCATCCCATATGTGTCTTTTTGCCTCATGAAGCAGTTTCTTCCTATCGGCTCCTGGGGGTATGTACCCAGTAACTAGATAATTCACAATGTTTGCATACCAGGGGTTACTATCCATGACCTTCAGCAACATGTCATCTCGTAGAGAGTCATTGATGGGTGCTTCTTGCGGGTTAGTAATACGCATACGAGACAAATGATCTGCAACAGAATTTTCTACTCCCTTTTTATCCCTTATTTCTAAATCAAATTCTTGAAGGAGCAGAATCCATCTAATTAGGCGGGGTTTAACATCTTTCTTAGTGAGCAGGTATTTAAGAGCAGCATGATCAGTATAAACTATTACCTTGGCTCCCACTAAGTAGGATCTAAACTTATCTATAGCAAACACAACAGCAACAAGCTCTTTCTCAGTAGTAGCATAGTTCAACTGAGCTCCTGTCATGGTTTTGCCAGCGTAGGCTATAGCATGATGTTTCTTATCCTTAGTTTGGCCTAAGACGGCCCCTACAGCATAGTCACTAGCATCACACATGATCTCGAAAGGCAGCGTCCAGTCGGGAGGCTGGATGACTGGGGTAGAGATGAGTGCATTCTTGAGGGTAAGGAAAGATTCCATACATTCCTCTGTGAATTCGAAGGGTGCATCCTTGGCCAAGAGATTGGTGAGGGGTCTAGCTACCTGGGAGAAGTCCTTAATGAACCGTCGGTAGAACCCAGCATGGTCGAGGAAGCTACGAATGCCTTTGACATTTACAGGAGGAGGAAACTTTTCTATTACCTCAATCTTGGCATGATCCACTTCTATCCCTCGTTCGGACACCAGGTGTCCTAACAGGATGCCCTCTCTAACCATGAAATGGCATTTCTCCAAATTGGGGACTAAGTCCTTCTCATGACACCTTTGCAAGACCCTGTCTAGATTTCTGAGACACTCGTTGAAAGTTTTACCATAGACGGAGAAATCGTCCATAAAAACTTCCATGATTTGCTCGATCATGTCTGAGAAGATAGACATCATGCACCTTTGGAACGACGCGGGTGCATTGCACAACCCGAAAGACATTCTCCGATAAGCATAGGTTCCATAAGGGCAGGTGAAGGTGGTCTTGTTTTGGTCATCAGGGTGGATAGGTGAGGACCAGGTGTGTCCGAAGACCAGTGGAGGGTCGCTCCTTAGTGATGAGTGATTGACAACATTGTGTGGACTAATGCTTGGCTAAGTGTGCAGGTACAAGTTGCGGTTTGACTCGTGCCGGTGCAGGTGAAGAACAAGCGCGAAAGGCCTTAGCCGTGGCGGCCTCCGGGTGATGGAGTGGCAAGTAGGCTTGGATCGAAGGACCCAGTGGCCGATGGGGTCAAGTGCGATCCGTGCGGTGCAGGACTAGCGGGCTGAAGTCATGAACATTGGCCGGTGCAAGGTAGCGGTTGAAGCCCGAAGCTTGCACGCGGGGTTTGGTGGTTTGCCCACTATTGACGGCTGTTAAGTACCTAAATTAGGGCCGTCAATCCCTGCATTTTATCATAAGAACTAAGCATCCACACTAGAATAGGGGTTTAAACTGACAATTTCCACCAGTGGCTATGCTAAGTTGAATGCAGGTGATTAACATACGAAATGAAGAGAAAAGACACCCTCATGATCCTAGCAAGATTGAGTTCAGCCAATGAGAGGCTGCATGCAAGCATCCCCTGGATCTATGACATCACCAATCGAAGGAGAGGAGCCTCGGCGAATCAGAAGCCACCACGCAGGCATCACATGGATCCTATGGCCCACCAGAGCGCCTAAACCGCCTCCAAACCACGTGGACACCGGGAACCGACCTCAGGACCCACAGGGCAGCCACCACGCGAAGGCACACCTCGAGTGGGGCCCACAGGGGGTCGGCCGACCCCACAGGTCGGCCGAACTGACCTTGTGGCGCCCACTCAGGGGCTTCCACATGGTGGTTGGCCATTGGTCCTAGAGGCCATTCCCGGGGTGTTTGGGTGCTCTCATGCCAGGTGCACAGGCCTATAAATAGGAGAACAGAGGGGTAAGAAAGGGGTGAAGCACACTTGTGGGGGATATACCCCCGGGTCCCACACGGAGGGGCTTCATGACGTGTATTCATATACGTATGGGCCCACCCGTGTGGAGATACGGTATGGTGTATGGATCAAGATGAGGCGGCGCCCGAGGAGATATCATCCCATGAACAAAGATCGGTTAGTTAGGAAAGATATTGCTTGAGCCGGAAGGCCAAATCTTGTAATCGGTTAGCTATAGATTCTCTGAGATCTGTAAACCCTGCCCCCCAGGCTATATAAGGGCGGCAGGGACCCCCCTCAGAAACAACTCCATCTGATTCCCAATTGTGGAACCATCAATACAACACACCGAGCACAGGACGTAGGGTATTACGCCTCCCGGCGGCCTGAACCTGGATAAACCCTGTGTCCTTTGTTCACCATCTAGCTCTAGTCTCGGCGATCCCCACCAAACAATCTACCACCATAGCCTACCCCGTGGTGGACTGTCGGTTCATTGCACTGACAGTTGGCGCGCCAGGTAGGGGTTCACCGTGATAATTGGCGAGCTTGATGGCCGCAGTCAAGATCCCTGCCAGTTGCCTCGCCTTCACCGCGTTGGGAGCGGGAATCCCTTTCGGGAGCCTCAATCCCATCTCCACCGTCGACGAGTAGGCGGCCGACTACGTGACTCCTCCTCAGGGTCACATTGTCATCAGGGAGATCCCCTGCGTTCTCTCCGACACTATGATCACCATGGAAAAACCTTCCGGAGCATTTTCCACACCGCCCGCGAGGGGAAGACAGGCTACCAGATCCAATCTGGACAAGCCCAAAGCCTGCCGAGTGCTTTTCAGCACGCCGCAGCAAGCCCGGAGGCAAACCCTCCCGGTTCAAGATCTGACGGTCCCAGGGTCATCGAGCCCTCCCGCGGATGATCTGGTTGAATCTTTCGACCAGGTCATTAGCCACATGGCTGACACCATCACCATCTGCGAGGCGACCTTGGGTACCCCGCAGTCCAAGTGCTTTCCCTCCGGGTTGAAGAGCACCGCCGCCTCCGTGATCGCGGGGAAGGTGAAGCGGGACCTAGCGGAGATCCCTGCACCCGAGCCGGTTGAATACCACTCGAATGACGATTTGTCGCGCTTCGTAAACATGGTTCTCTCCCCCATACGAGAGGGAAACCGCGACGCATCCCTCCTCCCCATACTGGAAGAGGAGGAGGACGGTCAACTCTTCGACTGGACCACGGATGAGTCAGAGGGTGAGCACCGCTCAGGCCGATCTGCTGGGCGACCTCGCCCCATGTACATTTCGGATGGGTCCTTTGCATCCCTCGAGGCGGCTCTCGGCCTAGACAAAAGCTCTCCCTCTCGTGGGACCAACGACACGGTCTCGATCAGCTCTTCAAGCTCACCTTCGGATCTGTCCGACAGAAGCTGGTCACCTGCCTTTGTCTATGCAGCAGCACCAGGGGCTCCGCCGGCAATCTCCGAGGACGAGCGCAGTCAGGACAATGAGACGGCCGCACAAAAGGCCGAAAGGTTACGGAAGAATGCAGACCGAGCGCGACGGCACCGAGAGACCCAGCGCGATGAGGAGGAGGACGAGGACCTTCAAAGTTCTGACCGCCCACGCCGCAGCAGGCGGCGGCGTCACACCCGCCACTCGAGCAGAATTCAGCCCCGAAGGCTCGAGGATGACTTCACCCTCGACTACGATGGGCACAAGGTCTACGCGACCCCCAAAGTGAATCTCATTGTACTAAATAAGGCGGTTGAGAGGCTGCCTCCAACTACGTCAGACATTGGGCGCAAACGGGCCTTGGTGCAGGCCGCTGCGACCCAGCACAACCGCGTCGATCCCTCCCTGCCAGTCGGGTAGGGAGAGACGGAAGGTACCCACCGCCCGCGCCATAAAAGAGCGCGGTGCGAGGAAGGTGAAGACTTGCGCGACAGGCTTTGCGGCCGTGACGCAAGGACCATGATCAACCGCAACCGCGAGGAGCGCCGCCGTCAGGAATCAAGGTGACGCAATGACTACGACAGGGAGCATGGAGCCCCTCATCGCCGAGAAAGACGCGGCGACTTGCAGAGCGGGTACGAAGACTACTACTCGGATTGCTACGAGGAGTCCAGGGATAGCTACAGCTCCTACGAGCGGCCGGCCGGCGAACGCCGCAAAGGTCGAGAGGGTGCCCCATCCTACAATGGCTTCCTCTCCCTCTCAAAAAGGCTACATCAAGTGACATGGCCCCAGGGCTTCAAATTGTCTGACGTCGACAAGTACGATGGCACGTCGGACCCCACGCAATGGCTCCAAATCTACTCCACCGCGGTCAAGGCTGCGGGAGGGAATGCTGACGTGATGGCAAACTACTTGCCCATAATGCTCACGAAGGGGTGCAGAAACTGGCTTGCGGGGCTCCTGAGGAACTCCATTACGTCCTGGGATGACCTCTACAAGTTCTTCATGAGCCAATACTCCAACACATGGGAGAGGCCGGGGAACAGGAGGATGCTGGACCAGATCCGGCAGCACAAGAACGAGTCGCTACGCTCGTACATTCGGCGCTTCTCCGAAAAGAAGAACTCTCTTCCTTTCGTCGAGGAGCACGACGTCATCAGCGCCTTCCAGCATGGACTGGCTTATGGCAAGCTGGTGAATAGGTGGGCCCAGAAGCCCCCGAGGACCGTAAACAAGCTCTTCGCCATAGCCAACAAGGAGGCTGACGACAAAGAGGCAGAACGCGAGCAGCTGAAGCACATCAAGTCTCGCTGGGAAGACGATGATTCCCCACGTCCGCGTCGGCCACGTCACGATCCGGACCGAGAGGGAGAGACCTCCCAGCAGGGCGCACGGCACAACAGGAGGCGCAAGCCGGCTGAGGTCGTGGCGGCTGTAGAGTCCGCCCCGAAGCGCATGGACCCGTCTGAGTTCCAGAAGATGCTGGACATGCAATGCCCGTACCACAAGAACCATAAGCACTCGGCTCGCGACTGCTTCGGCCTGAAGAACCACTTCTCTGGCAAGGGACGCTCCAAAGGTCCCTCCAAGAACGACAAGGGCAAGGGGAAGCGCGCTCCCCTAGCGAATGATGACGAGGAAGACTTCCAGGTCGCCGACCGTACGGTCAACATGATCTACAGTGGCCCGGACCAGATCGAGGGGATGCGCAAGGCTAAGCTCACAGACAGGTTACTGGTGTACGCGGTCCAGCATGGCACGCCCCAGTTCCTGTGGTGGTCGGAAGTCCCGATCAACTTCAGTAGGGAGGACCACCCGGAGGCAGTCGACAAGACCGGGCGGTACCCCCTCGTGTTGAAGCCTACGATTCGTAACGTGGGACTTTGCAAGATGCTGGTGGACGGAGGCAGTGGCCTCGATATATTGTTTGCCAGCACGCTCAAGGAGTTGGACCTCACTCCCTTGGACTTGAGCCCGACCGACAAGCCTTTCTTCGGGATTGTGCCCGGAGATCCTTCAGTACCACTCGGTCAGATCTCTCTGCCAGTCACCTTTGGCACGATCGAGAACTACCGGACAGAGTACGTCCGCTTCATAGTGGCGGACTTCGAGACAGCCTATCATGGCATACTCGGCAGGCCAGCGCTAGCCAAATTCATGGCGGTGCCCCACTATACCTACATGGTGCTGAAGATGCCTGCACCAAACGGGGTCATTACCCTCAAAGGTGACTCCAACACAGCCAGTGCCTGTGAGAAGGAGAACCTCCACATCGCTGCCACCCTGGATCTCTCCAGACGCATTGCTGAAGTCCTGGCGGCTGCCAGCAAGCTCGACCCAGTAGATCTAGAGATCCCGACCAAGAAGCCGGCGACGGAGGCGATCCAGCGGGAGAAGGAGGCCGTGAAGAAGGTGTCGCTCAACCACGAGGATCCCTTGAAGACGGCGACTATAGGGGCCAACCTGGACCCTAAATAGGAAAGCGTTCTCGTCGAGTTCCTGCGTGCTAACTCTGACATATTCGCCTAGAAACCAGCGGATATGCCTGGAGTGCCCAGAGAACTCGCCGAGCACTCCTTGAAGGTTGACCCGAAAGCTAAACCGATCAAGCAAAAGCTTCGTCGGTTCGCGGCTGACCGCAAGGAGGCAATAGGGGTAGAAGTTACGAAACTGTTAGCTGCCAAGTTTATCAAAGAGGTGTATCACCCAGACTGGCTGTCTAATCCAGTTCTTGTATCCAAAAAGAATAAGCAATGGAGAATGTGTGTTGATTATACTGATCTCAACAAACACTACCCCGAAGACCCCTTCACCCTCCCGCGAATAGACCAAGTCATTGATTCATCGGTGGGCTGCGCCCTACTCTGTTTCCTCGATTGCTATTCAGGCTACCACCAGATTAGCCTGAAGGTCGAAGACCAGATCAAGACGTCGTTCATTACGCCCCACGGCGCGTACTGTTACTTGACAATGTCCTTCGGTCTGAAGAACGCCAGCGCGACGTACCAGCGTGCCATTCAGGCATGCCTGAAGATGCAAATCGGCGTAAACTGCGAAGCATACGTAGATGATGTCGTGGTCCAGATTCGAGACCCCGATAATCTTATCAAGGACTTAGCTGAGACCTTCGCTAACCTAAGGGTTTACCGGTGGAAGCTTAACCCGAAAAAGTGCATTTTTGGCGTTCCCTCAGAAAAACTACTCGGATTCCTTGTCAGCAACCGTGGCATAGAGGCAAACCTAGAGAAGATCCATGCAATCACTCGGATGAAGCCCCCCAAATGCCAGAAGGACGTGCAAAAGCTGGCTGGGTGCATGGCAGCACTCAGCCGTTTCATCTCTCGACTCGATGTACGGGGACTGCCCTTCTTCAAGCTCCTCAAACATCAAAATGATGATTTCAAGTGGGATGAGGAGGCCCAGAAGTCTTTCCTGGAACTCAGGACCTACCTGCAAAAGGCCCCCATCCTCACAGCACCAGAGCATGGGGAAACTCTCTACCTCTACATCTCAGCTACCACGCACGTGGTTGTTAGTGTTTTAGACACCGAGCCTACGACGGGGCACCCGAAGTAGTAGATTGTGCGGTGGGGCTCGCCAAGATCAGGAACACGATGGTGAGACACGGGGCACACAATTAGACAGGTTCGGGCTGCAATGTGCGTAATACCCTACGTCCTGTATGTTGCGTGGCTCTGTATTGATTGCGTATGTTTCGAGAGGGGTCCCTGCCTCGCCTTATATGCCACGGGAGGCAGGGTTACAAGTCGGATTGGTACAAGGGTACTATTCGACTAGGACCCAGAGTAGCCTATACAAGGTATGGAAAGTTATCCTAGTCTTAGTATAAGTCCTTGTCCGCCTTGTCTTGCCTTGTGGCCCACGGTACCAGCACCGTGGCCCACTAGTCGAGTAGTCCAGGTGTACAGGAACTCATCTCCCTGGTATGGCCCACAATGTGTTGGTAGGCCCAGGGATGCCCGGTCGACAAGCCCCTAAGTACTTTGTAGTCGAGTGCAATGCTCCAAGTAGTCTTGAAGGTCTCCACGAGTAGTTCCCAAGCGTCCCCGAGTTCTACAAGCTTCGATCTTCAATAGTACTTGAATCATCACGAGGCTGAAAGGTACTCCAGCTAACTCCACGAGTAGTCTTGAAGTCTTCTCGAGTTGTTCCCAAGCGTCCCCGAGTACTTCCCTTGAAGGTCTTCAATAATACTCGCTTCGTTCTTGAAATCTTTGCATCAAAGATCCATATGGAAATGCGATTACTGAAATCACATTCCATATGGAATGTAGCCCCCGAGCCTTAGGTCGAATCCAGGATTCAAGCTGAGGGTCAATCTTGAACTCTTTGATCTTGCTCTGAAAAATCCGTAGACAATCCGAAGAAAATAATATAGGAATGCGATTTGCAAAAATCGCATCCTATATGGATGTAGCCCCCGAGCCTTAGTTCGAATTGACAATTCAAGCTGAGGGTCAATCAATAATCTTCATCAAATCATCCCACAAAATCCTGAGAAAAACTGAAGGACATGTAGCACAGAGCCCCCGAGCCTTGAGTCGAGTACTTTCTCGAATTTAAGGATCCAATCTGACTGTAGAATAGTGGCCTGAATTCAGTGAACTGTAGAAGAGTGAAATCCAATTCCATCGAGTAGTCAAACCCCCGAGATAGAGCCGAGCAGGTCTTGGATTTGAGTCCACTGACTTTAGCCAAATATTTGCCTGTGTGAAACCAATATGTTGAGTACGAAGGGTCACCAGGTCGAACCGTTAGGGTTTTGGTTTTATAAATACCCGAAGGGGTATCCCTTAGGGTTTCACTGCTTCCATTCGTCCTTAGATCCAGAACGCCTTAGCATCCATAGCCGCCGCAGAGTTCGAGCGCCCGTAGTGCCAACAGTGCAAAACCTCCATCCCTTCGCCGTCCTCCGGTCAATGCGAAAGAAGACCCTCATAACAGGAAGGATGAAGCCATCAGCATCCAAGGGATAGAAAAGGAAGTCCGGCCGTGGCAAGAATGAGTTGCTGGAGCCCAAGTACAAGACGGTGGTCGTCACCAAGCCCCCGAGCCAGGCTGTCTCTTGGAAGAAGTCCAAGATGAGGGAGGAAGATATCAAAGCCCTTGAAGTTAGCGGGTTGCTGCGCGAGAAGGCCATCGCCGGTTGGAGCTCCGCCGCTGGTGATGCTTGGCCGATGGAAAAGAGCCCGGATGAGATCCCGATGTTCGGGCACTTTGTCAAGCGTGGGTTGACACTCCCATCTTCGGATTTCTTCCGCGGCTTCCTCGACTTCTTCAAGTTGGAGCACGTACATCTCAACCCCAATAGCATATTTCAGATTGCAGTGTACGTGCATTTTTGCGAAGCTTTCCTTGGCATCCAGCCACACTGGGCGTTGTTTAGGAAGATATTCCGGTTGAAGCCGCAGCCCAACACCAACTTCCCAGTTGTAGTCGGTGGAGCCGGAGTGCAGATGCGCCAGAAGGCACAGGAGTTGTACTTCAAGTATGACTTGATAGACTCCAATCAAGATTGGAAGAATAAGTGGTTCTACATAGAGAACGCCCCGCCGCAGCTGCCGAAGCCCAGCATGTTCGCGCCATTATACGACCGGCTGTGGAAGGATGAACCCATGATGCAAGAGTGCATTCAGATCCCTGAGTTGCTGGCGAAGATTGCGCAGAAGAAGGTGCAAGGCTTGACAGTAGAGCGAGTAGCCTTCAGCTTCATGAAGCGAAGGATACAACCCTTGATGCAATCGGAGCATCTTGGGTTTGAGTACACTGGAACAGATGACGGCTCTAGGCTATCTTCTGAAGAGATCAGCGACGATCTTGTGATGGAGCGGCTGCAGAAGATCTTCAAGAATCTTCATGCTATTCCTGCAGCTGTTCCTAAGTTTAGCGCAGACAACCCTCCGCGTCTGGTAAGTCTTCAAGTACTTAGCCCCCGAGTACTTTGTTGAAAGTAGTCGAATAGCTAACATTTGCCTTGTGCTTTGCAGGAGGATGTCTTGAAGTTTGTATCTGACCCTCCTCCTCGTCCTGAGGACCCTCTCCAGGCGCCAGAAGAAGGAGCACCAAGAGCGGAGCCTGAAGCCCCCGAGGGTAGTCAAGCTGCTCAAGAAAGAGAAGAAATCTTGGTGGAGGATGACTCCTCAAGCCATGACGACAGCTTAACACTTCAACAGCGTTATGAAGTGAAGAGCCGCTACGCATACTCTGGGGTGCCCATCCCTAGTGGCCTTGCCGCGGGAGCATCGAAGAGACCAGGATCATCTCTTGCAGATGATGTAACACTACCACCGCGGAAGAAAAGGACCACGGTGGGAAAGCGGGCCGTGAAGAAGATGACCGGCCTTCCCCCCATCACAGTAAGTGTTGGAGAACCTTTAAGTAGTCGCTATCGAATGAATACTTGTTCTTTGCTGTAATGCCTTGATTTTTCACTTGTGCAGATTATCGAGAGTGCGTCCAATGTACCCTCGAGAAGCCCTCCAAGAATAACAGAACCCGAGGTGGTTTCAGCGTTAGCTGTAGAGATGGTGGCACGTGAACAACAAGAAGCCGGAGTTGACAAAGGTGTGCTGCCGGTGGAAAGTGTGCCAAAGGTGCCGGCGGCGCCTTCTTTCTTCGACTTGCTGGGACCAAAAGTCTCAGTGCCTCATGCTGCTCTGTAAGTATATGAGTACTCGAGTACTTAATATGACTATGTACTTTGCTTTTGCTGACCAATTTGCTAATGCAGGAAATCCACTGATGTGAAGTGGGGCGCCTCTGGAAGTGGTGCTACTAGAGGAGACCAGACTCCTCAAGAGGAACAGGAAGACATACTTCCAGAGCACCAAGAAATACCTGCAGAAGCTGAGGCTACTCAAGCGTTGTGCACTCTTTGGAGCGACGTGACCAAGGCTACAGTTGAAGCAACGTCCAGGCCCAGGGCTCAACAACTCGAGGAAATTGAAGCCGTGGTGAATGAAGCCTTGGAGGTTGACCCTAAAGCCGTGCTGTGCCACGAAGACATTCCAGCTGCAGAAACCTCCGTGCATCACGGTGATGCACATCTGGTGCTGGAGGAACAGCCAGAGAATCGCCTGGTGCCACATGAGCCAGTAATTGAAGACCCGGCTCCTCTGCGCAGCGTTGCAAGGTACTCTGCAGCTAGCATGAGTACCCAGTCCATGGCAGAGAACATGATGCCATATGATGACTCCTGCCTGGACGAGGATAACTTGAATGCGCATGCTGAGATGTTCCGCGGCGTAGAGAAGCTCCTTGCGGTAAGTTCGAGTGGTCTCTTGTAGAATACTTGTGGTCACAAATATCTTGTCTCTGACTCATATGTTGTTTTGCTCTTGCAGGAGGTAGTCAAGCAGTCGAAACACAAGACTCGGCTGCTTGAGCAACATGCGGCTGATATTGAGGAAGCCTCGCAGCTCAGAGAAGAATTGAAGCGGCAAAAAGCCTTATCTCTGAAGCTGCAAGAGAAGCTTGATGCCAACACCGCCGAGTACCACAACGAAATCTAGAAGCTGACGGCGAAGAAGGATGAAGTTGTTGGTAAAAACAAGTCCTTGCGCCTGAAGAATAAAGGTAATCTCCCTTCTGAAATCATCATTGAGTACTTTTGTTCTTGCGCACCATATCTGATAAGTAGCCTTGATCCTTTGCAGAGCTAACGGAGGAAGTCGAGAAGTTTAAGAACAAGGCGCTGGACTGGCAGCTAGCCTTCAATCATGAAGAAGCAGCTCATATGGATCTGAAAGAAGACTATAAGGTGCGGTGCTTCGAACTTGAGCGCGAGATGAATATCCGCATTGCCGGCTGGAAAGACTTGTTGCGCTGCATGCAGTCGCTGAAGGAGAAGATTGAAGAAGCCGAGGGCCTATGCTCAGAACTGAAGGCTTTGACAGAGGTAGCCGAACCAGTGGCTAACTTGTTTGAGCCTAGAGTCGCTGGAGTTCAGCCTCGCCCACTCGTGGAGAGGTTGAAGGATACCCCAAAGAAGATTCTGGAGTACGCTCAAAGGTTGGCCTACACAATCCCCAATCAAGTCCTGAGCTTCATCAAGTCCTTCTATGCCGAAGCGGATCTCACGGTCATCATGAACGGTAGATCTGGAGACTGCACCGACGATCGTCTCAACGAGCTGATGCAACAGACTTCTCCAATCGCAGAGGCAGTTTCCAAGTTCATTGATCTCCGTTAGATGTACCTGTAGAGTAGAAACACTAGGGAGAAAACAAGTGTAATCTCGAACAAGTGTTTATGTAATATAATTGAAAACTTGCATAAATCAATTATCTGGATCCCTTGTTTGCATCTGTGTTGGCCGAGTACTCGAGTTGGTATTTAGTGTATGGCTGCAAAAAAGAGATAAGATACACGAGTAGGAGTACTCAAGTGTACATATGTTTCGAAGAACATTAGCTTAAAACATGACGCGTTGAACACCTTAGCTGTAGCAGCGTAAAGAAGGCTTTGTCATGAGTTAAACTAAGAGTAGTAACAAGTCGATATAGAGTAGCGGCTTATACTAAACACATTGTACAGAGTTGACAATGTCTTGAGTACCTCTGAGGCTAAACAGTCTAGTGAGAGAGTACTCGAAAAGAAGTTATTCATAACGAGTTGAACACCTTAGCTGTGGCAGCGTAATGAAGGCTTTGTTATGAACAAGTAGAGAACAGTAACAAGTCGGTATAGAGTAGCAACTTTATTACTGAATACATTGTACAGTGTTGACAATGTCTTAAGTACCTCTGAGGATATGAACCTAGTGAGAGAGTACTAGCAAGAATGTTCCGAAGAATGAGTAAGACCGTAGGAGACAGTGTGATGAACTCATCCTTGCTGTAGCAGCAACTTGTATGAGAGTTCCACTGAGACCCTACCAGCAGGGTGTTACTCTAGGCCGCAGCCTCTTATTAAAAGATAGGAACATGGACAGCATGTGCCACTTACTACCCTACACGATACAGGATCGTCTGGAGAGAGTTATCATAACTCCCTACGAGGTCGCAGAATGAGACTGCCTGGAGAGGGTTGATGAAGCCCCTGCGGGTGCTCGCAGCTGAAAGCCACGAGAAGATACAGCCAAAACTGTCTGGAGAGGATTATCTTGATCCCCTACGAGTAGTGACAACCGTAGTTGTCTGTTGAGTGGTTGCAACCGAAGCTGCCTGGAAAGGGTTGTTGAAACCCCATACGAGTTGTTTTACAGCCGTAGCTGTCTGGAGAAGGTTGTTGAGACCCCCTACGGGTAGAAGTGACAAAGCTGGTCGATGTTCCAAGAGTTGTCGACTTCCTCGCCTTCAAGAGTTTGAAGACGATATGAACCTGGGCCGGTAACCTTTGCAACAGAGAAAGGACCTTCCCATGGCGAGTTGAGCTTGTGTAGTCCTGCCGTATTCTGGATGCGACGAAGGACTAAGTCACCAACGTTGAAGGAGCGTTCCTTAACGTTGCAGTCATGATAGCGGCTAATTCTCTCAAGATATCGAGCGGATTGAACAAGTGCGTTGCAGCGAGCTTCCTCGAGACTGTCGACATCTGTCTGTCTTGTTTCTTTAGCTATGCCTTCTTCGTACTGATCAACCATCGGAGAATGCCACATGACATCAGCAGGCAAAACGGCTTCAGAGCCGTAGACCAGGAAACAAGGTGACTGCCCTGTGGGGGTAGTAGGCTGAGTACGCAGCCCCCAGAGTGCATTGGGTAGTTCCTTGATCCATTTGCCGCCCTTGGTATTTGCGGCATAGTACAGTCGCTTCTTGAGAGCATCGAGTATCATCCCATTGGCGCGTTCTACTTGGCCATTGGCACATGGATGAGCAATGGAGACGTACCGGACGTCGATTCCACTGTTCTCGCAGTACTCCCAAAACTGGTGATTTTTGAAATTCGAACCCAGGTCTGTGATGATGTGGTTAGGGAAACCATAACGATGTACGATTTCATCCAAGAAGTCGAGGACACGATCAGCCTTGGGGCAGGTAACAGGCTTGACCTCAATCCGCTTGGTAAACTTGTCAATAGCCACCAGAACTCTGTTGAATCCCCCTAGTGCATTTGGAAGAGGACCAATCATATCCAGCCCCCAGCAAGCGAAAGGCCAAGTTGGTGGTATCGTGATGAGCTTGTAGGCAGGAACATGTTGTTGCTTGGCGAAGAATTGGCATCCTTGACACTTCTTGACTAGTTCCTCTGCATCAGTAAGAGCTGTAGGCCAGTAGAAAGCACGTCTGAACACTTTTCCCACCAAGGTGCGGGAGGAAGCGTGATTGCCACAGATTCCTTTGTGTGTCTCCTCCAAGATTTCCTTGCCTTCCTCGCGAGAAACGCATTTCATGAGTATATCAGAACTTGCGCCTCGCTTGTAGAGTTGATCTCCGACTAGAGCATAAGCCTTGACACGGCGTGAAATGCGCTCGGCTTCTGCCTTGTCTTCCGGAATCAACTGCTGTTTAATGTAGTCGATGAAGGGAGTTCTCCAGTACACATCAATCATAAGCACTTCTCGATCAGATTGAACTGAAGTAGTCGTGGGTGCAAATGATTGCTCCAGAATTGATGGTTTGTGGAGTTCATGGACAAAGATTCCAGCTGGCACTTGAGCTCGTGTAGATCCCAGCTTCGACAAGACATCCGCAGTAACATTGTTGTCGTGGACCACATGATGGAACTCGAGACCATGGAATTTGTTCTCAAGTTTGCGTACCTCCTGACAGTATGCATCCATGTTTTCAGCATTACGATCCCATGAATCATTGACTTGATTGATGACCACCAAAGAATCACCATAGACAAGTAATCGTGTAATGCCAAGAGAGACTGCAAGGCGAAGACCATGCAGTAGAGCTTCATATTCAGCTTCATTGTTTGAGACCTTCCAAAAGATCTGCAAGACATATTTGAGTTGCTCGCCCTTGGGAGAAATCAAAAGTACCCTGGCACCAGCACCTTCCAACTTGAGGGAACCGTCAAAGTACATGACCCAATGTTCTGGACGCTCAAGTGGAGTTGGGACTTGATTTTCCCGCCATTTAGCCATGAAATCAACCAAGGCTTGAGACTTGATAGCAGTGCGAGATTTGAACTCGAGCGATAGAGCGCCAAGCTCTACAGCCCATTTAGAAATCCTTCCTGTGGAATCCCGGTTGTGCAATATCTCGCCAAGCGGGTATCTAGTAACCACAGAAATCTTGTATTCGTCGAAGTAGTGGCGGAGCTTCCGTGAAGTAATCAGAACTGCATAGAGTAGCTTCTGTACCGGAGGGTAACGAGCCTTGGATTCTGAAAGTACCTCACTGACGAAATAGACAGGCCTCTGGACAGGGTAGCCATGGCCTTCTTCCTGCCGCTCAATGACAATAGCAGTTCAGACGACATTAGTAGTCGCAGCAATATAGAGCAAGAGCTCTTCATTGGTCAGAGGAGCTATGAGGACTGGAGGATTGGATAAGAACTCCTTGAACTGAGAAAGAGCTTGATCAGCTTCAGTTGTCCACGTAAACTTCTCCTGTCGCTTGAGTAACTTGAAGAAAGGTAGACCCCGTTCTCCAAGTCGTGAGATGAAGCGATTGAGTGACGCCATACAACCAGTAAGCTTCTGGACATCCTTGATAGTAGTCGGAGCTTGCATGTTGGAGATGGCTGCAATCTTCTCGGGGTTTGCTTCGATGCCACAATGGCTGATGATGAACTCGAGTAGTTTTCCTGAAGATACGCCAAAGACGCACTTATTGGGGTCGAGCTTCCATTGGTACTCGCGTAGCGAAGCGAAAGTTTCCTCAAGATCTGTGATAAGCATGTCTGGATCCCTAGTCTTGATAATGACATCATCCACGTATGCTTCCACATTCTTGTGAAGCTGCCTCTTGAAGCACGCTTGGATAGCCCTTTGATATGTAGCACCAGCATTTTTCAACCCGAAGGACATTTGTTGTGTAACAATAAGCACCAAACAGGGTGATAAACGCGGTCTTCTCTTGATCAGATTGCTTGATTGCAATTTGATGATAGCCAGAGTAGCAATCCAGGAAAAAGAGTAGAGCACAGCCCGCCGTAGAGTCAATGACTTGATCAATCCTCGGCAACCCGAAAGGATCCTTGGGGCAATGATTGTTTAGATCAGTGTAGTCGACACACATCCTCCAGTCATTAGAGTTCTTCTTTCTGACGAGCACAGGGTTAGCGAGCCACTGCGGATGAAAAACTTCCCTGATGAAGCCAGCCGCGAGTAGTTTAGCGAGCTCTTTCTTGATAGCAGCCCTGCGGTCATCAGCAAAGCGACGAAGGTGTTGTCTCTTGGGGGTAGCATTAGGATCGATGTTGAGTGAGTGCTTAATCAACCTCCTGGCCACACCTGGCATGTCAGATGGCTTCCATGCAAAGATATCATGGTTTGCCCGAAGGAAGTTGACGAGCGCGTCTTCCTATTTAGGATCAAGCTGTGCACTGATCATGGTCGTCTTGCTGCTGTCACCAGTACCGAGGTCAATGGCTTTGAGCAGGACGTCACCAGATGGTGCAAGCTTGTTGTTGTTGTCAGTCTTCTCAGGAACCTCCAACTCGCTCAGAGCAATCTTCTTAGCAGTAGTGAAGACCTCCATAATTGCATTGGGTACTTGAGTAGTCGAGGCAAGTTCCACAGCTTCTGTGTCGCAGTCGTAGGAATGCTTCAGATCCCCTTGCAATGAGAGAACTCCCTTGGGGCTCGGCATCTTGAGAACCAAGTACACATAGTGTGGGATGGCCATGAACTTAGCGAGACCGGGCCTACCGATGATGGCATGGTAAGAAGTCTCGAAGTCAGTGACCTCAAACTTGATGTACTCGGTGCGATAGTGATCCTTGGTCCCAAAGGTAACGGGTAGTACAACTGAACCCAAAGAAACAGCTACGTTGCCTGGGATGATACTGTAGAATGGTGAATTGGTCTTGGTAAGCATATTGGTGATATCCAGGCCCATCTTCTTCAAAGTCTTGGCAAACAGGACATTGAGACCACTGCCACCATCAATAAGAACTTTAGTAAGCCTGGAGCCTGCCACCACTGGATCCAGAACGAGAGGATATCGTCCTCGCTCAGAGAAACTAGTCCATTGATCCGCCCTTGAGAAGGTAATGGGGGTTTCAGACCACTTAAGATAAGTGGGAGCTGCTGGTTGGATGGACATGATCTCCCTGAGAGCTAGCTTCTGCATGCGCTTGGTTAGAATTCCACCAAATATGACATTGATAGTATTGGACGGGTTCTGGAACCCAGTGTCTTTGTCTGTGTTAGCCTTCTTCCCCTTGTGTTTGCGATATCGCAAGTTTGGGTGCGATGGTTCAAGTGTGTTTTTCAACACACGTCGAAGTTGGTAACACTGCTCTGTAGTATGATTGCCCTCCGGGTGCCATGGGCATTTCTGCTTGGTCAAAGTTGCCCAGTGAGAATCATCTTCAGGCTTGGCGGTAGTTTCCATGGCTGCAACAGTGTTCTCAGGCTTGCGCTTGCGATTAGGATTACTCGAGTAGTTATTCCCCTAGCGATTGCCCTGCTGTTGCTTGCCACTGCTGCTTCCACCAGCATTGTTGTTGTTGTTGTTCTGGTTATTCCGAAGATGCTTGAATCGATTCTGAGCCTTGTCTTCCTCGTCCGCCCAGTGAGTGATCATCTCCTTAAGTTTGGTGATGTTGGCTGGGCGAGCACGACCAAAGTCTTGGAATAGCCTGTCATCATAGAAACCATCCTGGAAGGTGTCTATGACTTCTTTTTTAGTAACATCAACAACAGTAGCCCTTTTCTCAAAGAAGCGGCGCATGTACTTGCGAAGAGTCTCACCTTGTTTTTGCTTGATCAGGGCAAGGTCCATCCTGGTGCCATGACGGCCCAAAGAACCCGCGAAGTTGCTGGTGAAGTGGGGCTTGAGTTGTCCCCAATTATCGATGGAGCCACATTTGAGGGACTCAAACCATGTGAGGGGCTCTTGCTCAAGGACAAAAGGGAAATAGATACACTTGGTATCATCGTTGCCCCCGGCATTGGAGATAGACAGAGCATAACAGCACAACCACTGCCTTGGATCTTGCTTGCCATCATACTTGGAGATGCTGTAAGGCTTGAATTTCTCCGGAAGATACAGAGCTTGAAGTTGAGCGGAGAAAGCAGGAAAAGAATCAGAGTCATTATCCTTTTACTTCTCACGTTCAGCGCGTCTGGCGTTGATAGTTGTACGAGCGTCATAGCGAGAGTCTCCCGACTTGCTGTTGACACTACCATCGTCGCCTTTGCCCTTGTTGATTGCTTCCGGACGTGTGCGGTTAGGAGTGGGAGTAGTACGACGAGGACCCCCACTGCTGCCATGGTGACTAGGAGCATTGGTACTCTGTCGTAGCATAGTATAGGCTAGTTCAGCCAACTTCACGACTTCAGCAGTTGCCCTGTCACGAGGCATAGAGCGACCGAGTAGATTGATCGCATTAGTGGCTTCTTCTGGAGTGCGATATTGACGAGTAGTAACCGCATCCAGAGCCTCTTGAAGATTACGGGTAGGTAGAGCTTCCGTGAGTTCCCGACGAAGAGCTGCACGATCAGCATTGCGTTGGCGACGTGCAGCCTTGTCCTCCGCGGTTTCATCAGCAGGACCATTAGTAGAGAGTTCATCATCAGACACATCATCCGGGTAACGATAATTGGAGCGGTGCCCTTGCGGAGTAGATGCATCAACGACGAACACTTCTCGATGCGATGAGTAAGTACCCGTACTCTGAATGAGCTCAGTATCGGTGTCATAGTCAACAAGCTTGACGCCTTCCTGGAAAGGCAAGTTGTTGAGACAGGCGATAAAGCACTCCTGATCATCCAGAGTGAGATCAGCAGGCACATGCTCAGGCCAGTAGACGAATCTACCCTCAGGTGTCGATGTGATCACCAGTCCATAAGCAGGGCCAGACAGTTGTTGTACTTCAATAGAATCCGAACCATAGTCAAACTCGAACTCAGAAGAATCCGAAGAGTAGTCGAAGTTGCCGTCTAAATCTGAAGAGTACTCGAGCACGATCTTCGGGCCAGGGCACATGAGGCACTTCAATGCGGCTTGGTAAGCGGCACTGACATGGCGGTGACCGAAGAGAGGTGGTGCTTGAATGTTATCCAGGCTGAGTGCAAGCTGTGAAGCTGATGGAAGCAACTCAGGCTGGGTTGGAGGCGAAGTCGAGTTGTACTTGGACTCCGACTCGAGATCTCTGAATGGGTCAGAGATCGAAATTTCGCTGAAATTTACGACGAGATTCTCCATCGAAGCTTGCGTAAGCGTCGAGGACTTGAGCTTTGACTCTGGAGTTGGCGCTAGGAAACGCAGGAACAATCCGGCGCCATCAGCAACGCAAACCCAGGAGCCGAAAACGAAGGTGTCGCCTTGCTGGAAAGCGCCGATCGGCTTGATGGTGACAAGAGCCATCGAATTCGCCAGTGGATCAACGATGAGATCCCCTACCTGGTGCGCCAACTGTCAGTGTTTTAGACACCGAGCCTACGACGGGGTACCCAAAGTAGTAGATTGTGCAGTGGGGCTCATCGAGATCAGGAACACGATGGTGAGACACGGGGCACACAATTAGACATGTTCGGGCCGCAATGTGCGTAATACCCTACGTCCTATATGCTGCGTGGCTCTGTATTGATTGCGTATGTTTCGAGAGGGGTCCCTGCCTCGCCTTATATGCCATGGGAGGTAGGGTTACAAGTCGGATTGGTACAAGGGTACTATTCAAGTAGGACCCGGAGTAGCCTATACAACGTATGGAAAGTTATCCTAGTCTTAGTATAAGTCCTTGTCCGCCTTGTCTTGCCTTGTGGCCCATGGTACCAGCACCGTGGCCCACTAGTCGAGTAGTCCAGGTGTACAGGAACTCATCTCCCGGGTATGGCCCACAATGTGTTGGTGGGCCCAGGGATGCACGGTCGACAGTGGTCAGCACGGTACTAGTTGTGGAGCGCAAAGAGGAAGGACATGCGTACACCGTCCAGAGGCCGGTCTACTTCATAAGTGAGGTGCTGACCGACTCTAAGGTGTAGTACAATCAGGCGCAGAAACTGCTCTATGCACTGCTGATCACCGCACGCAAGTTGAAGGACTACTTTGAAGCTCATAAAATCATTGTAGTTTCCGACTACCCCATAGGCGACATTCTGCACAACAGAGATGCCATGGGAAGGATCGTGAAGTGGTCCATCGAGCTGGCCACACACGACATAACTTTCATACCACGCAACATGATCAAGTCGCAGGTACTCGCAGACTTCATGGCTGAGTACACAGAGATCCAAACACCATCCACTGCCGCTGAACCTGAGTACTGGACCATGTACTTTGATGGATCACTCAGGATTAAAGGAGGCGGGGCCGGCATAATTTTTATCTCCCCAACAGGAGAGAAACTGCGATACGTGCTACAGGTCATGTTCAAGGTTTCGAACAACGCAGCCGAATACGAGGCGGCCCTCCACGGGCTCCGTATCGCCGTATCACTCGGGATAAAATACTTGATGGTCAAGGGCGACTCTGCCTTGGTGGTGAACCAGGTTAACAAGAAGTGGAACCGAACCAGCGAGAAGATGGACGCATATTGCGCGGAGATCTGCAAACTCGAAGGCAAGTTCTACGGCTTAGAGTTTCAGCATGTACTCCGTGATGAGCTGGCAAATATGGGATCCACGAGAGCCCAGGTACCATCGGGTGTCTTTGTTCAAGACCTGATCAAGCCTTCCATCAAGAACCCTGATACGCAAGTCGATCCATCAGAAGGACTCAGCGAGGTCCTAATGATTGAACCACGACCCAAGTGGATCTCAGAGATGGTCGAGTACATCAAAGACGGCACGCTCTCGAATCCTCCACCAGGTCAGGAAAGGGAGACGCGAGCGTTGCACGAACTGATCAGTCGCAGGAGCAAGAACTATGTCCTGATCGGCGACAACCTGTATCGCCGAGGCGGACAGTCCTGAGTACTCCAGAAGTGCATACCGGAGGAAGAAGGACGACAACTCCTAGCGGAGATTCATGGTGGCATGTGTGGCTACCACGCCAGAGCAAGAACCATTGTTGGAAAAGCTTTCTGGTCTGGCTTCTACTGGCCCATGGCCGTTACAGACGCTGAGACATTGGTGAAACGTTGTGAGGGATGCCAATTCTTCGCAAAACAAATACACGTCCCAGCCCAAGCTCTGCAGACGATACCTGTTTCACGGTCCTTCGTGTGCTGGGGACTCGACATGATCGGGCCTTTTAAGAAAGCATCCGGAGGGTGCGACCACATCTTGGTAGCAGTTGACAAATTCACCAAATGGATAGAGGTCAAGCCAATCAAGGTGCTCATGGCTGCTAAGGCAGCCGAGTTCATAGGAGAAATCGTGCATAGATTCGGTGTCCCTAACAGGATAATAACCGACCTGGGTACAAACTTCACAGGAAGGGAGTTCCAGGAATATTGCGATGAACTCCTCATCAAGGTGGCACGCGCCTCAGTCATGCACCCACACGCCAATGGTCAAGTTGAGCGAGCTAACGGAGTGGTGCTTGAAGCACTCAAGAAACGCATCTTCGATCGCCTGAAAAAGTACACGACCCGCTGGCTACGCGAACTCCCTGCAGTACTCTGGGGACTGCGGACACAGCCGAGTCGTTCTACTGGTCAGACTCCCTTCTTCCTGGTATATGGACTTGAGGCGGTGCTCCCTACCAACCTCATGTTCAATGCCCCAAGAGTTGAAGTATATGACGAAAATGAGGCTGAGAAGGCACGGATTGAGGATATCGATAGCATCGAGGAAGGAAGGCTCGTGGCAACGATCCAGGCAGCTCGGTACGCCCAAGCTTTATGGCATTACCACGATAAAAATGTGTAGCAAAGAGCTTTCTGCGTCATAGATCTAGTCCTACGCAGGATCCAAAGCAAAAAGGACATGCACAAGTTAGCAGCCCCATGGGAGGGGCCATTCATAGTGAAGGAAATCAGTAGGCCAGGTGCTTATCGGATGATGCGGGAGGATGGCTCGGATGTGCCCAACTCATGGAACATCGAGCACCTACGCCGCTTCTACCCATAATAAAGCTATGTATCATTTTTTGTTCAAATTTTTCTGTACATTATCCATGTTAGCAGTCTATGGCAATGAATTCAGTTTCATGTCCCATGAAGTTTTTCTACTTCAGTCTTACATCTGCTCACATGCCCTTTTCTCACCCAAGTTTCAATTCTGAAACCTGGGGACTGCTTTACATACAACAAAGTTTTCCATTTTAAAACTAAATAAACACTCATCTAACACGGATCTTACGACTCATAAAGTACTCGGTAGCACATGTCTTAAATTGTGGGTCGAGGTTTTCACCAAGCTGAGGTACTACGCGTGTATGAGAGTACGCCCTTTGCGCTAGGAAACTAAGGCCAACGAGCCTATGATTTCCCGTAATAGACTAACTACCGGAGAAATTAATAGTACAAAGACACCGTCAAAGTAAAGCGACTACTTAAAAGTACCGAATGTCAATGAACCAAAGTACCGGTGCACCCACAGCACCACAAAATATTACAACTTTTAACTTTTAAAGTTTTTATGGCTGGTATAGGAGGGCATCACCATTAGCTTCTTCATCAGCCGCCGCCACGACATCGTCGGCAAGCTGCTCCGCCGTGTCCTTCACCTCCTCCAGTAGTAGCTCAGCCTGCTGCGGCGACGTCCCACGAGAAAAGCCGCCGCGAAAGCGATCCATGCTGATCGAGGGGTAGAAAGAGCAGAAGACGGCGAGGCAGTGGCTGGCACTCGCCACGCCGACCTCACGAAGACAGCCGGGGAAGTGCACCGCCGCCGCCTGGGCATGCTCCAGAAGGGTTGGCGGGCGCACCGCCGGATCACCGAACTGTCGCACGGAGGAGGACTCGGCATGGGGCGCAAGCTCGTCCAGGATGGGGCACAGCGCCTCGCCGAGAGCTTTGAATTGAGCCCTCTTCGATGCGATGCAGGCCTCGAGATCTGCATATTGGGCAAATTGTTTTTGCCGGAAATCGGCTCAACGTCAAGAGCACTTATCGACAGACATTCAGGGATAACACGGGAGTGCAAGGTAACCAACCTGACAGCTCTTTTCTCGCCACAGCGGCCTGCCTGCACGCCTCCTGGCTGTCCTGCCGGAGCTTCTTCATGCGGCCCCACAGGGATTTGAGCTCCTCCTCCGCCGTGGCCCGAGCTGTTGCCAAGAGATGATCAACGCGAAGTATTCGGGCAACGGCGAAACAAAAGCAAAACATAATCAACACACCTTGCTGGTTTTCCTCCGCCGCCACCCGGAGCGTCGCCTCGCTCGCATCGGCCGCCGCCTTCTCCTGTCGCAGTCTCTCCACCTCCTGGTTGCCGCTGTCCCGCTGAGCAGCAGCTTGCTGTTCCAGACGCTCCAACCGGGCGCGCAGAGTGGCGTTCAGATCAGCAACGGTGCCGACGCGCTTGATCACAGTGCTCTTGCACGCAGACTCTGAGGCCACGGTCTGTCAAGATGCAGCAAGAGATCAACCAACTACAGCCAGCAAGCGTTCACAACAACAAGAGGAACAAAGAATTACCTCGGCAAGCAGGAGGGTCCTCTGTGCAATGGTGACGAGCTCCGCGTGGTTCTTGGCGTCGATCGCCGGATCCCCAAGCACCTCATCCACACAAGTGCCACGCACCTGGGCGACACGTCTAGGGCGTGGCGGGCTGAGACATGGCTGAGGGAGCTCCTGCTGGATCTCCTCGATGCCAGAGGCTTCAGCTGCAGCAGCGCCGGGAGCTGCAACGTGTCCAGCCCCACACTGGGGACTGGAGTCACGAACAGCAGCATCAGCAGCAACAGCCGCAGCATCAGGAACCCCTGACGCAACAGCCGGGTGCCCATCAGAAGCACCCGAGCGTGGCGACACCGGGGCGGCAGATGGCAGGGATGACTCATCAACTTCGGAAGGGAGGTTGCAGGGACCTCTGTTCGTATAAACAAGTCATAAAGATCGCTTTCCGATCCTATGAACAAAAAAGAAACAAGGATGGATGATTTCAAGAAAACTTACTCAGAGGACACGTGGACACGGGTACGACGCAGAAAGCTGGAGCCTGAGGAGGCGGATCGCTTCACCCCACTGACCGCCACCGTAGGTGCTGATGATGGTGTTGCAGCGGCAGCTGTCCGAGCGGTGGGGTGCGCAGCGTCCACCACTGGTGGCACGAGGCCTGATGGCTGAGAAGGAAGAGAAGAAGTGAAGTGACCGGTAGGCGCCGGCGCCGCTTGAGCCATCGTCACCGAGGGAGCTTCGCCGATGTCAAAGGTGGGCGGGACCTCCTCCTCCTCGTCCTCCGACAACACAAGCTTGCTCCGGCGCACCTCTGGTTCGTCGATCTTGAGCGACCCGGGGGGCGCACGCCACGCCTCAGGATTCCGGCTGCCCTTGCGCTCCTTGCCCTTGCTGGCCGGTGCGGCACACTTCTCCTCCGGAGCAGGGGCTGTGGGCCGACGGGAATCAGGCTGGACTACCGCACCGCCACCCGCCGCAATGTGGGCCCTGGCACGCTCCATCCTCTGCAGCTCGCCTAGGCGGCCGGCCAAAGGACCCTGTCTGGCCAACGAGCCAGGCACAGGTGCCACAGAGACAAAAGCCCTGCGATCCTATCATTTCGCAGGCAAACAAATAGACCCATTTCATCAAACATTTGGTGGGCACATGTTCATGCCCTAATGGGTGCCCTATAACAAAAAAAAAACCAGTACCTCAGGCGGGTAGTTCGCCAGGTTGAACGGCTTCAGCGCGTCGCGGTTGGAGATGACGTTGCCGGGGACGAAGCACTGACGGACGCGCTCCTTCAGCTCCTTCGCTCTCCCTGGCTCTGCCGCTCACCGCATCGTGGTCGTCGCCGGCATACTCGTACGCCGGGCGCACCCTGTCCCGGAGCGGCTGCGTGTGCCAGACGGCGAAGCTCGCCATCACCGCGACGCCAGTGAGCCCGGCCTCCTTCAGCTTGCAGATATGCTCCAATAGCACGGAGACCTGCCCCATCTCGGCTTGGCCAAGCTCTTCATCCCAGCATGGGAGAGGAGCCGGCCGCGCGTCGACGTCGCAGGGCACCACCGGAGCATGATTGGCGGTGTAGAACCACTCCACGTGCCAACCCTTGTTGGAGCTGACGAGTGGTACCGAAATATACTCAGCAGAGTGCCTCTGCTTGAGCTGGAATCCGGTGCCGCCCACCACGCATGGCTTCTTGGCAGTCGGGTGGGGCTTCACCTAGAAGAAATACCGAAAAAGATCGAAATGCGGGGCGATTCCAAGAAACGCCTTGCACAGATGCACAAAGATGGATATGTGCAAAATGGAGTTGGGGTTGAGATGGCACAGCTCCAAACCATAGTAGTAGAGCAGGCCGAGGAAGAAGGGATGTGCGGGCAGGCCGAACCCGCGGAGGTAGGCCGACTCGAAGACGACGGCGTGGGGAACTCCTCCCCCGCAGCAGGCCGCCATCCCTCGACGGCGGACTCGAGCAGCATGCCCCCCAACACCAGGGTGGTGAGGCACTCCGTCGTGGAGATGGAGCGCACCCACTCCTCGCTCTGCATCGGCGGCGGAAGCGGGGACGACGACGACGGAGATGGCGAGCGCCTCGCCTCGGAGGCGCCGCGCCTCGACTTCTTGGAGTGCCGGCGAGATCCCCCGGACGTCATCCTCGCTACGCTCGGGGACTTGGGCGAGGAGCAGTCTAAACCCTCGCTATGCTCGAGGACTCCTTGGGAGCTGCGGCTTAGGTGCGGCGCGGCAGCGGATCTAGATTTGCAGCCTCGCCGGAGCTAAATCCGGTGAGGATCGAGCTAATGCGGTGACGGATCCGGCGGATTGGAGGCGGAGCAGCCAGAGGAGGAAGAGCAAAGGGCAGCTGTGTGGTTTCCTATGGGAAGCGAAGTGACGTGACTGCGGGAGCGCGTGGCGAGCCACGTCTCTGGGCTGCCTTAAATGCGGCAGACGGAACGATGGTCGTGGCGGGCCCCACCACCCGTGCGATCGCGTCGCCGCAGCGTGAGAGATTCTTCTCGCGAGAACCTCGCGAGTACGACTCGTGTGTGACATGCCAGCTCAAGCCTTATCTGTGACACTTCCAATTCCGATCGCTGGGCCTTGCGGGGCTGTGGTTCCAAACGGGCCAAAGGGATAAAATCTTCTCCTTCTACGGGAAGGCACCCATAAATTTAAAAAGGGCCTTCCAAAATCATTGGTTGGCTTAAACCACTCAGAGGCCGTGACCTAGAGTCGCGTACTGCCAGGTTATTAGATAACCCGCCCTCGGAATTTTGATTTTGACTCATATGAGAGTTTCAAAAATCTGCTAGCTCATGAGTGTTCTCCCGGAGGCATGCCATACACAGGCCAAAGCTGTTCAGAAGTCACGAATATGATGACTAGGGCAGGTGACCTCGCGCGAGTGCTCCGTGAGAACACGGTGGGCCATACAGCAAATTTGGCATAGGGCTGGAGCTCTAACCAAACACCGTACCGGGTCAGATGACCCGAGTGGTACTCTCCCAAACGGGATGATGGTAATACCGAACTAAATCCTTTTAGAGCTTCGAAATAGTTACTTTAACTATTCCAAACCTCGAGGACTGCCCTAATGGGCGCATCTGGAGATGCACCCATTCAGTGGCTAAAACCCGCCACCGCGATCACCCGGGATCATACCAAGACAAAGTCTCATTGACTAAAGTCAGGGTCGGGGATACGGTAGGCGATCAGAGGTACCTTTTTTCCAAAAGGGCACCCATTATAGAAGACATTAGGGAGCAGTCGCTTTGATTCTCTTTTGACCCTAGATAAACCTTTTCAATCTTTATCTAGGCTCGTGGACTAAGTGTGTACACTTCGTCTTCGACGAAAGTGTACGATTTCCAATCCCGGATGATCTGAATAAATCACAAACACGGCGAACAGCTCTCCTCAACCACCCGGCAACCACGAGTTTAGTTTCAAAGACCACTCGGCTACACAGAAGATCAGATCAAACATGTATCTGAAGCACTCGGACAAAAGGCATTAAGCACTCGGCTGAGTGTCAGAAGTACACGGAGCTGAAGATCGAAGTTGCAGTCTGGTTAAGAAGCGCTCGGGGACTGCTGTGGGGGATATACCCCCTGGGTCCCACACGGAGGGGCTTCATGACGTGTATTTGTATACGTATGGGCCCACCTGTGTGGAGATACGGTATGGTGTACGGATCAGGATGAGGCGGCGCCCGAGGAGATATCATCCCATGAACAAAGATCGGTTAGTTAGGAAAGATATTGCTTGAGCCGGAAGGCCAAATCTTGTAATTGGTTAGCTATAGATTCTCTGAGATCTGTAACCCCTGCCCCCAGGCTATATAAGGGCGGCAGGGACCCCCCTCAGAAACAACTCCATCTGATTCCCAATCGTGGAACCATCAATACAACACAACGAGCACAGGACGTAGGGTATTACGCCTCCCGGTGGCCTGAACCTGGATAAACCCTGTGTCCTTTGTTCACCATCTAGCTCTAGTCTCGGCGATCCCCACCAAACAATCTACCACCATAGCCTACCCCGTGGTGGACTGCTGGTTCATTGCACCGACAACACTTGAAGCCATTTCTCACCTTAGCCTCTTTCTCCCTCTCTCATTCTCTCTTGGTGGAGGTGAAACTTCATCCCACCATGAGTGTGTGTGTGTGGAGGATCTAGACTAGGTGGTGCTAGGTATAGAGGAGTGTGTGGATGAGTAGAGGTGAGATGGTGATGATCCGTTCATCATCCATCATCCCCTTGTACCTTGTGAGCGATGCTATTCTTCATTTAGATTAAAGTGAGTATTTCATTATTTCCTATTTAGACTAAAGTGGCTCTCATGCATGAATGAGTTGTTCTTGAGTTCTTCGTTCGTTCATCATTTAGAGGCTCACGTTCTTTGTGAACGTGCATCCTCGATCTAGTTGACGAGTGAGTAATTCATACTTTTGCGTTTGTTCATAAGTTAGAGGCTCGTGTTCTTCACGAACACGACCCTAGATCTTCTGTTATCAGTGCATAAGTTTGCATCTCGTTTATATGATTGCCTGTCTATTAGAATATAGTGAGCTCATGCATATCTGATCTAGACCCAGTATCAATCATATCTCCTTGCGTGAATCGATTCAGTGACGAGTAAGGTCTAGCTCAACCTCGCGGGTTCGTCATTCCGTATTTATACAGAGTGCTATAGTGTTTCTACGGGACGTCAGATGTAGCTGTGCTATAGTAGTAGTCGGCGGTGTGGACGTGGTGTCTAGACTGCTGGTTATCCTTCGAATGCCCTGTATCCCATGGTTTGTCTTGGGGTAGGCCGCGGTAGTGACAGCCGTTGGTCCTCTGAAATCCCTCACGTTCGGATACAGTGTGTAGGCAACCCTTTGCCATGAACCAACTGTTATAGTCAGGAGGGGCCGGTGTTCGAAGCGAGATCTATCCGAGCTTGTTCCTCTCTAGAATCGAGAACCTACAGGAGACCCCACATCACTTACCTACCTCAGCAGGGATTGTGTTCCCTTGGATAGTCACTCATAGAGTCCCCCATACCGTTCCTTGGATTCGATACCCTTGGGAATACTCCTGAGGTGAAGTGCTACAATGGTGTGTCCGTGCGCTTGCGGATTCGTTCGCACCCGTTAGTATACCCGGGTGATTCTTACACGCTCACGCTATTCCAGCACCATAGTGGTGACGTTAAGAAATACCAACAAACATTTCTGGCACCGTTGCCGGGGAACAGTTGTCGAGAATCTACGAACCTGACTATCCTCGTATCTTTTGTTTTCCTTTTGTTTCTACCTTTACCCCCGCTATCCCAGGAAGGTTATCCTTGTACACACCTTCCACCCATTATGAGTGAAACCATGGAATCAACTTTCTGGAGACAACCCGCTCTTCTAACATCTTGTATGGTTCACCCATCTCTCATGAAGCTAGTTGAGGAAAAATCCTTCTCGGGGATGAGTCATGAAAATCCCTATGATCACGTAAGAGAATTTGAGCAACTGTGTTCTACCCAGGGTAAAACTGGGGCAACACAAGATGTTCTTAAGAGGAACCTATTTCCGTTCTCCCTCTCTGGGGAAGCGAAAACTTGGTACCATTGTTTTGGTTGCAACCACCTACGCTTGGAGGAATTAAGAGCATCCTTTTGCACTCGATTCTTTCCAATGAGACGTGTCATTTCCTTAAGGATGGCAATCCTCAATTTCAAACAAAGAGAGAAGGAAACCTTAGGCATGGCATGGCATCGTTTTGCCTCTTTGATTGAAACGTGCCCGATCCTTAGTCTGCCCGACCATGTGCTCTTGCAGCATTTCCGGTTTGGTTTACAAAGAGATTGTGGCATGACGCTTGATGCCATTTCAGGAGGTGTCTTTGTGTTCTTAGAGCCAGAACAGGGACTGGAAATTCTAGGAGGAATCCGAGATTTCAGCCCCCCACCTGACTCGAGAGACGAGGTAGCCAAACGAGAAAATGTCAAAATGCCTAAGCCAATCCTCGAGAGAGTCCGAGCTAACATGCCAAATTTCTCGGTGCTCTGGTCGAAGATATCACTCCTCACTGGCAGGAATCTATGGGGAGGAGCACTTAGTGCAAATTCTGCTCCTAGATTCCCCTATTGTTTCTTCTCTTAAAAACCCGGCCTTCGAGACTTAGTCTCGAGGGAAGGAGGAGGGTAGTAGTCGAGGAAGAGGAATCATTCCTGGCGGGGACGATCGCTTCAACCTTGCCCGCGCTCTCCAGGAGAGGTCACGGTAGAAGTTTATCGTGCTTCATGTCAAGGTTCAATCCGATGTGCCGCCACACTAAGGGTTAAGCTGAGACACGAGCCCTGGCGCATAAAACTTCCATATTTTTGGCTTGCGGAAGCACGAACTTATATCCGGTCTAGCTGAGCAATCCATCTTATTATCCTATGCTCAAGCTAAGACTGATGCTGATGAAGTCAAGCGAATGTAAACCCTACTCTCCATTTCTTGACCAGATCGATGCCCTGCGGGAGTGTGGTTACACACCTATCTTTTACACTTTCGTTGGAAGCTTGGGTTAACTTAGGTGTCATCCCACTTAAGCGAGGGTGAGGACCTTTGTCAACCCAAGGAGAGGATGAACTAGCAAGTCCATCACTCTCAACCATCGTCTCAAATGATCGTTCGACCCATAAACTTTCACTCAATCAATCTGGGGTCCGATTATCATTGAATTCTAGAGGTGAGAGCTTCACTCTTAGAGCACCCTAGGCATTGGGCCTGGATTCTGTGCTCAACTCCAGCACCTCTATCATCTCTCATCCGTAGTGCTACAGCCTTGCTAGCTGCGCTTCCATCCTAAAGGTCACCCATCTTAGTTCCATGGGGATGGTTGTGAGGATCACCACTGCCTTATCATATATACAGCTTGCATCGTACATATGCACTAACCATGCAGGAAAGAAAGTATATCATATCATAGAGAAACCTGTACGGAGGGCCACAGGGCAGAGTAGGAGGATATTATCAGAGAAAATGGACGATATGAGCAACAAGGCAACAAAAACTCTTCATCCAAGTATGCGTTCAGGTAAAGTCCCCAAGTTGAGCTACTAAAGTATAAGGAGGTCTAGTAAAGTTGTTTGGAATGGAAGGCAGTATTATGCCCGAAATTCCACTCTGGCCCTTGCTGGAGCCTCTGACTTTAGATTTGGCGGGCCACCTAACCTAGAGACCCTGAGCCCTGCTAGAGCCTGCACACCAAAGTTGAGGCCCAGCGGAGCGCAGGTGGGTTCGGCCGAACCCCTAGGTCGGCCGACCCACTAGGGCCGCCATCGCCTTTCGTTTTTCATGTGCATACTCTTTCGTCATCCAGAAACCGTTCTCTCACCGCGTGACGGAGTTTTGCGGCACGCAGAACCCTTGCCTCCCCTGCTCACCTCCCTTGCTCGCCGTCGCGGCAATTTCCATGGCCGACAAGAGCCTTGTCCCCATCGCTGCGGCACCCTCCTCCGGTGAACCCGTTGAGGCGGATGTCCCTGCCATAGCTGCATCTCCCACAGGGGTGGCACCTATGGAGGTCGCGTGCATCCTCGAGTTGCCGCCGCTCGCCTCTCGTCCTCCAGCTGCGAACCAAGGACCAAGCGCCACCATCGACGGAACCTCGAAGCTCAAGGGGATGGCTGTGCCGCCATTCACACCCCCAATTCCACGCACTTCCGGCCGCTCTGCTTCGCCCGGGAAAGCGAGGAAGCCACAGGGACGTGCCAGCAGTCCTTACCAGAGGAAGGTGGAAGTCAAGCCAAGACCCTCAGCAACTCCGCCGCCTTTGGTGGTTCCACCACCTCGGCTCAACATTCCGGAAGCCTCCGGAGTGAGAGTCCGTTCGGCCCCTGCTGTGCCATTGTTGCCTCCACCAGGCTCACAGCCTGGGAAGCCTAGATTCGCTAGTCCAGGCAGCACCAGCAGGAAGAGTAGTCGTGCGCCTCCAACTCTAAAAGAAACAAATGAAGAATTCGAGTTGGGCAGCAGCTCCACACCACGGGCACCCAGGAAGTCAAGGGAGAAGACTCGAGTGCCCGACCGATCTCCCAAGACTTCCGCTGCAGCCAGGATGACCCCACTAGTGGAGGAACTAGGCAGGGAATGTGAAAAGCTGAAGACCATTAGCGCGCAACAGAAGATGGATCTCGTTGAGCTTAGAGATGATCTCCGCGATCTTCGCCGTGGCCTATGTGCCAAGATGAGGCACCTCTTCGTGGCCACGGGGCACGAGGACCTCTATGATGCTGAGTAGAGGGTCGTGCACCGCTTTTATTTCCCTTCATAGGCGCTTAGTTAGGCCTAATTTATTTCCCTTCCATTTATTTTCTTTGTTCCATCATTTGTGTAAGCACCTATTTCTTTATTGTTAGTGAACCTTAATGAATAAATTTTGGCTCCACTGGTCATGTAACCCCGGTCGAGTCACTCGTGTGTTAGTTATTTTTGTTTTTTGCTTTTTGTATCAAAGAACCGCACTCAGGTACAAAGCAGTGTGGGGGAGAGTTGCACTCTCCAGACGCGAACACGAAGATCATTATTGCACCCACACTATGCTCACATAGCACTTATGATTGACCACACTTAGAGAACCTGAACGGGACATGCATTCGTGCGCATCACAGGAATCCCCGTCTGGTACACACAAAACCAGCACTAGTTTGCATCTCTATCTCATTTCGCCATGATTTCTTGAGTTTGTACGCTCATGCTTGATAAATTCTCCATAAACCAACTTAAGAAGTCTATGGAAATGTTTACTCTATGCCTAGGTTTGACATGCATAAGTATTATTCATCGTTTATATCCTTAAAGCTTGTGAACAATATCATCATAAGGACAACATGCTTATCTAAGTAGTTGGCAAGTGGGATATGGCTTGATGACATGATCTTAACTCTGTTGGTTCCGGCCCTTGGGATAATTTTGTTTTTGAAAAAGAAATATAAATACATGCTCTTGTGAAACTCCTCTTTGGTATGCCAAGTCCTACCAAAGCCATATGATGTTCTTAGTGAAAACTTCATACTCATATGCTGCTTGTATTTACATTGAGCTTTGTCAAACTCTGTGACCCTTGTGAGAATTCTTTTCATTACTTTCATGGTCAAGATTGATGTGCACACCATTTTCTTCCCCTTGCTATGCTTCTATTCTGGAAGTTAGCATTGTATTATTCATCCATTCCGTGAGTAAAAGCTCCATATGTGTTGATCTCTCCCTCTTAGTTTGCTACACAAGAGACATGGCTATCAAAAAAAAAGAGAGAGAGTATATTTATGGACACATGAAGGTCCAATATTGAAAAAAAGGAGAGAGAGAAAGAAAGTAAAACAATAGCCATGCTCTCAAGAGATTTTTACACTAGAGGGAGAATCATGCAAAAAGGAGTTCCATAATTTAGATGGTGATAACTAGTATCCATTCCGGGGCTAGTGTCCACCTCACCATCAATCAACAGTCATCATACACGTATGGTAACATCTAGCACCCATTCCGGGCCTAGTATCCACCTTACCATACTCACCATACCCATACATGTGCACATCTTGATCTGATTGTATGATTCGATTTTCTCTGTGGGTCTAGTTTTTGACTTTGCAATATATGTGTGATGCAAGTATGCCCTATCTTTCATACCTACCCTGAGCTCCAGATATAGCCATTACTAGAAGTAGGGTGAAAAAGGGCAATCTAATGCCTTGGTGAGGTCATATACACATTGAGAGATCTGAGAGAATCAAAGAAGGAGGGCAGAGCAGTTCTTTTTCTTTAAAAATTATCATGAAAACCCCAAGTGCTGACCAACAGGTGCCTAAGAGACTCGATTCATGGTCATTCCTTTTATCAATTACCCAAGATGGCATTGTAGCCAATCCACAGAGTTCACAAGAGCAAGGTATGACTTGGAATAACTCCTATGTTTGTTCTATACCTCTGGTTCAAACCCATGTGATCTTCCCTTTCGCTCGGGATGAGCAAAAGGCAAGTGTGGGGGAGTTGTTGACGGCTGTTAAGTACCTAAATTAGGGCCATGAATCCCTGCATTTTATCATAAGAACTAAGCATCCACACTAGAATAGGGGTTTAAACTGACAATTTCCACCAGTGGCTATGCTAAGTTGAATGCAAGTGATTAACATACGAAATGAAGAGAAAAGACACCCTCATGATCCTAGCAAGATTGAGTTCAGCAAATGAGAGGCTGCATGCAAGCATCCCCTGGATCCATGACATCACCAATCCAAGGAGAGGAGCCTCGGCAAATCAGAAGCTGCCACGCAGGCGTCACATGGATCCTATGGCCCACCA
Source organism: Cenchrus fungigraminus (assembly GCA_036936925.1). Lineage (NCBI taxonomy): Eukaryota > Viridiplantae > Streptophyta > Magnoliopsida > Poales > Poaceae > Cenchrus > Cenchrus fungigraminus. The sequence goes on from CM072769.1 coordinate 396,089, forward strand.
GAGCGCCTAAACTACCTCCAAACCACGTGGACACCGGGAACCGACCTCAGGACCCACAGGGCAACCACCACGCGAAGGCACACCCCGAGTGGGGCCCACAGGGGGTCGGCCGACCCCACAGGTCGGCCGAGCCGACCTTGTGGCGCCCACTCAAGGGCTTCCACGTGGTGGTTGGCCATTGGTCCTAGAGGCCATTCCTGGGGTATTTGGGTGCTCTCACACCAGGTGCACAGGCCTATAAATAGGAGAAGGGAGGGGTAAGAAAGGGGTGAAGCACACTTGAAGCCATTTCTCACCTTAGCCTCTTTCTCCCTCTCTCATTCCCTTTTGGTGGAGGTGAAACTTCATCCCACCATGAGTGTGTGTGTGTGGAGGATCTAGACTAGGTGGTGCTAGGTAGAGAGGAGTGTGTGGATGAGTAGAGGTGAGATGGTGATGATCCGTTCATCATCCATCATCCCCTTGTACCTTGTGAGCGATGCTGTTCTTCATTTCGACTAAAGTGAGTATTTCATTATTTCCTATTTAGACTAAAGTTGCTCTCATGCATGAATGAGTTGTTCTTGAGTTCTTCGTTCGTTCATCATTTAGAGGCTCACGTTCTTCATGAACGTGCATCCTCGATCTAGTTGACGAGTGAGTAATTCATACTTTTGCGTTTGTTCATAAGTTAGAGGCTCGTATTCTTCATGAACAAGACCCTAGACCTTCTGTTATCAGCGCATAAGTTTGCATCTCATTTATATGATTGCCTGTCTATTAGAATATAGTGAGCTCATGCATATCTGATCTAGACCAAGTATCAATCATATCTCCTTGCACGAATCGATTCAGTGACGAGTAAGGTCTAGCTCAACCTCGCGGGTTCGTTGTTCCATATTTATACAGAGTGCTATAGTGTTTCTATGGGACGTCAGATGTAGTCGTGCTATAGTAGTAGTCAGTGGTGTGGACGTGGTGTCTAGACTGCTGGTTATCCTTCGAATGCCCTGTATCCCACGGTTTGTCTTGGGGTAGGCCGTAGTAGTGACAGCTGTTGGTCCTCTGAAATCCCCCACGTTCGGATACAGCATGTAGGCGACCCTTTGTCGTGAACCAACTGTTATAGTCAGGAGGGGCCGGTGTCCGAAGCGAGATCTATCCGAGCTTGTTCCTCTCTAGAATCGAGAACCTACAGGAGACTCCACATCACTTACCTACCTCAGCAGGGATTGTGTTCCCTTGGATAGTCACTCGTAGAGTCCCCCATACCGTTCCTTGGATTCGATACCCTTGGGAATACTCCTGAGGTGAAGTGATACAATGGTGTATCCATGCGCTTGCGGATTCGTTCGCACCCGTCAGTATACCCGGGTGATTCTTACACGCTCACGCTATTCCGGCGCCATAGTGGTGATGTTAAGAAATACCAACACCCAAAAAACCATCAGGTGGACGGTTTATTAGTTTGGGCCATAAAACCAAGCCCGGAGGCCCGAGGCGATGGAGACGGTGATCCGGGAGCTTCCGGAAGCTTCGACGCGGAGGGCACGTGGTGTGATCGTGGAGTTTGCGTCGATGTGAAGCGAAGCCGCGGTGGAAGCGTGTCCGTCCGATGAAGACTTGACCAAAATACCCCTGAGGGGTTGTATCTTCATTTAAGCAGTAGGGGTAGCGTGGTCTTTTAGCTTCCTCCGATGGACTTCGTATAAATAGCGGAGAGGTGGATGGCATCTCTCTCTCTCTCTTGGACTCTAGGGCTTTCTCCCCCGATAGATTTCTCTGGACTACTTCGTTTTCCTCTGGATTCCTTAGGCTAGACTCTTGTACAGACTCTATCCTCTGGATGTATGGAAGCATTCGGCGTCCCGGTGATCTCCTAGTCCCTTGTGATTTTCGTGTCATTTTCGGGTCTATTTTTGGGAGTTTTCGTTCTTCGCTCGATTCGTGATTTTGGGGGCGTTTCTTGATGGATTTCTTTGAGGGGATCATGGGTGGATGCATTGCGCATCTTTGTGTGCGATCTTGACCCCTCAAACGCTGTGGAGAGCCTTCGATTCGTGAGTTTTTGGCCGGAGTTCATGTTCTTGGTGGTTGCTTGTGTGATCCGTGATTCCCGGTGATTTAGGGAGTTAGAGGTCGAGATTTTTGGGGCATAGCATCCTTGTGTGATGCATATCATCTCCCCAAAGTCTTGTCTCTAGAGCTTCTACCATTTGAGAGATCCGGTGATGAGTTCTTGGAGTTGACCTCGCGGGGTCGGGTGTTTTCTGCTCTGTCCGCGTGGTGCGGACACTCCGCAAGTTAGCCGCGGACAGTCCGCGTGAGCTAGGGTTCGTCCCGTGTTCTTCATGTTCTTGCGCGTCTTCGTTTCGATCCGTTTCGACCCTAGGTTTTGGTTGCAAGGGGTTTGGCGGATAGTCTGCGAGGGGCTCACGTACAGTCCGCGTGGACGAATTTCTGGCGGACGGCCGCGGGTCCTCCACGGACAGTCCGTATTTTCGGGGTGCATCTTTGGTAGCTCTAGTGGTTATTTCGGACAGTCCGCAGGGCAGGTCCAGACAGTCTGCCGTACACACGCAGACAGTCCGTCCGTACCTGCCGGACGGTCCGCATTGGTCATTTCCAGAATTGACCAAGTGCTTTGATTCTTGTCCGGTGCTTCCGCTCTTTGCTCCTAGGCTTCTTGATTGATCTTCTAGGCTTGTGTGTGCCTTGTTTGGAGCTTCGCTTGTGTGCACGGATTTGTGGAGTGGCAGTCGGGGTATAGGCCGAGTTCGACCTTAGTGAAGAATTTTTATCAGCTCCCATTCACTCCCCCCCTCTCTGGTCGCCCGATTCGGTCCTTCAATTGGTATCAGAGCCAGTTACGGATCTTTGTGATTCTAACCAGTCTAAGATCCAAAGATGGGCGATTACGGCAAGGGGTCAGGTCCTTCGCACTTTGATGCCAAGAATTACCCGATGTGGGAGAGGCGCATGGGCGCGTTTTTGCGAGGGAAGGGAACTCTTATTTGGGAGGTCACTCAGAATGATCAATATGTCATCCCAGATAGTTTTCTACTTCCAGGATCGCGGGACATGTTTGAGGCCAACAGCAAGGCCGTTGATTACCTGTTCCGTGCTCTCTGTGCCTCGAAGTTCGATCGAGTGTAGGGAGAGAATGTGGCTAGAAAGATATGGCTCAAGTTGAGAATTGCTCATGTTGGCAATGCCCAAGTGCAAGCCCGTTTGTTTTCCACTTACTGGAAAGAGTATGAGAACTTCACTCATCTCCCTGGTGAGTCGACTGATGCTATGTATCAGCGCTTCACTTGCATAGTCAACAACATGAGGGCCAATGTGACAGTGCTCCCATACAAGGATCATGATCAAGCTATCAAGCTTTTGCATGCCCTAGATAGGTCTGTGTGGGAAGCCAAGGTCGAGGCCATTGAGGAGTCGAGCGTGTATGATACACTGACGTTGGATGAGCTGTTTTCCAAGCTCAGGTCTTCTGAGGTTGATCCTGGCTTGAGAGCCAAGAGCGAGAGCCCCACTGATCCTCATAGTTTGGCTCTTGTCTCGGGATCACGGTCTAACGCTAACCTTGGTAGTTTCTCTTTGTCTTGTCTTGTGTCTTTGCCAGATGAGGACTTTGAGGTGCTGAGCGAGGATGATCTCGCATTGTTGAGCAAGAGGTTTGGGCGGATGTACGAGAACCGCAAGAATGCAAGGCGGAGCTCGGGGATGTGCTATCGGTGCGGGAAGCACGGGCACTTCATCGCCGAATGCCCTGAAGCCATGTAGATCAAGAACGACTACAAGGGCAAGCCCAAGCACGACTACAACAAGCATCGGTCCCGGAACGACTACAAGGACAAGCACAAGGACAAGGGCAAGAGGAGGCACAAGAAGGGTGGCGGCGACAAGAAGAAGACCGCTCGAGCTATGGTGGCTGGAGTGAGCGACATCGACTCAACACCAAGTGATGCTTCTTCGGACTCGAGCAGCAATGAAGAGCAAGAGAAGCGCAAGGACAAGCGACACACGGGCAAGAACTTCACCGACCTAAGCTTCGTCGTGCAAGGAGGCTTTTGCGGCATGGCGCAATCCAAGAAGGGTGGGAAGCACAGCTCGGATTCGAACTCCGACTCCGATGATGAGGTACGACAAGATCCCAACTTCTTGCTAGACGAGAATGCTAGGCTCAATAAGTTACTTGATAACTGTGATGATGTGCTTAGAAAGACCAACAAGGAGAAGAGGGAATTTAGGTCTTTGTTGGGTGATGCTAAGGACAAGGTAGCCGAGCTTGAATCCTTGCTTGTGAATGCTAGGAATGAGATTGTTGCTTTGAAGTCTGCTCCTGTGGTGTCGGATGAAATTGATTGTGGTGATTGCTCAGTTTTTCTTGTTGATTTGACTACCCTCAAGGAGAAACATGCCTCTGTTCTTGAGGAACTAGATGTGGTTAGTGTAACGACCCGGGTTTTCGGTGAGGAAAAAACCCGACTCCCTGTACCCTTGTGATAGTCCCTGGATCAGTAGCTACCACGTACAGAACTCATTACAGTATAATATCATTTCCATACAACGATAACAGAGTACAAAACAAAATATATTACACTCGAAACAACTCGGTATACGATTTTAGTACAAACCCCTTGGGCTAAACGACAAGTAGAAATCCTGCGTAGCGGTAGCTAGGGCTTCAAGTCTTCTTCCTCGATCTTCACCACAGGCAACCTTGAGCGAAGCAACGCAACCCTTCCTTCATAGATTCCTCAGACTCGGACTCTCACTCCAAGTCCAATCCTGCACACTCACAAACTATCCCCAAGGATTGGGATAGGTTCACGTCACCATCCATATGCAAGCTTTAAGTGGCCTAATTCTAAAGGTGTAAAAAGTAGTCAAGGAGAAAGCTCGGGTTTCCTATGCAGCAGCAGCAAAATAAAGAGTAAATCTTCATCATCCCAACTATATCACAACACCACGGCTCTCCCTGGCATTCCAGGGCTCCGTCCCAACCTCACCTCCAGAACTCCTCCCGAGTCGATGGGAAAGCTTCTATCCTTCCCATCTCAACGGCCAACGCCGGATCCTATTCCTGAACTAGTAGCTCTCACAACCCAACCTATAGTTTTAGAAGAGGGGGAGATAGAAAACCCAAAACACTAATCAGTGTAACAGAACGTAGGAGTGTCCATAACCGAGGACGCGGCTATACGTATAGATCAAAACTCTGCAGAGTGTGTACACCTGGACCCACTCGGGTTGCAGACGGTGTACGGCCGTCTTGAGACACAACCCACAACCAAGACTAGCTAGCAGAACGGTACCAGACTGTATTCCCGGGTCTGGACCCATTAGGAAGACCGAACGGCCCCGGGATCGTGAACATCTAACCTAGCCAAAAAGTGGTGTCGAGGGTCTCGGAAACAAGGGCTGAAATGCAGCCAGGCTCCGCACACCCTCGTGAAACAGCAAGCCCAATCCTAACACGCTTCTCCCGCAGAGCTGGTACCGCCTAACTAGAGAATGGCTGGAACCCTTCCCATAGGGTAAGTGGTGCGCACGTCAACATATTCCCATGAAGCATAGGTTCCACCGATACATCTAGACCAGAGCAGCAAGTCTACCAATGCGTCTCCACCACGTGGTCCGCTACGGCACCCATCACAGGTATCACCGCTCCAAACTCCTCATCTCATATCCGTAGGAGGCATCCAAGGTCACCTCCTGTCCCCGACCCGAAAGTCGGTTGTTGTCTGCTTACTCCAGCCGGGGGTTCGAAACTCTCCAAGTTTTCCCAACCCACAACTCACGCCAAGAGGTTTAAAACCACATCTAATCCCAACACATGCAAAGCGAAGCTCAGCGTATATACATGCATATATATAGTATAGAAGTAGTAGGTCAATCAAGGACATGATATCAAAATAGGCTATGCAAGGTTCATCAACATCATGCGAATAAATAAAGCGCTAGCATTCTAATAAGCAATGACTAATAGGTATTCAAAGTTGGATGGGCGTGAACACCTGTGAGCGAGTAGTTGTTGTCGTCACCGTAGTCGTACTCGATCTTCTGGATCAACTCCTCTGCTCCGATAGCTCCTAGATGCGCATAAATAAATAAATATCGAAGCTAATTGAAAATAAACTCCAAGGAAAAGCAATAAAGAACCAAATAACTCCAAAAGCTAATCTAACGGGTGCTTCATGATTTTAGAAGAATAAAGAAACTGATTTCATATTTTTCTAAGGTAGGATCACTTTAATATTGATTTTCAAATAAAAAATATTTTATGATTTTAATTAATTGCGATAAAGCACAGAAAACACAAGTCAGCCAGTTAGAGAACCATAAGCTGGGTTTTGGGTTGATCTGCATGGTAAGTTGACTAGTCAGCGGTCATTGTTGACCAAGTCAAACAGGAAGGTCAAAGGTCAGCCGGACCCCACAAGTCATCCTGTGGGTCCCGTATATCAGATGGGACCAGATTGGATAGTTAGCGGCCCTTGATATTAGTGGGTCCCAACGGTAAGTCCGTAGGCCCCTTTGGTCAGATTAGAAAGACTGTGCAGGATAGATCAGCTAGAAGTGATGTGGTCAGGCCGAAGCATTGCCAAGATGTGGCAAGGATGGATTATCCAGGGTATAGTTGATGGTTTAGTAGCATCAGCACCTGAGCGGGTGCTCACTAGCTACTGGAAGGCAGCACATGCTAACATCACACGGTGTAGCCAGGATTAAGACCCATGGATGATTTAATTAGCACGTACATGGTCTCCCAACACACATGCCTGCTACTGCTTAATGGCTTGTGAACTGTACGCAAGCTGGCAATAAAGCACAGAGGTTGACTATGTGTAGATGGAGGTCTCACATATTTGCACAGGTTCAGTTAGAGCTTCAAACTGAACTAGCACCTAGCTGATTTAAAGCACATGGTCAACATAGGGCTAGCAAGCAGGGTGAAGACCCAAGGTTTGTTGGGCATCAACATGGGCCTTGGTCAGAACACGCAGCAGCTAGGCATGCAAGATGGACTAAACATAGATATGCTAGGAAGTAGAATAGATTTAGCAGATTAGAGTCCTGTACACAGCTTGGCAGCGAGCAATGCACAAGCAAGAAGGATAAAGGCTAAAGGTCACTTGAAGGTGTATGGCTTGGTAACAAAACAGAAGATGATAGCTTGTTAGCTTTTGCTAAGGCTGTAGCTTCATGGTGTGGATCCGACATGCCACAAACAACTTGTTGGTGAACTAAGCTGCATTGTAGCTGCAAGATAGACATGGCAGGTTATAGGGAAGAGGGTTAGCTGACGGTCTAAGCATAAGCTAGTACTGTTAGCTTGTGCAGGTTTGGTTAGAGCTTCCTGTTGGCAGGCAGAAAGCAAGGTGTCTAGATGGCATGCTTTGATGTGGTGGTGTTGTGGTGGTGACATCCCAAAGCTGTGGCAAGGCGGATTTACTGTTCTACTAGAGCCAGTAAGGAAGAGCAGATGGGCACTGGTGGATAGAAGCACCAGCAGCAAGCCTGATGCGTGCTGTTTGTCTTTCGACTGAGGAGATCAGGATTGGAATTGAAGTCTTCTGGCTGCTTAGAGAGGCACGAACAGGATGGTTGCTTCAGGTTGTAACTGGTGAGCTGGATCACACACGGCTCAGGCAAAAACTCACACACATATAGGTTGCGAGCTAGCTCGGGTCAAGGTTGGGTTCATGACCATGGCGCATTTGCCAGGCCGCAGGAGAACAGGGAATTTACTTGCTACTAGCAAGCTTGTGGTCAGAAGGCTTGTGCAGGTGTGGTGCTTTTGGCATCCCATTGCAAGGCGTGTTGCTCGTCGGCTGTGAGCGACACGATGGTGTCGACCAACACAAGGGCATGGTGGCACAGGGAGGCTGCATGGACGGAGAGAACGGGTGGTTAGGTCGCTCACTCCAGAGAGAAAGGAGGGGGCTTGGCATGGCAAGCATCGTAGCAGACCGTTGTTTCAGGGCTGCGTACTGACACGGTGAGATGTGTGGTACAGGTACCTGGCGAGTGTACCCACGGCAAGGGTGTGATGCTTAGTGGTGGTTCAAGATGACAGCTTGCAGGGCAGCTGCTGGGTGCACGTGTGCAGCGACATGGTGTCCCATGGCCGCGACACGGCTGCGGCACACGTGCGGGCACTCGGCTAAGCGAGTCCACAGTGGCGCGCAACTACAATGGTTTGGCGGTGGTGAAGGCAAGCGACACCTGCAAGAAAAGGATCCATGGCTCGAAGACCGGCTCACAAGCGACTGCGGCTGCAACTATGCGTGACGATGATCTCCTCCGCACAGAGGCCGGCACACAGGAGAACAGCAAGGTGAAAACTTGGCTCACCTACGGCTTGTTGTTGTTGTTCAAGCATTTCCTCGAACACAACATGGGCGAGGGGGACAGCAGGATAAGGCAACGGCAGCGAGGTTCAAGGCGTTCCAGGGATGCACCTAGGGTAGCAAAAAGGCTCGGCCTTTGGCCGGCCAGAGCATGGCTCGCACGACGGCGGAAAGAACAGGGACGACTGACAAGCGGTGGAGCGCGCGCAGACGACGGCAGCGGCACCTGCAAGCGTAAGGCTCGACTCGATGGTCGGCACACAAGCGTCAGCGGTCACGCAGCGGTGCGGAGCAGAGCAAGGTAGAGTAGTCGCGTCATGGCACAGCTCCTCGGCTCGAAGGCCGGCACAACAAGAGACAGCAAGCCCGGCTGAGAAAACTCACCTATGGGCTTGTTGACATGGCCAGGCATTTCGTCGAATAGGTGATGGGCGAGGAAGAAGAAGGCAGTAGCTGGCGGTTCAGCTTCAGCGCAGTCACCGTCGTCGTCGTACTTGCCCTCACATCTGACTCGGTGATGGCTCCTGTCCTCGTGCTCCAGCTCGACGTAGTCGTCCACGGCAGCGGCTTCGGCACATCTCCATCGGCACAGCTCTCGAAGACGGCATCAACTCAGCGGCTGTCCAGCAGCAGCGGCGTCCAAGCATTTCGTCGAGCAGGTAGAGGACGAGGTTGAAGGCCCTGTCCTTGTTGAAGAAAGGCAGCAGCTTGGTGGCGTTCCCGGCGCGGCGCGACAAGGCGAGGTTCCCGGCGACGTGGACGCGGCCAGTGGCTCCGACGCGGCGCAGCTGGCCACGACCGGCTCGACGTGGCTGCTCCTGGTCTGGTGACGCGCGGCTCTTGCCCCAGCAGCACGCGGCGCAGTAGGGTGCGGCGGCTGTCTGGCGGCCTCTAGATGGGCACACCGGCGGAGCCCCGGGCGACCTCCGGTCTTGTGCAGTAGGACGCAGCGAGCGCGGCCGACGGCCTCCGGAACAGCCCCCTGCCATTCTTCTGATGCGGCGGCACTGGTCGATGCAGGAGGCTGCAGCTCTTCCTTGATTGGAGGAGGTAGCAAGGGAGGAGAGCAGGACAAGAGGCGCTGGCTACCTGCTGTTGTTGCCGATTTTTGCGGTGGGGATAAGCAGGGAAAACAAAGAGCAGCTGGGATTCGATGGGGAAAAAAGGAGAGGTGGCAGGCTGCAGCTGTGCTTGCTCGATTGAAGGAGAAAGGAGAGGGCTTTGGCTGGTGGTTTGCTCGATGGAAAAACAAGAAGGAAAAGGCTCAGCGCCTTGGGCTGCTAGTAGCTGCGGTGCTCTGTTGCTCTGCTTGTTGCTTTGGTGGAGAAGAAGAGCATAGGAACAGGGAGAAGCTAGCGGTGGCTTGGGACAGAGTGAAAGGGAGAGAAGAGATGCTGGCGGCGGCGGCAGGGAAGAAGGGAAGAGGAGTGGAGAGAAGAGAAGAAAGAGTGAGGGTATTTAAGGAAAGTGCTTAGGGTTAGGATTAGGTGGGCCTTCAGATGGGCTCCGGATATTTGGGCCGAAAACATTTCATCCCGCGAAATAAATCAATAGCAATTTATTTCGTAGAATTGGAACAAATGAATTAGACTAAATTTCCGGAACGAATCAAATAGCAAAGTATTAATTCAAGGAGTCGGAATACATCGTCATAATTCAAATGAGCTCCTGGAGATTTAATCAAATAAATTATAGTCTTTTCTCCGAAATCGAATCAATAGCAAAGGATCAATTCGAAGAGTCGGAAAATAATCCATAATTTAATAATGAAATTCCCATAGCACTTGGAAAAGATTAGGCGAGAAAAGATTAGAAGGCCGACCGAGAGATTAAAGAGCTTCAGATGGCTTGGGCGGATCCAGAAGGTTAGAGAGGATAGTTAGTTCAGTTAGCTTTTGATTTATATTTGAAATTAGATTTCAAATATAAACCACACTCAAAGATTCAAGAAAAGTCCATTTAACTCCAAAATTATCACACTAACATTTTATAATATCTAAATTTATTATTTAGCTCAAAATAAATCTAAGAATTTAGGGAAGGTTCAAAGAAGACATCCTTATAAATTAAATGAGCACTCAAATCCATTCAAAAATTTTGAAATCCACATTTTTCAAACATTAACATTCCGGGAAAAGATTAGGCGAGAAAAGATTAGAAGGCCGACCGAGAGATTAAAGAGCTTCTGATGGCTTGGGCGGATCCAGAAGGTTAGAGAGGATAGTTAGTTCAGTTAGCTTTTGATTTATATTTGAAATTAGATTTCAAATATAAACCACACTCAAAGATTCAAGAAAAGTCCATTTAACTCCAAAATTATCACACTAACATTTTATAATATCTAAATTTATTATTTAGCTCAAAATAAATCTAAGAATTTAGGGAAGGTTCAAAGAAGACATCCTTATAAATTAAATGAGCACTCAAATCCATTCAAAAATTTTGAAATCCACATTTTTCAAACATTAACATTCCAGAAAAATCCAGGATGTTACAGTTAGGGTGGAGTGTGATGAGTTGAAGTCTAGGCCAGCTTTACTAGGTGCTTGTACCTCATGTCCTATTTTGCATGCTAGACTAGATGAATCTCACACTAGGATTGTTTCTCTTGAGACGGCATTGAAAGCTCCTCTTCCTACATCATGTTCAACATGTGAAATGCATGCTTTGAAAAACATGGAACTTGCAAACTATGTTGATTGTCTGCAGGATGAAAATGATGAATTGAGAAAAATGATGGGGTGGTTGTCTGGGCATGAGCCATAATTGAGTATGATGTTGGCTCAGTTCAAGAGGTTTGATGGTCAGACGTTGGGGGCTGACAAGTGTGGTGAGAAGAGTGGTGAGGGAGAAGAGAAAGCCGGAGAGATTCTCATTCCACCACACACCACACCCATGAACAAATTTGCACCCAAGCCAAACCATCTCAGAAACAAGCTTCACACAACCCCAGATCCTCCTGTGTTCCCCCACAAATCTGAGAACTACCAGAAACCCATCAAGTTTGTGAGCACCCAGGGGAGTGTCTTTGATGGGAAGACAGGAGAGAAAGCTGGAGAGAAGCTTGTAGAGAAGTCACAGCCTAAGCCAGTGCCGATCTGCTTCCATTGTGGGTATTGTGGGAGGGATGGGCATAAGGATGAGTTCTGCTTTCAGAGGAAGAGGGATGAGAGGTTTGCTAGGGAGATGGCAAACAAGGACAGGTACCACCTTGCTCGTGGTAAACCTGAGCCTTGAAGAGGGCCTCTACCTAGGGGTGATGTGTTTGTGAGGACAGTTCCCACTCGTGGAGGTGGAGGTGGAGGTGTGTTCCCTTAGAGAGATAGGCTTGTTGGATTTGGGCGTGGTGAGTTGGCTTGACGTGCTCCTTCTCGTGACCGTTACGAGTTTGGGAGGCACGATCGGAGCTTTGGGTCTCAGATGGACTACGGGTCACGTTTTCCCCCTCATGGTGCGTGTACTCCTCCTGTGAGAAGTGACAGGCCCTTTGGTGGTAGGCGTGAGAGGGCTCCGCCTAGAGGTTTTGGGAGGATGGATTTTGCTAACCCTTCCTTTGAGCAAATGACTCAGCATTGGTTTGACTCTTTTGGAACTAACCCCAGTGTTGAGTCGCTTGCTCATTCTCGTTCTTGTTTTTGATTACAAGTGGGAGGCTTGGAGAACTTTTGGTTGATCGACTCCGGTTGCTCAAGACACATGACCGGAGATCGTGGGTGGTTCTCCAGCCTCACCCCGGTGAGTATGAGGGAGTACATCACTTTCGGGGACAATGGGAGAGGACGAGTGCTTGCTGAAGGTATGGTGAAGGTGAGTAGCAAGGTGACCTTAAGAAGTGTGGCCCTGGTCAAGTCACTTGGTTTTAACCTGTTGTCAGTATCTCAATTACTCGACGAAGGTTTTGAGGTTCGTTTTAAGTCGGGTGCTGCAAGTGTTTCATTCTGAAGAAGGGCAAGTTGGATAAGTTTGAATCTAGATATTCAGATGGGATTTTCCTTGGTTATGCGATCCACTCTAGAGCATATCGTGTGCTCAACCTTGAGACTAACCGAATCATGGAGACTTGCGAGGTAACCTTCGACGAGACACAGCCATGTAGCTCTTCTGCTTTTGAGTGTGCAGGTGACGATGAGATTGGAGCGAGGATCTTTGAGGATGAGAAGGATGGAGATGGAGACGACGACGATGATGATGGTGGTACTCCCGTGGCTGATCGTGTACACGCTACTTCTACTACTACGACAACGATCGAGGATGGACCATCCCCTACACCCACTACGACTGAGGCTGTTCGAGTGGAGGCTGCTGCTAAGGGGGAGGTTGTGTCCAGGCGTGAGGCTCCCCAGCGAGTACAGGTTGATCACCCATCGTCGACCATCATTGGTGAACTTCATGAACATACTACACGGTCGAGGTCAAGGAACACTTCTCATTTCGCTCATTCTGCCTTTGTTGCATCGTTTGAGCCCAAAGATATTCGACACGTCTTGTCTGATGAGAATTGGGTGAATTCCATGCATGAGGAGTTGGAAAACTTTGAGAGAAACTAAGTCTGGGTGTTAGTCGATCCACCGCCAAATTGCCGTCCCATAGGAACCAAGTGGGTGTGGAAGAACAAAGAGGGTGAGAATGGGATGGTTGTGAGAAACAAGTCGAGGTTGGTGGCGCAGGGTTACAACCAGAAGGAGGGGATAGACTATGAGGAGACATTTGCTCCTGTGGCCCGTTTGGAGGCAATTAGGATCCTTCTAGCCTTTGCCGTGGCTAAAGGGTTCAAGTTGTACCAAATGGATGTCAAGAGTGCTTTCTTGAATGGGGTGATAGAGGAAGAAGTGTATGTGAGGCAACCCCTGGGGTTTGAGAGTGAAAATACCCACACCGTGTATACAAACTCCAGAGAGCGCTCTATGGGTTGAAACAGGCACCTAGAGCTTGGTATGGCAGGTTGAGAGGCTTTTTGTTGAGTAAGGGGTTTGTGATGGGCACAGTTGATATGACCCTGTTCCTCCTTAAGCATGGGAATGACCTCTTGATCGTTCAGATATACGTGGATGACATAATCGTTGGTGGCTCTTCTCATGATCTTGTTGCCAGATTTGCAGATGACATGAGCAGGGAATTTGAGATGTCCATGATGGGCGAGATGCAGTTTTTCTTGGGTCTCCAGATCAAGCAGTGTAAGGACGGGACCTTCGTACACCAAGTGAAGTACAGCAGGGACATGGTGAAGAAGTTTGGCATGAACGACTCCAAGCCGCTGACCACACCGATGAGTACGACTACGGCTCTAGACGCGGACGAGGACGGCGAACCCGTGGACCAGAAGGAGTACCGGAGCATGATCGGCTCCCTCCTCTACTTGACGGCGACGAGGCCAGACATACAGTTCAGCATGAGTCTGTGCGCTTGTTTTCAGGCTTCACCGAGGACTTCACATCGGCAGGCCGTCAAGCGGATCTTCAGGTACTTGAACTACACTCCTGAGTTTGGTTTGTGGTACTCTGCCTCCTCGACACTCAGGCTTCATGGGTTTTCTGATGCGGATTTTGCTGGGTGTCGTTTGTATCGCAAGTCCACTTCTGGGTGTTGTCAGTTCCTTGGTTCTTCTTTGGTCTCTTGGTCATCTCGCAAGCAGTCGAGTGTAGCCCAATCCACCACCGAGGCTGAGTATATAGTTGCTGCTAGTTGTTGTTCCCAGCTGCTTTGGATGACATATACCATGAGTGATTTTGGGGAGGAGTGATCCCAGGTTCCACTTTTCTGTGACAGCACCAGTGCCATAAGCGTAGCTAAAAATCCTGTCCTCCACTCCAAAACAAAACACATAGAAGTGAGGTACCACTTCCTGAGGGACAATGTTGAGAAGGGAAACATATCTTTGTCCTATGTCCCTACCCAAGACCAGCTAGCCGACATTTTCACCAAACCGCTTGACCAAGGCACTTTCACTCGCTTGCGGGGTGAGCTTGGGCTGTGTTTTCCTTTCTAGCTTGGGTCTTGGAGCTTCTCATGTATATATGTGTCATATGTTTATTTTGTAGCATTTCATTCATGTATTTTACTTTATGTACAAAACATGGTAGGATAGCCATCTTTGGATCACTTGAGCTAGGAATGAGTTTCTCTTATATACATCGATCACCGATGTGCTATGGATGAGATATGTGCATATATGGTAAATTGTGGATGTGAATGCTATGCTCTTGATGGTTTGTCACATATTTGTGTTGAGATAGCTTTCTTTTGATGAAAATACTAAAATTGTGTCTCTCATGAGTAGATGGTTGTCTATGCTCAATTTGTGCTTAAATGCTTATATCATGCTCAGTTTGTGCTTGAGGATCATGTTCTCTTTGCTTGGGGTCAAAGACCCTTGGTCATTGTAAATGTTTAGCCCTTTTGCTTACTTGGGGAGGAGCATAAGCTTCTTTTTGCCGCAAAGGCACTTCATGTACCATGTTTAAACTTGAAAATGAAATTGGTGTATGAATTGCCTTATGCTTGAAAAATGAGCTCCTAATCATGTTTTATGGTTTGATATTCATATCTTGGGTGCTAAACCGTAGCATGCTTGTCTACCATGAGAAGTCTCATTTTAAGAAGTAGACACATGGCTCGGTGGCTTTAACATGACTTGAGTAGCTTGTGGGCGTTTATAATGATCTTGTGATGAGAATTTGTGATCTTGTATAAACTTTGGATGATCTAGTATATTTATGTTCAAATTGGTGTAGAGAGAGTCTTGCTCATGAGATGACTATTTCTTTGTGAAAATTGCTTAAAATTACTTTTGGCCATGTCACATGCTTATATGTCTCTACCTTCTTGATTGCAATATGCTAGATACACCATGTCTACTTTGCTTGCTCTATGTCTCATTTGTAGTATTTTGTTGTGCTCTTGGTATATTTGAGAAGCTTGGTAGATTGTATATGTGCTTTGACATGCATTTTTCATGAAAACAAGGGGAAGAGTTTCATATATCTTGATTCATGCATTGTCAACAAGGGGGAGAGATTTGTATAATATGGGGAAAATTTTCATGCATTGGAAGTTTTTGTGAAAATTTGGTATGCATTTGTGAGATGTGGCATGTGAGGAGAAAATTTGAGAAAAAGAGGTTGCATTTGCTTAGGGGGAGTTTGCACATGTGCAGGGGGAACTCCTTTGTTTTTCCCGAGTTTTGTGCTTTGTGATGTGCTCTTTGAGAACTTTGCTTTGTCTCTGCTGTGTCGAGCCGTTGCCCTTGTCTTAGGGGGCCGAGACTTGGATTGGCGAGTGGTTGAGTTTTTCGCTTGTTCTTTGGCTTTGGATCACTTGCTTGGGAGGTTTGTGTTCGTGGTTGTTTTTCTTTTCTTTTTCTCTATGTGATTTCTATGGGTGTTGTCAATGCACTCATCAAGGGGGAGATTGAGGACCAGGTGTGTCCGTGACCAGTGGAGGGTCACTCCTTAGTGATGAGTGATTGACAGCGTTGTGTGGACTGATGCTTGGCTAAGTGTGCAGGTACAGGTTGCGGTTTGACTCGTGTCGATGCAGGTGAAGAACAAGCGCGAAAGGCCTTAGCCGTGGCGGCCTCCGGGTGATGGAGTGGCAAGTAGGCTTGGATCGATGGAGCCGGTGGCTGATGGGGTCAAGTGTGAGCCGTGCGGTGCAGGACAAGCGGGCTGAAGTCGTGAACATGGGCCGGTGCAAGGTAGCGGTTGAAGCCCGAAGCTTGTACGCGGGGTTTGGTGGTTTGCCCACAAAACCATCAGGTGGACGGTTTCTTGGTTTGGGCCGCAAAACCAAGCCCGGAGGCCCGAGGCGACGGAGACGGTGATCCGGGAGCTTCGGGAAGCTTCGAGGCGGAGGGCACATGGCGTGATCGCGGGGTTTGCGTCGATGTGAAGCGAAGCCGCGGTAGAAGCGTGTCCGTCTGATGAAGACTTGACCAAAATGCCCCTGAGGGGTTGTATCTTCATTTAAGCAGTAGGGGTAGCGTGGTCATTTACCTCCCTCCGATGGACTTCGTATAAATAGCGAAGAGGTGGATAGCATCTCTCTCTCTTGGACTCTAGGGCTTTCTCCCCCGGTAGATTTCTCTGGACTGCTTCGTTTTCCTCTGGATTCCTTAGGCTAGACTCTTATACAGACTCTGTCCTCTGGATGTATGGAAGCATTTGGCGTCCCGGTGATCTCCTAGTCCCTTGTGATTTTCGTGTCATTTTCGGGTCTATTTTTGGGAGTTTTCGTTCTTCGCTCCATTCGTGATTTTGGGGGTGTTTCTTGACGGATTTCTTTGAAGGGATCATGGGTGGATGCCTTGCACATCTTTGTGTGTGATCTTGACCCCTCCAACGCCGTGGAGAGCCTTCAATTCGTGAGTTTTTGGCCGGAGTTTGTGTTCTTGGTGGTTGCTTGTGTGATCCGCGATTCCCGGTGATTTAGGGAGTTAGAGGTCGAGATTTTTGGGGCATAGCATCCTTGTGTGATGTATATCATCTCCCCAAACTCTTGTCTCTAGAGCTTCTACCATTTGGGAGATCCGGTGATGAGTTCTTTGAGTTGACCTCGCGGGGTGGGGTGTTTTCTGCTCTGTCCGCGTGGTGCGGACAGTCCGCAAGTTAGTCGCGGACAGTCCGCGTGAGCTAGGGTTCATCTCATGTTCTTCGTGTTCTTGCGCGTCTTCGTTTCGATCCGTTTCGACCCTAGGTTTTGGTTGCAAGGGGTTTGGCGGACAGTCCGCGAGGGGCTCACGGACAGCCCGCGTGGACAAATTTCTGGCGGACGGTCCTCGGGTCCTCCACAGACAGTCTGTATTTTTGGGGTGCATCTCTGGTAGCTCTGGTGGTTATTTCGGACAGTCCGCAGGGTAGGTCCGGACAGTCCGCCGTACACACGCGGACAGTCCGCCCGTACCTGCCGGACGGTCTGCCCTGGTTGTTTCCAGAATTGACCAAGTGCTTTGATTCTTGTCCGGTGCTTCCGCTCTTTGCCCCTAGGCTTCTTGATTGATCTTCTAGGCTTGTGTGCGCCTTGTTTGGAGCTTCGCTTGTGTGCACAGATTCGTGGAGTGGCAATCGGGGTATAGGCCGACTTTGACCTTAGGGCAGAATTTTTATCAGCTCCCATTCACTCCCACCCTCTCTGGTCGCCCGATTCGGTCCTTCAATAGGGATTTGATGGCAGCTAGAATACCCATCAAGGAAACAGAAGGAGTGATTCGCCAACCGCTCAAGCATCTCATCAATGAACGGGAGCGGAAAGTGATCCTTCTTTGTAGCCTTGTTGAGCTTCCTATAATCTATGCACATCCTCCACCCTATGGGAAGACGTTGAGCAATCTGCTCGCCGAACTCATTAGGGGATGTCGTCATACCTCCCTTCTTAGGTACGCATTGAACAGGGCTCACCCATTCACTATAAGGGACTAGGTAAATGATCCCAGTGTGAAGAAGCTTAAGAACCTCTTTCTTCACGACTTCTCTCATCGCGTTGTTCAGCCTTCTCTGCGGTTCCCTTGTCGGTGGAATGTCTGAATCTATAGAGATGCGATGGGTGCAGAGAGTCGGGCTTATCCCTTTTAGATCCTGAAGAGAGTATCCGAACACCGATCGGTGTTTCTCTAGGATGGAGGTGAGCCTTCTGGATTCCTCGTCAGAGAGATTGTCATTAATGATCACTGGGGACTCAGTGTCCCCATGGAGGAAAACATATCGAAGGCCGGCAGAGGCTTGAGTTCGATAGGAGGCTTAGGTGGAGCCTGGGATTCTGATATATCTATAGGCTCATCAGGCTCCTCTATCTCATCTATGAACTTGGGCGCCCACTCATCGAGGAGGGATTCCGGCGAATCTCCCGGAATGATTGCCTTAACCTCCTCAATTTGTGTAGAGTCATCAAGAGGATCAGTTCTCGCGTTTTTCGCTCTCGAGATTTCTACAGAGAAAACCTCCTTCCCAAGGCAAATGTTAAGCTTACCTTGGGTGGGGGCCTCTAGGAGAAATTTTTCGAGGGGTAATCCTATCATGAGGTCAAAGCTAAGGACGTCATAGGTGTGGAAGTCAAGAGCAAAGTCGGCCTCCGTATACATGACGGGGATAGCCTTCAAGATCCCTACTCCTTCTAGGATTTCTCCTTCAGGAGTCCTGATGGACGTCTGGGTAGGAGTCAGAGGTTCGTCCGCAAAGTTCCTCAGAGCATAAGTGCTAGACATGATATTGACTCCCACCAGACGGTTGTAGAGAACTTTCACTACCTACCCATTCATGACACAAGGAAGGGTTGATTGAGGCGGGAGGAGCTGGAAAATTCCGGCTGTTGTTTCCGACTCTCTCAACCATTCTTGGGTCATGATGGCCGTTAATTCCCGAACGTTGTCCCTGAGGAAAGCGACATCCAAGGGATCTAGGGAAATCACAGGTGATGGCGGTTTTCTCTCGCAACAATAGTTTGAGGTGTTTCCATAATCACCTATTATATCATCCTCAAACTTCGGAAGGGACTCCGGAGGTTGAATTGTCTCTTCCTCCGGTGTCGTGGCCTCCTGAACTGAGCTTATGGATTTGGGCGATGAAGGTTCAGGCTCAGGTTCAGGAGTGATCTCTTTTTCAGGTGTGCATTCCTCTTGAGGCTCTTCCGGCTCAGCTGTGAAGGAGTCGTTAGCTGCAATAAGATCGAGGATCTTCCTCCCCTCACTTGGAGTTTTATCCGGGAAGGAACCTCCTGAGGCATCGTCAAGGTGCCCGGCGGACTTGACGTCCAATCCCGCATAGAAATGATGATAGAGCATATGGTCGGGTATCGACAGCGTGGGAACCGAATTTGCTAAACGAAAGAGTCTTTCCCACGCCGCACCTAGGGTTTCCTTATCATTTTGCTTAAATCTGAGCACATCCTTTCACAAGGCGATGAGCCGAGCAGGTGGAAAGAACCGTCGGCAGAATTCACTAACAAGTTTCGGCCAGCTGCCGCCAACACAACTCGCGCGATTGTTGTACCATTGCCTCGTGCTTCCCGTGAGGGAAAAAGGAAACAATTTCCAACGAACGGTATCGTGTGTCATGCCAGCAAAGGCGTAACATGAACACAAATGCTCAAACTCTCGCAAATGATCGTAGGGGTTTTGACGGTCCCCGAAAAAGGAATACGATTTCCCAATCAAAGAGATAAGATCGGTACTGAGTTGATAGCTAAATGTGGTGATTGGGTGTTCCGAAGGTGGAGGCTCTAACAACTCAGGTTTAGGAGTAGAAAGGTTTTGGATAGAAGTTTGCTCCATGGTAACTGGGGTAGGGATAGAAGAAAATAAACAAAAAGGATATCTAATGGGTAACAAGGGTGAAGGTAGAAGAAAACGAAAAAGATAAACACGAGGACCACTAGGCTCGAAGATTGATACAGCAACCGTTCCCCGGCAAATGCTTGTTGGCGTTTCTTAACGTCACCACTAGTTGTACACCTAGAGGGAGCGAATAAGAACAACCGGGTATACCGCAAGCGCACGGAAATACTGTTGTAGCACTTCCCCAAGGAAGGAGAGTATTCCAAGGGTATCGAATCCAAGGAACGATGTGCACTATCTTCTACTTCTAGTATGGAAGGTCCAAGGACACAACACTGATTGATAGGATAGGTAGAAAGGATCTGCCTCGACCGAGCGCAGAGTCTAGTTGCGGTCTCTCAGGTATAGCACTCACTTCGGGCACCAAGCACAAGGCCTATGTACTGGCAACGAGCCCAACTCGGTATGCGACGTAGAGGGTTGACAAAGGGTCCAACAGGCTGTCACCACTGCGGCCTACCTCTACACTACGATCGTACTTGGTCTTCAAAGGATAGCTTATGGTCCAGACACCTCGTCTACACCACTTACTATTCCTACGAATCCGCGAGGGAGATACTGGCACTAGCTCAAGGTATGCTCTATCACTCATGCAAGATCACGAATGCACTTTGATCTAACTAGAGACATGCAGGAGCTTCACTTTACTCTAATAGACAAGCTGCAAACTAGATGCAAACTTATGATCTAAGTCTACTGGATCAAAAGGGTTGTGTTCGAAGAACACAAGCCTCTAAACCAAGAACAAATGAAGAACACAAGAACATAGCAACTAAGCATGCATACAACTTTAGTCTAAATAGGAAATGTCGAAATACTCACTTTAGTCTAGTTGAAGAACAAAGGCACCGCTGAGGATCGTTCTTGAGGAAGATGTCATGAAGAACATGACATGTCCTCAAGCCTCCCACCTCACTTCCTAGCACTAATCCTATACAAAGAGCTCTCCTCTCCTAAAGAGAGAGGCTCCAAGCCAAAATGAAGAGGAGAAGGAGAAGTGTGTGTTCCAAAATGGAGCCCCTCCCCTCCGATTTATAGAGGAGGGAGAGGCTTGCTTCGGGGCACCAAGTGCTCCAAAATGCCCAGGATAGCAGCAGGGGACCAATCAGGAGCTAACACGTGGAGGGCCGAGATCAACCGAACCAAAGTCGGTTCGGCCGATCTGGGGTTCGGCCGAAACCTCGACTCCACGTGGCGCCTTGTGCTTCGTCGTGGTGGCTAACTGGTGGGCCCTGATGCTTGTCCTTCGTGCATGCCAAGTTTCCCAACGGTTTTGGGGGATATGTGGGCCCTTGAATCCATGTGATGTCCATGTGGCGCTTCGTGATTCGTCGGGCTTGCCTCTCTTGGATTGATGACATCAGTGATCCAGGAGAATCCTAGGTGGCATCCCCTCATTGGCTTGTCTTGAAGTGCTTGGATCAAAGACTTGTGCTTTTACTCCTCTTTCTAGTGCTATTTACCTGCATTTGCATTATCACCAACACTTGTGGAAATGATTAGTTTAAGCCCTATTCTAGTGTTGATGATCAATTTCCATGCCAAAAGGTACATGTTTGACGGGTAAGAAGTGAGTGAAAAATAGCCGTCAACAATGGCATCACCATGTCTCTCATTCTTCAACCTCAAGATCAAGACCCGAACAAAACCAAATGTCTCGCTCTTATCCTCCAAAAAGAAAACCCAAGAGTACCTCGAAAAATCATCAACCACAACAAGAACATGCCACTTCCCACCCGCAGAGCGAACACGAGCTGGCCCAACCAAATCCATGTGCAACAGCTCACAAGGTCGCTCGGTCATGACCACAGTCAGAGGGTGTGAGAAGCAGCAACCATCTTTCCATGCCGACAAGAAGCACAAACCAAATCCTTCTCAAATTTCAACTTAGGCAATCCTCAGATAAGATCAAGACCACTCAAGCGGGAAAACAACTCAAAGCTCAAGTGTCCCAACCTCCTATGCCATCTCCAAAGCTCGGCCGAAATGCCAGCAACAAAGCATCGAGAGGGACCAACAGACTGGGAAAAATCGGCACGGAAGATTTGACCCTTAGGGACGAACGTACAGACAAGATCGCCTCGAGAATCAAGCACACAAGAAGCACCCGACTTAAAATGAACCTAAAACCTTCGTCAAGTAACTAAGATACTGACAACAGGTTAAAACCAAGTGACTTGACCAAAGCCACACTTCTTAAGGTCACCTTACTACTCACCTTCACCATACCTTCAGCAAGCACTCGTCTTCTCCCATTGTCCCCGAAAGTGATGTACTCCCTAGTACTCACCGGGGCGAGGCTGGAGAACCACCCACGATCTCCGGCCATGTGTCGTGTGCAACCGGAGTCGATCACCAAAAGTTCTCCAAGCCTCCCACCTGCAATCAAAAAAGAGAACGAGAATGAGCAAGTGACTCAACACTGGGGTTAGTACCAAAGGAGTCAAACCAGTGTCGAGCAATTTGCTCAAAAGAAGGGTTAGCAAAGTCCATCCTACCAAAACCTCTAGGTGGAGCCGTCTCACGCCTACCACCAAAGGACCTGTCATGTCTCACTAGAGGAGTACACGCACCACGAGGGGGAAAACGTGGCCTGTAGTCCATCTGAGACCCAAAACTCCGATCGTGCCTCCCAAACTCGTAATGGTCACGAGAAGGAGCATGTCGAGCCAACTCACCACGCCCAAACCCAACATGCATGTCTCTCTAAGGAAAACCACCTCCACCTCCACGAGTGGGAACTGTACGCACAAACACCTCACCCCTAGGTAGAGGCCCTCTACGAGGCTCATGCACACCACGAAAAAGGTGGTACCTGTTCTTGTTTGCCATCTTCCTAGCAAACCTCTCATCTCTCTTCCTCCTGAAACAAAACTCATCCTTATGCCCATCCCTCCCACAATACTAACAATGGAAGACGATTGGCTGTGGCTTAGGCTGTGGCTTCTTTACCGGCTTCTAAATAGCCTTCTCTCCTGACTTCCCCTCGAAGACATTCCCTAGGTTGCTCACAAACTTGATGGGTTTCTGGTAGTTTTCTGATTTGTGGGGGAACACTAGTGGGTCTGGAGTTGTATCGAGCTTGTTTCTGAGGTCGTTTGGCTTAGGTGCATATTTGTTCATGGGCATAGTGTGTTGTGGAGTAGGGATCTCTCCAACTTTTTCTTCTCCCTCACCACTCTTCTCACCACTCTTACCAGCCCCCAACACCTGACCATCAAACCTCTTAAACTCAGCCAACATCAAACTCAACTGTGGCTCATGCCCAGACAACCAACTCATCAATTTCCTAAGCTCATCATTTTCATCCTGCAAACAGTAAACATAGTTTGCAAGTTCCATGTTTTTCAAAGCATGCATTTCACAGGTAGAACATGATGTAGGAATGGGAGCTTTCAAAGCAGCCTCAAGAAAAACTATCCTAGTGTGAGACTCATCTAGCCTAGCATGCAACAAAGGACATGAAGTGCAAGCACCTAACTAAGCTGGCCTAGATTTCAATTCATCACACTCAATCCTAATCACATCTAGTTCCTCAAGTGTAGAGGCATGCTTCTCCTTGAGAGTAGTCAGATCAGCAAGAAAAACATTGCAATCACTACAATCAATCTCATCGGACACAATAGGAGCAGATTTCAAAGAGCCTATCTCATTTCTAGCATCAACCAATAAGGACTCAAGCTCAACTATCTTGTCCTTAGCATCACCCAATAGAGATCTAAATTCTCTCTTCTCCTTGTTGGTCTTCCTAAGCACATCATCACGGTTATCAAGCAACTCATTGAGCCTAGCATTCTCCTCTAGCAAGAAGTTGGGATCATGTCATACCTCTTCCTCGGAATCAGAGTTCGAATCCGAGCTATGCTTCCCACCCTTCTTGGAGTGCGCCATGCCGCAAAATCCACCTTGTGCGACGAAGCTCAAGCCGGTGAAGTTCTTGCCCGTGTGCCACTTGTCCTTGCGCCTTTCTTGCTCTTCCTCGCTGCTCGAATCGGAAGAAGCATCGCTTGATGTGGAGTCGATGTCACTCGCTCTGGCAACCATTGCTCGAGCTGTCTTCTTCTTGTACCCACTACTCTTCTTGGGCCTTCTCTCGCCCTTGTCCTTGCGCTTGTCCTTGTAGTCGTTCCGAGAGCGGTGCTTGATGTAGTCGTGCTTGGGCTTGTCCATGTAGTCGTTCTTGATCTCCATGGCTTTACGGCATTCGGCGATGAAGTGCTCGTGCTTCCCGCACTGATAGCACATCCCCGAGCTCTGCCTTGCATTCTTGCCGTTCTCGTACATCCGCCCAAACCACTTACTCAACAAGGCGAGATCATCCTCAGTCAACACCTCGAAGTCCTCATCTGGCAAGGACACAAGACAAGACAAAGAGAAACCAATAGAGTTAGCATTAGTCCTCGATCCTGAGACAAGAGACAAACTACGAGGATCAGTGGGGCTCTCGCTCTTGGCTCTCAAGCCACGATCAACCTCTGAAGACCTGAGCTTGGAGAACAACTCATCAAGCGACAACATGTCATACACGCTCGACTCCTCAATGGCCTCGACCTTGGTACTCCACACAGACCTATCTAGGGCATGCAAAAGCTTGATAGCTTGATCATGATCCGTGTATGGGAGCACTGTCACATTGGCCCTCATGTTGTTGACTATGCTAGTGAAGCGCTAGAACATAGCATCGGTCAACTCACCAGGGAGATGAGTGAAGTTCTCATACTCTCTCCGGTAAGTGGAAAACAAACGGGCTTGCACTTGGGCATTGCCAACATGAGCATTTCTCAACTTGAGCCAAATCTTTCCGGCCACATTCTCTCCGTACACTCGCTCGAACTCCGAGGCATAGAGAGCACGGAACAAGTAATCAACAGCCTTACTATTGGCCTCACACATGTCCCATGATCCTAGAAGCAGAAAACTGTCTGGGATGACATAATGAGGATTCTGAGTGACCTCCCAGATCAGAGTTCCCTTCCCTCGCAAAAACGCACCCATGCGCCTCTCCCACATTGGGTAGTTCTTGCCATCAAAGTGTGGAGGACCCAACCCCTTGCCGTAATCACCCATCTTTGGATCTTAGACTGGTTAGAATCAAGAAGAGCCGTAACCGGCTCTGATACCAATTGAAGGACCGAATAGGCGACCAGAGAGTGGGAAGTGAATTGGAGCCAATAAAAATTCTTCCGGAAGGTCGAACTCGGCCTATACCCCGATTGCCACTCTGAGTACTCGCACACACCATAGAAGCTCTAGACAAGGCACACACAAGCCTACAAGTCCTATAGACAAGCCTAGAAGCAAAGAGCGGAAGCACAAGACAAGAACCAAAGGACTTAGGCAACTCTACGAAGTCCCAGGCGGACCATCCGAGAAGACCAGGCGGACTGTCCACGATGGCTACGCGGACCATCTGTGAGGTCTCGGCGGACTGTCTGAAAACACCACCAGAACCACCAGTAGCGCACCAAGAAAAACGGACCGTCCGTGATGGACCAGCGGACCGTTCGCCTCGACACGGACCGTTCAGCACTCTAGTATGGACCGTCCGCCAACTTCGCACTCCAAAAACCAACCGGCTCAATGGATCGAACGAAAGGCACGCAAGAACACGCGAAGTACACAATGAACAGCCAGCCTATCAGGCACCTCACGGACCGTCCACACGGAGGCCGCGGACTGTCCGCCAAGTGCGGATAGAGCAGAAAAATGCTCGAGATCGGGAGTCAACTCCACCTTTCCATCACCGAATCTCCCAAACGGCTAGAGCTCTTGAGACAAGATTTGAAGGAGGTAAGAAGCGTCACAAGAGGAAGCTATGCCCCAAAAATCTCGACCTCTAACTCCCTAAATCACCGGGAAACGCGGATCACACGAACCACCACCAAGAACTCGGGCTCTGGCCAAAAACTCAAGAATCGAAGGTGTTTCCCGATGTTTGAGGGGTCAAGATCACACAAAAAGATGCGCAAGGCATCCACCCATGATCCCCTCAAAGAAATCCAAGGAAAAACACCCTCAAATCCATGAATCGAGCAAAGAACGAAACTCCCCAAAAATAGCCCCAAAAATGACATGAAAATCACAGAGGACTAGGAGATCACCGCAACATCGAATGCTTCCATACATCCAGAGGTCAGAGTCTATACAAGAATCTAGCCTAAGAAATACAGAGGGAAAAGAAGCAGTTCAGAGCAATCTATCGGGGGAGGAAACCCTAGAGTCCAAGAGAGAGAGATGCCATCCACCTCTCCACTATTTATACGAAGTTCACCAGAGGGAGGTAAATGACCACGCTACCCCTACAACTTGAAATGAAGATACAACCCCTCAGGGGCATTATGGTCTAGTCTTCATCGAGCGGACATGCTTCCACCACGGCCTTGCTTAGCATCGACGCAAGCCCCGCGATCACGCCACGTGCCCCCGCCTCGAAGCTTCCCGACACTCCCAGATCACCGTCTCTGTCGCATCGGGCCTCTGACTTGGTTTTGCGGCCCAAACCAAGAAACCGTCCTCCGGTGGTTTTGTGGGCAAACCAACAAACCCCACATGCATGAGTCCACACAACGTTGTCAATCACTCATCACTAAGGAGCGACCCTCCACTGGTCCTCGGACACACCTGGTCCTCAGGTTTTAAGCACACGTGCCAATTTTCTAGAACAGTGAAACCTAATGGTTTTCGTAAAACACAAGATGTTGGCGTTCTGAAAAGTCTAGAACCACTGCAACTGAAGCTACGGAATTCAAATGATGTCCTCGTATGTTTTGGGCCGTTTTCGTGGGCTATAGCACATGCTTCGAGCCGATTTTAAAAACCCTGGCCAATTTTCCGGAACATTGAAACCCAATGATTTTCATAAAACATATGTTGTTGGTGTTCTGAAAAGTACAGAGTCGCTGCAATCGGAGCTACAAAATTCAAATGACGTCCTCGTACGTTTTGGGCCGTTTTCGTGGGCTAAAGACACACTTCGGGCCGATTTTAAGCAGCCGGGCCAATTTTCCCGAACAGAGAAACCCAATGGTTTTCATTAAACACATATTCTTGGTGTTCTGAAAAGTCCAGAGCCGCTGCAATCGGAGCTACGGAATTCAAATGACATCCTCGTACGTTTTGGGCTGTTTTTCGTGGGATACAGCACATGCTTTGGGCTGATTTTAGGCACCTGGGCCAATTTTTCAGAACAGTGAAACCCAATGGTTTTCGTAAAACACATGTTGTTGGCGTTCCAAAAAGTTTAGAACTGCTACAATCAGAGCTACAGAATTCAAATGATATCCTCATACGGTTTGGGCCGTTTCGGGGGCTATAGCACATCCTTCGGGCTAATTTTAAGCACCCGGGCCAATTTTCTGGAATTGTGAAACCCAATAGTTTTCATAAAACACAAGTTGGTGTTTCGAAAAGTCCAGAACCATTAGAATCGGAGCTACAGACTTCAAATGACGTCCTCGTATGTTTTGGGTCGTTTTCGTGGGCTATAGCACACGCTTCAGGCCGATTTTAAGCACCCAGACCAAAATTTAGGAACAGAGAAACCTAATTGTTTACGTAAAACACATGTTGTTGGCATTTTGAAAAGTCCAGAACCGCTGCAATCGGAGCTACGGAATTCAAATGACTCCTCGTACGTTTTGGGTCATTTTCGTGGCCTAACTATTGCACACGCTTCGGGCCGATTTTAAACACCTGAGTCAATTTTCTAGAATAGTGAAACTCAATGGTTTTAGTAAAATAGATGTTGGCATTCTGAAAAGTCTAGAACTGCTACCATCAGAGTTACGGAATTCAAATCACGTCCTCGTACATTTTGGGTTGATTTCGTGGACTATAACACACACATCAAGCCGATTTTAAGCACCCAAGCCAATTTTCTAAAATAGTGAAACCTACTAGTTTTCGTAAAACACATGTTGTTGGCATTCCAAAAAGTCCAGAACCGCTGCAATCAGAGCTACAGAATTCAAATAACTTCCTCGTACATTTTGAGCCGTTTTCGTGGGCTAGCACACGCTTCGGGCCAATTTAAAGCACCCAAGCCAATTTTTCAGAATAGTGAAACCCAGTGGTTTTCATAAAACACATGTTGTTGGCATTTCGAAAAGTCCAGAGTTGCTGCCATCGGAGCTACGTAATTCAAATGACGTCCTCGTACGTTTTGAGCCGTTTTCGTGGGCTAAAGACACGCTTCGGGCCGATTTTAAGCAGCCGGGCCAATTTTTGGAACAGTGAAACCCAATGGTTTTAGTAAAACACATGTTGTTGGTGTTCCAAAAAGTATAGAACTGCTACAATCAGAGCTACAGAATTCAAATGACGTCCTCGTATGTTTTGTGCCATTTTTGTGGGCTATAGCTCACGCTTCGGGCCGATTTTAAGCACCTGGGCCAATTTTTCAGAATAGTGAAACCCAACGGTTTTCATAAAACACATGTTGTTGGCATTCTGAAAAGTCTAGAACCGCTGCCATCGGAGCTACGAAATTCAACTGACATCCTTGTATGTTTTGGGCCGTTTTCATTGGTCATAGCACATGCTTCGGGCTGGTTTTAAGCACCCGTGCCAATTTTCCAGAACAATTAAACCTAATGGTTTTCATAAAACACAAGATGTTGGCATTCCGAAAAGTCCAGAACCACTGCAACCGAAGCTACGGAATTCAAATGACATCCTCGTATGTTTTGGGTCGTTTTCGTGGGCACACGCTTCGAGCCGATTTTAAGCACCCGGGCCAATTTTCCGGAACAGTGAAACCCAATGATTTTCATAAAACATATGTTGTTGGTGTTCCGAAAAGTCCAGAGTCGCTGCTATCGGAGTTACAAAATTCAAATGACGTCCTCGTATGTTTTGGGCTATTTTCGTGGGCTAAAGACACGCTTCGGGCCGATTTTAAGCAGCTGAGCCAATTTTCCCGAACAGAGAAACCTAATGGTTTTCGTTAAATACATGTTCTTGGCATTCTGAAAAGTCCAGAGCTGCTGCAATCGGAGCTACGGAATTCAAATGACATCCTCGTACGTTTTGGGCTGTTTTTCGTGGGATACAACACATGCTTTGGGCTGATTTTAGGCACCTGGGCCAATTTTCCGGAACAGTGAAACCCAATGGTTTTTGTAAAACACATGTTGTTGGCATTCCAAAAAGTCCAGAACCTCTACAATCAGAGCTATAGAATACAAATGATGTCCTCATACGGTTTGGGCCGTTTTGTGGGCTATAGCACATCCTTCGGGCTGATTTTAAGCACCCGGGCCAATTTTTCAGAATAGTGAAACCCAATAGTTTTCATAAAACACAAGTTGGTGTTTCAAAAATTCCAGAACCATTAGAATCTGAGCTATGGACTTCAAATGACGTCCTCGTATGTTTTGGGTCGTTTTCGTGTGCTATAGCACACGCTTCAGGCCGATTTTAAGCACCCAGACTAAAATTCAGGAACAGTGAAACCCAATGGTTTACGTAAAACACATGTTGTTGGCATTCAGAAAACTCCAGAACCGCTGCAATCGGAGCTACGGAATTCAAATGATGCCTCGTACGTTTTGGGTCGTTTTCGTGGCCTAACTATTGCACACGCTTTGGGCCGATTTTAAACACCCGAGTCAATTTTCCAGAATAGTGAAACCCAATGGTTTTTGTAAAACAGATGTTGGCATTCTCAAAAGTCTAGAACTGCTGCCATCGGAGCTACGGAATTCTAATGACATCCTCATACATTTTGGGTTGATTTCGTGAACTATAGTACACCCTTCAGGCCCATTTTAAGCACCCAAGCCAATTTTCCGAAACAGTGAAACCCACTAGTTTTCGTAAAACACAAGTTGTTGGCGTTACAAAAAGTCCAGAACCGCTGCTATCAGAGCTACAGAATTCAAATAACGTCCTCGTACATTTTGGGACGTTTTCGTGGGCTAGCACACGCTTCGGGCCGATTTAAAGCACTCGAGCCAATTTTCCGGAACAGTGAAACCCAATGGTTTTCATAAAACACATGTTGTTGGCATTTCGAAAAGTCTAGAGTCACTGCCATCGGAGCTTCATAATTCAAATGACGTCCTCGTACGTTTTGGGCTGTTTTCGTGGGCTAAAGACACGCTTCGGGCCGATTTTAAGCAGTCGGGCCAATTTTTCGGAACAGTGAAACCCAATGGTTTTAGTAAAACACATGTTGTTGGTATTCCAAAAAGTATAGAACTGCTACAATCAGAGCTACAGAATTCAAATGACGTCCTCGTATGTTTTGTGCCATTTTTGTGAGCTATAGCTCACGCTTCGGGCCGATTTTAAGCACCCGGGCCAATTTTTCAGAATAGTGAAACCCAACGGTTTTCATAAAACACATGTTGTTGGCATTCTGAAAAGTCTAGAAGCGCTGCCATCGGAGCTACAAAATTCAACTGACGTCCCTGTACGTTTTGGGACATTTTCATTGGCCATAACACATGCTTCGGGCTGGTTTTAAGCACCCGTGCCAATTTTCCAGAACAGTTAAACCTAATGGTTTTCATAAAACACTAGATGTTGGCGTTCTGAAAAGTCCAGAACCACTACAACCGTAGCTACGGAATTCAAATGACGTCCTTGTATGTTTTGGGTCGTTTTCGTGGGCACACGCTTCGAGCCGATTTTAAGCACCCAGGCCAATTTTCCGGAACAGTGAAACCCAATGATTTTTATAAAACATATGTTGTTGTTGTTCCGAAAAGTCCAGAGTCACTGCCATCGGAGTTACAAAATTCAAATGACGTCCTCGTACGTTTTGGGCCGTTTTCGTGGGCTAAAGACACGGTTTGGGCCTATTTTAAGCAGCCGGGCCAATTTTCCCAAACAGAGAAACCTAATGGTTTTCGTTAAATACATGTTCTTGGCATTCTGAAAAGTCCAGAGCTGCTGCAATCGGAGCTACGGAATTCAAATGACATCCTCGTACGTTTTGGGTTGTTTTTCGTGGGATACAACACATGCTTTGGGCTGATTTTAGGCACCTGGGCCAATTTTTCGGAACAGTGAAACCCAATGGTTTTCGTAAAACACATGTTGTTGGCGTTCCAAAAAGTCCAGAACCTCTACAATCAGAGCTACAGAATTCAAATGATGTCCTCATACGGTTTGGGCCGTTTCGTGGGCTATAGCACATCCTTCGGGCTGATTTTAAGCACCCGGGCCAATTTTCCAGAATAGTGAAACCCAATAGTTTTCATAAAACACAAGTTGGTGTTTCAAAAAGTCCAGAACCATTAGAATCTGTGCTATGGACTTCAAATGACGTCCTCGTATGTTTTGGGTCGTTTTCGTGGGCTATAGCACACGCTTCAGGCCGATTTTAAGCACCCGGACTAAATTTCAGGAACAGTGAAACCCAATGGTTTACGTAAAACACATGTTGTTGGCATTCTGAAAACTCCAGAACTGCTGCAATCGGAGCTACGGAATTCAAATGACGCCTCGTACGTTTTGGGTCATTTTCGTGGCCTAACTATTGCACATGCTTCGGGCCGATTTTAAACACCCGAGTCAATTTTTCGGAATAGTGAAACCCAATGGTTTTCGTAAAACAGATGTTGGTGTTCTCAAAAGTCTAGAACTGCTGCCATCAGAGCTACGGAATTCAAATAACGTCCTCGTACATTTTGGGTTGATTTCGTGGACTATA
Organism: Cenchrus fungigraminus; assembly: GCA_036936925.1. NCBI lineage: Eukaryota > Viridiplantae > Streptophyta > Magnoliopsida > Poales > Poaceae > Cenchrus > Cenchrus fungigraminus. The sequence goes on from CM072769.1 coordinate 427,413, forward strand.
GCACACGCTTCAGGCCCATTTTAAGCACCCAAGCCAATTTTCCAAAATAGTGAAACCCACTAGTTTTCGTAAAACACAAGTTGTTGGCGTTACAAAAAGTCCAGAACCGCTGCAATCGGAGCAACGGAATTCAAATAACGTCCTCGTACATTTTGGGACGTTTTCGTGGGCTAGCACACGCTTCGGGCTGATTTAAAGCACTCGAGCCAATTTTCTGGAACAGTGAAACCCAATGGTTTTCATAAAACACATGTTGTTGGCATTTCAAAAAGTCCAAAGACGCTGCCATCGGAGTTACGGAATTCAAATGACATCCTCATACATTTTGGGCCGTTTTCGTGGGCTAAAGACACGCTTCGGGCCGATTTTAAGCAGGCGGGCCAATTTTTCAGAACAATGAAACCCAATGGTTTTCATAAAACACATGTTTTTGGTGTTCCAAAAAGTATAGAACTGCTACAATCAGAGCTACAGAATTCAAATGACGTCCTCGTATGTTTTGTGCCGTTTTTGTGGGCTATAGCTCATGCTTCGGGCCGATTTTAAGCACCAGGGCCAATTTTTCAGAATAGTGAAACCCAACGGTTTTCATAAAACACATGTTGTTGGCATTCTGAAAAGTCCAGAACCACTACCATCAGAGCTACGAAATTCAAATGACGTCCTTTTACGTTTTGGGCCGTTTTCATTGGCTATAGCACATGCTTCGGGCTGGTTTTAAGCACCCGTGCCAATTTTTCATAACAGTGAAACCTAATGGGTTTCGTGAAACACAAGATGTTGGCGTTCTAAAAAGTCCAGAACACTGCAACCGAAGCTACAGAATTCAAATGACGTCCTCGTATGTTTTGGGCCGTTTTTGTGGGCTATAGCACACGCTTCGAGCCGATTTTAAGCACTGTCGATGGTTGAAATTCACCACTTTCAACCCTCAATATTCTCACATAAATGGAGGCATATGCATTATTTATTAGCAGTTTGGTTTGAATAATGTAGTTCCACTTGTCCTTGAAGATTATTTGTATGTAGGTGATTTACCCCGAAAAAGAGATGGAAACCCACCTTCTATGAAGAAACCATGCCAACTCAGCTGAGGAGGTGGCTGCCACCAAGGGAAGCATGGCATTCCACGTCATCGATCCAGGGGAGGCACTTACCGACGAATCAGAGGACGCCACATGGAGTTCACATGGATCAAAGGGCCCACCTCGGATACCAAATCAAGCCATGCACCGGGGATGGATCAGAGGGCCCACAGGGCAGTCACCCAGAGGAAACACACCTCGAAAGGAGGGCCGGAGGGGCCGGCTGATCCTAGGATCGGCCGAACCGCCTCTGCCTCCTTTCATTGTGTCCTTTCACGTGTCACTTGCTCATTGGTCACTTGCTGCATCCCGGGGTGTTTTGGAGCACTTTGAGCCTCCGAGCAAGCCTGGTCCTTGCCTATAAATAGAAGGGGAGGGGCTCCCATTTCCCACACACCACTCTCTCATTCTCCTCCCACTTTTAGTTTCCAAGGCTAGGGGGTAGGCTAGAGTAGCTCTTATTCAGGTTCCAAGTCTTCTTTGGGATCTAGGTATGAGTTCTCTTTTATCTTTATTTCATTGTATAACTTTGATCTACTTCAGTTATTCAGCTATTTCATATAAAGTCATGGTAGATCATATGCTTGATATGTTCTTGAGTTCATCCCTTGTTCATCATTTAGAGGCTTGTGTTCTTCATGAACACTACCTTTTGATCCACATGAAGGGTGATAAACTCATTCCTTATGTGTTTGTTCATAAGTTAGAGGCTCGTGTTCTTCACGAACACGACCCTTTGATCTTATTAACTAGACATAAGAGAGTTCATATCTGTTTGTATATCTTGCCTTAGTTGATCTTGTTAGATGGCATGAGAGTGTTGCATGAGGTTTGTGTTCAAGCTACGGTACTCGGTCTAAGTCGACCAGTCATCTGGTGGCTCTCACCCTGGGTCACAATAGCTCGGGCCGGGTGGAGTCTAGCAGCAATGTAGGCATGGTGCCTGGGTTGTCTGGCTACGTTAGTTATGAGCATACCCCCCGTAACGATAGAGGTAGGTCCGTAGGTGGTGACAACCTTGTTGGATCCTTGAGCAATCCTCTGCGTTGGGATACCTATTGTAGGAGTCTAAAGTCTAGTTTCGCAGAGTGCTAGTCGTCGCGGGCTAGCTCCCTGTTTGTACTTGGGTGCTGAACCTTATCCCTTTCATGCAATACTCATGTCTATCTCCTGTATCTTCTAGCTTTGTATGTTTAGTACATTAGAACCTACAGCTAACTCGTATGTTCCCCCTAAGTCGTAGTGTGCTAGAGTAGAGGTAGATATGAGTGTGTGTGTCACACTACCCTTATATCTTTTATCTTACCCCTGCCTTTGAGTGTGTTGTTTCCTATATCTATCTCTTAGTTTACATTCAGAGCAAAAGCATAAGTCTAAGATATTCGCCATTGCCTTCCACGGATACGATACCCTTGGAATATTCTCCTTCCTTGGGGAAATGCTACAATGGTTTATCTGTGCACTTGCGGATTCGTTCATGATCGTTTAGATTAACCTTTGGCAAGTCTTGATGTTCACGCTAACCCGGCGTCATTAGTTGTGACATTGAGAGGTGCCTACAAGGTGATTCTTGGTGTTGTCACTAAGGATGGATCCCAGATCTGTTCTTAAGATGACGGCGCTATGAAACGCCAACAAGCATTTCTGGTGCCGTTGCCGGGGAAGGCACATGATTATCATGACTATGCTTTGCATCTGTTCATAAACTTTGAGTAGGTTAGGACAACTCTCAATGCAGGCTAACCTTGATTGTCTTCTTTTATCTCTGGATGATGAAGACAGGTAGTGTATGACTGGTTTCGACTTACCGGAGAATTTTACTGAAGATCTTGAGTCACTAGTGAGGAGAGCTCGAATTCATTTCGACTCACCTCGTCGTACTCGTCCGGAAAGCGATCCAGCTTCCTTTGTACCATCCACATCGAACACTATGGCCCAGAAGATACTTCGTGAGTACTCAGCTCCTTCCGCTAACCAGGTGCTGCAAGGCCCTGAGGTGGCAATGGGGACTGAAAATTTTGAGATCAAGACGGGTCTGATCACGATGGTACAGGCTAGCCCATTCTGTGGCAAGCCAAATGAGGATGCCAATGCTCATTTGTAGCAATTCCTAGAGCTGTGCAGCATTTTCATCATCAGGGGTGCAAATATGGATGCTGTTCATCTACGGCTGTGTCCATTCTCTCTCATGGAGAAAGCTAAGCAATGGTTCTACGCGAATCGTGATGCTATTAACACTTGGAGTAAGTGTTCAGAGGCATTCCTCAAGAAGTTCTTCCCATTGGATAAAACCAATGCTCTCCGTGGAAGGATTTCTGGTTTTCAGCAAGCAGCAAGTGAATCTATTATAGAGGCTTGGGAAAGGCTTCAGGAGTATGTCCTGGCCTGTCCTCACCATGGGATGGATGATTGGCTCATTCTTCAAAGCTTTTATAGTGGGTTGACTCCGACAGGCCGAGGCCATATTGATGCTGCTGCTCAGGGAGCATTCTTCTCACTCACTGTTGATAATGCTAAATTACTCATTGAGAAGATGGTTTCCAACCAAGGGTGGAGTGATGAAAGACTCCAATCACGACCGAGGGGTACTCATACTGTCAAGGAAGCAGACATGATTACTGCCAAGTTGGATCTTCTTATGAAGAGATTGGATGACTACACCAGCGAGAAGGCTGCCATGGCCACCACTACTCTGCCTATGGATTCTCATATGACTTGTGAAGTCTGTGGCAACACTGGGCACTTAGGCAATTACTGTCCGGAGACTCAAGAGGAAGTGATGTACATGAACGGCAACAACAATGATTATCGTCCACCTCAACAAGGAGGCCAATCGTGGAATCAACAACGCCCTTATTATCAAGGAGGTAACCAATGTAATTCTTACAACCCCAACCAACCTTCCTTGAGAGATCTTGTTTTTGGGAAAGCTAAGATTAATGAAGGTGTTAACAAAAAGCTAGCTACCCTTGACAAAACTTTAGAAAGTCTCAACGTTAAGCTTGATAGTTTTTCTTCTGCCCAGAAGAGTCAGCTGAGTTTTAACAAGATGTTAGAAACCCAGTTGGCTCAGCTGGCTATTTTGGTTCCATCTGCTGATAATGGGAGGATCCCGGGGCAACCCGTATCCTCTTGTGAAAATGTTAGTGTAGTGTCAACCAGGTGAGGTAAGCCACCTAGGAAGACACATGCTTCTAACTATGCAGGAAAGCCCATACAACAAATTCTTGATCCATGGGAGGAATCAGCAGTTGTGCACAAGAAAGATCCAGGCTATCTGGCTATTACTTGCACAATTTATTACAAGAAGATTAGGCATGCCCTTTGTGACCTTGGTGCAAGTGTTAATCTCATGTCCAAGGCCATGCTCGAGCAACTGGGATATCCAGCTCTCTCTCCAACGGCACGGACTATCCAACTCGCTAATTCAATGATATGATATCCAGAAGGAATTGTTGAGAGCATATTGGTTAAGGTCAAGAACTCTTACGTCTTCGCGGATTTCGTGGTCCTTGATATGGACGATGAGGGAGGAATGCCGCTTATCCTTGGGCGACCATTTCTTAGTGATGTCCGAGCTAGAATCAATGTGTGGTCCAGAATAATCCGCTTCCGCATTGGGAAGAGGAACTTGAAGTTCAAGTTTCAGGACAAAGAAGAGCAATGCTATTTGGTGCAAGATAGTGTTGCGCAGCTTGGGGGAAGGACGGAGCCTTTACCCCCAAGAAAGAAATCTCCGTCGAAGAGGCTAAAGAAAATTCAGAAAGAATGGCGGAAAATTCAGATGGCACCACCCTCTACTTCTCAGGAGTGGGGTGTTGAGTGCAATTGATCACTGAGAAGAGTCCAACTCATTGGGCTAAAAATGATGGGTCCTTTCTACCAAAAAGGTTAAAGATGGTACTTATCTCATATTTCCCTTTCCAAAAATTTTATTTCCAAAATTGCATATTTGATTTTCCAAATCCTTGCATCTGCATGCTAGATTTATCTAGCCCTTTTTCCCATTTCAAAATAAAATTTCTGAAAATTATTTTTGAGTATGAAAATTCAAGAAAAATCATTTGAAAATTTTTTCGAGGGAATTTGGGCCGAGGAACTCAGGCAGGCCCCCAGCTAGCTGTTGGGGAGCCACTGGCCAGGGCAGAGGGCAGGTGGGCCCGACCTGGGGTCGGCCGACCCCAGGTTCGGCCGAAGCAGCCCAACGGCTGCTGGGCCCCACCTTGCTCCAACGGCTCCTAGCCGTTGCCCAACGGCTATGTCTGGATGCCCGGCGCATTTGCCTATAAATAGTAGTATTTTCAGTTTCATTTTTATTTTTCTTTTGCCTGTACTAAACTTCGATCATCATCAAAAACCAATCTAATCTAGTTTTTGACTAACCCTTTTTATAGTTTTCTTTTCTTTTCAGATCTTTTGTATATTTTGTTTATCGCTAACAGGAGATGAACGGCCATCTCTCCAACAAACCAAAAAATTTTGTGGATGATCCAGAAAAACTTTATAGGCAAGGGAGACGCAAAGCACGATCTAGGAAGCTGGGAATTGTAGATCCAAACACCGGAGATGAAGGAACATCGGAATCTCCAAAGGAATCTCCACCTACAAGTCCGAAGAAAGAATCACCACCTACAAGTCCGAGAGATCAACCTCAACCGCCGCCAATGGGAGAGGAGAGGAAGATCGGGGAGCTTTGCATCCCGGAGCTTGGTGATCTACCCATCCTCAACCTAGCAGACATCGGAAGGCCTTTTGAGATCAAGACTTCAACCATCTGCATGGTGTTGGTAGTTCTTAACCTCACCACTAGTTGTACACCTAGTGGGAGCATAAGATCCACCTGTGTATACCGACGGGTACGAAAGATTCCGCAAGTGCACGGAAATACCGTTGTAGCACTTCACCTCAGGAGTATTCCCAAGGGTATCAAATCCAAGGAACGGTGTGCACTACCTTCTATCCTAGATGAACGGTCCAAGGACACCAAGCCCCTAGCTAAGGTTGAGAGATGATGAGGCGCTTCCTATGAATACTGATCCCAGAGGAGAAGAGCAGGCAATTATGCTCGCTTCAGACACCGGCCCCTCCTGGCTATAACGTGGGGGATTTCAGAGGGTCCAACGGCTGTCACTACCATGGCCTACCCCAAGACAAACCGTGGGATACAGGGCAAACGAAGGATAACCCGTAGTCTAGACACCACGTCTACACACCACCGATTACTACTATAGCACGACTACGTCTGAGCTCCCGTAGTAACACTATAGCACCCCGTATAAATATGGAGTGACGAACCCGCGAGCTTCGAGCTAATCTCACTTACCACAGGATCACACAGATGATAGCAAGAACGAATGCCAGCGTATTAATGTACTCCAACAAGATCTAACAGGATAATTCACACAACGGAATGCAAACTTATGCACTTGTAACAAAAGATCAAAGGGTCGTGTTCGTGAAGAACACGAGCCTGTAACTTATAAACAAACACAAAAGCGTGAGTAACTTGTTCGTCAACTGGATCGAGGAAGCGCGTTCATGAAGAACACGGGCCTCTAAATGATGAACGAATGAAGAACTCAAGAACATATCACTCATGCATGAATAACACTTTAGTCTAATTGGAAAATACAAGAATACTTACTTTACTCTAATTGAAGAACATGACACCCTCACCAACACCACACTCTACCTAGCACCTACTCTCACCCACATGGATCAACTCATTTGATCCATGAGAGATCACATAGGGGAGGAAACAAGTGTTTCTAAAGAGGAGGAGGAGAATGGGATGTGTCTCTATTCTAGCCCCCTCTCCTCATATTTATAGGCCAAGGGGGGTAGGAGGAGCTCCCTTGGCTGCCTTGGGCACCACCAATAGGGTGGTGACATGTGGCAAAGAGGAGTGGAGGCCAAGTAGCTTGCAAGAGAAGGAGCTTTCCGGCAGGATCCTGAAGGAATATTCGGGCACACTCCTAGAACCGCCTTTGCCTCTTCACGACAAGCCGACACGTGGAAGGGCAACATGAGAGGCCGCAGAATGGGGTCGGGCGACCTCTCTCGCGCTGCCTTTCATCCAGGTGACTGCTAGGTGGGTCCCAAACTGGGTATGGGGGTGTATGCGGTATTTTTAGCCATTTATCTCGTGGTTGTGGACCCTTAGATCCGGGTACTGGCTCCTCATTGGTCGAGAGTGTGTTTCTTTGGATCGATGATGTGTCATGGACACGTGGACTCCTGTGTGACAGCACGTCGCCATGTGGCTTGGTGTGGGTCCCACCGGGCCCACATGTTATCTTGTGCATATCTCTTTCATCCGAACTCCAAAGCAGGCAAATGATATATCCATTTCGATCATCTCGACGAGCCCATCGCAGTGGTGCAGACCAATTTGGCATTTGTGATTGTTTATGATGATGCCATATCTATGCCATTGGTGCACTTGCTCTCAACTGTGTCATTTAACACGTATTTCGGTACGGCCTGCAACAAAAGCTAGAAGCACCAACACTTGTGGAAATCATTAGTATCAAGCCCTATTCTAGTGTTGATGGTCCTTTTACCATTATATTATGCAGGTATTGACAGTGTAAAAGTAGCACTTAACAGCCGTCAACAACTCCCCCACACTTGACCTTTGCTTGTCCCGAGTGAAGGGAGTTAGATCAAGGTGAGACATGATATCCAAAGGTATGAAGCGAGCATAAGAGATATTCCAAATGATACCTTGTACTTGTGAACTCTGAAGTGTCTATCATGCTATCTCGGGTAGTTGAGGAATGGAACGGTTATGAATCAAATCATTCCTGCTCATCATGTTAAGTAACTTGGGGTTTTGCAATAAATTTTCAAAAACAAACCTTGCTTTGCTCCTCATTTGATTTTCTCAGATCGCTCAGTGTATATATGTCCTCACCAAGGCATTAAACTGCCTTTATTCATCCTACTTCTAATGACAGCTTATGTGGAGCTCAGGGTAGGTATGAATGATAAGGCATTCTTGCATCACATATATTGCAAAGTAAAATACTGGATCCAAGAGAAAAGCAATTCATACAATCAGATCAAGATGTGCACGTGTATGGATATGATGGGTATGGTAAGGTGTATACTAGGCCCGGAATGGGTGCTAGATATTACCATACATATATGATAAATGTTTGTTGATGGTAAGGTGGACACTAGCCCCAGAATAGGTACTAGTTATTACCATCTAAGTTATGGAACTCCTTTTTGCATGATTTTCTCCGCTCTCTTTTTTGAAATTTTTGAGATATGGGCTATCTCTCTTTTCTTTTTTTTAGATCATGCCTTTTTGAGCATGTCTTTCTCTCTCTCTCTCTTTTTATAGCCCAATATCTTTTTAGAGATATTTGGAGAAGGATAAATCATGGAACCATGCATGGAGCTTTATTTTGTGGAATGGATGAACGAGACAATGCTATCTTCTAGTGTAGAAGCATAGCAAAGGGGGAAATGGTGGAGTGCACATGAATCTTGATCATGAAAGCATAAAAAGACTTCTCGCAAGGGTCACAGAATTTGACAAAGCTCAATTCAATGACAAGCAGCATATGAGTATAAGGTTTTCAACTGGTAGCATCATATGGCTTTGGTAGGACTGTGGCATATCAAAGAGGAGCTTTGCAAAAGGGTTTTATGATTTTTCAAATAAAATTCCCAAGCACTCAGACATTTAGAGCGAAGATCATATGATCAAACCATATCACAAACATCAACTACTTAGATAAGCATGAGTTCCCTAATGATATTTGTTCACAAGCATCAAGATAATAAGTAAGGAATAAAACATATGCAAGCCAACCACAGGAATCATGGAGAGCAAACAAAACACCAATATTTGAGTTTGATTTATTGGATAAGAATTGAAGATCATTCAAACTCATAGGTAGAGAGTGAGATGAAGGGTGCACATACCATCGCTCCTGAAGGATTTGAGGAACAAGGAAGACTAGTGGTGATTTGGCTGACCCGTGGGATAGCCAGCTCACTCTAGTTTACCTTGTCCTTGTCATGAAGGCATAGTCGATGTCGTGCAGCCCTTTGTGTGGGAGTTCTCAGGTGGATATGTTGATGATGAGCTTGAGAGAACTCCCCCACACTGGTGCTTGTACTGGTGTTGTTCTTCAAGCAAAAGTGGAAACAAAAGATGGACTCTACTGGTTCGAGAACCATAGATCCTTTATTCAAAAGCAAATATTTTTGGGGTTTTTTTTATTGTTACCGTGTCATTTGCTCGAAAGGGTTAGACCAATATTACACTTTATGCACAAAGGGGAATATACTTACCTTGGACCTTTGAGAGGTCATATGTACCACCTTTGTATGTTGTGCAACATGAATCTGACACCTCAACTTATCTCCCCATTTGAGTCTAGCTTAATGACTTACCCATTTGGAATCGATGATTTCCTGTAAGGGTTAGTCCGCATACATGCATCCAATATCCATGAAAGTATAACTCTAAGGTTCATCAATCAAAACTCGGCACCATGTCTTGTTTTGATTGAAGAAGGCAATTTTAACCTAAGCACCTTGCTTAATTTAAAACAGTCTATGAATGCAAACTCGAGCATACATCCAAACTAGAGCATACGAACAAAGATAAAGGAAACACGCATGCATGATCAAGCTTTTCATCAAAAGAGGCACATAAGCATGAGCATAAAATGGTGAACCTCGGGAACCTCCCGGAAGGGCTTTGTTTAATGTCAAAAGCAGGACTTACCTAACTAGTGGGCAAGATGCAAGAGCTGACATCACCCTCACACTAGGATAAGATTTGGTAGAGGAGGAACTTTACTCAGGATGCTCACATACCTCCCCCACACTTGAAGTTTGCATTGCTAGGCAACAAAACTCAAGTGTGTGGTGATCAAGCTTCCTTTTGTAAATGTTCCCTCACCAAAGCGTATCTAGGTGTTTTAAATGATGTGGCTCACATGTTTGTAGGCATCATCTGTCCATCTTTCTTTTCAATCTCCACCTGAAAGGTTAGTGACCAACAATACCCGAAGGACGACTTATCCTAAAAACATGTTCTTGCTTTTATTCGAAAGGGAAATGAAACCTAAGCTAATCCAGGCTATCTCCTGGTAGTGCTTTGTTTATTTATTAGTCATAAGCTCGACCATGGGAACTTCATCTTGCAGCTATCGTTGGTGGTGTCATTCCCGTCTCACCACCAATCCTTGATGTATCAGTGAAGCTTTAGCTACAAGGTTAGTGCCACAGTGCACGCATGAAATCTGATATGCTTATGATAGACATATACATCTACAACCAACCTTCTGAACTTCCTATAAAAGAGGACCATAAGGTGATTGCAGCGCTCATGTGTGCTCAGCGCACTAAGCAAGTCTGACTTTGGAGGGACATGATGCGAGCATGGTCTGTATGGTAGATCAAGAATGAAGCTACCATGCTCGTGTGTGGAATTCTTTCCTCCGGACTCCAGAGTCAGTGCCTCAAAAGGTTCCATGGCCCATGAATTCCCCATCTCAAGAGATGCATCGTGGAGGCAAGATGTTGACTCTCGATCATAATCGAAAGCAACACAGTACGGGCCAGCGGGAAGAGGCTGAAACTCGGTCGAGATAGATGATGATCGTTTGCCGCCACAGAGGTGAAGAGGATCTCCCGAGTCATCCCGTTGAGGAGTAGAGAAGTCTACAACCTCAATCAGAACAGGCTCGGATGATGTGAACGGAGATACGTGCATTATCGTTTCAAGCGGGTTTTGCTCGGGAAGAGGCTCTACCATGGAATGTTCATGACAAGAGATGGATGTGGTAGAAGCGGCTTCCTTAAGCTTTACATCTAGGCTTCCTTGAGATTTAGCAAGAAGTTCATCCAATGGGAAGCCCAGAAGAAGATCGAAATCCATGATGTCATAGATGTAAAAATCTAAGTGCACCTCGATCTTGTCTATGATGATTGGCACGTCCCTAGCAATCCCTCAACATGGGAAAATGTATTCTTTATACCTCGGACTTCGGAAATATCTATTAGTCGGGGTGAGGGGCATGTCACCCACCAGAGTGTCCAAAAGGTACTCCGATATGATGCAAGCTCCAGCAGCAGGGTCATGAACAGCATCTACGGTGTTTCCCCTCATGGAGCAATGGATGGTCGTGGGAGTCGAGCTGACCCGAATTATTTCGGAAATAGGCTTTGATGACCAATCCACTTTTGCCCCATGATTCCAAACTTCATCGAGAATCTCATCAAAGTCCAACGATGTCGTAGGCTCCTCGTGCCAAGTACGATTTGAGGTATTTATGATGTTTCGAGAAGGATCACCCTCAAATCGAGAAGAGAACTCCGAAGGTTGAATTTCTTCTCCCTTTGGTGTTCATGGTTCGGGAGAAGGCTCTCTAGACGAATCATTGGATGTGCAAGGTGAAAGCTCAAATTCGTCTATCAGGAGACTCCCTTGGATCGACTCTGATTCTTGGTGGAGATCATTGTATCTGGGATAGGAAGAAGAGGTTTCTAAGAAGTAATCTAGGTCTCTCTTCTTTCCGTTGGAGTTTGGTTCTTGTCAGATGGTTAGATCTGGACAGCCCACAGGGGTGTTAATCCCGGTGGTTTAGTTGTTCAGCGGGGCGGAATCTAAGGCTAAGAACTTGAAGGTTGCGCACGAGCACATGGAACACAGAGAACACGGCGAGTTTATACTGGTTCGGGCCTCCGGAGAGTAAAACCCTACGTCCAGTTGTTGGTGTGGATTGGTTGGGGATTACGTGATTGTACAAGGGTCGCCTTGCCCGCCTTATATTGGCCAGTGGACAAGGTCGGTTCCCAGATTCCTGGTCGGTTATGACCAGGAGACCTAAGTCTAGTTGATTACATCGCTTGCCATATCCGTCGATCTGCTTTGGTCGGAATCCACCGATATCTTGTCTTGCACGCCAAGTCTTGAGGTCGTTCTGGATAAGGTCATCTGGAATCTTCTGGAAGGTCTTCAGGAGGTCGTGTGGGCCACCAACTAGGTCGGTTGGGCCCGCTGACAGGTCGGCGGGTCTTCTGGTAGGCCGAACCCATTTGTCGGGGACGGTCGTGAGCCTGGTCGGTGGGGACCCAGGGGTACCCATGTCTCACAAGCCCCCGAGCGAGGTGTAGGCACAGCGACCTTAGAAAGGTCATGACGTAGTCGTAGAGCTTTTGACAGGTCGAATAGCATGCACGTCGGTCAAAAAGAAAAGAACAAATCAACTTTGCAGCCGACCTGTTTGAAATCTTGCCGAACAAAGAGAGGTCGAGTGACGACCTATAGGATGCTGGCATCCAATAGATCGTAACAATAATGAAAAATTTCAGAGGGCATCAAGGATGCACTCGTAGAGTAGTATCTGAGCATCGTGGCGGGCAGGATGGCCGGTATGATGATCCAAAAAAGAAAAGAAGAAGAACGAGTAAGTTGAGTAACGACGTGATGAGAAACAGGTTTCCCAACAAGTCGTTATGATAAAGAAAACAAGAGGGCGTCGAAGACGCACTCGTAGAGTAGTCCCCGAGCATTGAAGCAAGCAGCATGGCTGGTTTGATGCTCAAAAAAGAGAAGAAAACTGAGTCATGGTCTTGATCGAACGAATTGTAGAGACACCCAGATCTCCTAGCATGGCTGCAAGGAGTCTAGCGGGGCCGACCTCAAGGAGGCTTTGTAGGCGTGCCGACCTCAAAGAGGCCTCAAATCAGTAATGTCTAGTATCCGAGGATACCCAACAGGATTTTTGAAGGGCGCATGAAGAGGTCACTGATTGTATCGCCGCTGAAGTCGTGGTCGAGGCAGTCAACAATGAAGCTGTAGAAAAAATATTGATTTTGAACATATGGAGTATAGAGACACCCCGATATCTTGCATAGCTGCAAAGAGTCTGGCAGAGCCACCCGAGGCATGCCGACCTCAAGAAGGTCTCAAATCAGCAGCGCCCAAGCACCCGGAGATTCTTGGCAGGGCCATTAGGCGCGCACCCCACAGGGAGGCCTTCATTCCCAACGTAAAATCCTGGGTGTCCAGAGCAGGCTGGCAGGGCTATAAAAGCACACCGACCTCAGGAAGGTCACGCATCCAGGGCGCCCAACTAGGTTGGCAGGGCCGTAGACATACCGAGGTATTGCAAGACCTAGGTATTGAGGCACGCCAACCTCAGGGAGGTCATTTTGGTGTCCAGACGACCAACATGGCTGCTGATCATCTGGTAGAGCTAAGGCACTAAGGTATTGACGACCTTAGCATTAGGCACACCGACCACGAGGGCCCGACGAAATTGTAGTCGTGAAGCTTCTGATCTCCAGGCGCCCAGATGGATCTGGTAGAGCAGCGAGGCACGCCTACCCCGGAAGGTCTTCAATCGAACCTACGACCATTCTGCTCAGGAAACAGAAATATAGGCTGATTGGAATAGGTCTGTTTACGTGCAGAGCCATAGCGGGTGCACCAGGACGCAGAGCCTAGCGGGTGCAATAAAGACGTCGAACTGTGCAGGGTGCGTATAATCTTCATCGTCGTCGTTGTCTGTAGATGTAGCGAGGCGCTGGGCCCTCTGACACAAAATCAGGCTTGTCGTTTATCGTAGACTGCAGGGTCACGGGTCAACAGTGGTCGGAGATTCCCTTGCCACCCAGAAAACGACAAACTGCCCACGAATCAAGGAGTGCACTGTAGCCATGTGATTCTGCGGCGGGCTCAGGCATCATTGATGCACTAGCGACAAAAGACGTCGTGAGACAGGGTAAAGTCATCGCCTTTAATCACGCACATGTCTGCATGCCCTCTGGACTACGTGGGGACAATGTCATCACTTCGCCAGCTGCCCAAGGCCCGGCTTCGGCTATAAATAGCACCATGAGAATGAAGGAGGCAAGCACCGAGCATTGTTGAGCTATGAAGCCACAGGGTAGTATTAAGGCTATGCCATGGGCATGTGTCTGTCCACCAGATTGTAGGATGCTATTTTTGTAGAAGCTTGAAGCTAAAAGAACTCTTGCGAAATGTAGACAGCACACCCACTCTTTGTACCGTGCCTCAGCAAGGAATCAAGGAGAGTTTGGAGGTGATGCTGTAGAGGCTCGAGGTGCAGCTGCAAGTCCTTGGTGAGCATGAGATGCTCGTCGGAGGCTTGCGGCCCGCGTCGGAGAGCAAGCTCGTGTCTGCATTCCATAGTCCGGCACAGAGCATGCCCTGCTACGTGCAGCGTCGCACAGCTGTTCACCGCAAGGCCACCATCGAGGTCCTGGAGCTAGGAGAATTCTTGTGATGTGCTCTACTATAGCAGAGTACACCTCAAGGATTGCTCTAAGTAGACCAGGTCTTCAAATATGTTTGTATTTTTTCACAGGTTCTGGATCCAATGAGGTCGCAGGTGACTTGTGTACCTTCGTAGTTCCCGTGTAATGTTCGGTCTCTTCTGTCATGTAATGGTCGTGTTGACGAAATTATTCATCAAAGACCTAAAGTGACGCAATTTGGGGGCTTATCGACCTCATGAGGATCGAAGTGTGTTATCAGGACAACCTGATAGCTTTGTTGTATTCACAACCTAGACTCAGGGTATAGGTCGCTGGAGTATCCGTTGAGTATATATCCGTTGGCGCAAAATCCGGCGAGATCGACTCGCGAAATTATCGGCACCGAGCCGTTAAGGCGGGCTCCTTACTATGGAAGGAGCCGCAATGGGCGGACCCGGTGGGACCCTTATAAACAGAGCAGCGGGGACCATCGTTGACCGCCCCCTTCGTCTTCTTCCTCCTTTCGCCATCACCACCGGAATCGCCGCGTCTTAGCCGCTGTGTACTCCACCGCCGAGCTTTGCCCTAGCATACTTAGTGCACCGTCGTCTGCTGCAGACCGCGCGCTGGCGCCACCGTCTTCGCGGCGCTCCACTTCGCATGCGAATCAAAACCTTAGTGAGTTTTAGATCCAGATCCACTCAACCTCAGGAAATGGCCGCTGCGGCTCGTCAAATCCCAGACCGGCAGACGGTGTGGGAACTCTCAACGGTGACCGAAGCGAAGATCCAGGCGCTGGTGGACCGTGGGCTTCTATGGTCCAAGGTGGAGGTGGAGTGGAAGGCGCCTACGGGCGAGGCCTTTCTGACGGAGGACGACAAGGAGCAGGTCGTCTTCATCTCCTTCTTCGAGCGCGGGTTCAACATCCCCGCGGGTGACTTCTTCAGAGGTCTGCTCTTCTACTACAAGCTGGAGCTGGTACATCTTGTCCTCAACTCCATAACTGTAGTTTCGACGTTCATCCAGTTCTGTGAGGCGTTCTTGGGGATAGCACCCCACTACCTTCTCTGGCGACATCTTTTCTGCGTCAAGTCCACCGGCAAGCATGCCGGTGTTGTAGGGGCTGTCATGTTCTGCTTGAGGTCGGGCCTCAAGACAGAATGGATTGATATGGACCTGCCAGACAACACTGCTGGCTGGAGGTCGGAATGGTTCTACGTCGCCGACCAGCAGCCTGCACTCCCGAAGCGTACTGGGCACAAGCCTGTGAAGATACCGGAGTGGGACATGCAAGTGTCTTCGTGCGAAATGGACGATGTCAAAGAAATTCTTGAACTGGTGCGCGACCTCAAGGAGAGGGGCGTAACGGGAGGCTCGGTGGTGAGGTCGTTCTGCCGCCGCCTGATCCAGCCGATCATGGATCAGGTGCATCCGGCTTACGAGTATTGGGGATAGTCAGACCCTACTCGCGAGGTCAACCGCAAGGTCCCCAAGGAGGAGATGATGGCCAGGGTGTCACAAATCTATGCTGGGTGTGCGCGAATCAAGAAGTGCCCAAAGGCGTATTCTTTGACCCGACCAGCCGACCCTGTAAGTCCTGAGACTAGTAGGTTGTTTGTTATGTTCCTTTGTTTACGTCGATCTTACTCTTTTGCACTTTATCTGTTGCAGGATCAGGAGATGCAGTTTTGGTGCCCGGTGCCTCTACCTAAAGGCGAGGAGCCTCGTCGGAAGCTGAGGTCGGACAAGTACCAACCTCCAGCAGCTGGGCGACTGGAGAATTATGAATCAGACTCGTCAGTGGAAGCTGAAGAAGATACCGACCCGGAGGTCGGTGGCGATGTGGCGAACCGCCAAGAGGTGAGCAGCGCCACAAAGCCTAGACGTAAAACAAGGGCAGCAATGGCGAAGCAGTCAACCACGAAGGCTGCTGCCCAGGTTGAGGCGGCAAAGACCGCCAAACTCGAGGCGGAGAAGAAGAAGAAGAGGAAGAGGAGGACGAGCCCTCCACCGGCGGTCGAGACGCCTGTAATTCCTACACCTTCGGCCAGGAAGGTCGAATCTGATGAGGATGAAGCCACCGATGAGCCCCCGATTGTTGAAGATCGAACGGCGAGGAGGTCGTTGAGTCCCGCGGCCAAGAGGCAGCGAGAGTTGGAGCAGAAGACAACGGAGGACGACCTCCGTCGAATGAGGGAAGCACAGCGGACTGCTGCTAGTGCACAGGCAAAGATGCCTGTGAAGTTAAAGGTGCGGCCTTTTAGGCCGAAGCTACGCGCACCAGCTACTGTTAGGTATGTTTGTAGCGCTGAAGTTCATTAATTTGCTGGCTGTTATTGGTTCTTTGCATTGTTTTTGATGAAGACATCTGCAGGCCGGTCGTCCAGCCCCAGAGCGCCTTGGGTGCTCAAGGGTCACCTTCACGAACAAGGTCGTCCGACCATGAGGCCGGGGCTCGGACTTTGGTCGACGACGCGGGGATGGTGACACCTCCATCTGCTACTGAGACCGGAACACAAGGTGCTGTGGGCGACGTTGGTGCTGCGAGCTCCTCACCTATTGTCGATGTGAGCCCCATCAGCGCGGTGCCCAGCACGTCGGCTCAGGACCCAACTGCGGACCCGATTCAGATCGAGCAGCCGCAGGAGAATCCAGAAACAACCAATGTGCAGGTACCGGGTTCGTCGTCAACAGGGCTGACGTTGATACGTGAGGAGATTGACTGGAATGGTACTCCTTGGCAGGAGGATATCTTCGATGACAACGAGGACATGAGGGCGGTCCGTAATGCGATCTTGACGCTGAACCTAGCATTTACGGTAGGCCGTTTCTCTCATGCTGTCTTTGATAAATTGCTTTGAGGCTGGTCTTTGACGACCTAGTTTCTTGTTTCTGTGAATCAGTCGTTGGCGGACCGTGCCAAGGGTAGGGCCGACCTTTTGAAGAATGCTGTAGCTATGCAGCTATGGGTGGTCAATCTTGTGCAGGAGCTCAAGCAGGTCCGTGAAGCGGCGGCAGCGGACAAGAGGAAGCTCGAGGACGAGCTGGCTGAGGAGAAGCGGAAGACCCGAGAGGCCAACACACAGTTTAATGCCGCAAACACTGGTAAGATTGATTTTCTTATTGGTTTTTCTTTGTCATTGTCTCGTACTACTGAGGACCTGACCTCAGAGCATTGTTGGCATGTTGCAGAATTTCTTAGGCGCGAGGACGACCTCAAAAACGAGCTGAAGAACACCTGGGAGAGAGTTCGAAGCTTGGAGGTGGACCTCCGGGAGGCCAAGGCTGGTGGCCAGGAGCTGAAACGGGTGATGAAGGAGACCATCGACAGTGAGTACGCTGTATCTCAAAAGTTGGCTTATGAGAAACTGGCTCGGAGAGATCTCGAGGTCAGTCTTGAGGTAGCTTTGGAGTCGCTGCAGAATGACCAAGTGATCATTGTAGGGAAAGAGGTGGAGCTAAATGACCTGAAGAATGCTGCCCATTTTGCAATGGACATCATAGCGTCGCAGGTCGAGGGGGAGCCCCCCAAGTCTGCTATTGACCGTCTTATAGCCGCACCCGAGAAGCTGCTCGACCTCTTGAAGGCGACGAGCTTGGCGGCAGCCACGGAGGCATTGGTCCGGGTGAAGTCCCATTACCCCGATGTGGACATGGTCAAGGTCGGGGAGAGCTCTGACACGACGAAGGATCTGCAGGCCTTGGAGCTTGAAGTGCGTGACGCCGCTACGGCGGTGATGGACGCCCTTGATTATGAAGGCGACGACGGAGAAGAGTAGTCGTAGTCTTGGAGCTGTACCCCCTCCTTCTCTATGTCATGTAAAATGTTACTTGTAAACCTTCTTTTGTGGCCTGCATGACGTACTTAATTTGTGTTTGAACGAACTTGGTAGTCTTGAAGTGATGTGTCTTGTAGCATACACCACTAACAACTACTCACGGAGAGGCTGGCTTACCGACCACCACAGCTCAGCGGGGAGGCTTACGTGAGATCGGTGCGCGGGAGGGAGTCTAGGACTCAGGTTTTGTAACCTTTACGACCAAGCAGGTTCACAATAACACAAAGTAGGTAGTCACGAGGGGCGATGTCCTCAGGTCGAATGACCAATAAGATGTCATGAGCCAAGCCCCTGAGCATGTCGAGGGGGAGGAACAGAAATCTTAACCCCCAGGTCTTACAACCTTTGTGTTGGCTTTAGCCAAGCCCCCGAGCATGTCGAGGGGGAGGGTTTATGACATGAGAGAGGAGAAGGTAGGACTCGAGACACAACAGATGACTGCTTTAACTAATATTTATTGAAACTGAAAATGTACAAGGACGAGGAATACATAGCTGTAATAAAAACTATTCTACGGGTAGAATCGTCGTAGATGCTCCACGTTCCAAGGGTTGGGTACGCCTTGCCCGTCGCCCCACTGGAGGCGATATGTGGATGGGCTGATGACTTCGGTGATGATAAAGGGTCCTTCCCAAGGGGCAGAAAGCTTGTGCATGCCGTCAGTCTTCTGGATACACCTTAGAACTAGGTCGCCAACGTTGAAGGAGGTCTCCTTGACATTGCGATCATGGTACCGACGAAGTTGCTGGTCGTGACGAGCTTGCCTCATGACGGCTGCCATTCTCTGTTCTTCGAGGCTGTCGAGGTCGACACGACGAGTTTGCTCGGCTTCTCCCTCCTCATAGAACTGTATGCGTGGAGCTCCGAAAGTGACGTCGGTGGGCAGGATGGCCTCGGAGCCGTAAACCAGGAAGAAGGGCGAGAAGCCCGTAGCAGAACTGACTTGGGTCCTTAAACCCCAGATTACATGTGGTAGCTCGGCTAACCACCGGGTTGCGTAGTTTGAAGCGTCATCAAAGATACGATCTTTGAGAGCTTGAAGAACCATGCCATTGGCACGTTCGACCTGGCCGTTGCACCTAGGGTGGGTGACCGAGGAGTAGTAGACGTCGATCGTATTGTCTCGGCAGAAATCCCAAAAGGCAGACCCTAGATCGGTGATGATCCGATTGGGCACACCGAAGCAATGTGTTATGTCTTGCATGAATTTGGCCGCTTCTTCCGACGTAACCTTTGCGACAGGTCGGACTTCAATCCACTTGGTGAATTTGTCGACGGCCACAAGGATATACCTGTAGCCGCCTGGGGTGGTTCAGAACGGACCCACGGAGTCGAGGCCCCACATGGCGAAGGGCCAAGATGGGGGGATTGTGCGTAGGGCCTGAGCTGGCAGGTGCTGCTGTTTGGCAAAGAATTGGCATCCTTTGCACCTCTTTACGAGGTCTTTAGCGTCGGACATGGCCGTGGCCAAGTAGAAGCCGGATCGGTACGCCTTGCCGACCAGATTGGCAGATGTCGCGTGGCAGCCACACTCACCGCCATGAATCTCAGCTAGGAGCTGTAGACCTTCTGATCACAAGATGCACTTCATCAAGACGCCGGTAGAGGCGGCTTTCCTGTATAGGTCGGTACCAATCACGACGTAGTTGGCACTTCGTCGTGTGATACGCTCTCATTCGGCCTTGTCTTCTGGGACTCGTTGGTCGAGTAGGAAGGCTAAGAAAGGCTCGCGCCAATCATCCTCTTTTTCTGTCATCAGCACGTCGCGGGGAGGTGCTGGAGTTGGGTCGAGCTGTATTTGGTCTGGATTGTCCGGATCCAACAGCTTAATTGAAGGCTTGCGTAGGTCTTGGACGAACACACCCACTAGGACTAGAGCTCGCCGGGAGCCTAGTTTAGAGAGTATGTCGGCAGCCACGTTATTGTTGCGTGGCACATGTTGAAACTCAATTCCCTCGAAGTGGCCTTCGAGCTTGCGAATCTCAGCACAGTAAGTGTCCATTGTGTCTTTGACACAATCCCACTCTTTGTTGACTTGTTCGATGACGACCTTGGAATCGCCAAAAGCTAGTAGTCGCTTGATGCCAAGGGACACTGCTATACGGAGCCCGTGAATTAGAGCTTCGTACTCTGCTCCATTATTGGAGGCCTTGTAGTGTATCTGTAGGACGTACTTGAGCTGCTCTCCCTGGGGAGAGATGAACGGCACTCCTGCTCCTGCGCCTTCGAGGTTAAGGGCACCATCGAAGTACATTATCCAGTGTTCAGGCCGCTCCTTGGGAGGGGGCATCTGGATCTCTGTCCATTCTGACACGAAGTCAGCTAGGATCTGTGACTTGATTGCCTGCCAAGGGCAGAACTCAATGTCGAACTCTCCAAGCTCTACCGACCACTTGACGATGCGGCCGTTGGCGTCGCGGTTGCGGATGATCTCTCCCAGCGGAAACGACGATGGTACCGTGATCTTGTGAGCTTGGAAGTAGTGGCGCAGCTTTCTGTACGTGATCAGGAGTGCATAGAGCAACTTCTGAGGCTTTGAGTACCGTGTTTTAGCGTCGGCCAGGACCTCGCTCACGTAGTACACAGGTCGCTGAACAGGGTAGGCCTGCCCTTCTTCTTCTCGTTCTGCGATGAGAACTGTGCTGACCACATTAGTGGTGGCAGAGATGTAGAGTAGGAGCGTTTCGCCTGGTACAGGTGGCGTCATGATTGGAGGTGTGGTCAAGGACTCTTTGAGAGCCTCGAACGCCGTCTGTGCTTCTTTATCCCATACAAACTTATCTGCCTTCTTCAATAGCTTGAAGAAAGGGAGACCTTTCTCGCCGAGCTTACTGATGAAACGACCTAGAGCCGCCATCATACCTGTGAGCTTCATGACGTCTTTCTTGCAAGATGGCCTGGCCATGTTGCGTATTGCGTCGACCTTCACGGGGTTGGCTTCAATGCCTCGGTGTCCGACCATGAAGCCCTGGAGCAATCCGGAGGGTACACCGAAGACACACTTGGTTGGGTTGAGCTTCCACTGGAATTCTCGTAGGTTGGTGAAGGTCTCGACGAGGTCGGCGATGAGCTGGTCTTCCTCGGTGGTCTTGACGACCACATCATCAACGTAGGCTTCCACGTTCTTCCCGATCTGCAACTTCAGGCACTTCTGTATCGCCTTCTGGTACGTGGCTCCAGCGTTTTTCAGGCCGAAGGTCATGACCTCGTAGCAGTAGATGCCATGGGGCGTTATGAATGCTGTTTTGTCTTCATCGTCAGAATTCAAATCTATCTGGTGATAACCTGAGTAGCAGTCGAGGAAGCAGAGTAGAACGCTACCGACCGTGGAGTCCACGACCTGGTCGATGCGAGGAAGAGGGAAGGGATCTTTTGGGCAGTGCTTGTTAAGGTCGGTGTAATCGATACACATCCTTAATCCTCCAGTCTTTTTGGGTACAAGTACCGGGTTTGCGAGCCAAACCGGGTGTTTACATTCGCGAATAAATCCCGTAGCTAAGAGCTTGCAGACTTCTACTTCTATAGCTTGCTTTCTATCTTTTGCAAATCGCCGGAGCTTTTGCTTGATAGGTCGAGCGGTCTTGCTTACTTCAAGGGCGTGCTCAGCCAGCTCCCTGGGGACACCGGGCATGTCGGATGGACTCCATGCGAAGATGTCGGCATTGTCCCTGAGGAAACTGGTGAGCGCGAGTTCCTATTTGGGGTCGAGGTTGGTCCCGATAGTGACTTCCTTGGACGCGTCGGGCAGGCCGAGGCAAACTTTTTTCACAGCGGGACTTGGATCCAAGGCTGTGGCTGTACGCTTCTGCTCTGGCACCTCCAGAGTAGATTGATCGATCTTGGCGGCCTGAGCGACCATGACCGTGGCTGCGGCTTTGCAGGTAGAGTCTTCGGCGAGCTCGACGGTGGAGCTCTCGCAGTTGTAGAAGACCATGATGTCACCAAGAACGGAGAGGATTCCGTTTGGTGCTGGCATCTTCATGATGAGGTAGGTGTGATGGAGTATGGCCATGAACTTGGCCAACATGGGCCGACCAAGGATGGCATGGTAGGAGGAACGGAAGTCCGCGACCTCGAACGTCAAGTACTCTGTGCGGAAGTTCTCCTTTGTGCCGAAGGTCACCGGTAGGCATACACGACCTATGGGGTACGCAGCCTTGCCGGGCACAACCCCGTAGAAGGGTTCGTCGCAGGCGGTCATCTTGTTGAAGTCGAAGTCCATTTTTCTCAGCGTCTCTGTGAAGATGATGTTCAGGCTGCTGCCCCCATCGATGAGGGTCTTAGGCAGGAACGCGCCGTCAACTATGGGGTTGACGACCAGTGGGTAGGTCCCGGGGTCAGGTATGTGCACCCAATGGTCTTTCCTAGAGAAAGTGATTGGGTACTCCGACCAACGCAGGGGTTGTGGAGTTTCAGTATTGACTTGGCCGATCTCCCTTGCGTTTGATCGTATCTTTCTGTTGCTCTTGGCTGCCTGACGACCACCAACGATGAAGTTGATCTCCCGGTTGGCGGTCTGGAACGTACCATTGGGGTTGCCCCCTTTTGGCGGTGGTGGTGGAGAACACTCCTTGTGGTTGTTGTCGTGACGGTTATGGTCGTCCTGACGACGATCATCCCGCCGATCGTCGCGGCGCTCATCACGTCGGTCGTCGCAATGATCAACCCGCCAGTCGTTGCGATTGTCTTCATGGCGATCATCGCGGCGGTAGTCGTTGCGTTGGTCGTCACGGCGGTCATCACGGCGATAATCACGGCGGTCCCTGTCGTCGTTGCGACGGTAGGGTCGTCTATCATGGTAATCACGTCGATCAGGTCGACAGTTCTGGTTGTCGTAGCGGCGGCTGCTATTTTGGTCGTTGTTGCTGCCGCTCTTGGTCTTCTTGGGCTCCGGAGGTACCCCTAGAGCACGCTTTAGCTGTTCACACTCCCTCATGGTGTGCTTGGCGTCGTGGTGGAACTGGCACTGGTCGTCCATGACCATGTTGAAGTCACCTTCAAGGAAGGTGGAGGGCTTGGGTGGTTTAGTCGCATAGACGTCGCCAGATCACTTGCGCGACCTGTTCCCACCGTCGTCGTGGTCTTCTCCGTTGAAGTCATGCATCACTGCATCTTGAGTATCGACAAGCTTGTCGATATAGGCCATGAGATCGGCGATGGTGTGGGCGTCAGCCTCATGGATCTTTTCGAAGAGCTTGATGTTGGTGACTCCCTTCTTGTAGTAGGTGATGACGTCTTCGTCCTTGACACCTGCAAGGGTGTTGCGATTCTCGAAGTAGCGGTTGGTGTACTCCCAGAGAGTTTCGTCACGCCTCATTTCCACTCTTGCGAGGTGATGTGTGTTGTCAGGGTGATTGTAGGTCGCCTGGTAGTTGGTCGTGAAGAGTCGTGACAAGGTCGCCCATGAGGTGGTGCACTCTGCAGGAAGATTGTCGAGCCACAGGAGTGGCGCTTTGCCCATCACAAGAGGGAAGTACCCTACCATGTGGTCTTCGTTGCCTCCGGAGGCGTGTGCCGCGATTCTGTACATCTTGGGCCAAATACTTGGGTCAGAGCGACCGTCGTACTTTTCAATGGCCGGTTTGAAGTCTTTGGGGTATATGATCGTCCTGAGACGTCGTGAGAAAGCCGGAAAGTTGTTGACGGCTCCAGGACTGGCTGACAGAGCATAGGCCGTCGGGATGATGTAGAGGTCATCTGGAGGACCATTATCTTGGTCGTACTGGGCACGTCGTAGAAGCTCTTGGTCGTGCATCTGCCGGAGTTCTGTTGCCTGAATAGGATTATGGGCGTTGAGGGGATCAGGGACCCCGTTGTCGCGGTCGAAGTTAGCACAACGTGCTATCTCCACTTCATCTCGTATCCGTCGACGCTGACTGCTCTCAGCGTGGTTGGCCTGAACTGGTGGAGGCTGAGCTCCAGCGTTCTGTCTTGCATCGGCAGCTGCGTTTTGCTGGGTGCCGGTAGCATTAGCTGCGTTGTTGGCGACGTTGCCTGCGGTGTTAGCGGCGGTGTTGGCTGGAGGGTTGGCTGTGGCGTTAGCGGCAGCGTTGGCAGCAGGATTGACCGGCTGCACCACTTCGTTTTCACCTCTTCCCTCTTCGGCCACGGGCTCAAGGGGACCATTGCTGCGACGTCGCTGGCGAGGGTGCTCCGACCTACTCCTGGAGTAGGAGCTTGCAGCCGATCTGCTATACCCTAGGCCCCTTTCTTCGACCTAGGCGGTGGCGACGCGGATGTGTGCTTGAAGACGCCGTATTGCAGGAGTATCCTCGAGCTGACCTAGTGCGGCAAGGGCTGCTCCCAGGTTTGCTTGAGGAGAGTTGTAGACTTCGTGGCCGTCCTGCTCAAAGTCCCTCAGGAGGTCTCTGGCACGCAGGCAGTTTCGACGAGGTTCATTACATTGTTGGTGCTGCTGAGGAGCTGCTGGGGCTGCGGGAGCTTGCGCTCGGACGTTGCCGGCAGCTTGTCCGACGTTGGCCACGGGCTGACCTACGCCCGCGGTAGCTGCGTCTAACTCCTGCTGACGACGTGCAGCTCTTGCGGTGTTGGCGTTCTCGCGCTCTATGCGCTGCTCGTCCGTCTCCCCGGGTTGGGGAGGTACGTCTGCAGAGACCGCAAGGACCTCTTGGTCTGAGATCTCAAACACTTCTCCCGGATAGTTCGGGGAGATGGTCGTACGGGCGATCTGAAATGCGAGGCGGTTCGAAGACGGCTCGCGGTTGAACTGGCGGCGATGAGCCGTGGTGAGAGGTCAACGAAGCTTCTTGAGCACACGGCATTGGCGAGCCGTGTGTTTGGAGTTCTCGTGGATGGGGCAAGAGTCGTCGAGGTGGCTCCTGCTGCTTCCACGATCTGGTGTCTTGGGTCCAGATTCGATCTGGATCTTGCGCTTCATGTAGCGAGACGCTATGTGAGCTGTGTTCCGCAAGCCGAGAGGCATATTGGATGAGGATGGAGAGGTCCTGCGAGGGCGTTTGACGCGCTCACAGACCTTGATCGTGTCAGAGAGCATGCCTTCGACATGATTGAGTCCTGCGATCAGGTCGCTAGGAGTGGGTGGGTGGGTTTCCATCAGCAGATCTGTCCCGACCTGCTGGTTGGAAGTGACCGCATTGCTCTCGATGACGAGGCAAGCAGCTGGAGCAGTGGATTCCGCCGGCATGGAGCCGAAGCAGATGTCGACGGGGTTGGCGAGGATGTCCGCCATGCTCTCCGGGAAGATGACGCCGTTGGTCGAAGCCATCGAGTTGCACGAAGAACCTTGGATTCCTCCCCTACCTGGCGTGCCAGCTGTCAGATGGTTAGATCTGGACAGCCCACAGGGGTGTTAATCCCGGTGGTTTAGTTGTTCGGCGGGGCGGAATCTAAGGCTAAGAACTCGAAGGTTGCGCATGAGCACACAGAACACAGAGAACACGGCGAGTTTATACTGGTTCGGGCCTCCAGAGAGTAAAACCCTACGTCCAGTTGTTGGTGTAGATTGCTTGGGGATTGCGTGATTGTACAAGGGTCGCCTTGCCCGCCTTATATTGGCCAGCGGACAAGGTCGGTTCCCAAATTCCTGGTCGGTTATGACCAGGAGACCTAAGTCTAGTTGATTACATCGCTTGCCATATCCATCGATCTACTTTGGTCAGAATCCACCGATATCTTGTCTCGCACGCCAAGTCTTGAGGTCGTTCTTTATAAGGTTGTCTGGAATCTTTTGGAAGGTCTTCAGGAGGTCGTGTGGGCCACCAACTAGGTCGGTTGGGCCCGCTGACAGGTCAGCGGGTCTTCTGGTAGGCCGGACCCATTTGTCGGGGACAGCCGTGAACCTGGTCGGTGGGGACCCAGGGGTACCCATGTCTCACAGTTCTGAATGAACCTCCAGCTACAAGGTCGAGCTCAAATGCAGATTCCATGTCTATCAGCCTGTGAAAGATGTTCAAGGATACATTATCGGGTATAGACAAGTCTGAGTTAAGCTCCAACAGGTGTGAGAACCTAGCCCAAGCTGCACCTATAGACTCGCACTCTAGGCTCAAATTCACAGAATTCACACGGTAGCGAATCTAAGTGTTCAAAAGGGGAGAATGAGTGACAAAACTCATCTCGGAGTTCTTCCCAATTGTCTACACTCTCTATCATGCGGGTGTACCACTGTTCCGCTTTGTCTACAAGAGAAAAAGGGAACAACTTCCACCTCAAAGTTTCCTGTGTCATACCTGGGATTACCAAGCACGAACACAGTTCTTCGAACTCCTTTAAATGATCATGGGGATCATCACTGATGGCACCAGAGAAAGGTCGATTCCGAACCATGGCTATAAAGTCGGGACAAAGCTCGCAGCTAGATGAAGAAGTTGATGGTTGCTCTAAGATGAACTCGCCCCTAGGGGTAGAGATGCTATCACAGGAAAGCTTCTCCATGGGTAACGGGGGTGAAGGTAGAAGGAAAGAAACAAAAAGGATATCTCGATGGGTAACGGGGGTATAGGTAGAACAAAAAGGAAAAACAAAAGATACGAGGACCACTAGGTTCGAAGATAGATACAGCAACCGTTCCCCGGCAACGCCGTCAGAAATGCTTGTTGGTATTTCTTAACCTCACCGCTAGTTGTACAACTAGCGGGAGCGTAAGATCCACCTGGGTATACCGACGGGTACGAAAGATTCCGCAAGCGCACAGAAATACCGCTGTAGCATTTCACCTCAGGAGTATTCCCAAGGGTATCGAATCCAAGGAACGGTATGCACTACCTTCTATCCTAGACGAACGGTCCAAGGACACCAAGCCCCTAGCTAAGGTTGAGAGATGATGAGGCACTTCCTATGAATACGGATCCCAGAGGAGAAGAGCAGGCAATTATGCTCGCTTCGGACACCGGCCCCTCCTGGCTATAACAGTTGGTTCACGGCAAATGGTTGCCTACACGCTGTATCCGAACGTGGGGGGTTTCAGAGGGTCCAACGGCTGTCACTACCGTTGCCTACCCCAACACAAACCGTGGGATACAGGGCAAACGAAGGATAACCCGTAGTCTAGACACCACGTCTACACCACCGATTACTACTATAGCACGACTACGACTGAGCTCCCATAGTAACACTATAGCACCCCGTATAAATACGGAGTGACGAACCCGCGAGCTTCGAGCTAATCTCACTTACCACAGGATGACACAGATTATAGGAAGAACGAATGCCAGCGTATTAATGTACTCCAACAAGATCTAACAGGATAATTCACACAATGGAATGCAAACTTATGCACTTGTAACAAAAGATCAAAGGGTCGTGTTCGTGAAGAACACGAGCCTCTAACTTATGAACAAACACAAAAGCATGAGTAACTTGTTCGTCAACTAGATCGAGGAAGTGCGTTCATGAAGAACACAGGCCTCTAAATGATGAACGAACGAAGAACTCAAGAACATATCACTCATGCATGAATAACACTTTAGTCTAATTGAAAAATACAGGAATACTTACTTTGCTCTAATTGAAGAACATGACACCCTCACCAACACCACACTCTACCTAGCACCTACTCTCACCCACATGGATCAACTCATTTGATCCATGAGAGATCACATGGGGGAGGAAACAAGTGTTTCTAAAGAGGAGGAGGAGAATGGGATGTGTCTCTATTCTAGCCCCCCTCCTCACATTTATAGGCCAAGGGGGGTAGGAGGAGCTCCCTTGGCTGCCTTGGCACCACCAATAGGGTGGTGACATGTGGCAAAGAGGAGTGGAGGCCAAGTAGCTTGCAAGAGAAGGAGCTTTCCGGCAGGATCCTGAAGGAATATTCGGGCACACACCTAGAACCACCTTTGCCTCTTCACGACAAGCCGACACATGGAAGGGCGACACGAGAGGCCGTAGAATGGGGTCGAGCGACCTCTCTCACGCCGCCTTTCGTCCAGGTGACTGCTAGGTGGGTCCCAAAGTGGGTATGGGGGTGTATGCGGTATTTTTAGCCATTTATCTCGTGGTTGTGGGCCCTTAGATCCGCGTACTGGCTCCTGATTGGTCGAGAGTGTGTTTCTTTGGATCGATGATGTGTCATGGACACGTGGACTCCTGTGTGATAGCACGTCACCATGCAGCTTGGTGTGGGTCCCACTGGGCCACATGTTATCTTGTGCATATCTCTTTCATCCGAACTCCAAAGTAGGCAAATGATATATCCATTTCAATCGTCTCGACGAGCCCATCGCAGTAGTGCAGACCAATTTGGCATTTGTGATTGTTTATGATGATGCCATATCTATGCCATTGGTGCACCTGCTCTCAACTGTGTCATTTAACACGTATTTCGGTGCGTCCTGCAACAAAAGCTAGAAACACCAACACTTGTGGAAATCATCAGTATCAAGCCCTATTCTAGTGTTGATGGTCCTTTTACCATTATATTATGTAGGTATTGATGGTGTAAAAGTAGCACTTAACAGCCGTCAACACATGGTGCAACATACACCTTTCACCGGTAAAGAGGATCCTAACCTTCACATCCAAGCATTCATTAAACTTTGTCAGACATTCACGATGGAAGGGCTGGATCAAAATCAATTGAGGGCAAGACTTTTTCCGTTCTCACTTCTCGGAAAAGCTTTGCAATGGTTCTATACTCTACCGTTGGAGACGGTGCAAAATTGGGAAGCATTGACGAGAACTTTCATGAAGGAGTACTATTCGCCGGGTAAGACTCAAAGCTTGCATAATAAGATTGCTACTTTTGCTCAATATCCTATGGATACTATCATGGAAGCTTTTGAGCGTTTCAATGAGTACACCTGAGCCATGCCACATCACAAGTTCCTAAAGGAAGACCTTGTTCAAAAGTATTATCAAGGTCTCAATCTAGCATCAAGGACCGCAATTGACGCATCAGCGGGAGGATCTATTATTGAGCTAACTCCAACAGAGGCATTCACTCTTTTCAAGAAGGTTGTAGATAATGATACATGGGCATCATCGGGACGTCTACTTCTAGTTCAACCAACAGGCAATGTTAAAGGTGTTTTGCAGTTTGAAAAGGAAGATCTTCTAGAAGGGAAGATTGACTCGCTCATGAGAAGATTGGAAAAGATGGAGCTAGAAAAGAAGGCCGCCCAAGACTTGAAGGCCGCCGAAGCAAGATCCACGTGTGAAGAATGTAGGGAGTACAGCCATGTCCAAAGAGATTGCCGGAGGAAGCAAAGTTGCTTGACTACATGAGAAAAGGAGATTTGCCGAACTTCCGCTACGGGCAAGGTAGACCCCAATTTAATGCAAGTTCGTCTATTCAAAATTCGGTGCCTCTTCGTATACAATTGAAGGATTTCATGGACAAGCAAGCGAAGATCAACAAGGACACTGTCACTAAGTTCAAAGCTATGGATAAAATCTTGGAGAATATTGATGGCAAGGTGACGGAGGTCGGGAGCTCCAACCAACAAGTGCTCAACATAATGAAGAT
Organism: Cenchrus fungigraminus; assembly: GCA_036936925.1. Classification (NCBI taxonomy): domain Eukaryota; kingdom Viridiplantae; phylum Streptophyta; class Magnoliopsida; order Poales; family Poaceae; genus Cenchrus; species Cenchrus fungigraminus. The sequence goes on from CM072769.1 coordinate 457,037, forward strand.
ATTGGAGACTCAAGTGGGACAACTTGCCGAGCGTTTAACCACTAGTGAAGGAAGATTGCTGAGGCAGCCCCAAGGTCCTGAGACGGCAAAGGCTATTCAAACTCGGTCGGGAAAGGAGACTGAGGATCCCGAACTTCCAGCCGGAGCAAGGAAGCCTAAGCCAACCATTGAAGCGGATGATCACACTAAGGAGAAAGTAACTACTATTCCGGAGATTGCTACCGAAGAGCTGGAATTCGAAATGCCAAGTGATGACACAAAGATGACAACACTAAAGACACAGTACTTTCAAGGTAAAATTGATAATCATTTTGAAAAGTTTGTGGAAGTGGTGCGCAGGTTAAGCATCAACATGCCGTTATTGGACGCTCTCCAAGTTCCTACATATTCTCGCTACTTCAAAGACATACTTGCAAACAAGTATGAGATGGCAACACTTGGAGCAGATCATGTCAAGATGTCCGAACAATGTAGTGCCGCCATCGCAAATCAAGGGCCCGAGAAGCAAAGAGACCCTGGATGTCCAACTATCCCATGTTCTATTGGCTCATTCATGTTCGAGAAGGCATTATGCGACCTTGGATCAAGCATGAGTGTCATGCCAAGGGATGTGTTCGAGAAGCTATGCTTACCACTTGAGTCTACGGGTATGTGTTTAGAGTTGGGGGACAACTCCATCCGCTATCCCGTGGGAATTGCCGAAGATGTGCCCGTGAAAGTTGGAGATCACTTCATTCCCGTCGACTTCGTGGTACTTGAGATGGGAGAAAGGGAGAAGCCGCCCCTCATCCTAGGGAGGCCCTTCCTCAAGACCATCAGGTGTTGACGGCTGTTAAGTGCCTACTTTACCCGTCAATATACTCATGAATAAAGGAGCATAAGGCATTTCTTACACGTATTTAGTTAAGAATAATGTAGTTCCACTTGTCCTTGCAGATTATTTGATTGCAGGAAAATAAGTAGGAAAAGAGTGCCAAACTCACCTTCTAGGGTCCATGCCACATCACCTCATCCTAGTGGGCTGCCAACAAGGATGCCATGCATGCCAACCTGCCAACTAGGGAGCCATGCATACTTGCCATGCAAGCAATCCAAGTGAAGCAACCCCCGACGAATCAGAGTGTGACACGTGGAATTCACATGGATCCATGGGCCCACAAAGGCAAGCAAATCGCGCCAAAATAGGGTGGATACCGGGAACCGACCTAAGGACCCACAGGGCAGCCTCCAAGAGGAAGCACACCCCGAGTGGGGCCCACAGGGGGTCGGCCGACCCCACAGGTCGGCCGAACCGACCTTGTGGCCGCCACTTAGGGGCTTCCATGTGGTGGTTCCTATTGGTCCTAGGCGCCTTCCCCAGGGTATTTGCCTCCATTCTTTGCCAGTGCACGGGCCTATAAATAGAAGGAGAGGGGGCTCACTTATGAGACATCCACACTTGCAACACCTCTCTCACTTTTAGTCTCAAGGCTAGGAGGTAGGCTAGAGTAGTTCTAATTCAGGTTCCAAGTCTACTTTGGGATCTAGGTATGAGTTCTCTTGTATCTTATTTCATTTGTATGACTTTGATCTACTTCAGTTATTTATCTATTTCATATAAATTTGTGTTAGTATGCATGAGTGATTTGTTCATGTGTTCTTCACCTGTTCATCATTTAGAGGCTCCTGTTCTTGATGAACAAGGCCTTTCGATCCACTTGACGGGTGACTTTCACATGTTTCTGGTGTTTGTTCATAAGTTAGAGGCTCGTGTTCTTTGCGAACACGACCCTTTGATCCAGTTGAACAGACATAGGAAAGCACGAATCCATTTGTGTACTTAACCTAGTGTTATCTAATTAGATGACATGATTGCGTTGTATGAAGTCTGTGCTTGAGCTACGGTACTCGGTGTAATTGGCTGGTTTATCTGGTGGCTTGACATGGGTCACAATAGCCCGGGCCGGTCAAGTCCGGCTAACAACGTAAGCATGGTTCTTGGGTTGCGTAGCTACCTTACTTATGAGTTTATCCCACGGTTTGTCTTGGGGTAGGCCGCGGTAGTGACAGTCGTTGGTCCTCTGAAATCCCCCACGTTCGGATAAGCTGTAGGAGTCTAAAATATAACAACCGGAGTTGTGCAGAAGCAATGCGGGAGGTTATCTCCTCGTGGTACCTGGGTGCTCAAGTCAATGTTCTTCAACGCTAGTGTATCTAACTCGTTCTTTCCAGCTTTATGTGTATAGTACATTAGAACCTAGAACTAACTCGTGTGTCGCCTCCTATGCCTAGGACCCTTTAGAGAGAGAGAGTGAGTGTGTGTGATCACACTACCCCCATTATCATATCTTTACCCCTGCACTTGAGTGTCTGGTTTGTTTCCATCTATGATCTATACTCATTGCAATAAAGTTGATCTTGTCATTCCGCCAATACCTTCCTTGGATTCGATACCCTTTGGAATACTCCTTTGGGGAAATGCTACAATGGTACTTCCGTGCGCTTGCGGATCTTTGTAAACGTTAAGATTTACCAACCAGCATTTCTGGTGCTATTACCAGGTTGGATTCCAAACCTGTTCTTAGGTGATTGCGTTAAGAAATGTCAACAAGCATTTCTGGCGCCGTTGCCGGGGAAGGCTTAAGGATGACATATCAACACTTTGCATATGTTTATAATCATGACAGGAATAAAATAGTTCTCAATGCAGGCTAACTTGGATTGTCTTCTTTGTCTATTAATGATGAAGACAGGTAGTGCATGACTGGTTTTGACTTGCCATCGAATTTTACTGAAGATCCTGAGTCACTCGTAAGGAAGGCACGAAATCATTTCGGCTCTCCTTCTCGTGAACATTCGGAAGTCGATCCAGCTTCCTTTGTGCCATCCGCATCAACTTCCATGGCCAACCCTATCGAGAAGACTCTTCGTGAGTATTCCGCTCCCTCTGCTGACCATGGGAATGGAATCTTCGAGATCAAGACTGGCTTAATTACGATGGTACATGCTAGCCCATTCTGTGGCAAGCCTAATGAAGACGCGAGCGCCCACTTGCAGCAGTTCCTGGAACTATACAGTACCTTCACTATACGAGGAGTGGAGGAAGATGCTATTTGTCTGTGACTGTTTCCCTTCTCCCTCTTGGGAAATGCAAAGTAGTGGTTTTATGCTAACCGTGCAGAAATTAACACTTGGGCAAAGTGCTCCGCAGCATTCCTCGCGAAATTCTTTTCGTTGGGCAAAACCAATGTCCTTCGGGGGCGAATTTCATGTTTCCAATAGACAGCAAATGAGACTATCCCCAAAGCTTGGGAGAGACTCCAGGAGTACATCCTGGCTTGTCCTCATCATGGGATGGACAACTGGCTTATTCTTCAGAGTTTCTATAATGGGCTGACTCCGACAGCCCGAGGCCATATTGATGCTGCAGCTGGAGGGGCTTTCTTCTCTCTTACTATCACTGAAGCTACTACACTGATAGAGAAGATGGTTACCAATCAAGGGTGGAGTGATGATCGACTCCAGCCACGTCAAAGGGGTACACATACCGTCAAGGAAGCGGATATGTTGCACGCCAAGATGGACCTAATGATGAAGAGAATGGATGATCTAGCCAATGAGAAGGCTGACATGGCCACCACTACTCAAGCTATGGATGCTCGCATGACCTGCGAAGTCTGTGGTAATACTGGGCATTCAAGGAATTACTGCCCTACTACTCAGGAGGATGTGATGTACATGAATGGCAATAACAACGGTTATCATCCACAAGGAGGTCAAACGTGGAATCAATCACACCCTTATTATGAAGGAGGTAATCAAGGTAATTCTTTCAACCCAAACCAACCTTCCTTGAAAGATCTAGTCTTTGGGCAAGCTAAGATTAATGAAGGCTTTAATAAGAAAATAGCTGCCTATGATAAGGCTTTTGAGAGCCTTAATGTTAAAATTGATAGCCTTTAGTCTGCTCTTAAGGACCAGTTGAGCTTTAATAAGATGATAGAAACCCAGTTGGCTCAGCTAGTCACTTCAGTTCCACCAGTTGAAAATGCGAAAGCGGTAGTCATGAGAGGGGGTAAGACCACTCGCGATCCGCCTTATCCTAACCATGCAGGAACAAAGAAAAGCACAAGAGAGGATGAAGAACTCAGTGGAGAACCACTTGGCATGAGGGAGCCCTCACAAGCAAGAGCACCTGAAGACAGGGCAGATAAACCTGAGTTTATTGAAACAAATTTATTGCCATTCCCTCAGCGAAACAGGAAGACAACAGTGGATGAGCAATTCACTCGTTTCGTGGACATGATTCAAAAGGTATATATTAATGTTCCACTCCTTGAGGCAATGCGTGTACCCACGTACGCATGTTACCTCAAGGATATCCTCACCAAGAAGCGAGCTCTACCCATCTCGGAGGTGGTAAAGCTCACAGAGGAGTGTAGCGCAGCTATACTCAATCGTCTTCCAGAAAAGAAAAAGGACCCAGGGTGCCCCATGATCACATGCACAATTGGAACACAGAGATTCGACCATGCTCTCTGTGATCTTGGCGCCAGTGTTAGCATCATGCCAAAGGTAGTTTTCGACCAACTCAATTATACGGAATTATCTCCAACTACTTTGTAGCTGCAGCTAGCCGATCCCTTAGTCCGATATCCAGCGGGGATAGCCGAGGACATCCCGGTGAAGGCCTGAGACTGCTTCATTCCAGTGGACTTTGTAGTACTTGACATGGACATTGGTAATGAAGTACTCCTCATTCTGGGACGTCCATTCTTGAGCACGGCCGATGCACACATTGATGTTGGTGTTGGAGTAATCTGTCTCCACATCAATGGCAAGGAAGAAAGGTTTGAATTCCGCCCACGTAAGGAACAATGCTCAATGGTTGAAGGCACACCAGGAACGGGCACTCCTGCCCAAAGAACTAAAACTACGCAACCACAAGTGGATAGCCTCATTGCCTTTATGAAGAATTTCTGGAAGCAAGAGCAAGAGCAAATGAGTGCAGGACAGAAATCATATTGGAAATCCAAGTCCCAGTCCAAGGCACCATTCCCCACACCTCGTATATCACAGACGACCAAGAAGGTGTGGAAAAGAGTGGACAGGGAGCCGACTCCCTCGTCTCCAAGAGCGACTGACCCTACACTAAGGTAAGTAATGTGGGAGATAGTCTGGCTCTGGAAGACTTAAAACAAAAAGAGCCCTTCATTGACAGGTAAGATCGGTAAGTAATCCTATTCAATAAAAGTTCTGACCTCTAAAAAGAATCAAGATACCCTTGCTCCATTCTGTTCGCGCTTGGTCGAAGTACGAGCTCATAGGTGGACTCCATCCGGGCAACTCCCTTGAGTCCAAACTATACTAGCGATAGCTGCGACAGATAGAGGAGCAGAGGGCTTACTACGCGTGGTTGGGATACCACCCTCCACAGCAGTGAGCCTGAAGCTAGCTTGGGGGAGGACCCCCTTTCTGAGGTAACTTGTATCTTTTATTGTTTTCAGAACCCCATATGCTAAAAACACATAAAAATCTGAAAAAAGTTAAAAAGACCAAAAATATTTATTTGCTTTCTTAAATTTGTTTGTTTTTGTATGCGCGGTAAGAGTGTTCTTATTCTCCATGGTTGAAACAATGAATAGTTGCTCTATTTATTCCTCTTGTATGCTTTGTTTACAACTTAGTATCATATCCAAGTTTTGAGTTTGTTGGCTAGTATGATCGAACCTGAGCTTGAAATTTGTGGGTAGCAAAAAGCATGATCTTTGCCTAAGTTGTTGCGAGGTATGATATGGTATAATAGAGTTGCTATGAGCTAGTACTGAGTGATGTTTGATATCCGGAGTTTTCTTTTGAAAAATGTTAAAATGATAAGTTCCTCAATGATAAGAAATTCCTATCCAAGGCCATATGTGGATTTTAGCTTATGTTAAACCTCCACATATGCTACCTGATTTCTTCATTGAGTTTTGTCGAATTGTTGTGACCCTCGGCGAGTAACTTGTCATACTCCTATGATCAAGATCACGTACACACCACCATATGCGAAACTTCTACACTGGAAGTTAGCAATCATCATTTCATCTATTTCCCATCCATTCCACAAAATAAAGCTCCACGCATGTTCCATGATTACTCTCCCTCCAAAAAAAATATATTCAGCAAGGACTATGGGCTATGTTAAAAAAAAGATAGAATAAAGAGGCATAGCCCAAGTCTCAAAAATTTCGAAGAGGAGAGTAAAATCATGCAAAGAGGAGTTCATTATCCATCCACCATACATACACTTTTGCACATCTTGATCAGGGTGTATGACTTGTTCTCCCAAGGATCCGGTTTTCGACTCGACAATACATGAGAAACAGGTATGCCACATGTTTTCCCTACCTACAGCTCCACATATCAGCCTATTAGGAGTAGGTAGTGAAAGAAGGCAAATCAAAGCCTTGGTGAGGAATCATACACATTGAGTGATCCGAGAGTATCATTTGAGGAACTTTGATTTGTTTTTGAAAAACCTGCAAAACCTCCGGATTAATAATTGATCAAGGTACATGTGGTTAGTAATCTTTATACAACCATTCTATCTTTCAACTGCCCAAGGCAGGTGAAGCTACACACCCCATATCAGTCAAGTGAAAGGTAAGATCAATGCCAACTTCTTGAACTCTTGATAGAGTACCTAGCTGTATCTTGTTATACATTAGGGATACACCATCGTAGCAACTCCTGATCAACCAACCTAAGTTCTTGATCTCTTGCTCGAGACGAGCAAGAGGCTAGCTTGGGGGAGTTGTTGACGGCTGTTAAGTGCCTACTTTAGCCTTTAATATACTCATGAATAAAGGAGCATAAGGCATTTCTTACACGTATTTAGTTAAGAATAATGTAGTTCCACTTGTCCTTGGAGACTATTTGATTGCAGGAAAATAAGCAGGAAAAGAGTGCCAAACTCACCTTCTAGGGTCCATGCCACATCACCTCATGCTAGTGGGCTGCCAACAAGGGTGTCATGCATGCAAACCTGCCAACTAGGGAGCCATGCATGCATGCCATGCAAGCAATCCAAGTGAAGCAACCCCCGACAAATTAGAGTGTGACACGTGGACTTCACATGGATCCATGGGCCCACAAAGGCAAGCAAATCACACCAAAACAGGGTGGACACCGGGAACCGACCTAAGGACCCACAGGGCAGCCTCCAGGAGGAAGCACTCCCCGAGTGGGGCCCACAGGGGGTCGGCCGACCCCACAGGTCGGCCGAACCGACATTGTGGCCGCCACTCGGGGCTTCCACGTGATGGTCCCCTATTGGTCCTTGGCGCCTTCCCCAGGGTGTTTGCCTCCATTCTTTGCCGGTGCACTGGCCTATAAATAGAAGGAGAGGGGGCTCACTTATGAGACATCCACACTTGCAACACCTCTCTCACTTTTAGTCTCAAGGCTAGGAGGTAGGCTATAGTAGTTCTAATTCAGGTTCCAAGTCTACTTTGGGATCTAGGTATGAGTTCTCTTATATCTTATTTCATTTGTATGACTTTGATCTACTTCAGTTATTTATCTATTTCATATAAAGTTGTGTTAGTATGCATGAGTGATTTGTTCATGTGTTCTTCACCTGTTCATCATTTAGAGGCTCCTGTTCTTGATGAACAAGGCCTTTCGATCCACTTGACGGGTGACTTTTACATGTTTCTGGTGTTTGTTCATAAGTTAGAGGCTCGTGTTCTTCGCGAACACGACCCTTTGATCCAGTTGAACAGACATAGGAAAGCACGAATCCATTTGTGTACTTAACCTGGTTTGATCTAATTAGATGACATGATTGCGTTGTATGAAGTTTGTGCTTGAGCTACGGTACTCGGTATAATTGGCTGGTTTATCTAGTTGCTTGACCTGGGTCACAATAGCCCGGGCCGGTCAAGTCCGGCTAACAATGTAAGCATGGTGCTTGGGTTGCGTAGCTAACTTACTTATGAGTTTATCCCACGGTTTGTCTTGGGGTAGGCCGCGGTAGTGACAGCCGTTGGTCCTCTGAAATCCCCCACGTTTGGATAAGCTGTAGGAGTCTAAAATATAACAACCGGAGTTGTGTAGAAGAAACGCAGGTGGTTATCTCCCCATGGTACCTGGGTGCTCAAGTCAATGTTCTTCAACGCTAGTGTATCTAACTCGTTCTTTCCAGCTTTATGTGTATAGTACATTAGAACCTAGAACAAACTCGTGTGTCGCCTCCTATGCCTAGGACCCTTTAGAGAGAGAGTGAGTGTGTGTCTGATCACACTACCCCCATTATCATATCTTTACCCCTGCACTTGAGTGTCTGGTTTGTTTCCATCTATGATCTATACTCATTGCAATAGAGTTGATCTTGTCATTCCGCCAATGCCTTCCTTGGATTCGATACCCTTTGGAATACTCCTTTGGGGAAATGCTACAATGGTACTTCCGTGCGCTTGCAGATCTCTGTAAATGTTAAGATTTACCAACCAGTATTTCTAGCGCTATTACCAGGATGGGTTCCAAACCTGTTCTTAGGTGATTGCGTTAAGAAATGTCAACAAGGGCAACGATCGACGTTGGCAAGGGGGCGATCAAGTTCGACGTCAATGGCACACGAAGCATATTCAAGTTTCGTCCACGTTTCAAGGTATGCAACATGATCAATGCTAAATATGTTCCACCTCATCATCGTTTTAGCAAGGAAGAGCCAAGGAAGAAAGAGGAGCCCAAGAAGAAGGAAGCGAAAGTGCTTAAAGAAGTCGTTGCATCCGTCAAGACCAAAGAACAAAAGCTGTCTGTGAAGACCAAAAAGATGACTAGGCCGGAGAATAAGTCCGTGCCCAAGATGGTGCGGAAGTGGGTACCCAAGATTACAACACCCGCAAGGAGCGTTGATCCGAAGTGAAGAAGACAAGAAGTCTAGCCATGGACTATAAATGAAGTGCTAGGCGGGAGGCAACCCGTTCGTCGAGTCAAGAATAAGCTACCGGGAGGACAACCCGTTGAAGAATAAAGCTGCCGGGAGGGCAACCCGGATTATTTCCGATTTTCAAGTAAGTTGGTCTTAGAATTTGCTATGCAAGACTTGGTATAAACTCTTAAGTGGTTGAACTTATTTTTGAGACATTTAAGTTGCTAAGATGTTTCATTTGGATTTTATTTGACATAAACCTTTGACATGAGCCATCCTACGATTTATTTGCCTCTTTTCAAGAAACCAATTCCAAAAATTCAGAACCTACCCACACCTTTCATCCTCCTCATGATGATAAGGTTGGTTTGTTTTACATCATAAAAACACCCGAGTAGAGCCCCGCGTTGTTTCTTAATGATTTTTAATCTTTGACGCATGCTAGGACTCGTTAGAACCTAGGTTTCTCTAGAATTAGAATTTTTCCAAGCCATGTTTATTTTTTTCATTCAAAACATCTCTCTCATATTTAGCCAAAATTAGAACCTAAACCCATACCCCCACGGTCAAGCCGGAGAAGCTCGCTATCAATTAATGAAAGCAAGTGATCCCGGTGTAACCAAAATTAATGTAGTCGGAAAGTTTCGACTTACAAATGTTTTCGATGCCTAAAAACTCCTCTAAAAATACATTTGAACTCATTGATATCTCTGAATTAATTTTTAATTTTTGAAATTAGAGGAGTGATTAGCATCTAAACATGATCAAGGGAAGGTTTTGATCTTAATTGAGCTTCTAATGACCCATAATGCATCACGGGAACACACCATCATTCAAGAATCTTTTGGCATGCATGGGACAAGCATAGGGGGCAGCATTGCTTTGATCTTTGTAGGTTATAAATGATAACATGGGAGGCAAGGAGGCATGGAAGTGACACAAAGGAAATGATTAAAGATGAGGACTTGACCATGAAAGGAAAAGGAATGGTTGAGAGAGTTTGGGCGGTGGATCAGCGTGGAGCACGAGGGCACAAGGTCATAATGCAACAAGCATCAAGTGGGAGAAAACCGGAGCCGAGGCAGGGGGCAGGGACCCCAGGTCGGTCGGCCCAGGCCAGCCGGTCTGCCCTATATTTGCACCCCCCTGCCTCCTACTTTCACAGGTGAGTCTCTTGCTTGCTTAGTAGTTCGTGTTCTTGAGCTCTCTGTCCAGAGCCTCCAGAAACTCTCCAGAAAAATTCGATCTTCACTCTTGAGTCCAAAAATTCAGAGAATTGCATCACAAACTTTGCTCTTCCATATACTTCTTTTTTGTGTATTTTTACTGGTGAGAAACCCTCGGGAGAGTTTGTTTGTAATTTGTGATGCAACTACAAGATGAAGAAAGTCTTTGGCAAGGTTCTTGGGAGGAAGACGCAATCATCTTCATCAAGGCCGGTATCAACAAGTTCTTTGCGGAAGCTCTCAGTCTCCGAATCACCGAGAAGCATGGAAGAGGACGTGGCGCCATCAAGGAACGACACCATGCTCCTTGGTGGAAGGAACACCTGAAGCTCGTCTATGCGGTACACCGAACCGCAAGGGCGAACAGAGGAGCCGCCCGTTCCACCTCGTCGTTCGACTCGTTCATCTGCTCCACCACCATACACTCCACGGCGTTGCAAGTATGGATTTCTTATGATGTTGGAGGAGGAGGAGGAGAGCTTGGGCGCCTAGAGAAGAGGGTTGTGCCTAATGTTGACTTTGATGATGATGCTCTCCAAGTATTGGGATTTGCCCCGGATATCTATCAAATGATGAACAACCTTGGATGAGGGCAAATTTCCGATGGAGTAGGAGTGAGTATTCATTTGGAGCTTGCCATGGAGATTCTCATGACCATGGCACCAGTTATTAATGAAGGGGTGCCATCCCTCTCATTTAGATTGAAGGATGATGAGCACATAGTTTCTAATGAGCAAATTAGAGAGTTGCTCGGTTTTCAGAGGGAAGCCCCGGAGCAAGTAAATGCTAGTGAAAGTGTGTTGGAAGGATTTTGCAGCATGATTTCAGGAGAAGACAACCGGCAAAGAAATAGCATTCAGAATCCCATCATCCGGATATTTCATTCTTGGATGAGCAAAAGGATTTTGGGAAGGATGAGAGAGTCCAAAGTCACCGGTATGGAAGTTAATTGGCTTTATTCGGCGTTGATTGCAAGGCAAGCCATTGATCCGTCATATATTATGATCAATCGGTGGTGTTGTGAGGCAATATCGGGGAGTGGACAAATTGGTTCGGGATGCTATCTCTCTATGATAGCAATTTCTGTGAAGCCGGGCATTACAAGAAATCCAAAATTCATCCTTGCGGGAAATTCACTTGGAATTGATTATATGAAGCAAGGAAAATATATTAGTGGAGATGAGAAGAGAGGATACAAGGTGGCAAAAGTTAATGTTCCTCTCCCCAACATGAAGCTGAAATTATTTATTGAAGGGAGAGAGAATTGGTTAGAAGAAGGAATTCTCGTACCGGCCAAGAAGAACAAGAGGGCAAGAATCATAGAAGAGGGTTCATCCTCCGCAGGCCAAGAGCAAGGAGGAGCGGCCTACCATCAACCCTATGGTAGAATTCCTATGCCACCACCTCACTACGGAAGTGTGCCAATGCAAGCATGGGGGAGTGGTGCAGCCATGCCACCACCTCCTCCAACATATTATCCACCAACCTTTGATGTGCCCAATGAAGCATTTGTGGCACCTTATGCAAGCATGCCCCAACCCCAACAAAGTGCAGCCATTATTGGGGCGTATATACAAAGGAATGAACAAGACGTCGAGAGGATCCGAAGCCATGTCAACCATTGGCAAGAAGGAACAGCGGGAATCACCCATCAATTGGGACGTCTTCAACTCGTGCCGCCTCATCAATTTCATGGAGGGGCCATGCAACAATACTATGAGCAAGGATTCAATGAAAGCCAACCAACGGAGCAAGGACAATCGGATGAAGAATGAAGAAAGAAGAAATGGACGGAGTTTTTAAGTGTGGTTTGATTTTTCCTTTTCCTTTTCTTTATTTTCATCTTGTGTGCGTTTATGTTTGCGTAATATTTTTCTTGTTTTTATTTATTTTCAGCATGTGTGGTAGTAGTAGTTTGTTATCCATCATCATGAATAAGTTTCACCATTGCTTTATGATCTTAATATGGATGGAGAATTTGTACCATGTTGATATGTGATGATGATTGCCGCTTTGCTCAATTTTATGCTTGTTTTATGCATGTTTAAGCTAGTGCTCTCTTTTAACATGAATCTGAAATTTAATTAAATGTTAGCTTAATCTTGTGTGGAGGTTATGATAACTCAAGTCCCATAGTTCTTTTCGTTGCTCTCAACTTTGGATGAATCAAAGAACCTTTTTATTCTCAAAAAGTATGCTAACCTTGTCACAAGTACCGCTTGCATTTTGCTCTTCCTATCCAAAGCCTAAGTTTACTTGAGTGCAAAACCTTAGTATATACATGATTTATTTTTGGGTGCATTAATTCAAGGCCTGATTTCTCTGGCCCGAGACTAAGAAGCTGGTCATTCCGTTTTTGTGTATCGTTCTTTATGCTAGCCTTTCTATCCATGCATTGTGAGTTTCCACATTGGGAATTTCGCAAACCTCGCCGGATATCCAACCAAAACCCAAATATATCTTTTTTGTGTTCACCTCCTTGACCACAACCCAATATATGAGTATGGATGAATATTATGGAGAAGATTACAAGGAAGGTACTTCAAGTGAGAAAGGGAAACTTCCAAAAGGATCCCTAGAAGATTTTTCGAGTGTCTCTCTCTTAGAAAAATATGAGAGCTTCAAATCCCACCTTGGCATATTTATCACCTCTTTGCCCGAGGACGAGCAAACGTCTAAGCATGGGGGGGTTGCCAAAGAAGTGCTAGTATAGTCTAGAGTTCAAGGGGAGCAAATAAAAAAGAGAAAAACAAGGAGACGAGAAAAAGAAAGAAAGAAAGAAAAAATATATATATATATAATAAAGCTCCCCGGTTCTCTTGCTATTTTAGTGCTTTTTGAGTTTTCAAGAGGATTCTAGATCAAGACCCATACTCATCTTTCCAACCATATGCAATCCGATAACGAGGACTTCATTTGTGCCTTGGGACCACTCTTTGCCATTTGCACATGTCCACCTATCTAAAAGTGTGTGTTCATCTCTCCCCCCTCCTTGATAACATTATTTTTCCAATGACCTTTTTGACGAGTCTCGGTAAGACCATGAGAAGCTAGTCTTGTTTTAATAATATATCAACTATAATATCTTGGTAGGACTAAACTTTCCTATAGCTCCACATAAAGCTTCCCACCATATACTTTGAGAGAGGAAAGGAGTAGAACAAGTAGGCTTGAGAGACAAGTAAAGATGAGAGTGCATGAGCAAAGTGCAAGATGGTTATTTTTGATCTTGGTAAAGCATTTTTTCTCTTTATCTCATTCTTTATTTCTGAGATTTGTTTAAAAGTTTGAGAGCTTGATCAAGTACTTGTGAAAAGAGCTTGAATGATATCCACCTTCCATAAATATAAAAGTTAGTACATTATGGAACGTTAATGAATATAAAACTAGAGAGCATTATGTTTTCTCATGTATGATCAAGTGTAGGGTTTGAACATCGAAGGGCAACGCTGATATCCATAGAAGGCTTACTCGAGGACGAGCAAGGTTAAGCATGGGGGGATGTTGGCAGTCGATTTCCGTCAACCTAGCCACTTGTTTACCTTCTATGTTGGTATTAATTTGATATTCACACTAATGATCCTAACCCCCATTATATGCTATGTTCGCACTCGTGCACAGTTTTTGGAGTTTGTTGTTTACACAGGAATCAAGAGCTTAAATGAGGACTTCTGGGTAAAGTTCATCAAGGGATTTACAAGGTGATCATGGACCCCGGGACAAGTCATGATACAAGATGAACATGACTCCAAACAAGCCAAGGACTAAAGCGTGAAGCCGAGAAGTGCGGAGGACCTAGACGGAAGATGCGGGAGTTCATTCGCAAAGCCCCCTCATCTAAACCACGAGGAAAATGACGTCAAGAGCCCACATGCAACTCGGCAAAAACTCAAGAAGTCGCGAGAAGCATCCGGAAGAAAACCGGGGACGAACCAGGCCAAGGAGGCCCTGGGCCGGTCGGCCCAGGCTGGCCGGCTGGCCTGGCCCATCACCGGGGCGGTTCGTCGCCCCCTTTGACCTAGATGATCCTCGGGCTATTTATAGCCCTGGTACCCCGAGCCACGTATCAAGCAATTCGTCATTCGCCGCCGAGGAGCAGAGGAGCTTGAGGGACACCACCCCGGAGAGGAGGGTCGAGTTAGTCGTCTAGGGTTTTCCTAGCCAACGTGGGAACCTTGCAAGGAAGACCACGTCGGAGTTCCGGAGGTGTGAATCAAGGTCAAGGTAGGATCCCGGTTGGATCTTATTCATGCATTCATACTTTTGATGGAGTTTTAATGGATCTGATTCTTAGCGATCAAGTACTTTCGTTCGCAATTCTTGTTCTTGCTTGGGTGTTTTCCTCCTCAATCTATTCTTGAGATAGATTGCATGGGATGTTCTTGTAGCCGCGGTGGCTAGAGGTACATACCCGATCTACCAAGTAGTTCAACGCACTCCTTGCGGGTGTGCTCTAAGAGTCGACCGCATAGAAAGGGGAACATCATGACAGGATGTTGACACCGAGTACAGCGGGGCGACTTAGAGGGTTTGACCGAAGGTCACAATTTAAAGAAGCTTTCAATGAGATTCATTTTACTCTCTCTTTATCTTGCTCGGAACGACGACATAAACTCGATCTAGACCCCTCTCTAGATCGGTACCTCAATGCTTTCTCTTGCTACCTCTTTTGATCTTAGTAGATTAGATGCAATTCGAAACCTCTCAAAGAAGCAAGTGTTTCTCGGTTATTAGATTGATTTTACAATACATATTGTTCCACAGATTCGATACCTTGGGTTCACCACTCAAGGGAAGAAGGGTTCCTTAACTACGACGAGGGATTTGTCTGCTTGCAAGTCCAAACGAACTTTGCAATGATAATCAAACGTCAACACCGGGCCAATTTTTCGGAATAGTGAAACCCAATGGTTTTCGTAAAACACATGTTGTTGGTGTTCCGAAAAGTATAGAACCGCTACAATCGGAGCTACGAAATTCAAATGACGTCCTCGTATGTTTTGTGCCTTTTTTGGGCTATAGCCCACGCTTCGGGCCGATTTTAAGCACCAGGGCCAATTTTTCAGAATAGTGAAACCCAACGGTTTTTGTAAAACACATGTTGTTGGCATTCCAAAAAATCCAGAACCACTGCCATCAGAGTTACGAAATTCAAATGACGTCCTTGTACGTTTTGGGCCATTTTCATTAGCTATAGCACATGCTTCGGGCTGGTTTTAAACACCCGTGCCAATTTTCCAGAACGGTGAAACCTAATGGTTTTCATAAAACACAAGTTGTTGGCGTTCCAAAAAGTCTAGAACCACTACAATCGAAGCTACAGAATTCAAATGACGTCCTCGTATGTTTTGGGCTGTTTTCGTGGGCTATAGCACACGCTTCAGGCCGATTTTAAACACCCAGGCCAATTTTCCAGAATAGTGAAACCCAATGATTTTCATAAAACATATGTTGTTGGTGTTCCGAAAAGTCTAGAGTCGCTGTCATCAGAGCTACAAAATTCAAATGACGTCCTCATACGTTTTGGGCCGTTTTCGTGGGCTAAAGACACGATTCGGGCCGATTTTAAGCAGCCGGGCCAATTTTCCTAAACAGAGAAACCCAATGGTTTCCGTAAAACACATATTCTAGGAGTTCTGAAAAGTCCAGAGCCGCTGCAATCAGAGCTACGGAATTCAAATGACGTCCTCGTACGTTTTGGGCTGTTTTCGTGGGATACAGCACATGCTTTGGGCTGATTTTAGGCACCTGGACTAATTTTCCAGAACAGTGAAACCCAATGGTTTTCGTAAAACACATGTTGTTGGCGTTCCAAAAAGTCCAGAACCGCTACAATCAGCGCTACAGAATTCAAATGATGTCCTCGTATGGTTTGGGCCATTTCGTGGGCTATAGCACATCCTTCGGGCTGATTTTAAACACCCGGGCCAATTTTACGAAATAGTGAAACCCAATAGTTTTCATAAAAATAAAACACAAGTTGGTGTTTCAAAAAGTCCAGAACCATTAGAATCGGAGCTACGGTCTTCAAATGACGTCCTCGTATGTTTTGGGTCGTTTTCGTGGGCTACGCTTCGGGCCGATTTTAAGCACCCGAACCAATTTTCTGGAACAGTGAAACCCAATGGTTTACGTAAAACACATGTTGTTGGCATTTTGAAAAGTCCAGAACCGCTGCAATCGGAGCTACGGAATTCAAATGACACCTCGTACATTTTGGGTCGTTTTCGTGGCCTAGCTATTGCACACGCTTCAGACTGATTTTAAACACCCGAGTCAATTTTCCAGAATAGTGAAACCCAATGGTTTTCATAAAACAGATGTTCACGTTCTGAAAAGTCTAGAACTGCTGCCATCAGAGCTACGGAATTCAAATGACGTTCTCGTACCTTTTGGGTTGTTTTCGTGGACTATAGCACACACTTCAGGCCGATTTTAAGCACCCAAGCCAATTTTCCGGAACAGTGAAACCCACTAGTTTTCGTAAAACACATGTTGTTAGTGTTCTGAAAAGTCCAGAACTGCTGCAATCGGAGCTACGGAATTCAAATAACATCCTCGTACATTTTGGGCCGTTTTCATGGGCTAGCACACGCTTCGGGCCGATTTAAAGCACCCGAGCCAATTTTCTGAAACAGTGAAGTCCAATGGTTTTCATAAAACACATGTTGTTAGCATTTCAAAAAGTCTAGAGTCATTGCCATCGGAGCTACGGAATTCAAATGACGTCCTCGTACGTTTTGGGCCGTTTTCGTGGGCTAAAGACACGCTTCGGGCCGATTTTAAGCAGCCGGGCCAATTTTTCAGAACAGTGAAACCCAATGGTTTTCGTAAAACACATGTTGTTGGTGTTCCGAAAAGTATAGTACTGCTACAATTGGAGCTACAAAATTCAAATGACATCCTCGTATGTTTTGGGCCGTTTTCGTGGGCTATAGCTCACGCTTCGGGCTGATTTTAAGCACCGGGCCAATTTTTCAGAATAGTGAAACCCAATGGTTTTCGTAAGACACATGTTGTTGGTGTTCCAAAAAGTTCAGAACCGCTGCCATCGGAGCTACGAAACTCAAATGACGTCCTCGTACGTTTTGGGCCATTTTCATTAGCTATAGCACATGCTTCGGGCCGGTTTTAAGCACCCGTGCTAATTTTCCAAAATAGTGAAACCTAATGGTTTTCGTAAAAGACAACTTGTTGGCATTCCGAAAAGTCCAGAACCACTGCAATCGAAGCTACGAAATGCAAATGATGTCCTCGTACGTTTTGGGCCGTTTTCGTGGGCTATAGCACACGTTTCGGACCGATTTTAAGCACTCGGGCCAATTTTTTGGAACAGTGAAACCCAATGGTTTTCATAAAACGCATGTTGTTGGCATTCCGAAAAGTCTAGAGTCGTTGCCATCGAAGCTACAGAATTCAAATGACATCCTCGTACAATTTGGGCCTTTTTCGTATGCTAAAGAAACACTTCGGGCCGATTTTAAGCAGCCGGGCCAATTTTCTGAAACAGTGAAACCCAATAGTTTTCCTAAAACACATGTTGTTGGTGTTCCAAAAAGTATAAAGCCGCTTCAATTGGAGCTATGGAATTCAAATGAAGGCCTCGTACATTTTGTGTTGTTTTCGTGGGATATAGCACATGCTTTGGGCCGATTTTAAGCACTCGGGCCAATTTTCTGGAATGGTGAAACAAATAGTTTTTGTAAAACACATGTTGTTGGCGTTCCGAAAAGGCTAGAACTGCTGCCATCGGAGCTACGAAATTCAAATGACATCCTCGTACATTTTGGGTTGTTTTCGTGGACTATAGCACACGCTTCAGGCCGATTTTAAGCACCCAAGCCAATTTTCCGGAACAGTGAAACCCACTAGTTTTCATAAAACACATGTTGTTGGCGTTCCGAAAAGCCCAGAACCGCTGCAATCGGAGCTACGGAATTCAAATAACGTCCTCGTACATTTTGGGCCATTTTCGTGGGCTAGCACACGCTTCGGGTCGATTTAAAGCACCCGAGCCAATTTTCCGGAACAGTGAAGTTCAATGGTTTTCATAAAACACATGTTGTTGGCATTTCAAAAACTCTAGGGTTGTTGCCATCGGAGCTACGGAATTCAAATTACGTCCTCGTACGTTTTGGGCCGTTTTCGTGGGCTAAAGACACGCTTCGGGCCGATTTTAAGCACCGGGGCCAATTTTTCAGAATAGTGAAACCCAATGGTTTTCGTAAGACACATGTTGTTGGTGTTCTGAAAAGTTCCGAACCGCTGCCATCGGAGCTACGAAACTCAAATGACGTCCTCGTACGTTTTGGGCCGTTTTCATTAGCTATAGCACATGCTTCGGGCCGGTTTTAAGCACCCGTGCTAATTTTCCAGAACAGTGAAACCTAATGGTTTTCGTAAAAGACAACTTGTTGGCATTCCGAAAAGTCCAGAACCACTGCAATCGAAGCTATGGAATGCAAATGACGTCCTCGTACGTTTTGGGCCGTTTTCGTGGGCTATAGCACACGTTTCGGACTGATTTTAAGCACCCAGGCCAATTTTTCGGAACAGTGAAACCCAATGGTTTTCATAAAACGCATGTTGTCGGCATTCCGAAAAGTCTAGAGTCGTTGCCATCGAAGCTACGGAATTCAAATGACATCCTCATACATTTTGGGCCTTTTTCGTATGCTAAAGAAACACTTCGGGCCGATTTTAAGCAGCCGGGCCAATTTTCTGAAACAGTGAAACCCAATAGTTTTCCTAAAACACATGTTGTTGGTGTTCCAAAAAGTATAAAGCCGCTTCAATTGGAGCTATGGAATTAAAATGAAGGCCTCGTACATTTTGTGTTGTTTTCGTGGGATATAGCACATGCTTTGGGCCAATTTTAAGCACCCGGGCCAATTTTCTGGAATGGTGAAACAAATGGTTTTTGTAAAACACATGTTGTTGGCGTTCCGAAAAGGCTAGAACCACTACCATCAGAGCTCCGGAATTCAAATGCTGTCCTCGTACATTTTGGGCTGTTTTCTTGGTCTATAGCACACGCTGCGGGCTGATTATAAGCACCCGGGCCAATATTCTGGAACAGTGAAACCCAATGATTTTCATATAACATATATTGTTGGTGTTCCGAAAAGTCCAGAGTCGCTACCATCAGAGCTATGGAATTCAAATGACGTCCTCCTACGTTTTGGGCCGTTTTCGTGGGCTAAAGACACGCTTCGAGCCGATTTTTAGCGGCCTGGCTAATTTTCCAGAACAATGAAACCAAATGGTTTTTGTAAAACACAAGTTGTTGACCTTCCGAAAAGTCCAGAACCACTGCAATCAAAGCTACGGAATTCAAATGACATCCTCGTACATTTTGAGTCATTTTCATTAGCTATAGCACATTCCTTCGGGCCGGTTTTAAGCACCCGTGCCAATTTTCTGGAATAGTGAAACCTAATGGTTTTCGTAAAATGCAAGTTTTTGGCGTTCTGAAAAGTTCAGAACTACTACAATCGAAGCTTCGGAATTCAAATGACGTCCTCGTACGTTTTGGGCCGTTTTCGTGGGCTATGGCACACGTTGTTGGCGGTCGATTTCCATCAACCTAGAGCATTTGTTACACTTTGGTTTGAGCTTGATTATGGAACTAACCCGCCACTAGGCACACTAATGATATAACAAGTTCAACTTTGTATGTGCATTTGGAAGTATTGTGTTTTTGCAGGAAAACATGAACAAAAGGGATGGAGTTACAACGAGTTCAAAGGAGTAAGTGAGAAGTTCCGTTCGTGTTCAATTGCAAGGTGAAATCACTCCCAAAGGTGGCAAGAACCAAGGTGCTATGACGGATCATCCCCGAGGACTAAGACGTAAAGATCAGACTTCATACAAGAAGACCCCCTATCTTGATCGCGGGGATGACGATGCCAAAAAGCCACACATGAAGGGGCAAAAAGTCAAAATAGCAAGAAACACCACACCAACAAAGATGGGCCCGAACCGGGCCAGAAAAGGCCCAGGCCGGCCGGCCCATGCCGACCGGCCTGGCCTCTTTTTACCTCGGTTCGTGGTCCCCTTTGACCTAGATGCTCCACGGTGTATTTATATCCCCTGTCTCCGACGATCGCCGCATCCAATCATTCCATCAACGCCCATTCACCAGATAGCCGCCGCCACAAGATGAGGGATAGAGTTAGACGAGTTCGTCGCAAGGATCAACACCGGCGGAGGGAAGGAAGCAAGAGGAGGACTCCAAGCTATTGGCCTAGGGGTGTTCCTAAGCCTCCTCACCGCCATCTTCATCAACGATGTTCTCCGGAGTCTCCATCACCCCTATGTGCTTCAATCTTTGTAAGATGATGGGGTAATGCCTTCGTTCATCCCTAGGGTTTTATGGGTCTTTTCTATGTAATCGCTACATGAACTTTATGTCTATCGATGCTTCATGGTCTATATCTTTGCAAATGCTTGATTTACATATGTGTGTACAACATGTGATCTTAGTAGGGTTTGTGGTAATCGTGGTGATTAGCTTAACTCTATGGATGCTTAGATGTAGATGTGTTAGCGAAGTAATCAATTACCTTCGCGTAGTGACATGTACGAGAGAAGGGAAAAGGCCTAGCGACCGCATAACCACCGTGAAGCTAGAAAAGGCAACACCTCTTTCATGTAGTAGATGCATGTCTTTGTGATCCTAGACCCTAGGGAGGGAACACTTATCTACTTTAATCTCTATCTTGTACCAACCTTTGCCATCTAGTTTAGTCTTAGTTTAAGATTGCTTTTTCTTTAGATTAATATCTCTTTCATAAGGCTTTGATCAACTAGATTAGTGCTAGATTAAACGCTAGTATATCCCTTGCTCCGCGGATTGACAAGAACCTTGGGGATTCCCCCCTTGGTGAAAAGGCACAAAGTCACCCGTGTGCTTGCGATGAACTTCAACACGGTTTTGAACCGTCAACAAGCCCTTTTTCTGGCGCTGTTGCCGGGGAGCAAGCCAGTTTGCTATGTTTAATCTTGTATTAATTTTGTTGATTACTAACATCTAACCCTCTTTTTCTAGAAAAAACCCTTTTTTGTGTTTTTCCTTTTTTTCAGTGCCTAGATGGATTTGTTCACCTCACCATTAGAAGACGAAGAGATGTCGCTAAGGGAGCTAGCAATGCCGTCAATGGAGGACATTGAGATGCAAAAATCAGACTTGACGCTTGCTACAACCCACTACGAAGTGAAGCTTAGAATCATCAAGTTAGTGGTGACAAACCCCTTTAAAGGATTGGAGGATGACAACCCATATAGACACATTAAGCAATTCACGATGATATGCAACACGGTGCAACAAGAAGTTCCGACCGCTTGGTTCAAGTGGAATCTTTTTCCATTCTCTCTCGAAGATGAAGCGCGAAGATGGTACACACTTGCGTCCGTTGAAGCAAAAGGAAATTGGGATGAGCTAGTGAAGAAGTTTCTTTTGAAGTTTTTTCCCATAAGCAAGGTCCAATATTTAAGGAGGCAAGTGCTCACTTTCAAGCAAGGAGAGGATGAAGGAATTGATGAAGCATGGGACCGTTTTAATGAACTACTCGAGCAAGGCCCGAACTTAAGATTTTCCGGTGACTTGATGTTGCATACCTTTTATTTTTCACTAACCCTTAACTCTTCTCGTTTTGTAAGCATGTGTGTAGGCGGTGATTTAATGGATAAAACAATTAGTGAAGCTACACAAATCTTACAAAGGATAAGCAATGGAAAAAGAATGCAACGGGATTGGCAAAGACGTTGTCGGGAGGAGCAAAACGACAAAAGCAAGCCCGGGATGCTTGCTGAAATTTCTGAAAAAGATGAACCGGAGGTCAAGGAAGATGAACCAATCATACAAGAAATTGAAGAACCACTTCCTAAGGTAAGCAAAGTCATTTCGCATGATAAAAATGTTGAAACTAACATGAATGTAGGCCGAAGTATGAGGAATGCTAGACCATTTGCGGAGTTCAATCAATCCGATTGGATTCAAATTGATTTTGCCCCCCTAATCAACTACCAAAGGAAAGAGGAACGCCAACACATTGCCAAACAAGTTGAAGATATATTTGATCAAGAAATGAGTAGATAATCAATCCAAAGAATATTAGAAGAAAGAGACAAAGAAGATGAAGGATGGGTCGATCAATATGACAACTCGAAGATTCATGATGAGGGAGGAGAAGAGTACAACCATGATGAGCCTAAAAGTCCCCTCTCCACAACACCATGCACACCAATTGAAGAAGAAGATCTTGAAGAAATTGATTGTTCGTGGCCGTTGAACCATGAGCAAGAATTCATTGCTAGGGAGACGAGGAAAATGAAAAGAGCTAGTGACTCGAAGGATAAATGGGAGAAAATAGGACTCAAGCTAGAAGATGAATGGGAAGGAGATGACATAAAGCAAATACTCCAAGAAGGCCCCTCTCCACAAGGTTATAGCTTGTGTGCTGTTGAAGCCTACACACTAGCAAATCAAGACATGGAAGTGCTCAAGGAAGAAAAGAGTGAATCAATGATGAGCAATCTTGACGACATGTGGTACTCGGAAGATAAAGAAAGCAACATACAAGACTTTGAAGATGAAGATTGTGATAATGAAGACTTCAAAGAAGGGACGAATGCATACATTGATAAAGGATTACATGTTCCACATGATGAGATTAAGGGGATGCCAAAAGGTAACAAAGAGACACCTCCACTCGTCGAGATTGATTTGCTTTCAACGCTACAAGACGAACCGAAGATCACTCTTGTGGAGAAAGCTCTGAGGCTAAGGTACACGCTGAAATCTCAAGATATTATTGGT
This sequence comes from Cenchrus fungigraminus, assembly GCA_036936925.1. Classification (NCBI taxonomy): domain Eukaryota; kingdom Viridiplantae; phylum Streptophyta; class Magnoliopsida; order Poales; family Poaceae; genus Cenchrus; species Cenchrus fungigraminus. The sequence continues at coordinate 479,979 of CM072769.1, forward strand.
ATGGATGATGATATATTCAAATATTCATGTTGGACCAATAGTATGAATAATAGTTTAAATTCTATGCCTTGTTCCAATTATGATCATGTTGATAGGCTAGAATTTCTTGACAATGATGATGAGGTAATGTTTATGTTTGAACCAATTAATTTCATGCCTAAAGAACCTTTGCCTAATGATGAGCTTAGTGCTTCGCATGAAACATATGCTTCTTTTAATTTCACCTTGACTTGTTGCTACAATTTGCATGTGGTCTTGATTATGGACGCGTATGTTTACAATAAGTTTTGTAAATCTCAATCATGCTTTGCGCTTGGTCAAGCTAATGACCTTAAAGAAGCACATGTCGGGAGAAAGCCCAATTTTCACTAACCATGTAGGAATACAATGGCTTGAATGATGTAAAGAGAAGTCATGCCCAAAGAGTTGCAAGATAAATCATCAACCTCTCCAAATCCCGCGATAGATGCTGCTATCTTCATCAATTTGTGAGCTTGATAAGATGTATACAAATGAATAAAATGATATATTTAGAAGCTCCATCAAGTTTCCATTCCAACGCATCAAGAACCAACGAATTTGAAGACCCGTGCAAGGAGTTATGGAGAAAACATTGAGCGTTGTGCGTTCTGAAAATTTCAGGATAGATTTTATGGTCGGAGTAAAACAGATGTAACTCTCTTGTTCGGAGTCCGATTTGGGCAAATAAAGACTTGTTGGAAATGAAAATTTGTGCACTGTGCAATGGAGTAGATTTTGGGTACACATTCTGGTTTGGACATTAAAGAAAAATTTGTGGAGACGAGACAGCACCGAAGGGCATTAAGGAAGGAGATAGCGATGACGTGGAAAGTGATAGCTCTGGCAAGACTTCTTCTGAACAAAAGTGATCATGAGCAACATGGGAAGTGAATTAAAGCTGCATTGGCACCTTTTCTTCTTGCATGAAGGGCCATGGCTATGTGAGGAAAAAAAGGTATGTGAGAAAGTCGAGCTCTGTGACTTTAAATAAAGCGTTTTTCGGGAGGCAACCCGTTTTCTTTGTGTTTTATTTCTTTCTTAGTGAGAATAAAGAATGCACCATCCTATGATGGTTAACTTGTGGCTAATTAATCTAATTTTAATTTTTTTAGAACCACCATCATATTCATGATCATATTTATTTATTTGCATGCTTTGCATTTTGTCATCGACGTGATGTTTGTTTTCTTTCTTATACATGTTTTGCATATAGTTGGCTCGGTTGATTTATAAGGCTTATTGATGAATACTTCTTTTTTCTATGTTAATGCTTCATATGGCCATATGGGCATTTCCCTTTTGTGATCTTGAGTAAACGTGGTGTTTAAACATGATTGCGGACCATCATCATTAAGTTTAATAAACTTTGCTAGCTTTTCATATGTTTTCATGTTGCTTTGGTCGGTTTATAAACATTACATTGTGCTTTATTCTTCTTGTGGTATAAGGAATTGTTTATCTAAGGATAAACATGATGTTTTAACCCTAGATAAATAAATCTTTATGGCTATAGAGAAATACGGCAACCTAGTTGTAAACATGATGTTTAGAACTAGGTGTAATCATTGTCTTTGTTTATATGCTTTCCTCTCATGTCCATACACACTTGGCACCACGTACACCCATTAGGTTTTAATTCCTCATTAGATTAATTATGCCACAAGTTAAGAGTCTTGGGAAATATTGTTGGATTGTTGGCAATTTTATCTACTCCCAACCGTCACCTTGGGGGTAGAATGTGCGCTTAAAATGTTTTGCAGGCAAGATAAAGATTCTCACAACAAGGAAATTGAAGGATGACTAAGATAAAAAATATTTTGTCATTTTCTTTCATGCCTAGAAAAATGCTAAGCATGGGGGAGGCCCTGAATCCTCAGCAACGGAAGTGCAACATGATGCTCTAGAAGAAGACCATCAATGTCGTCTCCGGATCAATGCACAACAAGCTATTAATCTCATAAAAATTCTGCGTGGTCTCGAAGGGAAAACACTAAATACTTTTGGATATTTAGAAGCCCCATGAAGTTCCGATTCCAACAAATCAAGAATCAAGACAATCGGAGGTTCCTACAAGCAGTTATGGCCGAATCACCGAGTGCAATACGTCCTGAAATCAGTTTTGGACAGCACGTAACGCTAAAGTAAAATGGACATAGCTCCCTTGTTTGAACTCCGTTTTCAATGAATGACCACATGTTGGAAAGGTAATTTCATAAACTTTTCAATAGATCTACATTTCGATATATGTTCTGTTTTTTACAGAGGGGAAAATCCATGAAGAAGCGACAACAATGAGATGATAAGAACAAGAAAGAGGAGATGGTGATGACAACATTGAAGAGAAGGGTGACCATTGGCTCCATTAAGCATACATGATCAAATTCAGAAGTATAGGAGCATTGGAAAATCAAGACAAAAGCAAAGCCACATTCAATACATGTAGAAGTCGGGAGAAGATAACAAAGAACTACAAAAGATGGTAACACCTCCATGGACCTTCTCTTTTCCGAAAATAAATGCTTGTAAGTATGCCTTCAACCTTAGGTGCAACTTTTTGTTTTTTCTCTTTAACAATAACATGGATATTAGGAGTACAACCTAGATTTATTTTTATTTTCAATAAATAAGCATGACCATGTGTTGACCTTGATGTTTTATAATGCCTATGCTTATGGAAAAATGATGAATGTTGCCGCTTTGTTTTACCTACATGAAGTTATATATGTCTTGGCTAATTGCTCTCTATAACGTGATCTGAAATTAATTTTAAATACCAGCTCTTTTATTTGTGGAGGTTAAATGACTATACTCTAGACCCACATATATATCTTTGCTCTTTGATTTAAGTTTACAGATAACTTGTTGTTTTTATGAAAACTTAACTTTTATGCTATCTACATATTTGTGATGCTCTTGCAAAGTTCTACCTACCAAAGCCATATACATATATGTTCTATGATAATAAAACCTTTAGATTGCAAACATATGTTTTGATGAGTTGGGTTAGGATTGATTTCTATGGTTCGAGACTAAGAAACTGGTCATTCCTTTGTGTAACTTTTTCATGCTAGCCTTTTTGTCCATGCATTGTGGGTTTTCACATCGAAAATTTCACAAACCTCGCTAGGCATCCACCCTAAACCAAAAACATCTTTTCATGATCACCTCCTTGTCCACAACCCAATTTGAGTATGGATGATCTTTCGACGAATTTTTCGAAGATTTCTTGGCAAGATTTCAAGATATATAACATATGGAGGGACTCATCAATGCACCCAAGATCATGCGGTGTTTCGACATGGAGGATGCCCCTGAAGATTTCAAGAGATTTATAAAGGAACACAAGATTTTTACTTATCTAGCAGCCATAGGTCCCCTCTCTTTTATGCTCAAGGACGAGCAATCGTTCAAGCATGGGGGGAGGAGTCATCGCATCATCTCTGACAAATGCTAAGTAAGTATTATGTTGCAAAAGTTCTGAGGAGCAAAAAGAAAAAAATGATGAGAAAAGAAAAAAGAAAAAAAGGAGATGAAAAAAGGAGGAAAATAAAAAATAAAAGAAAAAGAGGACATGAAAAAAAATATATAAAGATGTTCCTCGGTTCTTTTTGCTTCATAAGTTCTCAAGTGCCTCAAAGACAAATCCATACTCAAATCTTCCAACCATGTGCAATATGATAACGAGGACTTCACTTGTGCCTCGGGATCATCCATTTTCCACTTGCACATGTCCACCTATCTAAATGTGTGTGTTTCATCCCTCTCTCTTTCCAACATTTATTTTCCATGGCCTTTTTGACAAGTCTGGTAATTCTAGTAGATCTCTCTCTTAATATGACAATATTTCGGATGTATGTTTTGCTATGATTGTTTTGACCTACCAAGCTCCACATAAGCCTTCCACTATCACATATGAGTAGAATAGGTTGAAAACAATCTAGTATAGGCTTGAGTGACTTGATGAGATGAGCGTTCCCATGAGCTTTTGCAAGAGATTTTCACCTATGTTGGATACGCATCTTTTTAAAAATTCTTTGATAGAACAAGGTAACGGTTTGAAGTTCACTTAAGTTTGAGAGCATCATATTTATTAATTGTGGCTTGTTCTTTATTGTTAGTCTATCTTCCATAACGAAAAAGAAGTCGGTCACAACTTGAACTTTAAAATTAAATTCTTAAGAGAGAGTAATATGTCTTGTCATGAATGATTAAGTGCAGGGACAACATTGGAAGGCAGCACTGATTCCCCTTTAAGCAAGGATTACTTACTCGAGGACGAGCAACGTTTAAGCATGGGGGGATGTTGGTGGTCGATTTCCGTCAACCTAGAGTATTTGTTACACTTTGGTTTGAGCTTGATTGTGGAACTAACCCACCACTAGGAACACTAATGATATAACAAGTTCAACTTTGTATGTGCATTTGGAAGTGTTGTGTTTTTGCAGGAAAACATGGACAAAAGGGACGGAGTTACAACGAGTTCAAAGGAGCAAGTGAGGAGTTCTGTTCGTGTTCAAGTGCAAGGTGAAATCACTCCCAAAGGTGGCAAGGACCAAGGTGCTACGATGGATCAACCCCCAGGACTAAGACGTAAAGATTGGACTTCATCCAAGAAGACCCCCTATCTTGATCGCGGGGATGACGATGCTAAAAGGCCACACATGAAGGGGCAAAAAGTCAAAATAGCAAGAAACGACACACCAACAAAGATGGGCCCGAACCGGGCCAGAAAAGGCCCAGGCCGGCTGGCCCATGCCGACCGGCCTGGCCTCTTTTTACCTCGGTTCGTGGTCCCCTTTGACCTAGATGCTCCTCGGAGTATTTATATCCCCTGTCTCCGACGACCGCCGCATCCAATCATTCCATCAATGCCCATTCACCAGATAGCTGCTGCCACAAGATGAGGGATAGAGTTAGATGAGTTCGTCACAAGGATCAATGCCGGCAGAGGGAAGGAAGCAAGAGGAGGACTCCAAGCCATCGGCCTAGGGGTGTTCCTAAGCCTCCTCACCGCCATCTTCATCGACGACGTTCTCCAGAGTCTCCATCACCCCTATGTGCTTCAATCTTTGTAAGATGATGGGGTAATGCCTCCATTCATCCCTAGGGTTTTATGGGTCTTTGCTATGTAATCGCTACATGAACTTTATGCCTATCGATGCTTCACGGTCTATGTCTTTGCAAATGCTTGATTTTCATATGTGTGTACAACATGAGATCTTAGTAGGGTTTGTGGTAATCGTGGTGATTAGCTTAACTCTATGGATGCTTAGATGTAGATGCGTTAGCGAAGTGATCAATTACCTTCGCGTAGTGACATGTACGAGAGAAGGGAAAAGGCCTAGCGACCGCATAACCGCCGTGAAGCTAGAAAAGGCAACACCTCTTTCATGTAGTAGATGCATGTCTTTGTGATCCTAGACCCTAGGGAGGGAACACTTATCTACTTTAATCTCTCTCTTGTACCAACCTTTGCCATCTAGTTTAGTCTTAGTTTAAGATTGCTTTTTCTTTAGATTAATATCTCTTTCATAAGGCTTTGATCAACTAGATTAGTGCTAGAGTAAACGCTAGTATATCCCTTGCTTCGCAGACTGACAAGAACCTTGTGGATCCCCCCTTGGCGAAAAAGGCACCAAGTCACCCATGTGCTTGCGGTGAACTTCAACACGGTTTTGAACCGTCAACACACGCTTCGGGCTGATTTATGCATCTGGGCCAATTTTTTGGAATAGTGCAACCCAATGGTTTTCGTAAAACACATGTTCTTGGTGTTCCAAAAAGACCATAACCGCTACAATCAGAGCTACGAAATTCAAATGAAGTCCTCGTACGTTTTGGATCGTTTTCATGGGCTATAGCACTTGCTTTGGATCAGTTTTAAGCACCTGAGCCAATTTTCTAGAATAGTTAAACCTAATTGTTTTTGTAAAACATAAGTTGTTGGCGTTCTGAAAAGTCCAGAACCGCTACAATCGGAGCTACGGAATTCAAATAACATCCTCATACATTTTGGGCTGTTTTCGTGGGCTAGCACACGCTTCGGGCCGATTTTAAGCACCCGGGCCAATTTTCCAGAACAGTGAAACCGAATGGTTTTCATAAAACACAAGTTGGCATTTCGAAAAAAAGTCCAAAACCATTAGAATCGGAGCTACAGACTTCAAATGACGTCCTCGTACATTTTGGGTCGTTTTCGTGGGCTATAACACATGCTTCGGGCCGATTTTAAGCACCCGGGCCAATTTTCCAGAATAGTGAAACCTAATGGTTTTCATAAAACACATGTTGTTCGCATTCCGAAAAGTCTAGACTTGCTGCCATCGGAGCTATGGAATTCGGACGTCCTCGTACGTTTGGGGCTGCTACACTTCGGGCTGATTTTAAGCACCCGAGCCAATTTTCCGGAACAGTGAAACCCACTGGTTTTCGTAAAACATATGTTGTTGGCATTTTGAAAAGTCCAGAACCACTGCAATCAGAGCTACAAAATTCAAATAACGTCCTCGTACATTTTGGGCCGTTTTCGTGGGCTAGCACACGCTTTAGGCTGATTTTAAGCACCCGGGCTAATTTTCCAGAACAGTGAAACCTGATGGTTTTCATAAAACACATGTTGGTATTCTAAAAAGTCCAGAGTTGCTGCCATCAGAGCTACGAAATTCAAATGACATCCTCATACATTTTGAGCCGTTTTCTTGGGCTAAAGACACGCTTCGGGCCTATTTTAAGCAGTCAGGCCAATTTTCCAGAACAGTCAAACCCAATGGTTTTCGTAAACACATGTTCTTGGTGTTCCGAAAAGTCTAGAACCGTTGCAATCGGAGCTACATAATTCAAATGGCATCCTCGTACATTTTGAGCCGTTTTCGTGGGCTATAGCACACGCTTGGGGCCGATTTTAATCTCCTAGGCCAATTTTCCGGAATAGTGAAACCTAATGGTTTTCGTAAAACACATGTTGTTGGTGTTTTGAAAAGACCAGAACTGCTACCATCGGAGCTACGGAATTCAAATGACGTCCTCGTACATTTTGGGCCATTTTCATTAGCTATAGCACATGCTTCGGGCCGATTTTAAACACCCGGGCCAATTTTCCGCAACAGTGAAACCTAATGGTTTTCGTAAAACAGAAGTTGTTGGCATTTCGAAAAGTCTAGAACCACTATAATCGAAGCTACAGAATTCAAATGATGTCCTTGTATGTTTTGGGCCCTTTCTGTGGGCTATAGCACATGAAAATGGCTCGACAATTTCGTGAAAAACACACCTGCAAACTCTTGTGGCCTGGAGACCAGCCCCTGGTGGTGTTATGCACTAAACTCTGGTCAGTACGAAGGATGGACCGTCGGTGTGACGAAATGATTCATTCTTGCTTCCGTTTGGGCAAATAATTATCAGTCATAAATGCACCAAAAATGCCCCGGAAGAAGGCCTGAAAGGTGTACCCTACGGTCTAAAAATCAAAGGAAACCTCGTCAAATGTCTTCTACTAGGAGTCTGTGCACATATGGGATGTTGCAAAAAAAAATGGACCCGAGTGCTGAAAATCGTGTGCTATGCCCACGAAAATGATCCAAAATGGACGTTTTCGTGAGAAATGCACCTGCAAATCCTTGTGGCTCGGAGACCTACCCCTGGTGGTGCTATGTAATAAACTATGGTCGGTACATGGAGGAGGGACCGTCGGAGTGACAAAATGATTCATTCTTGTTTCCGTTTGGGCAAGTAATTCTTGGTCGGAAAGGCAACCAAGCGCCCCAAAAAAGGCTTGAAATGTGTACCCTGCGGTCCAAAAATCAATGGAAACCTCATCATATGTCTTCTACTAGGAGTCTGTGCACATCTAGGATGTTGCAGAAAAATTGACCAGAGTGCTGAAAATCATGTGCTATAGCCCACGAAAGTGGCTCAAAACGGACCTTTTCGCGAGAAACGCACTTGCAACCCCTTGTGGCCCGGAGACCTACCCCTGGTGGTGTTATGCAATAAACTATGGTCGGTACGTGGAGGAGGGACCATTGGAGTGACGAAATGATTCATTCTTGCTTCCGTTTGGTTAAGTAATTCTCGGTCGGAAAGGCAACCAAACGCCCCAAAAAGGCCTGAAACGTGTACCCTGTAGTCCAAATATCAATGGAAACATCATCAATGTATTCTATTAGGAGTCTGTGCACATCCGGGATGTTGCAGAAAAATTGACCTGAGTGCTAAAAATTGTGTGCTATAGCCCACGAAAATGGCCCGAAATGGACGTTTTCACGAAAAACACACCTGTAAACCCTTATGGCCTGGAGACCTGCCCCTGGTGGTGTTATGCATTAAACTATGGTAAGTACGTGCAGAATGGACCACCGGTGTGACGAAATGATTCTATCTTTCCGTTTGGGCAAGTAATTATCGGTCGTAAATGCAACGAAACACCCCAAAAAGGCCTGAAATGTGTACCCTACAGTCCAAAAATCAATGGAAACCTCGTCAAATGTCTTCTACTAGGAGTCTGTGTACATCCGGGATGTTGCAGAATAATTGACCCAAGTGCTGAAAATAGTGTGCTACCAATGGCTTTTGCAGTGCTAGCGAACCGGAAATTAAGGCGGTGTATGTGGTTTGTGTGGGTGTTGGCGGTAGACCACGCTTGCTGAATCACCTTAGTGAAGCCACGCATTGACGTCCAGAAGTTCTCAAAGCGGAAAGGTCGCAGCCTCGGCGGGCTATCCTAGTCGGACAACAATAAAGGGTAGTGGTCCGAGAGGGAGGTGGATAACGCTTGGAGGACATGGGAGGCGAAAGTGATGTCCCATGCGTCGTTAGAGAAGACCCGATCTAGTCGCACCAGCGTAGGGTTTCGCTGCTCGTTACTCCAAGTGAATTTCATATTTTGTAAATGAACTTCTTTTAAATTGCAGGAATTTAGGGTAGCTCTAAAACTGCGCATCTGCCTCAGGTTTAGGTTGGAGTTATTCTTGTCGCGCGCTCTGTAAATTAGATTGAAGTCGCCAAGGATGAGCCACCTTACGTTAGTCGGTGGGCAAGAGGCGCGAATTTCTGCAAGGAAGTCATCCTTCTCAATTTCTTTTGTCGGATCGTAGACCGTAGTTAGTCGGAAGGAGATGACGGAGTCTTTAATCGTCACTGTTGCTATGATGGAGTAAGTGTTAATGACAATCTGTTGAACGTCAGCAAAGTTTCTGTCCCACAGCAACTGAATCCCAACCCTCTTTCCAGTAGATCCTCTCGCCGATAAGAACACGAAGCTGTCAAGCCGGTACCCCCTAGATACCGAGCTACTTGTACATCTATACCGCACATTTTAGTCTCATGCAGGCAAGAAAAGTGGCAGGAGGACGATGACAGTGTCTCTTGTACAGTCGATCGATGGGCGTCGGAGCTTAGTCCTCTCACATTCTAGCAAAGGATGTCTAAGTTGTTGCTATCCATTTGGGGAACAAAGGGGGCGCGTAGCACAAAGTGCCATAGAGGCCGACATTTGCAAACCAGGTTATAGAACAAGCAGCACAGACAAGGGAAAAGCATTGAAGTTCTAGCAGTCAATGGTTGAGATAGTTATGAACGGAGACGATGGGACGACAGACTGAAGGCCTTACGCAGAGGGCATGGCCGCGTCCCAGCACAAGAAAAACCACAATAACAAATGAAAGGATGATGATAAGTTCTTAAATGATGCATGATGAAGAAGCTACTCAAATCCTGAAATGGCTGATGCATTAGATAACAATTTCCTTCGCAGCAAGGCCATCTGCAGCGTCAGGGCCACTGATCTTGATCAGGGTGGCAGTCACTATGCAGATGTCATCATCGTCATCATGGCAGAACAGAGCGGCTAGTGCTGCCACAATGTGCTGCGGCATGGGGCCCTTGAAGGAGGCGACAAACTCCTGGATGGCCTATTCTGCCGGTGTGAGATCATCCTTGAGGTAGCTGAGGTGTCGGCAGAGAACGATGTTGGCGCGTTGCACCGCTGTGAGGTGCTTCAGCCTGCTGCAAGCTTGCCTCTTGTTGCGGCACAAGCTCACTACCGTGTGAACCGGCGGCTTGAGACAACGCCCTTTCCTGGCTAGCGCCGAAGGCTCTGCCGCACCCCCAGAACGCCCTGGGTTGGAGTGACGAACAGGTCAGCGATGCCGTCGAAACAATCAAAGACGCTGGTTGCGGGGGTCGATGGGCAGACCTGGGAGTGCGGCACTGCTGCTGAATCCGTCCCCGGGGTCGCGGGTGGCGCCTGGGGTGGAGAGTTGTTGTTGTCAGCCGCTGCAAATGGCGAGACGGGTTGGCCCTGATCGTGGTGTGCATCGTCGCCCAAAAGCACCAAGTCAGCCAGCATGTTGGAGAGTGCCTCGTCCACTTCCTGTATCGAAGGTGAAGATGAAGCTGGTAGTGCATGAAGTAGCCTGTGAAACACTTGTTGAACGGGGAAGTGTGTCGGTGTTTGGGGTACCTCAAGGTCATAGTTGTTGGTAGTGTCGTTGTTGGCACTGTTGGTGGCGAACAAAGCCTCAGTCCACTGTGAGTCCTACAAGTGTGCCATGTTGGTGACGAGCTCGAGTGGAGAGCGAGCAGAAGCTTGCTGCCTGGGGCTGCGAAGGTTGAAGACCTTACTGGACGCCTCCTCCATTGAGGCGACCTGGAGCTTCAAGAGCAACATGAGGTCCTGTTGACAGCGTGCAGCGTCTTCAACTTTGTCCGCCTGGGCGCTCGCTGGGGAGCAGTGACGAGCGGAGCGTGTTCACTCCCGGCGACCCTCGTGTCCCACAGGGGAGCAGTGATGAGGGGAGCGCGTGTGTTCCTAGCGGTCGTCACACCCCAACACGAGATCGTTGGCGTCGTGGTCGTTCTAATGTCGGTGGAGCCAGTGAAGACCAGATGATGCCGCCCTACTTCTTTCTTAGTGCTCGCGCTCGAAGCCATGGCGGTGTGGGGAGCGAGACCGGTTGCGACAGGGCTCGCCGTGGCGGGCACCGTAGCCGTTCGGGCGTCGACCCCCATTGTCGCACTGGTCCCGAGGCCAGCGGTCGTGGTCGTCATCGTTGTCATCGTGCCTCTGCCAGAACATGTCGTGGAAGTCCGGGTGGTCATCGCGTGCCCGGGCCTCAGCTTCGGCACTGTCGCATCGCTCCCGGTCCTGTCGGTCTTCCTCGTCGCGCTCGTCCTGACGCTCAGGCACCCTCGGGGAAGAGGGTTGCTGGAACGGTGAGAATGCCGGCTTGGGGGACGGCTCGCCATCCGGAATACCCCCGAACCAGAGAAGATGCCTCTTCTCTAGTTCGTCGATAGGGACGTCCGGGTTGTGGGGGTCGGTGGTGACGAAGGAGTAGTCGTGGAGCTCCTAGACGTGGACGAGGTCACGATGCTTGATACCACGTTGCCAGCGGGAAGGCGGGGTCTCTAAGATCTACACAGAGGAGGAGCCGTCCATGGTGCCCGCCATGAAGATGAGCCACATCACCTTGGGGGTTTTTCTTGGCTTGTCCATCCACGCCCAGAGCTCGATGTCGCAGGTGTCCGTTGGGTGGAGCAAGTTGGTGTCGATGCATTGAAGCGCGTAGTTACAGCTGATGATGCACTCCACGATCTCCGGCTACCTTGCGTGGTGTGGCACCCCATCGAGGATGATGCATGCACAGTAGAACAGAGTAGCGCCGAGAGCTCTGGTGAGGCTTCTCCATGGACAGAGCAAACATCCACGCCACTGTACGGGAACTTGTTGCGCTTGTTTGGGTCCTCGCAGTGGCGCTGGTGCAGGAAGCGGATCAGGAACGCCTCCGGGTGGTGCCTAATGACAGTGACGTCCCCAGGCTGAAGCCTAAACTCGTCGATGATGGCGTCCTCCAGGTTCCTGGATGTGATGGTGGGAGGCACGCGCATGGCCCAGGTGACGAGCGTGTTGCCCTCCCAGTCGTGCAGCTCCCGTTCCAGCTCGAAGGAGGTGGGGATGTAGATGCGGTCCTCGTCGAGGTGCAGCTCAGGGTCCCCCCACGCGGTAGACCTTCCTTGGTGCTCTGTTCATGGTTGCAGGGTGTAGTGGAGGCTCGGGAACATGGGGAGCCCACCGTGGTCTGGGACGAGGTGCAGCGCAAGGCTCTTGTTGTCACGAGCTGGAAGAACGACAACAGCTCTGCTTGTGGCCGGAGCAGAAGCAATGGAGGTAGTGAATAGGATCTCTGCAGGCACTGGCGCAGTGGTTGCGACAAGAACCTAAAGCAGCGGCCCCTCGTCTTGATGAGGAAGGCAGCTTTGGCATCAGGTGCAGGAGAAGCAGAATTGAAGTCCGACGAGGTGTTAGCTAGTGGGTGGTGCCTTGAATGCAGAAGGGGAGACCGGCTCTCTTCAGCCACCCGGCCAGATCTTGAATGCAGATCTTTTGCAGGATTCAGCCTGGGGAACTCCGGGTAAGCGCAATTCTTCCTCCATTATTGCCCGATGTAGGTCCAGCCTGGCTCGCAGTTGTTTGCCGGAGGCTGGCACACCGCCTCGGGGGGTCGTAGCTGCGACGTGACGCAGCAGCCCATCTCAACGCGTGCGGGGAGAGCCGAGAGGAGCAGCAGAGCGGTGATGCGCCCCATCCCATTGTGCAGTGAAGCTGGGAGAGGAGCAGGCGCCGAAGTAATTGCTCCCTAGTGGCACAGTGATGGTGGAGCTCAGCTAGCGTCGAGGAGGGCGGTGACGAGGCAGGAGGGGCTCGGCGGACCACGTTAGCGTAGGAAGGCGGATCCGGCACCGGATCAGGTGTGGGGGGGATGACAAAGTCATCAAGCGGGTCCCGCGGCCTAGATCTGGCTGGCGGCGGCGTCTCCCTCCAAAATTCAACCAGTTCTGGGGTGCTCACAAGAGGGTAGCTCTCGCCGAAGGCAGGGTGCGTGTCGGCGGCCGAAGGCTGGCTATGCGGCGCGGAGGAGGTGGTTGGGGTGAGCTGGGGGCGGCGCGGGGGATGGCGTCCCCACGGCGCGAGGACAGATGTTGACATTGCTAATGTCATCGACTAGAAACAGATATAAAATCCATCTTTATCGACGGCGCCAGAAATGCAAAGGTATATCTTAACAAGATGCTAAGTGTATATCAGATGTTGCTTTCAGATAAACTAAAAGATATATCCGCTACGGGTCATAGCACACTCGATCTAGGTTGTCATCCCTGACAGAAGTGCCACTAAAATGCATGGATTGGTACTCTTACATATGCCTTGGATCTCTAGATAAGAAAATATATATAAATGGGTATCCGCAAGCGCACAGATATGAATATACCATTGTAGCATTTTAACCAGGAGTAAAACCAGGTATCGTATTTATATTCTACCACAGGGAAAGAAGTCTTCTATCTATAATAACAAATACATGCACATCTCTCAGTTGTGTAATGTAGAGTGGCCAAAATATATCAATTACTATAAACAGGTGTCAGTCACATAAAGATAATGATAATGATAGCATTGATCAAGTCATAACATAGTGAACCACCAGAAAGTGTCAATATAGAAAGAGAAGCGTATTCACAACCTAGTTAGTGAGGATACTCCTTAGTAACTCTAAACTATACGTCAATGTATACTATGATTAGTGTCATACATTTAACAATCATGGAAGAAGAACTATTATACTTATGCATGGAGGGACTACCCAGGAGGATCAAGGCCGAAACTTGAAACAACCAAAATAGTATAAGGCTCCACTAGTCCTACACATGGGGGGTGGATTGCAAAGGACTCAATAGTGCTGTCACCACCACGATCTACCACACGACCCGGCATGTAGGGTGCAATCGCAGGTAAATACAGTATTAGCACCACGCTTACACTATCTTTACGACTCACCCATGTTAACATATGATGTAGGTGAGGGCTATACGACTCCATACACGAATATAAAGGTAAATCAACTATGCTAAACATGTAATCATAATAAACACCAAAGCATATAATCTCGAATATAATCATTGATAAGAACATATGTCTCTACAGCAAATGTAAAAGAACTTATAAAGAAGAACTTACAGGAGCGAAGCTAGATCAGTATCTCGACCAGCTTCTAGATGATCGGGAGCCAAGTAGATGCCTTGCCTCCCCCTAGATCTAGACTAGTTAGCTACTCTTGCTATATGGTGTTTCTAGGGCGTAGTATCTCTGACTTGATGACTTGATCTGGGATTCCTCCGGTCAGATCCTCTTCTCCAGGGGGGTCAGGGGGGCTGCTTATATAGTCCTGAGGAGGTGCCATGCGTCGTACGATCAAACCGACCTAACATACAGTTTACATTGACCTTATAGGCTGTGGAAGAACCTTCCGGAAGTAGGGCTAAGGTGGCGCCTGGGGGGGCGACCGGCCCCACCACCCCTCAGGGTCTGCTTCGCTCGGTGGGTCCTTGCCCCTTCTAGATGCTTCTTTCTTGGATGCCAAGTCACATTGAGTTCCAGAGTCTTCTAGAATTGTTCATTTTCCTGTTTTTTCTGATTAGTCCCTGCAAGACAAAGAATTCTCCAAAACTCTAGGAAAACTGTTAGTGACACCCTATTCTAAGTTGGTATTAACAATTATGCCCTTTTCTCATGTTTGTTTGACTTATAAATATATAGGAGAAGATGTGTCAACAAACTCCCCCAAGCTTACCCTTTGCTAGTCCCTAGCAAAGCTATGCTATAGCAGGATCAGGAGTTGCTACAACGCTTTCACGCCTCAAAAGTACTATGGTTTTCAAAAATAAATTCTCCTCAACAAAATTACTCCATCTTACCTTTAACCATGGTGCGTAGCCTTTTCATAAATCTTAAGCAATTAAAAGACAGAACAATCAAGTCAAGCAGTATATCTCAAATTCTTTGATCTACTATCATCCTGGGGTTTTGCAAAATTTTTCAAATAAAACTCAGAGATCCTGTGTATGATCCTGTGTAAATATATAGGATAAGATGTGTCAACAGCGGGGCGGCTGTCGGTCGAGGATAGCCATCCTCTAGGGCGGGCCGGTGTCGATCTCTCGGCATGGTCCACGAGAGGAGGCAAGAGGAGCATGGATGAGAGGAGCTCCGCGCGAGGGTCGTGGATCTGGGGTCGGCTTGGGCAGGGACAGCCGGAGCAGGGAGATCCTGCTCCGGCAAGGTCCGGCGGTGGGGGACGGTGTGTCGGCACCCGAAGTTAAGATCTAGATTGACTAAATTTGTGATGTAATCTATATAAACTATATAATTGGTATCCACTAATGATTTCTCTTGCCTCTCAACGTGCCACGTCATAACCCACTACACGTCATGTCACTATCCACTATAAGCCATGTCAACATCCACCAAACCATATATTTATGTCTTCGTCGATTTTCTGTGACTAATAGCATGTTGTATTTGCGAGTACCACGCCATAAAATTCTCGCAGTTGAAATACATGTAGGATCAATCATTAAAAATGGTTCTCTCTCAACGAAATTAACATAATTTCATATATAATATTGTTTACAAATGAATATCGTCATGTAATCATTTTGGTGTTTCTACTTTCACATTTCATCTTAAAATTTTGTTTAAAAATTCTCGTGGCAACGCGCGGAGTATCACCTAGTTATTATAAGATTTTGTAATGTATTATATATAAAAGATTTATAAATAATAAATAATAATAATAATAATGCAATAAATTAAAAAATAAAATTGAAAAATGAGATCATTGTCGGTTTATAAAACAACCGGCAATGATGATGTACCAAATCACTATCGGTTGCTTTATGAACTGACAGTGATTGTGTACATCATCACTGGATGTGGTATGTCATCACTTCCGGTTGTATTAAACAAACCGGCAGTGATTGGGTACATCATCACTGTCGGTTTTTAAAAACGGCAGTGATGACGAACCTCATCACTGCCTCTTTGCCACTGCCGGTTCAGAAAACCGCCAGTGATGGGCTTCCTGAAATGAAAAGCTCATGCAAGGTAATTGCTCCCACAATTTGTTTGAAAATGTGCATGCATGCATTCCTAGCTAAATTAAGCATGTTTAAAAAGAATAAACAAGTAAATTACTTTACCAGAAGTAGGAGAGGAGATAAGAGGACCTGGCGGGATGAAGCGTACTATAATTAACTAATATAAGTAAAGCGTCAGGAGTGATGCGTAAAACTCTCGTAGCCTCACATCTATATTCCGGTATATATATGATGGTGTGGTCACGCGTAACAACTACAGCAAAAACTAACAAAAAGAATCCATCCATCAGAAATCAGAAATCAAGATGATGTCCACAATTGTCTCCCTTGTGGTGGTTATCGCGCTGCTGGTTCCACCGGCGGTCAGCAACACCGACAAGGATGCTCATCAAGTCATGGAGGTTGCTGCAACGTGAGCGAGCAAGTGCCGCGACCTATGCGCCGTCCTGCCTAAAAGCGAGGATCCCATCTGCGACCAGAGGTGCGACTCCATGTCCATCTTCAACAGAAGTGTTGTAGATCCCGCCGCCCTACACTCGGAGACGGGCTCGATAGCCGTGCAGGAGATACAGATGTGCTCGATCGAGTGGAACCTGTGGTGCCTCGCCCCCGAGGCTGCCAGCAATTGCAAGCACAAGTGCGCAGCTTCCTTCGGCCCCTTCGGTCTGGCCCTCGCCGCTCTCGACAAGACCATGGCGTCGGGAGGCCTCGCTGCTCCGGAGAAGCCACTTGCTCCAGCTCCAGGTAAGGATGCATTTGAGGCCTGCAGCGTGGCCTGCAACCGCAAGTGCGCCGCGACGGAAGGAAAAACCAAGGCGTGTGGCGGCAGCTGCGCCGAGGCCTGCGGCTTCTATTCTGCTGCGACCAGAGTGCTCCAGGATGACATGCCGCTGGCGGCAGTGCCAAGCCCCGCCGCGGTGGGTGACGACACCGTCGCCAAAACATTCAAGGCTTGCAGCGGGCACTGCGCCGCCAATGACAAGAAATGTACCACCAAGTGCGCCTTCGCCGGCTACGTCCTCAACAAGGCCAAGGCGTCCATGAAGCTGGCCACCGGCAGCTTTGGCCTGCCAGCGTGATTCATGCTTCACCATATGCTCCATTATTATAAATAAAAGTAGCAGGAAGAAAATCCAATTAAATTTTCAGTTTCGTATCTGATCCTCCACGGAAGAAATTAAAGGGCTCTTCAATTTTATAAAATCATACCATGTTCTTTTGTTAAGCTTCAAACGAAGTACCGGAATTTTTTTCTTTTGGAAATGTTTATTACAAAACATATCATGTTCTTTCCGTTCACAAATGTTAAAGAGATGTAGCAAATGCTACAAATGCCACCCGCACATGGTGAAGTGCGATTCCAAAGAAAAACTAAAAATGAGTTCAACAATCAACACCATCAACTCTCTATTTTTATAAAAGACTAGGTTCATGCCCGTGTGTTGCTACGGGCATCCAATTATTTATAGCGCAATACACAAAATATACAATAAAAATTTCTCAATTGAAGACATCACATCCGAAGAATGAGTTGAAGTTGAGTGCACAGTTTAATCTATTATAATCTGGTAATTTGACTAAGTGACTATGACAAAGACACTCAAAATGACACACTTCATCTACTCAATATTGATGCCTGTGATGCGCCGAAGATAGTATTTTATAATGCTTGGTTGACGCTTTCTCCAAGCATTTGCTACATGCGCCACAAGATCGACGAAGAAATTACGTCGCAGGCACCTTATGTAGGAAATATTGAACTGTAGATTGATATGAAGCACCAATTCTGCTACAACCAGAGTACAACACGTAGAAAAAACACATGTACTTTATGTAATTTCATTTTTAATAAAATAATTAAGAGCTACTCCCTTGAAGGTGTATATTGTTTTACCATCCATTGATTTCAAACTGACCAAGGTGTGAGTAACTACAAAACTAAAAAGAACTTTAGCAACTTTTCCGCACAACATTGGAGATGATGTAGGCTAAATTTTGACGATGCAATATTATTCTACTTCCTTGCTTCCATCAAAATTTTTAATCTCATCAGCATGGCACCATAAAACTGAATTGCACTGTGCAGTAGTGCTGCCTATTTTCGTGAGTTATCTTCAGCAGTAGACACTCCAGACACCATGCTTACTCTGACTGCTTGCATTGAGGAGCCAAAGTTATCAATATTTATTATCATAGTACACCTCTGCTGCGTGCATACTGAATTGTGACGAATCTTTATTTTTTTAAGTAAAAAATTGTGGAGGTTCTCATGAGCTTGTATGATCCAATGACAATACAGAACAATAAATTTATATTTTAAATTAAACCATATTAGATACCCTTTACAAAATGATGGGACTACCAACTCATGAGCCCAAATAATATAGTTCCAGTTACCTATTCATTTTAAAGAGAAACAATGTATATTCAGCTCCAATCGCCGGCATAGAATGAATAACTCATGAGCAAACTCGGGCATGAACCTAGTAATATGCTAAGAACAAACTTTTCGATTATGCAAGAAACTCTTCATATTTTATCTTTATATATTCAACTACAATTAAATAATACAGGACATTATTTGACTCTGGACATCATTCTCACTAATCGTAGCTCTGTACAAAAAAATCACAGTAAATACCATAGCATAAAATGGACTTTTGTGTACCTGAATTATTGAATTGACACAAACCATGTCGAGTTGAAACACCATACCATGAATAGTATCATAGAGTATTTAATTTTACCTAAAGAGAAAGTGAGAAACATTAAATGACATCATTTCTTTTCCAAATACGCATTAATATGTAAGATACACATGAATAATAAATATCATATTATCTTACCTACAATGTCAAAACCTCCTTGTATACAATATTCTTTGTATATGTGCCATTCACCGGTAGTACTCTTTTTTGTTTTTTGACCAGACCATTCTGTTTACCCTTGCCCTTTGCTTTCTTTTTTGCATCTTTCTCTTCCTGCCTTCTAGCTTCTTCCTCCTCTGCCACATCATTAGGTGGGAGGGCGAGGATCTTGATGTTCGTTCTGGCTGTGGCTCTAGACATAGCAACATACAACTGTCCATGAGAGAACACAAGTGCGGCCAAGTACACTCCTACGTTTGGTATTGTTTGACCCTGTGACTTGTTGACCGTCATGGCGAAGCTGAGCCTAATTGGGAACTGCTTCCTCTTGAATTGAAATGGGAACATCTGATCATCAGAGGGACACAAGGGTATCCGAGGAAGGAAAACCCTCTTCCCGGCATGCTGCCCCAAAACAATTTCAGCATCTATTGAGTTTTTTGGCATGCTCTAACCACCAGCCTCGTTCCATTGCATAGTCCGTTTGCAGGGTCTAAATTTCTAAGCAATATTACCGGGCAACCGATCTTTAGCTTTAGGAGATGTGGAGGTATCCCATTGGGAGTCAATGTGTTAAGGAACTCCTGAGGATAGTAGTTATGGGGATCATCAACCGCTTCGTTGAAACTATGGTACACCACCTCCCCACCTTGGAACTTGTTGATCATCTTCAAATTAATATCATCCACCCAGTCATTACGTGTTGATAAAATGGCTCTAGAGGTGATATAATCCTTGTTTGTCATGTTTTCATTGAGATTTGGAAAGATGCTCTCGATCAATGTGTCAAGATCTTTCTCTGAATCCCCAGTGTACGGGACACATATTTCGTCAGGAAGGAGTACATCACCATCTTCATTAACCTCCTCTGTGCCATTACCAATACGCAACATATAATCCGCGAACCATGGGTCAGTCTGGGCCCTCATGTTGCGCACGAGCTTAAGATGTTGCATGAATTCCCAAAGATACGACTTTCGCAAGGAAGCACCGACAATTTGAGCTCTGGATCCTTTACGTACAACAAGGAGGACTTGCCTGAAATCTCCACCAAAGATAACTGTCTTCCCACCGAACGGAAGATCCTTCCGTCCCATTATATCATGCATGCTATAGTCCAGCGCTTCCACAACCTCCCTCTTTGTCATAGACGCCTCGTCCCAAATGATGAGAGACGCTTGCTGCAGTAGCTTGGCAGTTCCACACTGTTTTGTGAAGCCGCATCCTTGTTTATCGTCGAGCGTTAGGGGAATCTTGAAACGTGAGTGGGCTGTCCTCCCACCAGGCATTATAGATGCTGCGACACCATATGTAGCTGTAGCAACGGCAAGCTTGTTCTGACTGCGAACAGTTCCGAGAAGCGCTCTATACAAAAAAGTCTTTCCTGTGCCGCCTGGTCCATCTACAAAGAATAAGCCACCTCGTTTGGAGTCAATTGTGGACATTATCTCATCATAGGCAGCCCTCTACTCCTCATTTAGTAGAGACGATAGGCCCACATCTTCTGGATTTGTCTTAATGCTTACCTCCTCAAATATCTCACGAGGGACCGCGCTAGCGTCATCAAATGCATCATCTATTTTTGGTAGGGGGGACTTATTTATGTCTTTGTTGTTATCCTTAGATTTCATAGATTGCAGCATGTTCCTGATGTCAATCAAAACCATCTGTTCCACCCAACGAGGATTTGGATTCTTATGCTTGTAGTCTTCTGCCATTGCGTCAAAGTGTTTTGTCCACAAACTGGCCACATTCTTCGGCTCACAGAACACCAATATTGTAGCGAACAGCCTACGTAATGAGGATGGCATCTGGAACATACTACTCTCAGTAAGACAATCATCGAGCGTGTTGTCATCTTCGATCAGACCTGCAGCACAAGCAGCATCACAGAACGAATGATAATGCACACCATTCACAGTCCTAAGATGCCTCCATGATGTCGCTCCTGGAACATAGTTTAGGAGGACCCGAAGAAAATAGCGTTCGCCCTCTGCTGGACTCGCAGACACGAGTCTCCCGACCTAGTATGCTGAGTTTTTCCTTGGTTGCCAACATTTATCTTTCACGTTCCAGGTAAAATACTTTGGAAAGTCACGATACAAGATTCCTTGAGCTTCCGGATGATGTTGGTTGTAGGTAAACCATTCCGTGAGCATCGAGTCCTCGATACGTGGCTTTTTTAAAACTCGTTCAACCTTGTCCCGTGCATGAAATGAAACCATATGCTCGCCGGGGAGATGACATTACAGCGCCAGCACCGGTGGGTAACACTTGTGTAAGTCAAAGTCGTATATCCTCCACATTGCTTCCGGAGGTCCCACCCACCGGGCCTCTTTGTAATCCGTGATCTCATCAACATTCCCGTTGGCATCTTTTTTCCCATTCTCCCTAACAGCCACAGATGCTCTGTCATGGCCCTTGTAGATGTACTTGAACAGATATTTCACAGACTTAATGTTGTTGCATGCCTCAACATTAATGTAGCAGTTGAAAGTATGTATGAGATACGGGTTGTACGGGACAACCCATCGATTGTCCAGCATGTGACCTCGAACCATCTCCTTACGACCATCATCGCGCCGCCTGTACACTGGGTATGAATCCTTGCCTTGCGACGTTGAATCACAAAATGGTCTTGGGTAATAGTTCTTGCACGAAGTACGATCCTTTGTGCATGGGCAGTTTGGATTAAGCACCCCGCATGGTCCGTGCATCATATGCTTCGTGACCATCTTGTAGAGCTCAGGGTACTTCTTCTTGTCGGGTAGCTCTGCAGAGATAATCGCGTCGTACTGCTCAGGGCAGGTGATCTTGTACTTCCTTTGCATTATCAGCAGCCAGTGTGCATGTGGCAAGCCCCTCTTCTAGAACTCAACGACATATACATAGGCTTTTACCTTCCCAAGTATGTCCTTGTACATCAACCGTTGCCTCAGCTCCTCTAACTTGGCTCTAAACACTCGAGCCACGAGATCTGGATGGTCTTGCGCGCACTGTCCTGGATATAGCTCATTTTTAATCTCATCCCAATTCGGATTGCACGTCATGGTGAGGAAGACATCCGGTTTGCCATACTTCCGCACCAGAGCCATCGCGTCCATGTACCGACGCCTCATGTCACGGGGACCACCAATGAACGTCGGTGATAGCACGGTACACTTCCCAACCTCATTCGCTTCTTCCACCCCCGTACGATAGCTGTCAACCAAACCCTGGTATAGGTCAGCCCTCACAGTATCCTGATTGTATCTGATGAAGTCAAGACGCGAGCTTTCAATCTTCACGTAGGTGTCGACAGCAAACTGCTGGAACAGTCGCTTGCCATATAGTATTGGATTAAAAATCCCAGGTCGCATCTGCATTCTATAGCAATAGTAATCACGCACAGAAACACATTTATTCCCGGCAGAACCTTCATCATCACCACCGCCCTGAGCATGTGCCTTACGTATCGCTCGGGCTCTGTTGACCTGCGCCTCAGTCACACCAACTTTGGGAATGCAGTTGTGCCACCCGAACTCTCCCCTTGGAAAGAAGAGCGGGTACGAGAGGGGGTCGTAGCATCCATGATACGAACGGATGCCTTTCCATGACTTATCCTTCCCGTGGAGAATGACACTATTTTCAAATTGAACCCGATGCTCGCTCCCCTCAACCCAAACGGCTGCAACCTTCAAATTGATCAAGGTTGAACTCGATATGGTAATCCGAAAAATCCTCTACCTCTCCCATAGTGCGAAGATGATTCGAGTAGGGATTAACACCAGTATTGAAGATGTTTACAAGCGTACGAATGACCTCTCTATCTTTCTGTTCAGTCTTCTCACGACACTTGCTGAGTCTAAAATCAAGATCTGGATCATCATCATAGAAATAAAGCTCGAGGTGATTAGGTTCATAACTCTTTTCTTTGCCAAAGTTTTTAAGATTATGATAAACGGCGCCATGCGCACGAAAGGTGTAAATAGGACACTTTCGAGTGTCGGTGGTCGCACTATCAAGACTACAGTGCAGAGAAGTGAATGAGAAGTGCCCATTGAAATATCTGATGTGATCACGAAAATGCCTGGCATCAGCGTCTGAGGCCGTCCACAATCTCACGAGTTCATCCGGGGGTGTGTCGGGGGTGGATAGATGAATAGCTCCACTATGGCAGCAGAATCCCGGTGGTTCGTACTCAAACTTCTTTGCGTTGTAGAACTCGCAATTATCTACTGGCTTTAGCGTGTGACCATCTTCCGGGACATTACCGTAAACCGCACCGAATGGATCTGGTGCATCAGGTTCAATATTATCTTCATCACCCGTCGGGAGGTCGACATCCACGACGTCATCAGCCGCATCCTCTGATAGTATTTAGCATTGGTCAAAGGTGCTATTTGCAGGTTAAAATAGAATCTTAATGTGAGAATAATTGCAGCGAGGTATACCTTGTCCCGCAAAAAGGAACCCTTCATCCACTTCCTCGTCCTAATCAAAAATGATGTTCTCGTCACCAGCTGACGCAACACATGTCACATGAGTGGTGAGACGAACATAGGTGATTATGCACAATATGAACAGGAAGATCATACCGTCATGGACACATACCTTGGCAAGGGTGTCTGTGCAAATCGCGTGGTGGCATAGAATCAGGCTCATCAACAATAGATGGTTGTGTCTGAGTACACCTTTCATTACGAGATGCATGTCCAGGAGTACCTGCATAGATTGAATGGTGGGTTAGACACAGAAATAGTGTCGACCGAGTTGAAGCAAGTAATGTTGTCACCTGCTCCCGCTAGACCCGATGTTCCATCACCACGAGGGTAGGTCTGCGTGACACCTTTATATATATAGCATTAAAACATAGTTTGGTTAAATCTGTATTAACTTATTAGTTGTAGAGATAATATATAGGTTGGCAAGTAGTTTACCAGTGGCAACAACACAGGACTGTGTCGACTGACTCGCAATGTTCTCATTTTCACAAGTGGTCCCATTGGTGTTTCTTCCAATGGTTGATTCAAACTCCTGATCACGACGCTTTCGTCGAGATTGTCGCAATCCTGGAGTTAGGTGGGCTATATGGATAGTGTTGGATAGAAATGTCTCTGGGGTTTCAATTTGCTGAGGAGGTTCCTGTACAGCTGCCTCGACGTATACAGGTGTGCCACCAAAATCGGGGATCTCCATCTCTTCTGATATTTTTGAGGGAGGTTTATCTCCAGGAGATAATAAAAGCTCTGGTTTAAATTGAGGGTTTGCCATGGCGATGGAGTCAGGATGCAAGTTGTTCTCACGTTGTTCCTTAACTCTCTTCTTATAGTCTTTGTTTGTCTGCCGTCTTCTCTCAACACTCTGTTGTGGTGTCTTGAATAGTCCCTTTGAAACATATGAATCACGTTTCTTTTTATTATGCAACGCCCTACTAACAGGGCTCATCGTTGCCCAACATGCATGATTCTGACGACGCTTACGCTCATGCGGAGTTATGTTTTCCTCATTTGTGGAGCATGATTCAGTTTGAGGCCCTGACATGAAGGGCATTTTGTCAAGTTGTGTGAAAGTGTTTAATGTAGTTAGGATCATACTCAGTGTGTAAACTTTTTATTATGGTTGTGAGGAGATATCCCTCTAATATAATTTAACAAACTCCGCACATAGTAGGGTCATATATGTGAGGGCTCGACAAAACAATAAGAGAAAATGTCATCAAACAACCATATGTGCGAAACTGACCCTAGAGCAGTACCACATTCAAATTTGTTTATGCAGTACCATAGGCAATCCGTGCTCATCTGGAGCCAAAAATTTTAATTCTAAAAAGGCCTGGATTAAAAATATTTAGGTAGCAGAGACGTTATGTGTTTGTGAATCCCTTCATGTCTCGATGCACATGGAAATACAATCCAAAATGTTTGATATTTAACTCCTTCTGGAGCATAAACTTAGTAAATTGATGGCCAATTCGTGTAATTAGTACCTCCTTGCAGCTCAGGTGTTATAGGGTCCTCAGCGCCATTGTCATTGTCCTCAATCCGGACATGTCGAAAGTTAAATAGTCCATCACCATCTGTGCAGCAAAATGTTGGCAGGAACACAGTAGTTGGAATAAACATATAAAAATAATAACAATGACTATTTGGTATAGATCGCCTACCCGGTTTGTGCGGGGACTCCTTTTCTGCCTGAATAGATACATTGTCTCCGCAAGTGTTGCCTCCTTCAATAGTGATATGCCCACCGTTGAATTGCCCATCACCACCTGTACATCAAATTGTTAACAGCATGCCCTTAGAATGTTGATAAAAAGTAAGCACACACTTGAAGGGTGATCCATGGGGTACTGTGTTAAGATTAGCGCTAAACAACAGCATGTGTTCGAATTAACAGAACTTTTGTAAGCAAATTATATGCACCTTCATCATGCAAGGATGCCTGGTCACGTTTCTTTTTCTCTGCGCGTCTCTCCCGCGCTTTCCTATTGAGCTCGTCCTTTTGTTCTCTTGACAATGATGCATAGGGCTCCTTATTCCTCTGCCTCTTTCTTTCGGTAGGATCCAAGACCACTGTCAACACGACCAATTGCTAGTGTGAACATTGATTTATTAAAATTAGAATGTGAACATTGATTTATTAAAATTAAAATGTGATAATTGATTCATTAAAATTAAAATTGCTAGTGTGAACATTGATTGATTTATTAAAATGAGAATGTGAACATTGATTTATTAAAATTAAAATGTGATCATTGATTTATTAAAATTAAAATTGCTAGTGTGAACATTGATTTATTAAAATTAAAATTGTTAGTGTGAACTGATTTATTAAAATTAAAATTGTTAGTGTGAACATTGATTTATGGTGTTTGTGATAGGATCCAACACCACTGGCAAAACGACCCAAACACATATAAAGAGTTGCATAATAGTTACCGTGTGAACCTTGATTTATAGTGTTTGTGATATCTGCTAGGGGATTCGAACTATCTCCTGTTTCTGAGGGATCCATCTTCAGAGGGAAACTGACTGCACATGAAACCAAGTTAGAGTTGAATTGATTTATTGCTTGAGAATGCAAACCATGACATATTAAGCCAACGATCTTACTCAGTTATCACAAAGAAGAATAACTAACTGCACTTGTCTGGCGATGGAGGCACCAAAAACTTCGCAATGCAATTCCAAGGAACACTTAAACCTGGTGAACGGTGACACTCAACAGAACATGCTGAGGAGACAAACAAATTTCAGTTAGTTATTTCTATAATGGGTTCATTATACTGGACTGCACTTGAGCATTAGTGAGACCGAAAAATTTCAATTCACCATGAACTAATGTGGAGTGCCTTCAATAGCATCTGTTTGATAAGTCAGCAAAAGAAGTAATGTGTTTTGTGTAGGAGTGCATATTTGACAGCAGGAAGTATGAATATATGCACTTGCTACAACTTCAGAAATATTTCTGAGAATTTCTATAGGTTCTGAAAGAGGATATCAAGAATGATGCTTTACATGGATTCAGAGATTGGCAGGAGAAAACTCAAACTTGCTTAAGATACTCTATCAGCTCCTCCAATATTTGATCATTTCCCCAAACACTAACAAAGCAGCAGGTGACATTTACCATTATAGTTTATGAGAACGAATGCACATTAAACCAGCTTTGATAAGTCAGCAAAAGAAGTAATGTGTTTTGTGTAGGAGTGCATATTTGACAGCAGGAAGTATGAATATATGCACTTGCTACAACTTCAGAAATATTTCTGAGAATTTCTATAGGTTCTGAAAGAGGATATCAAGAATGATGCTTTACATGGATTCAGAGATTGGCAGGAGAAAACTCAAACTTGCTTAAGATACTCTATCAGCTCCTCCAATATTTGATCATTTCCCCAAACACTAACAAAGCAGCAGGTGACATTTACCATTATAGTTTATGAGAACGAATGCACATTAAACCAGCTTTGATAAGTCAGCAAAAGAAGTAATGTGTTTTGTGTAGGAGTGCATATTTGACAGCAGGAAGTATGAATATATGCACTTGCTACAACTTCAGAAATATTTCTGAGAATTTCTATAGGTTCTGAAAGAGGATATCAAGAATGATGCTTTACATGGATTCAGAGATTGGCAGGAGAAAACTCAAACTTGCTTAAGATACTCTATCAGCTCCTCCAATATTTGATCATTTCCCCAAACACTAACAAAGCAGCAGGTGACATTTACCATTATAGTTTATGAGAATGAATGCACATTAAACCAGCTTTGACCATAAACAATGGTAGGTTTTGATCAACCATCTAAAGGAAATAGGATAAGCCTACAAATGCAATAAAAATTAATCGACCGAATTTTTTCATCAGGCAACCACTTGAAAAAATCAGGTAAACTGACACAACTTGACAGCTAAAACCATGGAAGGGATAGGTCAGGACAAAATTATGAAGGCATTTAGGTGTAAGAGTACAAGATTAACATGCAAATAAGAAATGTGACAGTGACGCATGGGAACCAATATCTGCGCTTGCCATCCTTGTGGCCATCATCGATCATAGCAAGTCCCTCCTGATAGTAGTAACATTTCAATTCAAGTTTAAAATCAGCAGAGCACATTATCATGTAGATACCAAGGAGTTTGCATGTTCGACTCAAATCTGCTCCCAAGCAGTGCCCACGGGCCACATGCATGTGTTGGTGCCATTACATATTTAAATGAATGGAGCCAACAAATTGCAAGATATTGCAAGATTGAAAAGGCCTATAAGTTAACATTTGGTGCATGAAAGGGTCAACTTAAATGTGAGGATTACCTTAAGCAACATTTCAAGGGCATCAATCGCACGACCAGTAGACCATGAGAATTCCTTTTTGACTTGTTCTACTGTGACATAGCCTTCAGCCTGCATGCCAAATTGACAATGATGTTATAACCAGAGGAATGTTGCATTCTCATATATAGAGTATAGTGCATATTAGTTATTTAAATGCCTCTCGTAATATGGCATTGAATATTACAATATCGAAACCACAAACCTGTGCTAGCCCAAGTATCCCACTGTGATCTTTATTTAACTCGGTAGGAACAGATTGCACAAGCTTTCTCCTCCCAACTGAAATTACTTCAAAGCCACTACCAAGGACCTATAAATTCACAAAAGAAGGACAAGATGAGCTAAAACTCTTACCGAGTATATCAACTTCCTTTGCATTAAACTATCACCTATTAACTGAGGTGCAAATTTGACGTGAATACCAGTAAAGACAGGGCTATAGTCCAAATCAATGTTCACCACAGTTAAAAGCAAAACTTCAGGTAAGAATCCAATGGTCTGTGTAATTGTCTCAAAGCATGAATAGCCTTGCATTAATCACATACAAGATCAAACATTCAGGGAAAAAACATGGCAGCAGATCTGCAAGCACAGGGAGGAAATAAATAATCACTTGTAAGATCAAACAAGAGAAATTAGGATATGCAGCAAGCACAGAAAACATGGCACCTTGGTGCTAACTTTTTACATTTAATTGCAAATATGAAACAACCAATCTGACAAAGTAAGCAAATAAAAGAGAGTTGATCACTATACCTTAAGGGCAAACATTGGACAATCACCATACCACATTTCCTAAATGGAAAGTCTCAGGTCGATTGTAGAGAATTGAATCTTAGGTCACGCAATTCAGCAGCATATAATTTGTGATCCAGTTGATTCAGCAGTACGTGCTGACCAAATAGCAAAGAGACTAAGAGAGGGAGGAAGCGGTGAGGTGCCATACCTTCAAATTACTCCAGCAGGGTGCGGCGATGCTTCAAGGCCATGTGGACGCGTCTGAGAAGGGCGCATCGCACGCGGCTGGAGAGGGCGGAGAGGCAGCGCAGGACGGCATGGATGGGAAGGAGACGCGTCAGAAAAGAGGGTGACTGCAGCGCGGCCGGCGTGGTCAGGGAAGATGTCGAGGAGGCCGGGAGCAGTACGTCTATAATAGCCGTCTAGTGTGTCGATGGCGGTGCCGGAAAGTCGACGAAGCCTGCGATGGAGAGATGAACTACTTGATGGCGGCGGCGGCGATCCGGCATGCGAGGACAGCAGGAGGGGTGAGGGGGCGGATTCCTGCTACGGAGTGCCCTCGCAGGCTCTGTGGGGGATGGCGGCGCCGGAGGGCCGACGAAGTTCGCGTCTGCGATGTAGATGAACTCGATGGCGGCGGCGTCGATCTCAACTGCGATGGTGATGGAGTTGGTGCCGGCTACTGTATGGGGGATGGCAGCTCCGGAGGGTCGTCGAAGATCGCGGCTGCGATGGAGATGAAGTCGATGGCGGCGGCGGCGATCTCGGCAGCGATGGTGATGCCGGATACGGATGGCCGTCGGGGCGGCGACGCGGGGATGGCAGCGTCCTTTCGCTCGATTGGATCCCCAGAGACGGGCGTGGGGAGGGAAGGGTGGGACCTGTGGGCAGCGTGGGCCGAGAGAGGCGCGCGGAGCGAGATTGGACGGCACTGCGCTGCGCTGCGATCGTGCCCGAGAAATCACAGCGACGCAAGGGGCGGAAGCGCGGGGTAAGAGCGGAGAAGCGTCGGGGCTGAGGTGTGGAAAGTGAAGAGACTTTTTTTTTTTCTCCACTTCATTCTTTTTAGGAGTAGAGAAACTCCATCCATAGAAGGCTAAATGTGCGCTTATCTTGTTTCCTACTAACCAACTGCATAATGAACCGTATCTCCTTTTGGCCCTCAATTCATTACAAGCGCACTCAAAAGTCAAAATCAGAGCTACTGACAATTTATCTTTTTTTATTAAAATAAACTAGAGCACAGGCAGATCGAGCAAAGTAGGTCGGGAGGACCCTTTCTTTATCTTAGCCCATCGTTTCAAGCTTTTAGGGCGTGTCCAATGGGATAGCTCCGAGCCTCCGATCTAACGCCAACTGCTGTAACCACACAGCGCTCACCGTCTGGCTGAACCGGTGGCTGGCGCTAAAGGTGCTGCGGAGTTGCTCTAAAGTAAATTTGCCAAATTTTATAAACATTTCCAAGTGCGGGTGACGGTATCACCCGCTCCTGAAAATGATTTTTACAGGAGTGGGTGACATTGTCACCCGCACCTGGAAATGGGTGTTTTCAGGTGCGGGTGAAACGTCCGTAGAAATATTGTTTCCGCCAATTTTTTCGCGTCAAGTTTCTAAAATGCAGTTCTCAGTTCTTCTAATGATTAACCCATTCAAATTGAACACGATAATGCTAATTGACTGGTGAATAGTATATATACAATAGTGTAAGTTCATATATCAACCACTAGTAATTATAAATAAATTCATACATCACCACTACTACTTATAAATAAGTTCATTCATCACCGCTACTTATTGGTCCAAATCTTCTGACACGCTCTCGTAACCACAGAAAATGGTTAATGTCTCCAATGGTCCAGCCTCCATCAAAATAAGCTAAAGCGCGTACTAGTGCACTTAGCTCCGCTTCTGATTGAGTGTCACACACAACACTGCAAATATAAAACATTAGTGGATCATCGGCTCGGTCTTCCCTGTAGAAAGATAGAGTTGTCTGCTGCTTCCAATTTCTAGTGAAGACCAGCTGCCCACCATAGTAACCCAACCCACATTTTTCCACCACTTGATTAAGAATCGCATCGAAACTCATTGATGCATAAGTTAAACCAGATATATAATCCTACACAGTAAGATGATGATGAGATAATAAACATAAGAAAGTTAAAAATATGTAACATAAACAAATTAATTAAGATTGAATAAAAAAGATCGATTAATCACGGTGCTTTCGAGGAGATTTATATAACGGTTACCGAAGATGATGTTTTTTGAATTTCGTAGCTCCGATCGAAGCACTTTCAGATTTTTTTCGAACGCCAACAGGAAGTGCCTTATGAAAACCACCAGGTTTAACTGCTACGAGCACCGTGAGAGGTGGTAAATGTGATGAAAACACCATTGCTTCCGTTCGAGCAGATTTGTATAACGGTTACCGAAGATGATATTTTTTGAATTCCATAGCTCCGATCGAAGCACTTTTGGACTTCTCAGAACGCCAACAGGAAGTGCTTTATGAAAAGCATCAGATTTAACTATTCCCAAAATTTGGTCAGGTTGCTGAAAATCAGCCCGAGCCGTGCGCCATAGTCCACAAAACCAGCCCGAAATGGACGTTTTTACCAAAAAAAACTCATATGCAAACCCCTTGTGGGGACCGCCTTATAGGGGTGGGCCCGAATGCCATTTCGTATCATTCCCTGGATCATTAGATGATACATGCACTTGCACAAGAAGTATCACAACAGTACTTCATTTATTTATTCTGATATTTTACATAAGGTTGAAAAAGAGAAAACCACACTCTATACAAGTGGGGCCATAGCCTCAACCTTATTCAAGCAGCGGCGATCTACGTAGCGGACTCACACCTCAGGCATCTTGACTCCTAGCACGGACCCAGGGGAACCTCTTCGTCATTAGCCTCTGGTTCCTTGTTTGGTAGAAGGGATCGGGGAAGCAAGAGTGAGTATCGGGTAGGGTACTCAACAAATTCCACAGCGGGCAAGACCAAAACGGAGGGGAGTCGGCCACTAGTGGGCCTAAGCACACATCCAGGGTACTGAATGTAAAGTACAGAATTTAAGTGCGAAAGAGAGAGGATGTAATGCAATAGTATAAAGTAGTTTGGTCCTCGTATGGACATCCCTGGGCCCACTACTCCGGTGGGTACCAGGACCGACTACTCGGTGGGCCCCTGGGACTACTCAACTTGGGCAGCACGGCACCTGCTGGTGTGGGGCGCAAGGACTACAGAGGGATAGTACTCAGATAGGAAGCTACACATGTCCGGATCCATGTAAAGAACTCCTAGCCGTACCCGACTAGTACTCTCCCCTCAAACCGACTTGTAACCCTGCCTCCCGGACTATATAAGGCGAGGCAGGGACCCCTATCTCTTCATCCGCATCATCTTGTAAACACACCCAATCAATCCAGAGCTACGCAGCATACAGGACGTAGGGTATTACGCACCTCGCGGCCCGAACCTGTCTAAATTGTGTGCCACGTGTCTCTCCTTCAAGTTACCGATCTCGGCGAGACCATACTCATCTACCTCGGGTACTCCCCTTGGTAGGTTGCCGGTCTAAAACACCGACAGCTGGCACGCCAGGTAGGGGATCTCACTGAAGATCACATGGCGAACTCGACGGCTTCAATCGTCATCAAGTCAACCGTCGCCTTCAACCGCGGCGACACCTTCGTCTTCGGCTCCTGGGTCTGCACCGCTGACGGCACTGGATCGTTCCAGCGCTACCTCACCATGACCCCGGACCCAAAGACCGGGCTCGTGACGCTTCCCGAAGACGCCACGGGCCCACTTCAAAAAATTCGGCGAAATTTCGCTCTACAACCAAGTCGCCGACTTCGAGCTCGGATCCGCCTCCAACTCGAACTCGACGTCACCCTGGATCGCCTCATACGAGCCGACTCCTGAGCCATCGTGTGAAGCGGCCCCTCTCCATGAGCACTTCCTATACGGTCTCTGCAATGCTAGCAGGGCCCACGCGGAAGCTCTCACTGCACGCCGGGCTGGCAAGGAGATCGCCTCCGAGTACTCCTCGTTCTCCAACACTGCAACCGGCTACTACTCGGACTCCTCCTACGAGTTCGACTTCGGATCGGACCCAATCGAGTCCGAGTCCGAGCTCAACATGACTGAGGAACTGTTGTCAGGTCCTGCCGCTGGCCTGGTCATTACATCCACTCCCGCCGGCAGATTCGTCTACTGGCCCGACCGCAAGCCTGCAGACCTGACGGACGACAACTCACGCTACGTCGCCTACCTCGATTCACTCCCCTTCCAGGAGGGGACCCCGCTGGCTCTAAACAACGAGCACACCCCCACCGAGGTGGCGACTACTGACTCCAGTCTCTGCACTCCCGACCGTGAAGTCTTCATGACGGCCACAGATGTTGGGACTTCGGAAAACCGACCTGACCGGTACCTTGACGACATCTCGGAGGATGAGTTGTCTGCCAACGCACCTCCGAACGAGACCACCGAAGACAAGAACGCTCGGCGTGACCGCAACAGGAAGCGGAACGATCGACGCAGACGTCTCCGGGAAACTCTCCCCATCCGGAACCTCAGTGAGGCCCTGGAGCAAGTCGCCAACCGGGTACACACTACTCCTGAGCAGTGCCTCATGTCTATCACCACGATAGCACGGCAGGCCCAGGGGATCCGCGCGGGCGAAGTCATCGCCAAACTCGCTGAAGACGCCTACTTCATGCGAGTCGACAACAGGGTTGCTCAAGTACCCCCCGTCAGAACTCACGACGCCAGAAACAACGAAGCCACTAGCCGCAGCCCAGCAGACGGCGGACGCAACCGTGTCCGTGGTGAACACCAGCCAAATCCCAACCGCTCTAGGGCCTCGGGTGGAGGACCCTCACAGGGCGGCATCAGCCAGGGTGGCACCGGAGGTAGTCGCGGCGGCGGCGGTGGTGGCAGCAGCGGCGGGAGCTCATCCCATGACGCCGGCAAAAGAGCTGGTGGCGGCAGCGATCGCGGCAGCCGAGGCCACGCGACTAGCCACGCCACCAGCAACGCACGTGGCAGCTACGACGCCCGCCACAAGATCGACGAGATCCGTCGCGAGAAGGCTACTGAAGCAAGCGACAGCGACGGCTTCCCCGCATACTCTGCAAGACTTCGCAACCTGCTTCTTCCTGAGAAATTCAAACCTCTCGGGATCTCCAAGTATGACGCGAAGCAAGATCCAGTCCAGTGGCTCAAGTGCTACGCCTTGGCCATAGAAAATGCTGGTGGCAACAACGATGCGAAGTGCCTCTTCTTCCCCTTCTGCCTGGACCAGGCTCCACTCACATGGCTCGAGTCACTTGAAAAGAACTCGATCGACCAGTGGGACCAGCTGAAGGCTCAGTTCACCAGCAACTTCGCGGGCGCCATGGGACGCTCGGGTACTCGCATGGACCTGGCAATAGTCAAGCAGGAACAAGGCGAGACGCTTCGCCAGTACATGCGGCGCTTCTTCGACAAGCGCGCGACCGTAGTCGACGTCACCGACAAAGAAGTCATTGACCTCTTCCAAGACGGACTCTATCACCATCGCACCTTCGAAGACTTCGGTCGCCGCCACCCGAGTTCCATCACTAAGCTCAAGGACATGATCACATCATGGGTCGATGAAGAGGACAAGGCAAACGCCAAGTATGACTCCATTCGCGGCAAGAACAAGAGCAACACGGGCGGCAACAACAACAACAACAAAGATCAAGGGGGTCGCCACAACAACAACTACTCGAGCTCCAACCGCAAGCGCAAGCCAGACAATACCGTCGCGGCTATACAGTGCCCTGCAAAGGACAACTCGAAAAAGACCTCAGGCGGCTTCAGAGACTTGCTCAAAGAGAAGTGCCCTGGCATCTGGATGGTAATCACACCACCGAGCAGTGCTACCAGCTCCGGCGAGCACTCAAGGATACTCCCGATCCACGGCCTCCTCACGACAAGAAGGGCAAGAAGAAAGTCGACGAGGGCAACCGTGACTTCCAGGAACCTGACAAGACCGTGAACGTCCTCTTCGGTGGACTACCCACCAGACGGTCTCAGAAGGCCACTCGACGGAAAGTCTTGAACATTGAACCAGTGGTGCCGACACCTCTAAGGTGGTCGGAGGTATCCATTACCTTCTCTCACGCGGATCAATGGACAAGCTTCTCTGAGCCAGGACATTTTCCACTCGTCCTGAAACCTGTAGTCGCGGGCTCCAGACTCAACAAGGTCCTCATCGACGGCGGGAGCGGACTCAATGTCCTCTTCACCAAGACCTTGAAGAAGATGAAGCTCGACATCACCGACATGCTCACCAAGAGCGCGTCACCCTTCTACGGCATTGTCCTCGGTAACGCGGCTATTCCACTGGGCTCAGTGGTCCTGCCAGTTACCTTCGGGGAGACAAGGGAGAACTACCGCACCGAGTACATCAAGTTCGAGGTTGCGGACTTCGAAACCTCCTACCATGCCATCCTCAGCAGACCAGCTATTGCCAAGTTCATGGCGGTACCACACTACACCTACTTGGTACTCAAGATGCCAAGTCCTGCCGGAGTACTCACATTGCAAGGGGACTTGAAGATTTCGTTCGACTGCGACACCGAAGCTGTGGAACTCGCAGCGACCAACCAAGTACCCAATGCAATGATGGAGATCTTTGCTGCGTCCAAAAAGCTCGCCCCAACCGAACTCGAGATTCCCGAGAAGACCGACACCGCAAACAAGCCTCAGCCATCAGAGGAAGTCCAAGTGAAGGCCATCGACCTTGGGACGGGCGACAGCAGCAAGACTACCATGATCGGGGCGGGCCTTGACCCGAAATAGGAAGACGCGCTCGTCAGCTTCCTCTGGGCTAACCGAGACATCTTCGCATGGAAGCCAGCGGACATGCCAGGGGTGCCCAGGAGGCTGATCGAGCACTCACTCAACGTCGATCCTAAAGCTACCCCCAAACGACAACACCTTCGCCATTTCGCCGACGACCGACGGGATGCCATCAAGAAGGAACTCGCCAAACTACTCGCGGCGGGCTTCATCCGTGAAGTCTTCCATTCTGAGTGGCTCGCCAACCCCGTCCTCGTCCGCAAGAAGAACACCAACGAGTGGAGGATGTGCGCCGACTACACCGACCTCAACAAGCACTGCCCCAAAGACCCCTTCGGGTTGCCACGGATTGATCAAGTCATCGACTCCACGGCGGGCTGCGACCTGCTCTGCTTCCTCGACTGCTACTTCGGGTACCACCAGATCGCTATCAAGGAAGAAGACCAGGAGAAGACCGCGTTCATCACCCCGTTCGGCGCTTACTGCTACACGACAATGTCGTTCGGGTTGAAGAACGCCAGGCGCCACCTACCAACGAGCTATCCAGGCCTGCTTCAAGAAGCAGCTTAACAAGAACGTCGAAGCCTACGTGGATGACGTGGTCGTCAAGACCAGAAACTTCGATATGCTTATCGCCGATCTTGAAGAGACTTTTGCATCCCTGCGAGAGTACCAATGGAAGCTCAATCCCAACAAGTGCGTCTTCGGTGTACCATCTGGGAAACTACTCGGCTTCATTATCAGCCATCGTGGCATCGAAGCCAACCCCGAGAAGATCTCCGCCATCACCAACATGAAAGCTCCAACCTGCATCAAGGATGTCCAGAAGCTGACTGGGTGCATGGCGGCCCTGAACAGGTTTATCTCGAAGCTTGGAGAACGGGGACTGCCCTTCTTCAAACTACTCAAGCATCAAGAGAAGTTCGCGTGGACCGCGGAGGCTGATCAAGCTCTGGCGCAGCTCAAAGACTTCCTGTCTAAGCCACCGGTCCTCACGGCTCCTCGCAAAAAGGAGCAGCTACTGCTCTACCTCACTACGACTACTCATGTGGTCAGTACTGCCATCGTCGTCGAGTGGCAGGAAGAAGGCCACGCCTACCCAGTCTAGTGACCAGTCTACTTCGTCAGTGAGGTTCTGTCAGAGTCCAAGGCACGGCATCAGCCGGTCCAGAAGCTACTCTACGCAGTGCTCATCACCTCGCGGAAGCTACGACACTACTTCCAGGAGTACTCGATTGTTGTTATCACTGACTACCCGCTCGGTGACATACTCCGCAATCAAGATGCTACTGGAAGAATCTCCAAGTGGGCGGTCGAACTCGGCGCCCTCAACATCGACTTCAAGCCACGAACTGCTATCAAGTCCCAGGCACTAGTCGACTTCATGGCAGAGTGGCGGGAGAATCAGCTACCAACTCCAACCGAGCGCCCAGAACACTGGGTGATGTACTTCGACGGCTCACTCAAGCTCGAAGGGGCAGGTGCAGGGGTGCTACTGATTTCTCCACAGGGCGAACAACTCAAGTACGTCCTACAGATCTTCTGGAAGGTCTCAAACAACGAAGCCAAGTACGAAGCCCTACTTCACGGGCTCCACCTCGCAATCTCTTTGGGCATCAAGCGGCTACTAGTCTACGGCGACTCCGTAGTGGTCATCAACCAATTCAACAAGTCTTGGGATCGCAACAAGGAGAACATGGACGCCTACTGTCTGGAAGTCCACAAGCTCGAGAACAAGTTCGACGGTCTCGAGTTCCACCACGTCATCCGCGACAACAATGTTGCCGTGGACGTCCTGTCGAAGCTTGGTTCTACTCGCGCGCAAGTACCTGCTGGAGTCTTCGTCCACGAGCTTCATGTGCCATCCATCCCGGAGCCAGCACCAACGACCACTGACCCTGTGCCATCACAGTCCGGTCAGGAGGTCATGATGATTGACGTGGACTGGAGACAACCCTTCATCGACTACATCCGCGAGCAGAAGGTCTCATCCGATAAGAACTTGGCTGAACAACTCGTCCGCCAAGCCAAGGCCTACGTACTAGTCGGAGACAAGCTCTACAGGTGAGGTGCCACTTCTGGAGTACTCATGAAGTGCATACCTCGAGAAGAAGGCAAGGATATCTTGGAGGAGATCCACAAAGGCGTCTGCGGCAACCACGCGTCTTCTCGAACGCTGGTAAGCAAGGCTTTCCGACGAGCTTTCTACTGGCCCACAGCTCTGGCCGATGCTGAAGAACTCGTCAGAAAGTGCCAAGGATGTCAATTCTTGGCCAAGCAGCAACACATCCCGGCCTACAAGCTAGTCACCATACCACCAACCTGGCCCTTTGTCTGCTCGGGGCTCGACATGATTGGGCCTCTGCCAACTGCGCCAAGAGGATTCAACAAAGTCTTGGTGGCCATCGACAAATTCACCAAGTGGATCAAAGTCAAGCCGGTCACCTGCCCAAAGGCCGACAGAGTACTCAACTTCTTGGATGAACTCGTGCATCGCTACGGGCTGCCCCATCGCATCATCACAGACTTGGGTTCCAACTTCAACAATCATCAGTTCTGGGAGTACTGCGAGAACAGCGGGATCGACGTCCGGTACGTCTCAGTCGCCCATCCCCGCGCCAATGGCCAAGTTGAGCGCGCTAACAGGATGGTACTCGACGCCCTCAAAAAGCGTTTGCACGACGCAGCTAACACCAAAGGAGGCAAGTGGATCAAGGAACTACCCAACGCACTCTGGGGGCTTCGTACTCAGCCTACCAAGCTGACGGGGCAGTCGCCCTACTTCCTGGTCTACGGCTCCGAAGCTATTCTACCTGCCGACGTGATGTGGGAATCCCCGGCAGTAGAGCAATACGACGAAGGCATCTCAGAAGACAGCAGACAGGTTGACATTGACGGTCTTGAAGAAGCCCGCTGCGCCGCCCTCGTCCAATCAGCAAGGTACCTCGAGGGTATCCGACGCTATCATGATCGCAACGTCAAGGAACGCTCCTTCAACGTCGGCGATCTAGTCCTCCGTCGTATCCAGAACACGGATGGACTACACAAGCTCAGCTCACCATGGGAAGGTCCCTTCTCAATCTCTAAGGTGACCAGACCAGGCTCCTACCGCCTCCAAACACTTGAAGGCGACGACATCAGCAACTCGTGGAATGTCGACCAGCTGTGTCGCTTCTACGCGTAGTCGCTCGACTACTCTACGGGTCTAGGTCTACACGACTACTCACGGACTCCTCGCTGTAAGCGGCCTTCCGGTCCTGGCACTAGTCTCCGGACTATTCTTCTCCAAGATCCAGCGTCAACGGCTACTAACGGATCTTGGGCTGCTAAGAGCGCTGAGGACTCTAGCGGCGGTCTGTAAGACCATGTACTCCAGATCCAGTCTATACGACTACTAACGGATCTCTAGCTGTAAGTGGCCTAAGGGTCCTAGCGCGACCTAGCTGTAAGCAGCCTAAGGGTCCTAGCGTCACTTAGCCGTAGGCGGCCTCCGGGTCCTGGCGACTACACTTGTAAACGGTTCTGACCAGCCAGGTGTACTTATTCATCAGTAATAAAGTTTGATTTTCATTCAACTTCTTTACTGTGCCTTCCAATCAGGCATCTCCTACTGAGTACTACTACTCACAAGCTCCACCACGGTTTGGTACTCCGCACACTTCGTTGTAAGTGGCGGCTACGAGTACTTATTTCACAGATATATCGTGGACAACTTTCATTGATAATCCAAACAAGTTACTAACAACTCTGTTTGTTTTACATCAACTACTTTAAGCTACTCCTACAGGTACTCCTACTGAAGGTTGAGCTTTTCCGCCACTTGTTCAGCAATGGGCGCCATCTCCTCCAGGAGAGCC
This sequence comes from Cenchrus fungigraminus, assembly GCA_036936925.1. Lineage (NCBI taxonomy): Eukaryota > Viridiplantae > Streptophyta > Magnoliopsida > Poales > Poaceae > Cenchrus > Cenchrus fungigraminus. The sequence continues at coordinate 519,057 of CM072769.1, forward strand.
TTGTACTGATCGTCAGTACAGTTCGCCGCAAGTCCACCGGTGACTACGTCCACTGGAGCCTTGGGGAAATACGACTTCATGTATGCCAAGACTTGGTTCGGGATCGACTTCGCCAAGTGCTTGACATACGTCGCCAGACGCCCGGGGGCTTCCTTCAACCGGTCCACTAGTGGAGCAATCTTGGGCCCGCCCGGGTGTGGCACCAACAGCCTTGCAATGGGTAGCGCGGCTTCCTCAAGTTCCTTCAGCTGGCCCCGCAGCTTCTCGCAATCTTCATTGAGCTTCTGCAGAGATTTATAGCAATTGACAAGGTCACGGTCTGAGGCTTCACGAAGCTCCATGTGCTTGATACACTCATGGCGCAACTAAGCGTACTCATACTCAAGTACCTCTCTTTTGTCGGTCTCACGATACACGATGTTCTTCAAGTCCGTCTCCGACGCCTTCAGCTGGTCGACCCTCACCTCAAGCTCTGCAGACAACTCATCACACTGTCAGATTACACCAAGGTACCTTAATAAGTACTCAAAGGCTTTGGCGGGAAGCATACCTTTATTCTTCTGGCGTAGCGACTTGTTTTTCCGAATCAAGTCGTCCTTCTTCGCCTGCATCTCTTGCACTTCGTTATGATATTGGGCGAAGGCACCGTCGAGCTTGGATTAGAGCAGGGCAGAATGTTTCTTCGACTTATCGAGCTCCTTCTCCAAGGCTTTGGCACGAAGGACTGTGTCGCCGTACCCCTTCAGCAGCTCGGACTTCTCATGAGATCTTTCAATAACATCCTGCGTAGACAGAACAGTCAAACGGGTACTTGTATTTCGTCGTACAAGACTACTCGAGGTACTCGCAACGTACCTTGACCCACTGCTGGGTACGCCGCCATGACTCCATGTTCAGAGCAACAATGGCCGGATTGACAAGAATGTCTTCCAGCAGCTCAAGACCCTCGCGGCTCAAAGATGCCTCCTCTGCCATAGCCGCCGAACGGATCGGCGCGGCTTCCTCTATGATGGGCGAGCGGACGACTACGTCCGTGCTCGTCCCGTGGAGCGGATCGTCCTGCACATCCACACCTGACTCGGGGGCCACCGCAGTCTCCAACTCGGGGGCTGTCCCTTCCGCCGTCCCGACCATCGGTCCTGTGGGCTCCGACTCCACAGTAGCCGTTTCCATGGCCACGGCTTCAGGAATCGAGGTTCCCTCAGCTTGTGCTCCTAACACAATGAGTACACACAGTCAATCCTAGCGGCTATGACTACTATGCATGATGACTACCAGTGGTGACAGGACACATACCTTCAACCAAGGTGGCTTCCTCCAACGTCGACTCCATCGCGACTTTAGTTTGTGGCGGCAGTGTGGGTTCGCGCTCCTCTGCTGAGCGGCCCTCTCCAACAGCTGGAGTGCTGGTCCCCTCACTGTCCCATGACAGGTCCATGGATTTCCTGCATCACGAAGTAATCAAGTCAGCAATGCAAGTCTACCGTCTACACGACTACTTGAAAGTTCATAAGCACTTACAGTGTCGACCGCACAACGGTCACGGTCGGAGCACCTAGTATACTGGCAATATCAACTATGCCAGCCTCAGCGGCAGCTCCGGCCTCAACAGACGCCTCCTCCGGTTGCTCCACAGCTGCCACCGGCGGAGGGCTTCGTCCTTCTTCAACCGATGGCTGCAGCTCCGCAGCGCCGGTCTCCTGCCGTGCCGCTGCTGGCACGACTACTTCGGTTGTCGGAGGCGGGCTGATACTCCTATCAGCTGCCGCCCCCACGGTATCTAGGACCCCCTCGTCGCTCTGGTCTATGGGGTCCGGGGAGGGGATATCCTGCAACATTACAAGACAAATCTTCAGCACACGACTACCTATCAGCTGTGCTCGACTACTCTAGTCGCGGCGTTTACCTCTTGGTTGGTCGTCTCGGAGATCTTCAGCTTCTTGACGGTGCGTTTCCGCACCACGTTGTGAGGCCTCCTCGGTGACACCGGCAGGTTAGCCTCGAGACTCGACGGCTTCTCGATGATGACTGGGACGTCTGGCATCCCAACTCGCCTGTACCTGGAGCGCAGCTGGAATCTTTGCTGCAGTATTTCCTCATCTTCATCGTCATCAGAGCCAGACTCGATGACAACGGTGTCACTACCTTCACCGACTACGTGGTGCTCTTTCCCCTTGGGCTCCGCCTTCCCCTGCGCCAGTCCTTCGAGATGCGGAGGGGAGGATGGGACGGAGATGTATTTTGCCACATCATCCTACAATATACAGCACATGTGAGTACGACTACATCAAGCTAATCAGTACTCGGGGGCTTCTGTCACGACTACTGACCTGGCTTGGCGGCCGAGCTGCGGAGTACTCGGGAACCGGGCAAGGAGTGTACGGCGGCATGTCCTTGAAGATCTTTCCCAGCCTCTCGATGATGACGTCGTCCTCGAGTTCGAAGCCAGGCAACCGGGACGTATCCTTGTCGCCGGTGTACTGGTACCCGAGGGTGTCTCGTGCCATCAGTGGCTGCACTCTCCTCTTCATAAAGCTAAAGGCCACGTGTTCGGCCCTCAGACCGGCTTCTCGCAAGGCCTTGATCTTCTTCAGCAACTCGGGTAGCTGAATACCCTCTTGCATGGTGGGCTCTGTGTTCCACCACAGCTTGTGCTTCGGTTGACACCCGCTCGGCTTCGGCAGCTCAGGATGGTGGTTGCTAATGTAGAACCACTTGGCCTTCCAGTCCTGGTTGGAGTCTATCAACTTGTACGGCAGGTACTGGTCGGCGGCGTCTTCACGCATCTGGATACCAACACCTCTGACTACTCGTGTATCATTGGTGCTCGGTTGCGGCTTCAACCGGAAAAACTTCTGAAACAAGATCCAGTGGGGCTTGATCCCCACAAAGGCCTCGCAGAAGTGTACAAAGATAGAAACATGGAAGATTCCGTTGGGGTTGAGATTAAGGTACTTGATGCCGTAGTACCTGAGCAGACCCTTGAAGAAATCACTGGCAGGGAGCGCCAATCCGCGCTCTACGAACCGGGCGAACATTGGGATTTCGTCCGGATTCTTCTCCATCGGGTACGGATCACCGTGGCGGTGCGCCATAGATCCACCTCCTTCCCACGAAGGAACCCACTGTTGACCAAGGCGAGGAGGTCCTCGGTCTTTAGTTTTGCCTTCTTCCACTACTTCACCGGATTGGGGCGAGGGGACGAGGGTGGCGACGTCGACGACTGGCCGGCATCCCCGGTCTCCTCATCGCGGCTCCTTTTCTTCGATGCGCCGGTCTTCTTGCCCTTCGATGGAGACCCCTCCATTCTCCAAGTGACGGGTGTCTTCACTCGCATCCGCTTGGGGCTACAGCGGCGGGTGAACTACGGCGGCGCGAGCAAATGGATCTAAGTCTTTGCGCGGCGGCGGCGGTAGCAGAAGAGCAGAGGAGGTGGCGATTCAGATCTAATCTGAGGAATACAACTGCTAGGAGTGAAAAACCCTAAGGGACTCACCGATTATTTATAACCGGTCCTAGCGGCTCGGTTCTCAGCGGGCGGATACAGCGCCAGACGGGTGACCTAGCGGCAGCAGTGTGACTCTTTAACTTCCAGTACTCGATGCTCTCCATCTCGGGGGCTCGACTACTCCAGATGACCTCAGTGGGATCCAACCAGATTCAAGACCCACTCAGGACACATTCTACCGTCAAGATGACCCTTTAATTTGAGAGGAAGTACTCGACTCAAGGCTCGGGGGCTTCGTGCCACGTGTCCTTCGGTTTTTTCTCCGGAATTTTCGGGATAAGATTGGCAGAACTTCTGATTGACCCTCAGCTTGAATCTGCGATTCGACCTAAGGCTCGGGGCTACATTCCATATGGAATGTGATTCTTCGAATCGCATTTTCCATATGGTCTCTTCATCAAGAAATCACGAGTATTATTGAAGACCTTCGAGAGAAGCACTCGGGGACGCTTGGGGACTACTCGAGAAGACTTCAAGATTACTCAAAGATCAGCTGGAGTACCTTCCAGCCTCGGGATGGTTCAAGCACTCTTGAGGACTTTCGGCTTGTGGAACTCGGGGACGCTCAAGGACTACTCGCCAAGGCCATCAAGACTACTCGAAGACATCCTGCTCGACTTCAAAGTACTCGGGGGCTTGTCGTATGGACATCCCTGGGCCCACTACTCCGGTGGGTACCAGGACCGACTACTCGGTGGGCCCCTGGGACTACTCAACTTGGGCAGCACGGCACCTGCTGGCGTGGGGCGCAAGGACTACAGAGGGATAGTACTCGGATAGGAAGCTATACATGTCCGGATCCATGTAAAGAACTCCTAGCCGTACCCGACTAGTACTCTCCCCTCAAACCGACTTGTAACCCTGCCTCCCGGACTATATAAGGCGAGGCAGGGACCCCTATCTCTTCATCTGCATCATCTTGTAAACACACCCAATCAATCCAGAGCTATGCAGCATACAGGACGTAGGGTATTACGCACCTCGCGGCCGGAACCTGTCTAAATTGTGTGCCACGTGTCTCTCCTTCGAGTTACCGATCTCGGCGAGGCCATATTCATCTACCTCGGGTACTCTCCTTGGTAGGTTGCCGGTCTAAAACACCGACAGTCCTGGAGGGCATTCACTTCTCTACCAGACCCCTGATTATATAAAATCTATCAGGGTTCCCGATCCAGCCTTAAGCCATACTCGGTCTCCATTTCAGGACAAACCCGACTCAAATTCAAGTTATCCTTAACCAAAAGCATATCTAGTATCCTAAGGTGTAAACTAATCAATGGGAGCTTTTACCAAGTAGGCTCATAACCGCGAGCCTCGGCTATTCGAATAGATTCATAACTCTGGCCAGAGGGGTACGCTTTACCCGCACGGTCGATTAGCCCATACCCTGTACAGGGGTGGTACTGACCTACGAAACCCATACCCGCTGGTGTCTATTCATGGACTACATTATCATTCAATCCTAGACTACATTCCCTAGCTCCACCCACGTCTACACTAGGGTCTAAGCAGGGGTCATTCCACCACCATCCGCTACGCGGATCCAGTTTCCCGGGAAAAGATGCATCAATATAAAATGTGGTATACAATACCACTGCGTCACCCTGATGCCATAACATACCCGATGACCCATGCCGACCGGACCTGGGACTCTACGAAGGTCCTGGTCGAGCATATCCGTTGCCCACCATGGCCCCTTGGGGTGGTTTACTAGGTGCAGTGGCGGGGTGTGGATCAAGTCCTCACTGAAAGGATCTTGCGATGCCTAGAGGGGGGGTGAGTAGGATCACTTTAAAATTCTGCAAAATCTGAGCAGCGGATCAGGGGCCGGATGACCCGGCTCAACTGGCCGGATGACCAGGGGGGTCCGGGTCACCCTGTCACTTGGGCCGGATCAACCAACGCGCGAAGATAGAGTGTAATAAGCTTAATGAAACTTGAATTTGCAGAAAGTGTATGAACCAAAACTTGTGTATTTGAGCTTGTAACCACCTGCAACAAAGCATTTCACAAGAAACAACACAAATATGTAGATCGATCCAAACCTAGCTTCTAGGGTTAGAGAAAAAGGGGATGAACTCAAACAAGCAAGAGACGAGATTTAATCCGAAGTTCACTCCCACAAAGGAAGCTACGTCTCCGTTGAGGATCCCACAAAGGGAGGGCTGTCACCAAGAGCCTCTTGCCTCACCCAATCCCCACAAAGGAAGATTGGTGCTCACTAAGAGAAATCCACAAAGGATGGGTAATACAAATGTTCCTGGGTGCTCCACAAGGAGAGGGCACTCAACGGGCGACGCCTAACCGTCTAGAAGCAAGCTTCAAGAGTAACAAACAAGAATCAATCGATCTTGGCCGCCACAAGTGCTTCTTGAGATGAACGAGTGAAGAGCTAGCTCAAGGAGCACACCCTAGCACCTCAAAACTCTTTCACACCCAAACCCTAGGAGGATCCTTGCTTGGAGTGGCTTGGAGAGGAGTGGAGAGAGGGGAAATGGAGTTTTAGGAGGTGTTCTTTGTGTTGGAGGCAGCTGCTCAAGGAAGAAGAAGTGAGGGGGTATAAATACCCCCTCCCTTCAAAGAGTCGTTAGGCTAGCTGCAGTGACGGGGTCGGGTCATCCGGCCACAGGGGCCGGGTCACCCGGCAACCACCAGAGGCATACCGAGTGATCCGGCCACATGGGCCGGATGACCCGGCAGGGCTCAAACAGCAGGGGTAAAGCTTTTTAGGGAGGTCAAGGGTTTTGGCTAGATTTTTGTGGCTAGTCTTTAAGAGATAAGCACTTGTAGCAAACTTTGATTGATTGATCTCGTCCCTCTTTATAGTACAGTGTTGCCTAAACTCAAATTCAAAATAGAAAATGAATTTAAATCGCCATTCGAGCTTCAACACAAATAAGAGAAATTGAGGTCCTTCCTTTCACATATGAAATTTTGTCTCATTTATTCCTGCACACATTTTAGATAAACCATCAAATACTCAAATTATACTTGTCATTATCACCAAAATAATTAGGGGCCTAGATGCACTTTCACTCACATAAGCAGGCATTCCCGAAGGCTACCCCTTTTTGGCCCGTGCGGCCGTACAAAACACTAGAAAGACTTTCCCATGAACAGAACCTTATACGACCGGAGTAAGCATGGACAATACCCTCCACTGAGGTTGCCCCCATACTCCCAAGTCCATCCTTAGAGGTTCTATTGCTTTACTCCAATTCATGCAACTACCATATTCTACCTTTAAGCATATTGAATAAAGGTATATACAAAATGTAGAATTTGGTAGTATTTGAGCAGGAAAGCATGAAATAAAGGTGAGAAGTTATCTGGATGGTAGAAATTAAGGAGTGCTGTGGAACTTGCCTTCCTCATAGTCCTGGTCGTTCAGTGCTTCTTCCTCATAATCCGGGTCGTCGATTGGGTTCTCGAAATCAGTGTCGTCCTCTATAAAGCGTAGCACGGGCACGAGTAATAGGACCAGCAATAACTCGATTTTGTGTAGGCATGGATGTATCGCTGGTGGTGATGTCCTCATCAAATGTAAATCACACAAATCAAGCATAACAATTCATCAAACATGGGTTAGAGAATAGAGGATAGGATTCCTAGGGTTTTGTGATTGAAACGGAGAGAACTCCCTTTTCCCGCGTACATAGAATATGGACCCGATAATAAGGGAAAGATGTCTGAAATTATTCTAGGGGCTAAACATGTGAGATTTGGGTGAAAAGAGCACGAATATGCTTAAAATAGGCTCTAATATTTATGGTGAATTTTTGGAAATTTTTAAGGTGGCTAACTAAGCTTTTGTGTGCACTTAGCCGGGTGTACCTAGCAAAACAGGGGGAAAAGAGAGACTGATGCGTGGGGCCAGCACTGACGCAGTGTGGGGGCCGGTGTGGCTGTGCGTGGTGCGCACGTGGTGTACGCGTGGCAGCCACGTGGTGCACCGGTGCTTGTGTGCCTGCCGCGTGGCATGGATGTGCGTGTGGTGCACGTGAGCCGAGTGCACCGAGCGGGGCAGGGGAAGCGGCGCCGCCCGGGTTTGGGCACCGGACCGTCGTGGAGCAGGGGAGAGTTCACCGGAATCGGTGATTCCCGGCGCAGGGGCTCGCCGGCGGGGACGGAACCTGTGACGCCCCAGGTTTTTAATTAACCTTAATTGCCGGTCAAACTTGTTGACTAGGGTCAAAGCACGGTCAACCTGGGTCATCACCTCGAAAACCTCACCAAACTCTCACCCATTAGCATCTTAAGCAAGTCTAGCACACTCTTCTTGGTCAAAACCCTAGCTAAGGGGGACACACCCCTTGATGTCATTGTGTTGATCTGGAACTTTTGCCACGTTCTCCAAATTTCACCTAAACACTTCAAAGTCTCCCAATATAAAAGTTGTCCAGTTTTTCATGGGACACAACTTTCATGTTGAGCGGCATTTCAAATTTTGAGTGGAAAAGGTTCAAAATTGCCAGTCAAACTCAGATTCACTATTCAACCGAGACATGGAATTCTTTGTTTTGGCATTTGAATTTCTCTTTCAATGTGAATCCATTTCAAATTCGGTTTCAACCATGTTTTAGAGGATCAACTCATCTGCAACTTTCCTATCTACAGGTGTTGAAGTTTGCATGTAACTTTTTGAGAACTGTGCAAGCAAACAGGGGCACATCGCATGGACCGGGCTGAGAACGCGCTCGGCGCGACGTCACGCGTGCGCGCGACGCCACGCGTCGCCGCCGCGCTGCCGCCGTGCGCCGCCGTGCTACGGCCGGTCTTGAGGTCCGTGCGTGAGCTCGGCTGACGTCCGCCTCGTGCGCGCGCTCCGAGATGCGACCTCGGCCGGGGAGCCGAGCACCACGTGGCGCGTACGCGCACCCGCGGCGCCGTCCTCTCCCCCGCCACGCACGCACGCCGAGACCGCCACCGTACCTCGCATTTATGCACCTGGACGCTTAGCCACGAAGCAAGGCCGCCTCTGCGCGCGCTCGGCTATAAATAGCCGCCTCCCTCTCCTTCCGTGTGTGAGCACGCCGTCCGCCACCCGCCATTGCTGCCGCCGCAGGCGAGCACCCCCCTCCGCTCGCTCCCGCCGCCGGCCTAGCAGTCCAGCGCCTCCACTAGGACCTAGTGAAGCCCCCAGCGCCGCTTGTTGTCCTGCATTGCACTCACCCTCGCCGGAACCCGAGCCGCAGCGGGTGCGCCGCCGCGACCTCACCGCCGCCGCTCGCCGGTGACCTCCCCGACCGCGCCACCACCACCAATCGGCTAGGGGTGAGGCCAATCGCACGCCCGTGCCGCTTGTTTATCTGCTCCGGCCCCACCTCGCCGCCAGCGAACTCTCCCGCCGCTGCAAGGGCATATGTGTGAAGGCCAGGGGCATATGTGTAAACCAAGGGCTCGGTTGCAATAGAAGTTATCTTGGTTTTCTTGCAAGTTGGTCCAGTACCTTAGAAAAAGCCTAGAAATTCACAAAAAATTCAGAAAAATACAAACCCAATTTTGTTGGTCTTAGTGGGAGTAGATCTACAACTTCTACAAAGCATGACCATAGTTTTGACTTATATATTTTGAAGGAAAATTCAAATTCAGTTTGACACCTTTTTGCTATAATTCAAAATCTAGAAAGGCTATGGAGCTGAATTTTGGATATGTTGCTAGACATGTCATGTATAGACTCTGGACTAAAGTTTGCACAAAGTTGTTGAACATATCTTTTATTATGAATTACTTTGTATTTATGCTATTTCTGCTTTACTGATTTTTGTAGCAAAATATAAATTGAATTTTTTTGCTCAACTTGTGGCTATGTTCATGTTATGCCTAGATGCAACTTTCCTGAAGTTATCATGAATTTATCTCTGTTAGAATCATTTAATCTTGTTTTATGCTTAGATTTGCATTTAAATGCATAGTTCAAAATTCAAAAATGTTTGTGATGCACATGCTGGTGTTCTGGTCTTGTTTTAGGCCAGAGTAGCTGTAAGGCTGATTTTGGATGCAGGAGCTTTTTATTTATTTATTTATGCATTTCCTTTAATTTAAATAGCTAGGAAATGTCACCTTTGCATATATAGGTTTTGTAGCTCTTTTAATGACCAAGCTTGAATCCAGTGGATGCTTAGTAGTAATTAGGCCAGCAAGGACCCCTATCCTTGTTTGTATAATTTATTTGTGCTTTTAAAAGTTAAGATGCACATAAGCTTGTTATTAGGAGTTAATTAGGAAAGTGTGTCTTTAACCTTGTGACCCTTGTAATTGGTTGCATAGCTTAATTTTAGGGTCTTTTAATTCACCCTTGCTGTTTGAGAATTGAAATTGAAAGGATTTACATAGATGTGCACATTTTCTATTAAAAGATTAATAATAAATCTCACATGAAATAACAATCATGAAAGTAAACATTAATTAATTGTTGGTCAAAGATTAAACCCTTGTCTATAATAACCTTAATGAGAAAGAATTAGTAATTAATTGTTTGTTAAGGTGAATGTGGCCAACAAGAGTTGGATGAAATAATTAATCTATCACTCCACCTGAACCCTGCATTGCATTCCGTGTAGAGCTTCCTGACGGCAACTACGCGCTCGTGCCGGAAGCCGAGGAAGGAGGAGCTGACGCAGAGCTGTAGTACGTGGAGGTGATCAACGACACCGAGGACCCTCAGGCTAACCCTGCTAACAAAGGCAAGCCCCAGTGCATTAACCAAGTGTTTTTGAAACTTTATGCAACTATCTATGGATGATTGTGCATTTACGTTCAGGAGTTGAAATGAAACCCTAGATGCATGATCCCTAGGTACCTATGTCTTTACTAGTATGGTAGGTCGGTAGCTGCTATGCTATAGGACCGTTACAAGTCGAGTGATGCTTGTCACTCGCGAGAATAGGTTCTTATGTTGGAATCATAAGATCTCCTTAAATGGATTGCTCATGTGGTAAGAGCATGGGATGTGGGCTCCGGTCCAATGGCTTTCGTGGGTTAAGTGTTTGAATGTACTAAACACTTGTCGGAAATGGGTACGGTAAGCCTAGTACCTAAATGAGGCGGTGCGGGAACTTTGCGCTACTAATCTTAGGGTTGCGGCCCCGGGCTCGCCACCTGAGTACATGTGTGAAGCTAGGTGACCTCGGTGCCGTAGCCTAGCAAGCCTTGTACTTAAGACTGTAACATCTGATCCCAATCCGAAGATTTTTGGGAACCGCCTGGTGGTTGTCCTCGCGGGGGCACCCTACCGTGTGTTTAGGTCCACCTTGCAAGGGTTTAAATCAACTGGTTGTCGGCCTCTCACCGTTATCTGAGACTACTTACTCCACTGGCCATGAGATCCCTAATGATGGAAGTTGATGAATATTATGCTTGATTAATTGTCTTGCACAACTTATGCTTGCAATAGTTGGCTAATTTAGAAAAGAATATTCAACTAGAACTTGTGCTAAAATCTTGAAAGTAAGGACATACTCTTTGTTGCTTTTCAGCAAAAGAAACCCCATTGGCCAAAAAGCCTTTCATGTCTAGAGTTGGTGATGTAGTTGTCACCGACGGGTAAGTCTTGCTGAGTATTAGTATACTTAGCCTTGCTATAATCTGTTGCTTCAGGTAATGCCATTGCTGATGTGTGGCCTGGAGAGATCCCGCCTGGCTGGGAGCTGGAGTGGGTTGAAGATGATGAATGAAGGCATCATGGCAGGCCTCCCATGATGTTTCCTCGTGCCGTTTAGTTTAATTCCGCTGTTTTCAAAACTCTGAACTTCGTTGTCATGTCAAAGACTTCGGTTTGTAATAATTAAGCCCTTCGGGGTAAATTTGGATGTTAATCATATGTTGTTCTCTGGACTCGCCTTCGCGTGAGTTTTAATGCATATATGTCGATCCTTGTTGCTTTGTAAGTGATTTACCGGGCGTTAACCCGGCAACTAACGACAGGATGATACTTTATTATTGCTTAATGACCAAAGTGGATTGGTTTAGGCAATAGTACAGTATTTTCCTGGGCGGGTTGTCACAGCTGGTATCAAAGCAATTATATGCACCAGAGATTAATTAATAACCGTAATCACTGGTTTTTGAATAAAATTTGCCAAGATTGTTTGGATTTGCAAAACACGTTGGTCCGTTAAGGATAAACTAGACCGAGAGGCCCTAGAGGGAATTTTGGGTTCTTTCAGGTGGCTTATTAATCTATGGTTTATTTTGCTAACTCCCAGCACATTTATTTCCTGTCAGAATTTACTTTCTATACAACTATACTAGTTCATCACGTTTTGCCATACGTGGTGGTACCACAGGAAAGTCCTGTGAGGGATGGATGGGACCTATTCCAAAGGGAACCCACCGTCGCGTCTGTGTCTCGCCACGTTTTGCCATACATGGACGTTCCGCATTGTGTATATGCGAGGCAAGGATCCGCTTCATTCCAAAAGGAGCGTATCTGAGGTTGGACGCTGTCCATGCAGCGGCTTGACGCATGGATACCGTTTCTATAGTGAACGGTAATGTATGTGGACGCTTCCGTGACGTGCTGGCACGGAAGGTTCTTTTCTGCAGGTACATAACAGCGCTTCGTTAGACGCTAAGTAAGTACCGAGTGGCTCTCGACTAGCTATTATAGGGAGAGACGAGTAAAAGCCTTGCCACCGGCACTAACTTCGATTTTTGGCTTAATTGCCGTGTGAGGTCGAATAGGACGTCTTGCATGCATACTAAAAATCGAAACAAATTAAAAATGGACCCAAAACAGAACTTATATGCTCTCTAAGGAAGATTTGCTAGTGTGTGGTTTCTGTGAACTAGATTACCTCTCATGCATAGGTGTTGTTGCTGTCCAAAAATCTGTATTGCTGCTAGCTTGAATTTTTGCACCATGCTCTAGGAGTAATTAGACCAGTTGATCTATACCAAAGTTGCTCCATACCTAATCTAGTTTTTGCTCGCAAAAATTCATGGTCATAGCTTCTGTAAATCTTGAGTTGTACCCTTTTTAGTGAACTTAGGTCATGCTGTTTTTCAGGAAGGCAGAACCTGAAACTTTGCAACTTCCGACCTTGTTCCTAAATGATCTAGCTCAACCTTTGAATACCAGAAGTGTGTATAAAAACCTTACGGAGTAGCCTGTCAAATTTGAGAATTTTTGGGGTTCTGGATTTTTAGTTATGAATTTTATTCACAGCTGCCAGAATTTGCACCATTTGACATGTTGCTCTCTTTTGAGTTCTAACATGCATTACATTTTTGTACAGATGGCTGCCCCCATGTTTCTCGAGTACGGCACTGACGGTTCGGTCTGTACCGACGGACTGCACTGGGAGGGTTTTCCATGCCTTGCGTGGGAGGCACTCAGCGCTGCCGGCTACACCATTCCGCCCGTCTACGAGGCACTCGAGTTAGAGCACCTGGGCGTGCCTCGTTGTAGGGTGACCGTCACTGTACCACCTCACCCGGACCACCCCGACTGGTTCGACTTGAGCTCTGTGTACTGGGGTTTTCGTCTGCAGGAGTCTTTCGAGTCGGCTGCCCTCTGGGTATTGACGGATTTCTGCGACCGTAACCCGACGGTGGTAGCACTGTCACCATTCGGACTATTTCCGGCGGTAAACCCGCATGACCCGGTATGGAGGGACCGTGTGGACCACCTACAGGAGTTACTGCTGCTCGCAGTCCCGCTGGACGTCACGCAGATGCTAACGCATTGTCTGGACGCTATGTTCACACTCCAGGGGCTGCGTAAAACCACCCAGCTGATGATCAGCCAGCGTCTGGAGTCGGCTCGGCTGGCCTGGCACAATCTCTCAGCAGCGTACTAGCACCTGAGCTTCACTCTCGCCCAGACTCAGCAGGAGAACGACCGACTACGTGCCAGGAGGTTCCAGTTGGAGTTAGAGAGAGGTGACTGCCTACAGAGAATCTTAGACCTGGAGGCAGAGGTCACTACCCTTCAGGAGGACGTGGATACTAGAGAGATCGAGAGGTTGACACTGTTGCAGAACATCATCGAGATGCAGCAGCAGGTAGAAGAGGCTGAGGTACAAGTAGCAGCTCTGCAGGCCATTGTGCCTCTGCAGCCACCACCTCCGATGGAGGCACCTCCGGAGGAGCAGCAGGGTCAGTCTGGTCTTGACCAGGTGAGACCACCGCTACCGACCCCACCGGCTTCACCTGCTGGCAGTGGTGCTTCGGTCGGCAACTAGGTTGCCATAGTATTGTAATAAGATGGGTCATACTCCTGTGTGTAGCCTTTTGGTTGGTTTGTGGTAGGTGAGCATAGGAGTATGCTTTTGTGCAGCGTGACTGCAGTGTAACCCAGCTTGTAATGTGGTAATTTCAAACCTTGGAACCTTTGTAATGTTCTGTGAAAACCTTATCCGTAATGTTTGTTGTAAGGAAATGCTTAAGCAATTTGTGATCAGAATCGAGTTCGGTGTTGTATACCAAGCTTGTTTGGAATTTTGTGGCGATCGTGCTCTCAAAATCTCAGCAATCGTGCACTTTCTTATTGAAAGTTATGCAATTTTTAACCCAATCCTGGCTGCTGTCCAAACAACGAGACAAGGCTTAGGAAAGGGAGTTTTCGAGCAATTGAACGTCGAAATCTTTTCATGCGTTGAATACCAAAGTTGTGCGGAATGTTGCAATGACCGTGCTCGCCAAAATTCAGCATTTTTGCATAAGGGTAGAGAGAACTACGGAGTTTTCGGTGAGTGTCGGCCGGCTGCCAGGACAGCTAGGTAGCTTTCCGCAATGGCATTCTTCGGGCATGCGAAGTTGAAGTTTGCCGCAATGTGGAATGCCAACTTTGGGGCGTATGAAATTTGGCATCTACTAACCAAATTTTGGAGAATATTTCGGTGACTGGGCTATTGGACGTGAAATATTCCTATGACTGAGTTGCTGCAATTTTCGAGTGAATGCACGAATGAGCTTTTGTCATGCATGTTTTACACTTGTCATTTCTTTCTAAGCAAGATTATGGCTATGTGTCTAATAAAGGCTCGCATTTCAGATGGTGGGACCCATGCGCAGCTCTCCCAACGGTTTCGGAACGTCGGGCAGTGGTGAACTACCACCGTCGCCGCCCATGACGCCGTCGGAGGCATTCATGGCCACTCAGACCGAGGTGCTGCGCCAGATCCTGCAGACGCAGCAACAAATCGCCCAGTAGCTGAACCAAAGGCCGCCACATGTGGCAAATCATGAGGGGCCAAATCAGGTCACCACCTACCCTCAGTTCATCGGGATGAAGCCCCCGACCTTTTCTAAGGCGGAAGACCCCCTTGAAGCTGAGGCGTGGATCAAGGCCATCGAGGCAAAATTCTCTGCCTTTGTGCTGCCTTGCTCAGAGGAAAACAAGGCCAACTTCGCAGCTCTGCAACTGCGAGGTGACGCCTTAATGTGGTGGGATCATTTCAAGACCATGCAGCAGGGGCATGCTATCACTTGGGACGAATTCAAGCAAGCTTTCAAGAGCCATCACATTCCTAAGGGGTTAATGGATAGGAAGATGAGGGAGTTGCTGGCCCTCAGGCAGGGATCTGACACTGTGTATCACTATGCACAGAAATTCAATAGCCTTTGCCAGTATGGTGGACATCACGTGGATACCGATGCAAAGAAGATGGAAAGGTTCTGTGATGGCCTGGATGGTGAGTTGTACGAACGGCTAAACTTGATCGAGCCCAACAACTTCTATGAGCTCCTAAACAAGGCTATATCCCAAAAGGATGCTATGAAGAAGGCCTAGAGAGACAAGAAGAGGCAGGCTGGTTTTGCTTCAGGCAGTGGAACTAACAAAAAGTTTCGCTTTGTGAAAAAGAATGTTCCTAACTCGTCCCAGCAATCTTCAACTGGACGCTGGACGATGAAGCCATCACAGAGCAAGCCTTCAGGGAATTTCCAGTTCCGCAACACTCAGCAGCAGGCTCCCAAGCCTAATGCACCCCCACGTAACCCTGGTGATCGCCGCTGTTACAATTGTGGACAGCCGGGGCACTATATCAATGACTGCCCCAAGCCCAGGCAGAACAAGCCCAACCCACATAATCAAGGTGCAGGGCCCAAGCCGGCCAATCCGGCTAAGAAGCTAATGGTGCAAGTCCGCCAAGGCAAGCTGAACTTCACCACCATGAGTGACATACCGGAGGGAGCTGCAGTGCTTACGGGTACATTCTCTATCAATGACAATCCTGTTAAAATATTGTTCGACTCCGGGGCCACTCATAGTTTCATAAGTGAAAAGCTAGTAGGCAAATTGGGTTTAAGTGGTTCACACGTTAGGGAGGCTTTTACAATTGCCACTCCGGGTGGAAAAATCTCTTCCCACACCTTAGCCCTCGGAGTACCTTTGAAATTGGGGAGTAAAACGGTTAAATCAAACCTCATTGTCATAGGCCTAGAGGGTATGGATGTTATCTTGGGTATGGATTGGATGACCCGACATAAGGTGGTTCTAGATATCTCGGGTAGAGTGGTAGCAATCAATTCACCTACGGTCGGGCACACCACATTGTACCTACCTTTTAAGGACGGTGCAGACCCTTGTGCCTATGTGACCATTATCTCTCATCTTGAAGAAATTCCAGTAGTTTGTGAATATCCTGATGTCTTTCTCGATGAGTTGCCTGGCATGCCACCAGACAGGGATGTCGAGTTTGTGATTGAACTCCAACCAGGCACTGCGCCCATTTCTAAACGACCTTATCGTATGCCTCCCAAGGAATTAGCTGAACTGAAAAACCAACTCCAGGAATTGTTAGATAAGGGCTACATTCGCCCAAGTTCTTCTCCTTGGGGTTGTCCCGCACTCTTTGTCAAGAAGAAAGATGGTAGTTTGAGGTTATGTGTTGACTACAGACCTCTCAATGCGGTGACCATCAAGAACAAATATCCTCTTCCCCGAATTGATGTTCTTTTTGATCAGTTGGCTGGAGCCAAAGTTTTCTCCAAGATTGATCTTCGTTCTGGTTACCATCAAATCAAAATTCGACCTTGTGACATTCCCAAAACTGCTTTCTCCACTCGTTATGGTCTCTACGAGTTCTTGGTGATGTCCTTCGGTCTCACAAATGCCCCAGCCTACTTCATGTATCTCATGAACTCCGTATTCATGACGGAGCTTGACAAATTCGTAGTGGTCTTCATCGATGATATTCTAATCTATTCCAAAAATGAGAAAGAACATGCCAAACATCTTCGAATTGTCCTACAACATTTGAGAGATCATAAGCTCTATGCCAAATTCTCCAAATGCGAATTCTGGTTGGATAGTGTGAAATTCTTGGGGCACACTATTTCCAAAGATGGCATATCCGTAGATCCTAGCAAAGTACAAGAGGTGATGGATTGGAAACCACCCAAGTCCGTACACCAAATCCGCAGTTTTCTAGGTTTGGCGGGTTATTACCGCCGATTCATTCCGGACTTCTCCAGGATCGCTAAACCTATGACTGAACTGCTCAAGAAAGGAGTGAAATTTGTATGGAGTGAAGCATGTGAGAAAGCCTTCCACACGCTGAGACAACACTTAACTTCAGCCCCAGTGCTAGTGCAACCGGATAATTCCAAACCTTTTGAAGTTTTCTGTGACGCGTCAGGCACTGGTCTCGGTTGTGTTCTCATGCAAGAGGGCCGAGTCATTGCCTATGCCTCACGAGCGCTTCGACCCCATGAGATAAATTATCCCACTCATGATCTAGAGCTAGCAGCGGTTGTTCACGCTCTTAAGATTTGGAGACACTATCTGATGGGCAATCGTTGCAATATCTTCACCGATCACAAGAGTCTCAAATATATCTTCACTCAATCGGATCTCAACATGAGACAAAGGAGATGGCTTGAGTTGATTAAAGATTATGATCTAGAAGTGCACTATCACCCCGGAAAAGCCAATGTTGTTGCGGATGCTCTTAGCCGCAAAGTTCACTGCAACCATCTAGAAGTGGAGCCGTATAGTGACACCTTGTGTGAAGACATGAGGAAGCTTAACTTGGAAGTGGTAGAGCAAGGAAATCTATATGTCCTAGCTGCCGAATCTAATCTTTATGATAGAATTGTCACTGCTCAACGCAATGACGAGGGCATACAGCTAATCAAACAGAAGTTAGCAGAAGGAGATCCCAAGTATACCTATTTCCGGAGGGATTCAAACGATGTGGTATGGTTTGGGAAACGTCTTGTGGTTCCCACTGACCAAGAAATTCGGAAAACCATCTTTGATGAAGCTCATCTTTCCAAATTCTCCATTCATCCCGGAAGCACCAAAATGTATCAAGATCTGAAGGAAAATTTCTGGTGGTCCAATATGAAAGTCGATATAGTAGAATATGTGTCAGAGTGTGATACTTGCCACAGAATGAAAGCAAGCCATTTGAAATCGGCAGGTGTACTCCAACCCTTGTCGATACCTATGTGGAAATGGGATGACATAAGTATGAACTTCATTGTGGGTTTACCCCTGACTGCTAGAAAGAAAGATTCTATTTGGGTTATCGTGGACAGACTCACCAAGACTGCCCATTTCATTGCAGTTCATACTACTTATTCAGTGCAACAATTTGCAGAGTTATATATGGATCAGATAGTCCGTTTGCATGGAATTCCGAAGACCATAATCTCTGATAGAGGAACTTAATTTGTAGCTCATTTCTGGGAGCAATTGCATGGATGTTTAGGAACCAAGTTGATTCGTAGTTCCAGCTATCACCCGCAGACCGATGGTCAGACGGAAAGGGTAAATCAAATTTTGGAAGACATGCTACGGGCAAGCATCCTGCATTTTGATAAAAGTTGGGACAAGTGTTTGTCCTTAGCAGAGTTCTCTTATAACAATAGCTACCAAGCTAGTTTGAAGATGGCACCGTTCGATGCTCTTTATGGACGGAGATGTCGTACCCCTTTGAACTGGTCAGAAGCCGGAGAAAGGACACTCTTTGGTCCGGACCTAGTCAAAGATGCCGAAGAGAAAGTGCAGGTGATAAGGGAGAACTTGAAGTTAGCACAGATGAGGCAAAAGAGCTATCACGATAGAGGAACGGCACCCCGACAATTTGAAGTTGGTTATTATGTATACCTAAAGGTTTCACCAACCAAGGGTGCAAAGGTTCGGTGTTAAGGGAAAGTTAGCCCCGCGCTATATCGGACCTTATGAAATCCTTGAAGTATGTGGGCCAGTGGCTTATCGCATCCAACTTCCGGAGCGGTTCTCCGCAGTTCACAATGTATTTCATGTGACCCAACTGAAGAAAGGCGTGCCGGTGCCTGAAACCAAAGTGATCACGGAAGCAAATGCTTGGATTGAGCCGGATTTCTCGCTCATCGAGCATCCCATGAGGGTGTTGGACAAAAAGGAGAGGAAGACCCGAAGACAAACCGTAAGGATGTACAAGATACAATGGAGTCATCATACGGAGGAAGAAGCAACTTGGGAGACGGAAGAGTATCTCAACACCAAGTACCCGGGTTTTCTGCAATCTCGAAACCGTGAGTTTCTACTACCTACCTAGTTTTGAATCGAATCTCGGGACGAGATTCCGTTTAAGGGGGGTAGGCTGTGACGCCCCAAGTTTTTAATTAACCTTAATTGCCGGTCAAACTTGTTGACTAGGGTCAAAGCACGGTCAACCTGGGTCATCACCTCGAAAACCTCACCAAACTCTCACCCATTAGCATCTTAAGCAAGTCTAGCACACTCTCCTTGGTCAAAACCCTAGCTAAGGGGGACACACCCCTTGATGTCATTGTGTTGATCTGGAACTTTTGCCGCGTTCTCCAAATTTCACCTAAACACTTCAAAGTCTCCCAATATAAAAGTTGTCTAGTTTTTCATGGGACACAAGTTTCATGTTGAGCGGCATTTCAAATTTTGAGTGGAAAAGTTTCAAAATTGCCAGTCAAACTCAGATTCACTATTCAACCGAGACATGGAATTCTTCGTTTTGGCATTTGAATTTCTCTTTCAATGTGAATCCATTTAAAATTCGGTTTCAGCCATGTTTTAGAGGATCAACTCATCTGCAACTTTCCTATCTACAGGTGTTGAAGTTTGCATGTAACTTTTTGAGAATTGTGCAAGCAAACAGGGGCACATCGCATGGACCGGGCCGAGAACGCGCTCGGCGCGACGTCACGCGCGCGCGCGACGCCACACGTCGCCGCCGTGCTACGGCCGGTCTTGAGGTCCGTGCGTGAGCTCGGCTGACATCCGCCTTGTGCGCGCGCTCCGAGACGCGACCTCGGCCAGGGAGCCGAGCTCCACGTGGCGCGTACGCACACCCGCGGAGCCGTCCTCTCCCCCGCCGCGCACGCATGCCGCGACCGCCGCCGTACCTCGCATTTATGCGCCTGGACGCTTAGCCACGAAGCAAGGCCGCCTCTGCGTGCGCTCGGCTATAAATAGCCGCCTCTCTCTCCTTCCGCGCGTGAGCACACCGTCCGCCACCCGCCATTGCCGCCGCCGCAGGCGAGCACCCCCCTCCGCTCGCTCCCGCCGCCGGCCTAGCAGTCCAGCGCCTCCACTAGGACCTAGTGAAGCCCCCAGCGCCGCTTGTTGTCCCGCATTGCACTCACCCTCGCCGGAACCCGAGCCGCAGCGGGCGCGCCGCCGCGACCTCGCCGCCGCCGCTCGCCGGTGACCTCCCTGACCGCGCCACCACCACCAATCGGCTAGGGGTGAGGCCAATCGCACGCCCGTGCCGCTTGTTGATCTGCTCCGGCCCCACCTCGCCGCCGGCGAACTCTCCCGCCGCTGCAAGGGCATATGTGTGAAGGCCAGGGGCATTTGTGTAAACCAAGGGCTCGGTTGCAATAGAAGTTATCTTAGTTTTCTTGCAAGTTGGTCCAGTACCTTAAAAAAAGCCTAGAAATTCACAGAAAATTCAGAAAAATGCAAACCCAATTTTGTTGGTCTTATTGAGAGTATATCTACAACTTCTACAAAGCATGACCATAGTTTTGACTTATATATTTTGAAGGAAAATTCAAATTCAGTTTGACACCTTTTTGCTATAATTCAAAATCTAGAAAGGCTATGGAGCTGAATTTTGGATATGTTGCTAGACATGTCATGTATAGAATTTGGACGAAAGTTTGCACAAAGTTGTTGAACAGATCTTTTATTATGAATTACTTTGCATTTATGCTATTTCTGCTTTACTGATTTTTGTAGCAAAATATAAATTGAATTTTTGTGCTCAACTTGTGGCTATGTTCATGTTATGCCTAGATGCAACTTTCCTGAAGTTATCATGAATTTATCTCTGTTAGAATCATTTAATCTTGTTTTATGCTTAGATTTGCATTTAAATGCATAGTTCAAAATTCAAAAATGTTTGTGATGCACATGCTGGTGTTCTGGTCTTGTTTTAGGCCAGAGTAGCTGTAAGGTTGATTTTGGATGCAGGAGCTTTTTATTTATTTATTTATGCATTTCCTTTAATTTAAATAGCTAGGAAATGTCACCTTTGCATATATAGGTTTTGTAGCTCTTTTAATGACCAAGCTTGAATCCAGTGGATGCTTAGTAGTAATTAGGCCAGCAAGGACCCCTGTCCTTGTTTGTATAATTTATTTGTGCTTTTAAAAGTTAAGGTGCACATAAGCTTGTTATTAGGAGTTAATTAGGAAAGTGTGTCTTTAACCTTGTGACCCTTGTAATTGGTTGCATAGCTTAATTTTAGGGTCTTTTAATTCACCCTTGCTGTTTGAGAATTGAAATTGAAATGATTTACATAGATGTGCACATTTACTATTAAAAGATTAATAATAAATCTCACATGAAATAACAATCATGAAAGTAAACATTAATTAATTGTTGGTCAAAGATTAAACCCTTGTCTATAATAACCTTAATGAGAAAGAATTAGTAATTAATTGTTTGTTAAGGTGAATGTGGCCAACAAGAGTTGGATGAAATAATTAATCTATCACTCCACCTGAACCCTGCATTGCATTCCGTGTAGAGCTTCCTGACGGAAACTACGCGCTCGTGCCGGAAGCCGAGGAAGGAGGAGCTGACGCGGAGCTGCAGTACGTGGAGGTGATCGACGACACCAAGGACCCTCAGGCTAACCCTGCTGACGAAGGCAAGCCCCGGTGCATTAACCAAGTGTTTTTGAAACTTTATGCAACTATCTATGGATGATTGTGCATTTACGTTCAGGAGTTGAAATGAAACCCTAGATGCATGATCCCTAGGTACCTATGTCTTTACTAGTATGGTAGGTCAGTAGCTGCTATGCTATAGGACCGTTACAAGTCGAGTGATGCTTGTCACTCGCGAGAATAGGTTCTTATGTTGGAATCATAAGATCTCCCTAAATGGATTGCTCATGTGGTAAGAGCATGGGATGTGGGCTCCGGTCCAATGGCTTTTGTGGGTTAAGTGTTTGAACGTACTAAACACTTGTCGGAAATGGGTACGGTAAGCCTAGTACCTAAATGAGGTGGTGCGGGAACTTTGCGCTACTAATCTTAGGGTTGCGGCCCCGGGCTCGCCACCTGAGTACATGTGTGAAGCTAGGTGACCTCGGTGCCGTAGCCTAGCAAGCCTTGTACTTAAGACTGTAACATCTGATCCCAATCTGAAGATTTTTGGGAACCGCCTGGTGGTTGTCCTCGCGGGGGCACCCTACCGTGTGTTTAGGTCCACCTTGCAAGGGTTTAAATCAACTGGTTGTCGGCCTCTCACCGTTATCTGAGACTACTTACTCCACTGGCCTTGAGATCCCTAATGATGGAAGTTGGTGAATATTATGCTTGATTAATTGTCTTGCACAACTTATGCTTGCAATAGTTGGCTAATTTAGAAAAGAATATTCAACTAGAACTTGTGCTAAAATCTTGAAAGTAAGGACATACTCTTTGTTGCTTTTCAGCAAAAGAAACCCCATTGGCCAAAAAGCCTTTCATGTCTAGAGTTGGTGATGTAGTTGTCACCGACGGGTAAGTCTTGCTGAGTATTAGTATACTCAGCCTTGCTATAATCTGTTGCTTCAGGTAATGCCTTTGCTGATGTGTGGCCTGGAGAGATCCCGCCTGGCTGGGAGCTGGAGTGGGTTGAAGACGATGAATGAAGGCATCATGGTAGGCCTCCCGTGATGTTTCCTCGTGCCGTTTAGTTTAATTCTGCTGTTTTCAAAACTCTGAACTTCGTTGTCATGTCAAAGACTTCGGTTTGTAATAATTAAGCCCTTCGGGGTAAATTTGGATGTTAATCATATGGTGTTCTCTGGACTCACCTTCCCGTGAGTTTTAATGCATATATGTCGATCCTTGTTGCTTTGTAAGTGATTTACCGGGCATTAACCCGACAACTAACAACAGGATGATACTTTATTATTGCTTAATGACCAAAGTGGATTGGTTTAGGTGATAGTACAGTATTTTCCTGGGCAGGTTGTCACAGAACCTCACTTTGGACGTGCAGCAGGGCAGGGCGGAGCCAAGAGTGAGGCTTGTGCTCGACGGGGATGACCGGCGGCGGCACAGCGGCTCGCCGAAGCAAGGCAAGGGCGCGGCCGCGAACGGAAACACACCTAAAGAAGGTTTTGTGCCTAATCAAGTGTGCGTGCGTGCGTGTGGGTGCCTAGTGAGCACGGCTGTGTACTCGGGTAGCATAACGGCTCGCCGGAGAGGTGTCGGCGGCGAGCGCTTGCCCGAAGGAGGTGCGGCAGCGGTGGGGGATGCCTACGGTGCTGCGGCTAGGGAAGAGAGGCTACTCGGGCAGCATAACAACACTTACCAGTGCTGCGAAGTGGCGGAGGATCGCCAGAGGTGGGAGGAGTGGCGGTGTGCTCGGGTGGCTTCTCGCCGGCGAAGCAGGGCTTCGCCGGGAGAGTGCTAGAGGGGTGGTGGCGTCGGTGTGGTGACGAGTGGAGATGGAGTGTGGAGAGGTGAGGATCTCAAGGAGCTCGAGGGCTCTATTTATAGGCCGGAGATGGGGAGCTCGGCCGGGGCGAGCGGCGGCCATGGCGACGTCACCCGGCGTCCGGCGGATAAGCTCGAGGAGAAGGGGAAGGGATGGAGATAAGGGCTGGGCTGAGGCAAGTGAGTCAGGTGGCCGTAGTGCGCGTGTCAGGTCGGCAAGTGCAGCGGTAGGGTGGGAGATCGAGCGGGGCTGCCTGCGGCAGCGCTCTGGAGTGCGGCGCGGCTGCCTATGGTGTTGCGCGTGCGGTACAGTCGTGAAGGCGGGAGGATGAGCTCAAGCGGCCGGGGAGTATGGTGGTGGTGTGGGTGATTGCGACGCGTGCTGGAGGGATGGTTAGGGGTACGGAGGAGCGGCTTCTCGTGGCATGCCGGTAGTGGGCGCTCTGCCATGGCGCGGCAAGGTCAACGATGGCGGCGCGAGGCGGAAAAGCGAGCAGCTTTTCCGGCTTGCGGGAGGATGGAGGGGAAGGGATGGGCGACCTGGTGCGCGTGCACGCGTACGGGAAGAGGCGGCGGGGAGGGAGAAGTCCGGTGGCGAGCGCGGCATGGGGGAGGAAAAGCGTTTGTGGCGCGGGGAGGACGACGATGACGTCGGTCGTCGTCACCGCGTGGGCGCTAGGCTGTTGGGCTGTGCTGGGCCGTGCGGGAGGATGCGGGCTACGCGAAAAAAGGAGGTGGAGCGGACTTTGAAGCTGGGCTGAGTGAAGAGGAGGCCCAGTTAGGGTTTTAAACCTTTTTCTAATTTATTTGAGCTAGGGTTTGAATTCAAATTTGAATTCTAATTCAAATTTGAGAAGTTTTTGAACTAGGGCTTGTACTAGAATATCCTGAAGGAAGTATTAGTGAGATTTTGAGGTGAGAAAAGAATGTTAGCACAAACAAATGCACATGTATGTGTGATGAAAAAGAGAGGGACTTGGTTGTAAAATGCAAAACTAATGCATTTAGGTCCAATGGGTTTAAAAGAAATTTTTAGGAACCAAAATTTAAAACCTAGAAAACTCGGGATGTTACACCCCTCACGGCTCAGAACATGGCCCAAGTGTTGTTATGCATTTAATTATTATGGGTACAGTGAGGGCCGTCAAAGTGACGCAATACGTCATTCTAGCTTCCGTTTGGGCAGATTTGTATAACAAGTACCGAAGATGATGTGTTTTGAATTCAGTAGCTCCAATCGAAGCGATTTTGGACCTTGCGAAACGCCAAAAGGAAGTGCTTTATGAAACTCACCGGGTTTAACTGTTATGAGCACCGTGCGAGGTCCTAAATGTGACGAAAACACCATTGACTTCCGTTTGAGCATATTTGTATAATGGTTACCGAAGATGATGTTTTTTGAATTCTATAGCTCCGATCAAAGCACTTTTGGACTTTTCGGAATGCCAACAGGAAGTCCTTTATGAAAACTATTGGGTTTAACTATTAGGAGGACCAAGAGGGGTCATTAAAGTGACGAAAACGCTATTGTGGCTTCCGTTCGGGCAGATTTGTAAGATGATGTTTTTTGAATTCAGTAGCTCCGATCGCAGAGCTTCTAGACTTTTCGAGACGTCAACAACATGTTTTTTTACGAAAACCATCAGGTTTAACTATTACGAGCAACGTGAAGGGTCGTTAAAGTGACGAAAACGCCATTGACTCCCGTTCTGTCAGATTTCTATAACAATTTCTGAGGATGAATTTTTTGAATTTCGTAGCTCTGATCGCAGTGCTTCTAGACTTTTCATAACACCAACAGGAAGTGTTTTATGAAAACCATTAGGTTTAACTATTCCTAAAAATTGGTCCGGGTGCTGAAAGTCGGCCCGAGGCCTGTGCAGAAGTTTTCGCGAAAAACTCATCTACAGACCCCTCACGGCTCGGAGACGCTCATGTGTTTTTATGTGTTTAATTATTATGGGTACAATAAGGGGCCGTCAGAGTGACAAAAGACATCATTCTAGCTTCTGTTTGGGCAGATTTGTATAACGATTACCGAAGATGATGTTTTTTTTTATTTTCGTAGCTCTGATCGAAGTGCTTTTGGACTTTTCGAAATGCCAACAGGAAGTGTTTTATGAAAACCACCAAGTTTAACTGTTACAAGCATCGTGAGAGGTCATAAAAGTGACGAAAATGCTATTGACTTCTGTTTGGGAAAATTTGTATAACGAGAAGATGTTTTTTGAATTATGTAGCTCCGCTCGAAGCGCTTTTAGACTTTTATGAACGCCAACAGGAAGTGCTTTATGAAAAGAGATTATTACTTATTTGGTCCTAAAAAGTTTACTCATTCCTTCCTTGACTCTGAAAAAATTTGTGTTCCTTATTTGACACTGAGATGAACTTTCATTCCTTATTTGACACTCCCGTGTTAGTTAACTCGGATGAACAGTAACATGTAAATAGTAATCCTTGTAGTTAATTAACAAAATGACACCCAAATCACCTCTAAAATTCATAAAAAAGAATTTAGTGATACAAAAGATAGATATGAACTCATTTTACACAAAACCTCATATATATAATTTAAAACATTAAAACTAAAATTCACCAAAATACATTACTTTTAAAGACCATGTGAATTTTTAAGGCATAAAAATTCTTTCCGAAACTTACATAAAATAACCAATATTACTAACACGTGATGAAGTAATTTATCCGTATAGAGTTTACATCGATAAATATTTGTTTACTATGTAAAGTTATTTTTTTAAAACAACTTAAATATCTATCTTTGCAACATGCCATGGATAATGAAACGAACTGGGTTTCCAAAGACGAGAACCCAATCCCTGCACCTCTGTGATAGTCCCAGGAGTCTATCACGTGCAAATCCCTGTCTCAGAAAGTAAAGCAAATACCGTACAACAAGTGAAAATACATGAAGGTCCACATAACAATATAACTAAACATCTGAGTACATCATTTCGGCACATGCCGGGTACAAGTCCAACGGGACTGAATCAAACAGAGTAAACATCTACGCAGCGCCTCTCATGTAGCGAAGTAGACTCCATATCCACAGGCAACTCGAGTGTAGGGCGAGCCTCAGTCCTCCCATCCGTCGTGCTCGAAGTCGTAGTCCGGCTCCTGGTCTGAAAACTCGTCATCTACTCGATAAGCGAGTAGGTCATGTCAGCTTCCCAACAAAGAGCATAAGCGAAAGAGAAATAATTCTAATATGCATGAGTAATCCTATTTATGGCTGTAGAAGGTTATGCAAGCAGCGGTAGCAACATCAAGGTAAGCAGAATAGCCGAGAGGTCTCCATCTCCGAAGAGATCCACACCTCCGAGGACAACGCCTCCGGGGTCAACACCCCAACAAGGTAAGAAACACCAAACACTGGATCTCAACCCAGATAGAGCATCCCACACTCATCTGCGACGTGGGGTTACCAACTCCTATCCCCACGTCTCAACGGCACGAAGCCGGGCTCACCAACACACAGGGGAGAGAAGCAGCACAAGAAGTATACTAGCCAGGTGAGAGATCGAAAGGGCTGTCCATACCAGTGGACACGGACTATAGCTATAGGTTTAACACTTTGCAGAGGTTGTACAACTGGACCCGCCGAGTAGAGCAGAACCGGGTGCCCCTGATCCACCTCTCTACCAAACGGCCGGAGACCTAGCAGTGGACGGCACTCTCCTGCCTCTTCGAGGCTGACTCGTCCTGACTGGGGCGCGAAACTTGCCAGCAAGGTCTCGAAGCTGTGAAACCATCCCCGGAGGAGCCGGGGTGATGTCTACTCGGGGGGTATAACCCGTCTCCCTCACACGACCACACCGGTCCGCCTACAGGCTGGATGCCATCCACCTACTAGTTCTCGGACCGAACCCCGCCCATAACAAGGCGAACGGTTTGTACGAAAATAGCCCAAAGATCAAGGTCACACAGACGATCGGTCCTTAATTGCAAGAGCAAGCACTCACCAACTCCAACTGTACGACACGCCGCTAGGGCGAGAGGCCAGGTTGCATCTCCCCTAGACAGGCGTTCACAAGTAACCGAACCGGCTCACTCCCGCGGTAACACATCAAGGATACACACTCACCCAAAACACACGCAAGAGTTCCGAAGTATCCCAACCTCGGTCCAAACCTGAGATCCATCCATAACTAAGGGTAAAATATATGGATAGAGTAGCGCCGGGAACTAGCTAGGGGTCTGTAGCTAGTTCCAAAAGTAGGTATTCCAAGGACAAGGTAAACAATTGCAAGGCATGGCTAATCAATTGTCTATGCAATTTTAAAACATGCATCAAAAGTAATTAAGCACTAGCAACTAAAGCATGCATGGGTACTATATGGTTGGGAGTGACATGACACCTGGCTGGCGTCCGAAGTCCTGGTCTGGGTTGTAGTCGGGGTCGTAAGCCTCCTCCTGGTCGTAGCTCGGGTCTGTGCAGCACGAGATACGAGACGCTAAGATATCGACAATCAACTAAGCATAACTCCAAAGAAACCCAATTTTAGAAGATCCAAACAGAACCAAACTACCTACAAACAGCACCGTCTCATTTTTAGAAAAATATAGAAACTGGTTTCATATTTTTCGGAGTTGTAAATAATTAGTTATGATTTTCCAAAGGTTAATGGTTTTATAAATTAATTTCCAAATTCATTTATAAAACAGAAAAGGGATTTTTATTTTGAAAATAGGTGATGACGTCAGCATGACGTCATCGTGACGTCATCGTCACAGGTCAGTGGGCCCTGGTGGGCCGAAAGTGTTAGTGGGCCAGATTCGGCCCAATGGACTTAGCCTGTTGGGCCATAACGACCAAGTCCATTCATTCACCTTGAACAAAAACCCCGAATTCACCGGAAAAAGGAAAAAGGGCCTTGCTGGGCTGCGGCGGCCTTGCTGGCCCATGTTCTCCAAAAGCGTGCACCGGAGAAGTCTGGTGTAAGCCCTTGTAGAATTCTGGGGCGCAGGGCATCCCCTTGCCGCCCATGCCAGACGCGGTGCGCGCCGGTGCAGAGGTGTGGCGGCGACAGCGTGCGGGGTTCGACGGCGGCGACAGCTCCGGTGTTCAACCAGGTGGTGTTCGCAGCTCGCTAGGTGCATGCGGTCCTCCCGTCGCAGCCACAGCCCCGGGGGTGGAGCTCCTTGGCCGGTGCGGGGTGACGCGGCGGCGCTCTCGGCGCGTTCTGGAGCTGACTCTACCCCTGCGCTAGGGTGCGCGGGGTACGGTCGCAAAGGCGTGCGCGGACGCATAGTCGTAGTGACCGCCCTTGGTTCACGCGTGCGTGTTTGCGCAGCACGGCCGTGTGCAGAGCACGACGCGGCGGTGACAAACGGCGGCGAGACATCAGCGGTGCACGGCGAGAAGCAGGAAAGGTGGTGCGAACACGGTTAGCAGCAAGCGGTGCTTAACAGCGACCAAGCGCGTGGGTGCGCTTGGCCTGGGTGCGTGCGCGTGCAGGGTTTTCCCTGGCCGCGACACGACCTGGCTGGCACGCGGGCACCTGGTATCCCAAGACCGCGACACGACGGCGATACAACGCAGCGAAAGCTCCTGCACGAAGGCAAAACGGCTCGAAGGCCGGGTTCTCAGGACGGCAACGCATGGACTCGAAGAGAAACAGGAGGCGAGGGTCGGCGCTTCGCGGGGGTGCGTCGCGGCGGTGAGCTCGTGGGCAGAGCACGGCACGAAAGGCCGGCGGCGCGGCGCACGGGCGCGCTCCCATGGTGCAAGGTAAAAGGGAAGGCAGAACTCTAGCTCACCGAGGGGCGGAGGTGTAGACGTTGCAGTGACGGCCGCGTCGGAGAAGATATCGACGGCGACGGCGAGGTGTGGCAGCGGCGTGTTGTGTTCCTCTGCTCCGGTTTCTGTCCACTCGTAGACGGCCCTCTCCGCTGCTCGTCCGGCTCAGGCTTCGAGGTTCTCGACTTCGGCAGGGCGGCGCGGCGGCGACGCGCGTGCAACCTTCCCTTCTCCCTTCCTCCTCCTTTCCCTCTTCTCCCCTCTCGGCGGTGGGACAGAGGAACCAAAGGGGAGAGACCCCAAACGTGCGATGGCTTGCAGGAGGGGCCTCTCCAGGGGTTTAGCAGGTTGAGCACGCCGAGGTGAGGGCAAAACGGGGCACGGTTGGGTCTCCCTTGGCTTGCTACGGTGCGGCGGCTGACTTGGCAGCTCCGGAGTGGCTGGCGGGCGCGGGAGCGCGTCGACAGGTGAGGGTAGAAAGGGAAAAGGCCGGGCAGTGCGTGGGCACGGCCGCCTGGCTCGGCGTCCGTGCCACAGGCACGGTCGGGGTCTTGTCCCCTAGTTGGGGTGGCGCTCATGCGCGCTTGGGCGCGGCGGCGAAGCGAGAGCAGGCGTGTGCGGCCTTGACCGGAGGGGAACGAAGAACAAGTGCAGCCGCGGGCCCCATCCATCAGCGAGACCGGCACGGGGAAGAAGTAAGGTGGGCCGAGCTGGGCTGTTTCCGCGACAGGGCAAAAAGGCCAGGGTGCCGGTTTGATCACGGGCTTGAAACTGAAGGGGGTTAGATAGACTTAGAGGAAGTTAGCAGGCCCAAGTTAGTATAGGGTTTTGAATATATATTTGAAATTAGTTTAAACTTTAGGTTTGAATTTGAATAGATTCAAATTCAACACACACTCAAATAAAATCCAAATAAAATCCATAAAAACCAAATCACTAACTTTACCATATTTTGAATTTATATTTTTTTATTTTTGGTATTTATTTATATGGAATTAAGAGAAGATGCTAGAAGGGGTTTAAATATGGGTGACACTTCATCAATAAGCAAAAGTTCAAATTTCCTCACATTTTCATAACTTAAATTTCTTGGTTGTTACATTCTCCCACACCACCGGGAATCTCGTCCTCGAGATTTAAGCTCCATCCTCTCCCTCGAACAAGTGAGGGAACTCTCTCCTGAGGTCGGCTTCTTTCTCCCAGGTTGCCTCTTGCTCTGTGTGGTGACTCCACAGCACTTTGCAGTAAGGAATTGTGGTCCTCCTGGTTTCCTTGGTAGCTCTGTCCAAGATCTTCTCGGGGTACTCTGCATACTCTAGGGTGTTCTGCAGGTCGAGTATCTCTACCGGGACTTGCTTTGCTTCCACTTCCTTTTCACTCTTCCTCAACTGTGACACGTGGAACACGGGGTGTACTGCTGACATCTCCTCTGGTAGTGCGAGCCTGTAAGCGAGCTTCCCAACTCTCTGAGTGATCCGGTATGGTCCTACGTACCTCGGGGCAAGCTTCCCCTTCACAGCAAACCTCTTGGTTCCTCTCATCGGTGACACTTTCAGGTAGACGAAGTCACCTACCTCGAACGACAAGTCTCTCCTGTGTCGGTCGGCGTAGCTCTTCTGTCTGCTCTGGGCAATCTTTAGGTTGTCTCGAACCTTCTCCACTTTCTCCTCAGCTTCCTGGATAGCATCTGCTCCAAAGACCATCCTCTCACCTACCTCTGACCACATCAAAGGTGTCCTGCACTTCCTCCCGTAGAGTGCCTCAAAAGGTGCCATCTTGAGACTCGCTTGGAAGCTGTTGTTGTATGAGAACTCTGCATAGGCCAAACTGCTCTCCCAATCTGTGCCGTAGGTCAAAGCGCAAGCTCTCAGCATATCCTCCAACACTTGGTTTACTCTCTCTGTCTGCCCGTCAGTCTGAGGGTGAAAAGCTGTGCTGTAGCTGAGTGTAGTCCCCATCCTATCGTGAAAGCTCTGCCAGAACCTCGCTACGACCTGGGACCCTCTGTCAGACACTATGCTCCTTGGTACTCCGTGTAGCCTGAGTATGTGACCCACGTACAAGTCTGCCAACTGGTCTGTCGTGTAGCGGATCTTCACTGGTACGAAGTGAGCAACCTTTGTCAGCCGGTCCACTATGACCCAAACAGAATCGTTGCCTTTCTGTGTCCTGGGTAGTCCCACCACAAAGTCCATGGAAATGTCATCCCACTTCCACTGAGGAATATCCAACAGTTTCAGCAGTCATGCCGGTTTCTGGTGCTCAATCTTCACTTTGCTGCAAGTGTCACAACAAGCCACATAGTAGGCTATGTCCTTCTTCATGTCTTTCCACCAGAACCTCTGTTTCAAGTCTTGGTACATCTTTGTGCTTCCTGGGTGAATGGAGTACCTTGAATCATGGGCTTCTCTCAGGATTTGCTCTCGAAGCTCCTTCTTCTGCGGGACACAGATCCGGTCCTTCAACCACACGGTTCCCTGTTCATCGATTCTGTAGTCCTCAGCTTTTCCTTCCAACATCAGCTCTCGAAGGGCTCCAACTTCCTTGCAATCTTTCTGAGCTTCCCGAATCCTACCTTCCAAGTCGTAGGTCACTTGCATTTCGTTGAGTTGTCCCTGCTCCACAATCTCAACCTGAAGCTGCTCTAGCTCATCGTGAAGTGCTGGCTGCTCCTGCCTCACCATCAAGTTGTTGCAATAGGACTTTCTGCTCAGTGCATCTGCCACAACATTTGCCTTGCCAGGGTGGTAGTGAATCTCCAAGCCGTAGTCCTTGATTAGCTCTAGCCACCTCCTCTGTCTCATGTTCAACTCCGACTGAGTAAAGAAGTACTTCAGACTCTTGTGATTAGTGTACAGCTCACACTTGTTGCTGATCAGGTAGTGCCTCCAAATCTTCAGAGCGTGAACGACTGCTGCTAGCTCCGAGTCGTGAGTGGGGTAGTTCTCTTCGTGCTTCTTGAGCTGCCTCGACGCATAAGCAACAACTTTGCCCTCTTGCATCAACACACATCCCAATCCTTGCTTCGAGGCGTCATAGTACACCACGAAATCCTTCTTGATATCTGGCAGGGTAAGAATCGGAGCTGTCGTGAGCCTCTTCTTCAACTCCTGGAAACTCCTCTCACAGGCCTCTGACCACACGAACTTCTTGTCGTTCTTCAATAGCTCTGTCATGGGCTTCGCTATCTTGGAGAAGTTTTCTATGAACCTCCTGTAGAACCTGCCAACCCGAGAAAGCTCCGAATATCTATCACTATGAGGGGCTGCTCCCACTTGGTAACTGCTTCCACTTTTAAAGGGTCGACCGCAACTCCCTCTACTGACAACACGTGTCCCAAGAAAGCAACTTCCTCCATCCAGAACTCACACTTGCTGAACTTAGCATACAACTTCTGCTGTCTCAGCCTCTCCATCACAATTCGAAGGTGCTCCTCGTGCTCCTCTGCTGTCTCTAAGAAGATCAGAATGTCATCTATGAACACTACCACGAACTTGTCCAGC
Organism: Cenchrus fungigraminus; assembly: GCA_036936925.1. Lineage (NCBI taxonomy): Eukaryota > Viridiplantae > Streptophyta > Magnoliopsida > Poales > Poaceae > Cenchrus > Cenchrus fungigraminus. The sequence continues at coordinate 551,680 of CM072769.1, forward strand.
TCTTCCATGAAGACCTTGTTCATCATCTTCATGAAGTAGGTAGGTGCATTGGTCAGTCCGAAGGAAACCACTACAAACTCGTACAGGCCGTACCGAGTCGTGAAAGCTGCCTTCGGGATATCCTGGTCCCGAATCTTCATCTGGTAGTAGCCTGACCTCAAGTCAATCTTGGAAAAGAACTTTGCTTTCCGCAGCCTGTCTAGCAAGTCGTCAATCCTGGGCAAAGGGTACCGGTTCTTGATCGTCATCGAGTTGAGCGTCCGGTAGTCTACACACATCCTCTTGGTGCCATCCTTCTTGTCCACAAACAGAACTGGCGAACCCCAAGGTGAGGCACTCGGTCGAATAAACCCTTGCTCTTGCAGTTTCTTGAGTTGCTTCTTCAGCTCATCTAGTTCATCCGCGGACATCCTGTACGGGCTCTTGGCCACTGGTCCAGCTCCTGGCATTAGCTCAATCACGAACTCAATATCCCTGTCTGGTGGTAACTCAGTCAACTCCTCTGGAAACACGTCGGGGTACTCCCTCACCACCGGGATTTCCTCCAAATCCTTTCCTTTCATGTTGCACAACATCGGCGTCGACCTCTCGCCCTGTGGCTTGATCAACACTCTGGCTCTGCTGGGGTGCTCCAACTGCACGTACACTGGGTTGCAGTTCACCAATCCGTTGTGCTGAGCTAACCACTCCATCCCAAGTATCACGTCGATCTCGGTCGACTCCAGAACGGTCAGGTCTGCCACGAACAACTGCTTCTCGAACACCATGTTCACTCCTCTACACTCCAGCGTACTCCGCTTCTCACCTAGTAGGGAGCTGGTAACTATAGGCCGTGGTCTGGGCTTAGTTGGTAATGACCTTTCCTTTACAAACTTGGTAGAGATGTATGAAAACTGAGCACCGGTGTCAAACAGAATCGAAGCCATAACTGAATCAACTAAAAACTCACTGAGAGCTACGTCTGGTGCTGCGGCTACCTCCTCCGCGGTCAGGTGGTTTAGTCTGCCTCGTGTGGGTGGTGGAGCGCTCTTCTGCTGGTTCTACTGGGGCTGTCCTCCTGGAACAGGTGCCTTTGCTGGTGTCTGGTACTGAGTGTTCCTGCTCTGACCTCCCTGTTGAAGCTTCTGCGGGCACACGTTGGACTTGTGGCCTAGCTGACGGCAGTGGTAGCAGGTGACCTGTGAGCTGTCGTACGCTGGCAGCTGCTGCGGCCTGGGCTTCCACTAACTCGAACCTCCACTACCTCCGGGGTGACCTCTGCCCTGCTGAGTGAACTGAGTCTGCTGCTGCTGTGGGTACGGGCGCTGTCTCTGCTGTAAGTACTGTGGCGGAGCGGACCTCTGTCGCTGGTGTGACCCTGAGTACCCTGCACGGTCTGCACGCTGCCTCTTCTCTCCACGGACCTCCACGTAGTCCAGTCTCGACTTCTCCACAACCAAGGCCTTGCCCACCAGGGCGTGAAGAGTAGCACAGTCGTGAGCAGCCAGGTGGTGTGCCATCCCTCGGTGGAGTCCCTTGCGGTACCAGTACATCTTCTTCTTTTCGGTGTTGGAGTCGTCTGGAGCGTACCGCATCAGCTCCTGGAAGTGGTTCGTGTACTCCTGCACTGACATCTGCCCCATCTTCAAGTGCCTGAACTCGTCTGCCTTCCTGTCCATCACAACCTCTGGAATGTGGAACTCCCTGAAAGCCTCCACAAACTCCTCCCACGTGATGTGGGTCGGGTCCGCGTGCGAGTCACAGTAGCTGTCCCACCAAGCTCCTGTCGTGCCGATCAGCTGGTGCGCGGCAACTGACACACACTCTTCCTCTGTAAGGTCTGTAAGCTCCAACTTCTTCTCGATCTCCCTCAACTAGTTGTCAGGCACAAGTGGGTCTGGAGAGTTGTCAAAAGTCGGTGGGTGCAGCTTGGAGAAGCTCTCCACCTTCTTCTGCAAGCTCTCCGGCTGGTTCCTGACGTTCCTCCGGTTGTTGTTCTGAACCACGGCGTTGGCGATCGTCTGCATCAGTTGGGTCTGAAGTGCCATCACTGCTGCTAGGTTGGGCGGTGGTGTCGGCTGCTCCGGTGCCTGCTCTGGCTCGGGCTCCGCCTCAACCTCCTCCTCGGGGTCCTCCTCGGGGTCAACTGGTGCTCGGCCTCCTCCTCGGCCTCCTCGACCTCCTCGCCCGCCGTGGTGTCCACCACGGCGTCCGCCACGTGGGGCACGGCCTCCACGACGGCCACGACCTCGTCCTCCAGCGGGGAGAGGGACGTCCTCCTGCTCGGCGTCCTCCCTGGCTGCCTCCTCGAAACGGTATAGGAGCCGTCCCGACCTCCTTGCCCCCGACATCTGTTCAAGAGTTGAGACCGTGAGAAACGAGTTGTCGGAATTAAATTGTAAGGTACTCAAACATATAAGGAGTATCTAGCTAACAACAAGCAATTTCACTCAAGCATATAAGAAGCATAACCTCCGGCAAAAAGATCGATAACTCCAATCACTCATGCAAGATCACCATACAAAAGGTGTGTATCTCGAGGCCTACTCCTCAACCTTCGAGATTACACAGAAGCATGAGAACTACATCGCGATACATAAGAGGCGGTCATCTAAACATGAACATCATGAAGAACTCTATCCTAGCTGACTACAGGATCATCCCCTCAAGGTGCCTGCTCTTGAGCTGCTGCTGGTGAGTACGGTGGTGACACGGTCTTCGGACTGGGTGGAACCGCGTAGAACGGCGGGTCGTTCACTCCTGGGTAGTCTGGAATCTCAATCTCTGGGAGGTCGAAGTAGGCTGCCACGCTCCTCAGCGCTCTGCACATCTCAGGGGTGTCTGAACTGCCTCTCGGGTAAGGTGGCTGTGCCGGAAGCTGAGTAGGGGGTAGCTCGAACGTCTCTATCCTCATCTTGGGCCTCTTCTGTAGTGGTAGCGACTCTGCCAACTCCCTGTACTCTGTCACTCGTCTCAGGTCGGAGTCCCTCCAAGCTGAGCTGGTCCGGCTGGCTGTGTCCTGAGCCTCGTACACTCTTCCTCCCAAGTACCAGAGGTGATTGTAGTTCTGAGTCAGCCTCTCCTCGTGTCCCCACAGCCGTAACTGGTAGTCTGTGCAAGCTGCTCCAAGAGACTCTACCAAGTACTCCCTCTCCCGCAGCTTCAACCTCTCCTCTCTGGTCGCTGCCTCTGACTCCCGCAAGGCGGTCTGTGTCTCCTCTAGTCTGGCTCTCAAGGTGGTGATCTCAAGTGCATCCCTCTCTGAACTAGCTCTGGCAGCTGCGAGTCCCCACTCTGTGATCTGGATGTTCCTCCTGTGTGCCTCATTGAGAAAGAACTCCAAGTGGTTGTTCTCTCTCTCCAGCTGGGCGTTCCGTCCCAAGGTGTCGTCCCACTTCCGTTGTAGAAACATGATCTCTGAATCTGCCCAGTAGAGTGCCTGGTCCTGAGCTTGAATAAACTTGTTGGCCAACTGGTCCTTCTCGTCCTTACCTCCTGTGCTCTCCTCAGTGTAGGCTGTCTCCTCTCTGTGCCACCTGCTGTGGTCGTACACTGCTGTCGGGAGGACTCCGAAGGGTGTATCCTTCAACCTCTGCTCCAACTGTCGGCACACTTTCTTCAGCGCGAGTCTAGCACAACACTGGTGAGCCTCCAAGGTAGAGTTGTCGAAACACGTGACCTTGACCTCCTCGAACTCTGGCACGCATGGCTCTGCCGGTATCTTCAAGGTCAGCTCCGTCGGCGACTGGTCCACGGCGGCGGTGGTGCGTCCCTCGTAGAGCACCTCGCTGGTCTCCACTCCTGCTGTCTCCAAGCAGCCCTTCAGGATCTTGCAGAACCCTCCGGCCCACTGACCGTCAGACTTGAGGGGGATCCAAGTCAACTGGTCCATCTGCACGTTGTTAGGGAAGTTAGTAAGAGTTAGTAATGTTATTCAAGGTAGTATATAATAAAGTGCAAGGTATTTATATAAAGTTTCATGGATTGCATATAAAGCACAAGGTGTTTTGGGCTTCCTATACTACCGTCCATTCCTAGGCTCGTCCTACAGTCAAGTACGGCTCTGATACCAACTGAAACGAACCGGGTTTCCAAAGACGGGAACCCGATCCCTGCACCTCTGTGATAGTCCCAGGAGTCTATCACGTGCAAATCCCTGTCTCAGAAAGTAAAGCAAATACCGTACAACAAGAGAAAATACATGAAGGTCCACATAACAATATAAATAAACATCTGAGTACATCATTTCGACACGTGCCGGGTACAAGTCCAACAGGACTGAATCAAACAGAGTAAACATCTACGCAGCGCCTCTCATGTAGCGAAGTAGACTCCATATCCGCAGGCAACTCGAGTGTAGGGGGAGCCTCAGTCCTCCCATCCGTCATGCTCGAAGTCGTAGTCCGGCTCCTAGTCTGAAAACCTGTTATCTACTCGATAAGCGAGTAGGTCATGTCAACTTCCCAACAAAGAGCATAAGCGAAAGAGAAATAATTCTAATATGCATGAGTAATCCTATTTATGGCTGTAGAAGGTTATGCAAGCAGCGGTAGCAACATCAAGGTAAGCAGAATAGCCGAGAGGTCTCCATCTCCGAAGAGATCCACACCTCCGAGGACAACGCCTCCGGGGTCAACACCCCAACAAGGTAAGAAACACCAAACACTGGATCTCAACCCAGATACAGCATCCCACACTCATCTGCGACGTGGGGTCACCAACTCCTATCCCCACGTCTCAATGGCACGAAGCCGGGCTCACCAACACACAGGGGAGAGAAGCAGCACAAGAAGTATACTAGCCAGGTGAGAGATCGAAAGGGCTGTCCATACCAGTGGACACGGACTATAGCTATAGGTTTAACACTCTGCAGAGGTTGTACAACTGGACCCGCCGAGTAGAGCAGAACCGGGTGCCCCCGATCCACCTCTCTACCTAACGGCCGGAGACCTAGCAGTGGACGGCACTCTCCTGCCTCTCCGAGCCTGACTCGTCCTGACTGGGGCGCGAAACTTGCCAGCAGGGCCTCAAAGCTGTGAAACCATCCCGGAGGAGCCGGGGTGACGTCTACTCGGGGGGTATAACCCGGCCCCCTCACACGACAACACCGGTCCGCCTACAGGCTGGATGCCATCCACCTACTAGTTCTCGGACCGAACCCCGCCCATAACAAGGCGAACGGTTTGTACGAAAATAGCCCAAAGATCAAGGTCACACAGACGATCGGTCCTTAAATGCAAGAGCAAGCACTCACCAACTCCAACCGTACGACACGCCGCTAGGGCGAGAGGCCAGGTCGCATCTCCCCTAGACAGGCGTTCACAAGTAACCGAAGCGGCTCGCTCCCGCGGTAACACATCAAGGATACACACTCACCCAAAACACACGCAAGAGTTCCGAAGTATCCCAACCTCGGTCCAAACCTGAGATCCATCCATAACTAAGGGTAAAATATATGGATAGAGTAGCGCCGGGAACTAGCTAGGGGTCTGTAGCTAGTTCCAAAAGTAGGTATTCCAAGGACAAGGTAAACAATTCCAAGGCATGGCTAATCAATTGTCTATGCAATTTTAAAACATGCATCAAAAGTAATTAAGAACTAGCAACTAAAGCATGCATAGGTACTATATGGTCGGGAGTGACATGACACCTGGCTGGCGTCCGCAGTCTTGGTCTGGGTTGTAGTCGGGGTCGTAAGCCTCCTCCTGGTCGTAGATCGGGTCTGCGCAGCACGAGATACGAGACGCTAAGATACCGACAATCAACTAAGCATAACTCCAAAGAAACCCAATTTTAGAAGATCCAAACAGAACCAAACTACCTACAAACAGCACCGTCTCATTTTTAGAAAAATATAGAAACTGGTTTCATATTTTTCGGAGTTGTAAATTATTAGTTATGATTTTCCAAAGGTTAATGGTTTTATAAATTAATTTCCAAATTCATTTATAAAACAGAAAAGGGATTTTTATTTTGAAAATAGGTGATGACGTCAGCATGACGTCATCGTCACAGGTCAATGGGCCCTGGTGGGCCGAAAGTGTTAGTGGGCCAGATTCGGCCCAATGGACTTAGCCCGTTGGGCCATAACAACCAAGTCCATTAATTCACCTTGAACAAAAACCTCGAATTCACCGGAAAAAGGAAAAAGGGCTTTGCTGGGCTGCGGCGGCCTTGCTGGCCCATGTTCTCCAAAAGCGTGCACGGAGAAGTCTGGTGTAAGCCCTTGTAGAATTCTGGGGCGCAGGGCATCCCCTTGCCGCCCATGCCAGACGCGGTGCGCGCCGGTGCAGAGGTGTGGCGGCGACGGCGTGCGGGGTTCGACGGCGGCGACAGCTCCGGCGTTCAACCAGGTGGCGTTCGCAGCTCGCTAGGTGCATGCGGTTCTCCCGGTGCAGCCACAGCCCCGGGGGTGGAGCTCCTTGGCCGGTGCGGGGTGACGCGGCGGCGCTCTCGGCGCGTTCTGGAGCTGACTCTACCCCTGCGCTAGGGTGCGCGGGGTTCGGTCGCAAAGGCGTGCGCGCACGCATAGTCGCAGTGACCGCCCTTGGTTCACGCGTGCGTGTTTGCGCAGCACGGCCGTGTGCAGAGCACGACGCGGCGGAGACAAACGGCGGCGAGACATCAACGGTGCGCGGCGAGAAGCAGGAAAGGTGGTGCGAACACGGTTAGCAGCAAGCGGCGCTTAACAGCGACCAAGCGCGTGGGTGCGCTTGGCCTGGGTGCATGCGCGCGCAGGGTTTTCCCTGGCCGCGACACGACCTGGCTGGCACGGGGGCACCTGGTATCCCAGGACCGCGGCACGACGGCGATGCAACGCAGCGAAAGCTCCTGCACGAAGGCAAAACGGCTCGAAGGCCGGGTTCTCAGGACGGCAACGCATGGACTCGAAGAGAAACAGGAGGCGAGGGCCGGCGCGTCGCGGGGGTGCATCGCGGCGGCGAGCTCGCAGGCAGAGCACGGCACGAAAGGCCGGCGGCGCGACGCAGGGGCGCGCTCCCATGGTGCAAGGTAAAAGGGAAGGTGGAACTCAAGCTCACCGAGGGGCAGAGGTGTAGACGTTGCAGTGACGGCCGCGTCAGAGAAGATATCGACGGCGACGGCAAGGTGTGGCGGCGGCACGTTGTGTTCCTCTGCTCCGGTTTCCGCCCGCTCGTGGACGGCCCTCTCCGCTACTCGTCCGGCTCCGACTTCGAGGTTCTCGACTTCGGCGGGGCGACGCGGCGACGACGCACGCGCAACCTTCCCTTCTCCCTTCCTCCTCCTTTCCCTCTTCTCCCCTCTCGGCGGCGGGACGGAGGAACCAAAGGGGAGAGACCCCAAATGAGCGATGGCTTGCAGGAGGGGCCTCGCCAGGGGTTTAGCAGGTTGAGCACGCCGAGGTGAGAGCAAAACGGGGCACGGTTGGGTCTCCCTTGGCTTGCTACGGTGCGGCGGCTGACTTGGCAGCTCCAGAGTGGCTGGCGGGCGCGGGAGCGTGTCGACAGGCGAGGGTAGAAAGGGAAAAGGTCGGGCGGTGCGTGGGCGCGGCCGCCTGGCTCGGCGTCCGTGCCACAGGCACGGTCGGGGGTCTTGTCTCCTGGTTGGGGTGGCGTTCATGCGCACTTGGGCGCGGCGACGAAGCGAGAGCAGGCGTGTGCAGCCTTGACCGGAGGGGAACGAAGAACAGGTGCAGCCACGGGCCCCATCCGTCAGCGAGACCGGCGCGGGGAAGAAGTAAGGTGGGCCGAGCCAGGCTGTTTCCGCGACGGGGCAAAAAGGCCAGGGTGCCGGTTTGATCACGGGTTTGAAACTGAAGGGGGTTAGATAGACTTAGAGGAAGTTAGCAGGCCCAAGTTAGTATAGGGTTTTGAATATATATTTGAAATTAGTTTAAACTTTAGGTTTGAATTTGAATAGATTCAAATTCAACACACACTCAAATAAAATCCAAATAAAATCCATAAAAACCAAATCACTAACTTTACCATATTTTGAATTTATATTTTTATATTTTTGGTATTTATTTATATAGAATTAAGAGAAGATGCTAGAAGGGGTTTAAATATGGGTGACACTTCATCAATAAGCAAAAGTTCAAATTTCCTCACATTTTCATAACTTAAATTTCTGGGTTGTTACAGATAATAACTTTATAAATTACTTCATCATGTGAAAAGATTATTGGATACTTTTACGTAATTTTGGATGGAATTTTTATGCTCTAAATATTCACATGTTTTTTAAAAGTAGCGTATTTGGTCGATATATATGAGTTTTGTGTAAAATGAGTTCATCTCTATCTTTTGTATCACTATAAAAACTATCATGAATTTTAAAGTTGATTTGGATGTCATTTTGTTAATTAAACACACAAGTTACTGTTCACGAGTTACTCTTTAACCGAACTAACTAACGGAAGTAACGAAAGTGTCCAATAAGAAATGAAAGTTCACTTAATGTCAAATAAGGAGTGAAAAAAATTTCAGAACCAAGGAAGGAATGAGTAAATTTTCCAGAACCGAATAAGGAATAATCTCTTATGAAAACCATCAGGTTTAACTATTTTGAACCCCATGTGGGGTTATTAAAGTGATGAAAATGCTATTGTGGCTTCCGTTCGGGTATATTTGTATAATGATTACTAAAGATGACGGTTTTTGAATTCCGTAGTTTCGATTGCAAAGCTTCTAGACTTTTCGAGACGACAACATGTGACTGTTACGAGCAACGTGAGGGGCGTCAAAGTGACAAAAACGTCATCGACTTCCGTTCGGGTAGATTGGTATAACAATTTCTAGGGACAACTTTTTGGAATTTCGTAACTTCGATCACAACACTTCTAGACTTTTCAGAATACCAACAGGAAGTGCTTTACGAAAACCATCGGGTTGAACTGTTTATGAAAATTAGTCCGAGTGTTAAAAATCAACCTGATGCGTGTGATAACTCACGAAAACAACCCAAAATTGACGTCTTCGTGAAAACCTCATCTACAGACCCCTCGCGACTCGGAGACCAAGCCCAGGTGTTGTTATGCATTTAATTATGATGGGTGCAGTGAGGGACCGTCCGAGTGACAAAAGACGTCAATCTTGCTTCCCTTTGGGTAGATTTGTATAAGGATAACTGAAAATGATGTTTTTCGAATTCCGTATGTTCGAAGCTCTTTTGAACTTTTCGAAATGCCAACAAGTGTTTTATCAAAACCACCGGGTTGAACTGTGACCAGCACCGTTAGCAACATTTTGGGTCCAATTCACGCGAAAATATCATTTCAAAGCATTTTTACAGTTCTCGATTGATTTCATTCCGAATTTGGAAAATCGTTCTCCATCGATTTCGTTCCAAATTTCAGGTCGGGCTACAACATACAATTCTTTAGCGGAGATAAACTATTCCATCTAAATGATGATATAGGAGCTAAAATGTCCAGAAATTTAGTTACCACTGTATGAATGGATTTTTAATTTACAATTGTATAATTGGCAGTTCGATTAACGATCACATAGCTGGCATTTCAGTATGCTTGACAGAAGAACCATTTTAAAGAAACTCTTGACACAGCTATGTAAAGCCAGTGAGGAAGACCTGACAAAAGGGACCTAAACTAGCTGGTGCTCCACCCATGGTCAGCTTCGTTTTTGACAATCCTTGCAGGACTGCACTACATAGTACTACCTCCGTTCTTAAATATATAACGTTTAGGACAAGAAAATTAGTTCAAAATAAACTAAGTTTCTTGTCCTAAACATCATATATTTCAGAACGGTGGGAGTATCAAGTACGTCAACACCAAAACATATTTCAATAGACAGTTTACAAACGGACAAAATTATCAAATTGTTTTTGCTGTGTGTAGACGAGGGTGGGTGTACCTAACTACATCTTTAGCTTTAGTCAACTGTTCTACTCAATTACTGCAGAATAGTCCTAACGTATGTTCTGTGTTGTGTCAGCTTGTGGTTTTCTGTTACAGAATAGTTCATGAAACATCTTTTTTTTTTAAATTAAAGCAGGAGCACTACTATGTCATATAAGAAGAAACAACATTGGTACATAACAAGCCGAAGCAGACACCACCACACGAACAAACCCCAGAGAAAAACAAACGCACCCAACACAACACACCACCATCCTCAAACCACATGGGAGAGAAGACCGAAACAAACCGCCAACGCCTGCGCCGTCGTCACCAACGCTAGGCATAGGCATGCTTTCTATCCACATCCACAATATAGTAATGAAAAACTTTCCAACAATACCACACATCATAAATATTATATTACTAAGCGTCAGACAACCTGGCAAAAGTGTTTTGCTTGCCTTGGCAGTCTTACATTATAACCAATCTAGACGGAAGACATGCACATACCATCATGCAATGTTCTTAGAGCGTCAAAGCAGGTGAGGTGAAGCAATATCTTACCAAGCCCAAGAGAGTTAGCAGCAACTGGTAGGGGGCAGGAAAGAAAAAGGGAAAAATAGAGAAAGGTACAGTATTTGTGATGAAAAATATACAACTAGGAGTGAACTCATGTTGATGGAAAAAATTAAAAAAATCCAGATGAGACAGTAGGCAAGTACAAGTCAAAATCCAAAAGTACAGCTGCAATAGGAATTTGTCAGCTTCCCCAGGGCTACGCAAGGGCTGTGTTTAAAAAGCAGGTCAGCAAAATTATTAATAAAACAATCACAACCCACCAACCATTACGATCTTTCCTAAGTAGGCAAATGTTACACTGGAATTTGCCAGAATCCACCATAGCTGGATGTCAGATGCGACATACAAGCACAATAAATTCATTTTTCACTCAGCTGTAGGAGAATGTGGTGCCCAAACGCTATTCCAGACTTTTTTTTGCGGCTTCTTGGAGGCACCCTGTTATATTGGGAAAAGTATGCTAGCAATCGAAAAAGCATACAATCACTAATTGCAGAATGATCAAAACGAAGGGGGGAATGCAAGCACCAATTGCGAGGGGCTTGGCTACTAGGGACTGACAATTAATAATGGTGCAATGGCCTGTTGGGCCAAAGACTACAAACAAACCTGCACACGGACATGGGGTAGGTCAATGGCTGCAATTTATTAGGTACTTTCACGCCCAGTTAGGGATGGCAGAGGGTCGGATAAGGTGAGTAGAGTATTTGCCCACCCGCAAGAATACTCCCAAGTCTTACCCGTATTCTCTAAACCTAGCGAGTAAGATGTTGTACCCATGCCCGTAACCACAGGGTACAGGATGGGTTTCAGGTACCTATCAGGTCTAGTCAAGCACAAATAATGCATGTATCATTCTCCTAAGTCCTAATCATAAAAACAAGTATAATTCTCTACCACTCACACAGTCATTGCAAATAGGAGAACTGAACACTGTCATGTATTTTGTTGGCTTCAGTTCGTAGTTCATAATTCAAAGTAAATCCAGTTTCATGTATTGGTTTTTGTATTTAACACAATCACGTGAGAATAATGCATATACATTATAAAAGATATGAGTTGACAAGCTTGTATTTTCGGGTGCCCTAGGGTAAGGTTGGAGACCAGTGTCCTACCCACGGGCGAAGGTATGGGTTTTTACCTGGGAGTTCCGCAGGTAAAATTGCCATCCCTATGCCCAGTTCTAATTTACCCAGCAAGTGCTACAGATTAAAAAAAACTACGAAACTACTTCATCCAACACGAGTATATACAGAGATCCAACATGAGAAACTATTGTCATTAACATGACCACTTATGACAGCAATTCAGACTAACAAGGATAGAGTTCTGAAGAATCCAACTCAAGAAAACTTTAATTGTAGTAAACTTGCAGCCTAACTAAAAGTAATGCAGCCAGTGTTTATCTTGATTAACATGTGGAAAATAAAACTGTCTTTTTCAACTCAAGTTTGCTAATTTAGCAATTATGCCATACACAAGTTTCAGTGACCAAACCACTGAACACGGACAGACGTCTCAGTTAAGAACCCACAGAAGCAGAGCACAGAGACAGAGCTGTTTGGCAAGGCACGAAAGGGCACTAAGCCACTTCCTGCAGCACAACCTGGACACTTGGTTCTAGGGTGCGTTTGGCAACTAATAGGGAGGGGCATGGGAATTAGGATTGGTGGGAATTGCCCTCCTAAACCCCCATTCCTCATCCCATTAGAACTCTCATGCCCACCAAATAAACAATACAATTTTAAAACTCACTTTCCCTCTTACCAATTATCTCCAACCAAACGAGCTTTGGTAGTCACTGAGTGGTTTTCAGCTCGTATATATATATTTTTTTACGGAAATGATGAAACTCAAACTCCATTGCATGATAGAGGAGAGCTTTTATGGTAAAGTTATACTTGAATTTCATAACCCATTATTGTGGATAATATTGGTGCACACAGACTGTAGAAAATTCTTGATGTCACGTCTCCTGGAACTCCTGATACCAAGTTGTCACGGGCAGTAGAAGGGGGAAGATTTGTGGAAGGAATATGGCGAAGATTGTAATCGAATGAGGTGGCCGGACGCGGCCCTGGACCTCGGCGGCCCGGCGGAGCAATGGTGCTCACGGCGGACAGGGGAGGCAGGGCGTTGGAGGCCAAGTTACAGATTAATCTAAGCCTGTTCTTCTCTCCCTCTAAGCCGCCTGCTTATATTCTGCCGGCAGCTGTACAAAACCAATCTTATCTCTAACAAACTCCCTAACTTATCTCCTAAGCAAATCTTTGATTAACAAACCAAGACTCTATCTCTATCTCTAACTATCCTGGCGCCTGGGGCGCCTGCTGTACTTCTTTGAGTACATAACACTTGAGTAGATTAATGTTTGATGAAACATAAAATGAATGACAAAAGAGATAACTCAATGAAACACTCTAAATATTACAAACACATATCCAAAATAATGAAGGCCGCCAAAATTGAAAAAAATGAACCATCCACGGTGTAGCAAAACACTACCAACTATTAGATGCCTTTATTTAAGAATAAAACAAAAGGAAGACATCCAGAGTTCAAAGCATTTACCATGTCAAGTGAGTTGTGGGTCCAGCGATCTCCATCCCAGGACCTCAAATAACTTAAAAGAAAAACCAAAACTCAATTGATGTTCCATCTGAGGGTAAGTAGGAAAAAAGTAGACATGCATTGTTTCAACTAATAATTTAGTAAAAATCAATAAATTATAAAAGAATTACTCTACTTTGATGGAGCAAACAAAAGCTAAACACAACGGTGCATGTGCTTGTATTTGAGTACTTCATCTATATTTACTTTCCAGCCATCCCCTAATCATCTACAAGTTGTGGGTGGGCATAAGCTTCGAAAGTGCTCAACACAGGATGAAAATATAACTAGGATGTATAGTTTTGGAAATAGCTAGACAAATGGAAATAGCTAGACAAAACATTAAGTATAGACTAAGATAATTTATATTACTGAAAAGACCAGTTGACTAGGACATATGAATGATAAAATCCAACATTAATGAAATATAGCATTCTCTCAACCTACAACAAAATAAAGCAATGTATTGATGGATTCAAACACATCTCATTACCCAGATATCAACCAGGGTACCTTCTTATGTTGGCCCTTATACGCATATAAAATGCGCACGCAGCAGAGGCCCTGGCAGAATCCTGAATGAAAGAACAAATTAGAATCTTATAAATCCAAAGTTTTAAACACAAGTAGATGTAAGAAACAAATTAATATTACACAAGGCCTGTGTTAAATGAAATAAACAACTTTTCAAGCAATACAAGAACATGGTGCACTGCACCCCCCAGATTAGTATAGCTTGAGGCCAAGCATAGTTAGACACCATGCAATCATAAACATCAGAAGAGGAGATGCCAGCACACAAATGAAAAATGTTCCCAGCACGTGCAAAGATTTGCTTATTAATCAACAGTGTTACACATAAAACCTTGCTTGTCAGCAATCCACAAGTCAACATAATTGTTAGATGAAATGAAGAAGACTTTCAAGTATATCTCATAAATCCATAGGAAAGAGTATAATACAGGAAATGGAATGCCAACTGGCTAGTTGTCTTACAAGCAACAGAACATATCCAAATGATAAGTGCATGCAGCAAGGTCTGCAGGTAGCCATCTCTTCCATAGTTCCGTGCTTCATCCACGTACTTGGTCTCGTAGCTCCCAGGACACAAGACAGAAACGTGGATGATTAGACAAGAGCAACCCAAATTCTATTTTACAAGGTAGATGCTAAGTTCAATGTCAACAGGAATCAGCATCTTATTTCACTTGCCAGTGATAAAAGGATGGCTAAGTGCTTGAGATACGGTTATCCTCTTTTCTGGATCTAAGATAAATATTTTATCAAGAAGATCTTTAAAACTGGATAGCATTTTTGGATCTTCGCCGGGAAAGTTTGAAATCAAAGAACCAATGTCCTTTGGTTTAATGTTCAAAATTAACCGCCTCACAGCCTGCAAACAGAAGTATAATAAATAAGGTGTTTGAATAATACAAATAAGAACATTGCAAAAAAAGGGTACAGTTCCATAGACACACCGTTTTTGTCACAAGGTCCTCCTCAGTAGCATGGAAATTAAGATCTTGATCAAAGTGTTGCATCGTAAAGGCACCCTGCGTGATGGAAAGTTATAAACATTCATTTAGTGTAGCGTTTATATGTGCACTCCATTAGATAAGTATTTATCGTCACTTCAGAATTCAACATAATTATGAATTTTTTTATGGTGTATGCAGCTTGTTGGTGTACTATCACAAAAGAAAGAGCATTTCATCCTTTAATAAGATTAATAATAATCGAAGCATGTAGGACTAACCTTCCGCAGCATTTTCTTAGGGAATGGGCCCTTTAATTCCATATGAAGCCGAAGCATGGCATTGTTTGATGGACCTGGGAACAAGACTTTCCCAATGTAAAGCTCATATAGACAGCAGCCAACTGACCACATGTCTAATGGATGGTCATATGGTAACCCAAGAACTGCAATAAAACAACATAGAGTTAGGTAACAACACATAAGTGGAAAGAAGAAACAGTATCTAATGAAAATTCTGAAATAAGGTTAAGTTAACAAAAGAACTCACTGATCTCAGGTGCCCGATAGAAACGGCTGACAAGATAAGGTGTAACCTCATTCATTCCAGCAAGCATAGCATTGCCAAAATCACATAGCTTGAGCACATTCTTAGCCTCATTCACCTAAAATGCAATCAACAAACACAGTTAGAAAGGTTGTTTATAGTTAAAGATGTGCTTGTAAAGATGAATTGACAGCATAGCAACAAAAATGAGCTTTTATGTCTCAAGCGCAATTCTCATTAAAGAAAGACAATTGACGATAATACAATAGCTAAAAAAATGTGGCAAGATGGCATACCAGCATATTGTCCGGCTTTATATCGCAGTGCAAAACTTTGCAGTTCTTCAGGTGCTTCAAGGCGATGAAGAGCTGCTTTGAATATGCCCTCACCGCAGTCAGTTTAAGTCCGATATTACGACCAAATTTCTTTAAAACCTCACGAAGATTCATATTGAGAGATTCAAAAACTAAGCAAAGATGGTTCCGGTACATGAAACTAGAAATAAACCGCACGCAGTGGCGTTTGTCCTCACGGTCCGCACTTGCAAGTTTTTCCAGTATTGAAACCTCTTGCTTCCCAGCCTTGTACCTGTATAATCCAACATTGAATTAAATAGTCCTAATTTATTTTCAATACTATAAATCTTTCTGGAAAATATATCTTGAGAGCTTTAACTTACATGGTATCATTGTTCCGAATAATTTTGATAGCAACTTCTTCAGGATCATCTTTACCAGCTTTAAGATCTTTTGCTCGTACAACTGTTGAGAACACACCCTTCCCATGTGCTGCTGTAATTTCGTAACGGCCATCCAGTAATTCCCCAAACCGGTAAGCTGCATTGTAACAGAAACAAGAAAATAACTGAATCAACAACACAGGAGAAAGTTTGACCACAGATACAACATAGAAACTAGCAATGAAAATGACCAGAAGATAACACAACTTACTGTAGTAACCATCTGCATCATCCCAGTTGTCATGAAGAGCATTTCTCTCAACATGCAAACCATCATCCTTTCCCTGTCCAATAAAGTAATTTTGAGATCATGAAGGGCATTTTTATTTAATATTAAGAATTAAGAAAACAAACAGGCAACAGTGTTCTGTCTATGACATCCAGTTTATTTTGGCATGCAAATAATACATGCTCAGAAAGATTAGCATGTATTAAATAATACATCACCTCCCACGACCTTATGGATGAAAATAGTATGAAATGGAACTTCTATAATTAGCATAAGGGATAGGAATCGTACCGATTTTCTAATGCCTGCAGGTGATTCTCCAAAAATGTCATCACAGAACATGTCTTCTGATCTCTCACTCTGGAATATGTAGTATAGGTTTTCAGGATGATATGGTTTCATATGTTATCAAACAGGATAGCAGAAAACAATTACCTTGGGTGAACCATCTCCAAGACCTGGAACACCTATCGTCATCTCGTCACTGAATGCTCCCATGCTAGCTAAAGTATCATTCCGAGCAGGGGACTTCCCCACTGTGAAGTCTGCTTCACCAATGAATACATCTAAAGAATCATGCTTATTTTCAGCTTCGTCGTTGCCCATAGAGCCGCTATCATTATCATCTTTCAGATGCTTAGTTTCATCTCCAGCCATTGCTTTTATTTCTGTACAAGCAACAGTATATTTTTCAGTAGTAACTAAATTGGTCAGGACCATAGCACAGCAAAGGAACATGTTCTGAACCAAACATTATCTAATTGAAGTTACCTTCATTATTGCTACTTGGTTTTAATTCCATATGCTGCTTCTGCAATTGCTGATGCCTGTACTTCGCCATAATGGCTTCTTTCCTCCTCCTTGCTTCCTCCTTAATTTTTTCAGGGTCATCTTCTTCCTGCATAGCTAACTGCTGTTCGATTTTCTCTTGGTACTCCTCTTCATCTTCCTCCCTGATATTGAGATGAGAGCAGTAACAGTAAATATCTAGAAAGCAAAAACAACACGGAGAAAGGAAGTTGTTCAATTAGTTATCAGTTAACCATGTAAAAACTGTCTTACTTGTTTAAAGAATTTTCCTTCATTTCTTCAGACCTCCGGCTTTTATGGTCTGTGTCTCTATCTTTCTCCCTGGATCTAGCCCTCTCTTTGTAACCATCAGATGTGCTGTATTTTGAGTGTGTTGAACCCCTGTGGCTGCCACTGTCGCTAACTTTGTCCCGTACTTCTCTGGTTCTACGAGTTTCACTTCCCTTAACCCTATGCCATTGCTTGTCCCTATCATCTCTCACTTTCTCCCTTTCACGTACACTGTCAACCCTGTCAGATTCTCTATGCCGATCTTTACTTGTATTCCTATTCCTCTCATGATCTTTATGCATTGAACTACCACTCCGTCTTTCACTCTCCCTACTTTGATCACGAACACGAGCACTTTCCCTTATATCTGATCTACTACGACTCCTGCTTCTTTCTCTGAGCCTACGAGTAGCTTCAAGTGAATCAACTCTGTCTCCATCTATCCTATCATCCCTATACCTTTCCCGGCTACCGTGTCTGTCACCAGGTCTATCATGAACAACACGGCTGCTGCTCCTCTCTCTTTCATTCTCCTGCCTACTGGTAGCATGCCTGCCAGACTTGCCATTCCGGTCGTTGCTGTCATGATCAAGACCATCCCTAAGACTTGCACGAGAATCAACTTTAGCGTTGTCACTTTTCTCTCTAGACCTGGAGTGATCTCTTGGGTAAGGAGATGTTCTGGAGTGGTTCTTGGAATGATAATCTTTATATGACAACGAGTGACGCTCATCTTTGTGCCTCCTTTCCATCTCCCTTGTAGATTTTGGAGGTTTTGAAAGGTTTTGGCTCTGCTCATACCCTTTGGTGTCATCAGCATCACTTGATAGGATACCCCCGCTTTCAGACTCAGGGGCACCGCTAAGCGACTTCCTTCCATCTTTAGGGGATGGAGGACGGGTAGGCAGAGCAGAAGCTTTCAGCATCATTGCATCTGCATTTAAATGTGTATCAGCACCATTGTCCAAGCGTTCCTGCGTTTGCCATACAACAAACAGGTAAGTAGGCAGGCCAACTCGGAAAGGAGTAACAGCAAAAAGGGTAGGCAAGGAATACTAATTATATGTTGCGAAAATTGAATTTAGACCTGCCAAGCCTCTAATTCCCAATTATATATATGCTGCGCCATAACGAGAGAGTTATCTTGTCTTAGGTGGAAACAAGCACCAACTTGCAGTTGGGTTTCAGCTCTAGCCTAAATGCTTTGATGTTGTTGTATGTGGTGCCCTCGAAAGCAGCACCTAAATGCTTTGATGTTGTTGTATGCGGTGCCCTCGAAAGCAGCAGCGATGACATAGCCATCAGAATTGATGAGCAAGCCGGGAGAGTAGGAAACTAGACTGTACCAAAGTGGTATTGCAGGGCTAGGTATTAGTTAATAAAGTCGAACCAAAGCGATGGTGGGGTGAGAGATGTACCGGAACAAGGGAATCCTGCGGGGCTGCAGAATCAGCAGCAGCGGCGGCGGCGTCATCGAGTATCTCCCCCTCCTCTACGTCGTCGTCGGGCGCCACAGCTAGCGGAGAGTCGTCGTGACGGTGGCGTCGGTGGTGGTGGTGGCGACGGTGGTGGTGGCGCTTGCGGCGCTTCGGGGAGGCGTCGGGCTGGGCGTCGTCGGGCGAGCGAGAGTGCTTGGCGGGTGAGGGCGGCGACGGGGAGGGTTCTCCGCCGGCGGCCATGGCGATGGCGATGGGCGAGGGTAGGGTTAGGGTTTGGGCCTCCCGCTCCCCTCCCTCGCTGCTGCTGCGCGATGCCGATGCGAATTTGCTTTGCGGTTGCGGGCCGAGTCGGGAAGAAGCCTCCCTTCCCCCCCCCCCTCTCTCTCTCTCTCGCTCTTGTTGAAAAAAAAGCATCATAATGTCGGTCCAACTGACATACTGGCCCCACCCCCGTCTCTCCGGTTCCGATTTTATTTTATTTTTCCTTCAAATAGGGTTGCAGTAGTTTTTTATTTCATTTTTATTTTTATTCAAGGGACAGTCCCAACAGGCAACAGCCAGCCAGCCTTGGCAGTGGCAAGCGCAGCAGCAGCAAGTAGAGAGAGAGCAGCCAGCAGCTGAGCGGTTGTTCCCTTTCTTTCTCCCTCCTATCATTTCCCGTCCCTGATCTGAGCCAGGAGGCGGGGGAGCAGAACAGAGACCGCCGCGCAGGGCAGGCACCGCATTGCGCCGCGCCAGCCATGGCCGATCCGTACGGCGATGGCAAGAAGAACCAGCAGCAGCCGCGCCCGGGCCCCGGCCCCCGCCTCAAGCCCGCCATCGAGATGGAGGACCTCATCAACCTCCTCCACGGATCCGATCCGGTCCGCGTCGAGCTCACCCGCCTTGAGAACGAGCTGCAGTGTATGCTCTTCCTCCTCTTGGATTGGATCTCATGCATCTACCTACCTGCCTCTTGGATAGTCCAATTCCTTTCCTTGGATTGGATCTCACCTCCGCCCTGTGCTGTGCAGACAAGGAGAAGGAGCTGGGCGACGCGCAGGCGGAGATCAAGGCTCTCCGCCTGTCGGACCGTGCGCGAGAGAAGGCCGTACAGGATGTCAGTAACCCCCACCCCCACACTGCTACTACTTCTGCTGCTTGTTTTGCAACAACTCTGACTTTGCCTCCTGCGTCAATCAATGTAAGCTTACGGAAGAATTGGCAAAGGTGGACGAGAAGCTCAAGCTCACGGAGTCTCTCCTTGAAACCAAGGTAACCCATCCTTTCCCCCCTCATGCGCATTTCCCTTCCAACAGATATTCATAATATGAGTGAGTATGCAAAACGTGTCTTGCAGAACCTCGAAGCAAAGAAGATCAATGACGAAAAGAAAGCAGCACTTGCTGCGCAGTTTGCAGCAGAGGCTACACTACGAAGGGTTCATGCCGCGCAGAAGGACGATGACATGCCTCCTATTGAGGCCATCCTTGCACCACTGGAAGCTGAGCTTAAACTAGCCCGTCAAGAGGTAAGTGAAAATCTCCAGTCTTCCTTTTCATTGCCATTGCTGTTTGTCAAGTTCTTCTTGAAGTGAAAATGCTAATAACCTTCTTTTGCAGATTGCGAAACTACAAGATGATAACAGGGCACTAGATCGTCTTACAAAGTCTAAGGAAGCAGCTCTACTTGAAGCGGAAAGGACAGTGCAGATAGCATTGGCAAAAGCTTCCTTGGTGGATGATCTGCAAAACAAAAACCAAGAACTGATGAAGCAGATTGAGATATGCCAGGTATGCACTGATGGAGAGATCCAGTTACAGTGACATTAACTAGTTTATCTTGCCCATCAAGCTAACAGTATGCAACGCTTTGCCTTTGGCACCTAACAGGAAGAGAACAAAATCTTGGATAGAATGCACCGCCAGAAAGTTGCTGAGGTTGAAAAGCTAACTCAGACTGTCAGAGAGCTAGAAGAAGCCGTTCTTGCTGGTGGTGCGGCTGCAAATGCTGTGAGAGACTATCAGAGGAAAGTTCAAGAGATGAATGTAATGCATGAACCACGATGCCTCTGATATGCATTATGCATTTTAGGATATGTATGTATACCTGAAAGTGCCATGACTAATGCAAGTTCTACAATGTTTCCTATTCGCAGGAGGAAATGAAAACTCTTGATCGTGAGCTAGCACGTGCAAAGGTTTCAGCAAATAGGGTTGCAGTAGTGGTCGCAAATGAGTGGAAAGACGGCAATGATAAAGTAATGCCCGTTAAACAGTGGCTTGACGAACGAAGGATTCTGCAAGTAAGTTAAGGTCTCCTTTCTTCTAGTTCCAAGCTGTTAGTCCGTTCCTCTTGATAGATTTGTAGAAGTTCATCTATTGTGATTTTTGTTGATTGTTGAGCATTGTCTTTTTTTTTGGCAGGGAGAAATGCAGCAACTCCGGGACAAACTTGCTATTGCAGAAAGGGCTGCAAGATCAGAAGCTCAATTGAAAGTATGGTTTTTGCCCTTCATGTTTGTTCATGACTATTTGTTCTCCCATTGTCAATTTCTATCCGTCAGGTCTGTTTCTTCATTGTGGTCTGTATCAAATTTTCCAGGAGAAGTTCCAGTTACGACTTAAGGTACTTGAGGAAGGATTGAGAATGTCTACATCCCGGACCAATGTCAGTACCACGCGCCGCCAGCCTATTGGTGGTGCTGATGGTTTATCTAAGGCCAACGGCTTTCTGTCAAAACGCCCATCCTTCCAGATGAGATCAGCAGTGTCCACCACAACAACTCTAGTTAACCATGCGAAAGGGGCATCCAAGTCTTTCGATGGAGGCTGTAGATCGCTCGAACGCTATAAGGGCCTTGTAAACGGGAATGGTATGAACGTATCTACCGATTCCAGTGAAGACAAGGAATCCAACAACTCAGATGACAAGTGTAATGAGTTTGCGTCTGCTGAGTCGGAGGACTCGGTGTCAGGTGTCCTATATGACATGCTGCAAAAGGAGGTCATTTCCCTAAGGAAGGCATGCCATGAAAAGGATCAAAGCCTGAAAGACAAGGATGACGCAGTAGAGGTAAGTTAAGTTTCGGGACAATGATTGTATCTGCCTAGTCGTTCCTTTGTTTTTTGTTGCCCTCCTCGTAACAAAGCGATGCGCTGCACAGATGTTGGCAAAGAAAGTAGATACTTTGACGAAAGCCATGGAGTCGGAGGCGAAGAAATCGAGGCGTGAAATAGCTGCTATGGAGAAGGAGTTGGCGGCCACACGTTTGGAGAAAGATCAGGATAGCCGAGCGAAACGGTTTGGTAGCACAAGTGGCTCTGCCAACAGTTCGCAGCTACCACCTGGCAGGTACTTTTGTGATCTACTAGAGCTGGTGAAGGATGAGGGGCTGGTATTGCTTGTTTTTTCGGTTGACCTATATTGCGTGCATTTTAACTCAGGAGCTTACCTCGGAGCGGCTCGGCACGAAACATGTGACACCTTGGATGATGATTAGGATTGGTGACAAGGAAAGAGCCTCTCCTGATCCTGGAGAAGATGGCATTGTGGAAGAAGAGCCTACATCTCGTGGGTTGTGTTTGCGTCTAACAAGGCAAAACTAGTGGGTGTGCTCCGGCTAGTGTTTTCTTTCTTCTTCTTCTTTTCATGTTAATGATGATGGCATGGCATTTGCTAGTGATTATTGATGTTCCTTTATTTTTATTATTATTTTCCTTTTTGGCATTGGCAATGCAAATGATCTTTGTTGGTGTTGTATAGTTTTTTTGTGAGGAGTTGCTTTCCCTTCTTTGATATCCATCCATCCCATCTATCCGTTGTAATGTAAAATAAAACGTGTGCACTGAAGAGTTGCTTATAATTTGTCTGACGATTTCCCTTGTTTCTAGTACCAATCAAGAATGGTGTGCAATTAGTCTATTGTGTTGTGATTCTCAAAAAAAAGTCTATTGTGTTGTGATCTTTGATTCTGTGGCGAGAGCACCGTCGGATGAGTGACTGACATTTCCGTCCCTGGAGATCACAAGGGAGGGGGGCTTTTGGCATTTCCCTCTCTCCCCCACCCCACCGCAGCAGGAGAGAGGGAACGTCTCGCTCGCTGTGCTGCTGTGTTGTGTTGGGCAGCCGCAATTCAATCCGCATCCCCCGCAGCGCAATCCGAATCAGATCGATCAATCCCCTTCCCTCCTCCTCTCCTGCGGTGCGGCCTCGTCCTCTTCCTCCTCCTCGGAATCCTTGGGCAGGTAAAGTAGAGTTCGAGTTCCAGTTGGAATAATCCCCAATCCATCCATCGAAAGATTGCGAGTTTGCTGCTGCTCAAACCTAGTACAACTCAATCTTACCTATTATATATCGTAGATCGACCGATTGATCGCTCCACCATCTTCTTCTTCTTGACAGATATAGATAGACATAGATAGATGATGCGCCGCCGCGATTCCATGGCGCCGCCGCCATGCCCCTGCCCCCGCACCCCGCCGTGCTGACCCAAATCCAAACCCCGTTCCTGGTCGGAAGATCACAAGAGCAAGCCAAAACCGAACCAAACCCCACCCACCCCCCACCAGAGGAACAGGATGGCCGACAGCGGCGGACTCAGCGCCAACAACGCCGCCGCCGCCCTCGACGACGACGACGCCAACACCGCACCTTTCCCCGACACCGTCCGTATCTATCGACATACTCCTCTTTTTTTTCGTTTCTAGATATATAGATCCATGCCTCACGGTTCTGATTGAACAAGATCCCCTTGCCAACCAGGTCCAGGTCGGAGGATCCCCCGAGTACAAGGTCGACAGGAAGCTCGGCAAAGGTGGCTTCGGCCATGTCTTTCTTGGCCGACGCCTAACCGCCGCACGCTCCTCGGCTTCCGCTGCCCAAGAGGTTGCCATCAAATTTGAGCACACTAGAAGCAAGGGCTGCACCTACGGTCCTCCGTGCGAATGGCAAGTCTACACGTAAGTTGCCGCCCTCTTCCACCACCAACCACACACAATGCTGCCATTCTACTACGTTACTGATTGTATGTGCCCGCCTCTGCTTGATGCATCAGCGCTCTAGGAGGCACGCACGGCGTGCCCAAGGTGCATTACAAAGGCCGCCAGGGTGAATACTACGTCATGGTAAGTACCATTCTTCTCCTTTCTGGCTCCCGCCTCCTGCTAGCAGCTGCTAATCTGATTTATTTCCTTCCTTTTTCCAGATTATGGATATGCTAGGGCCTAGCTTGTGGGATTCTTGGAATTCATTAGGCCAATCGTGAGTTCCTCAACTCTCCCACTCTTCCTTGGAAATTCCTTTCTTTTCTCCCCTTCATGTTTGTAATAACATGTGATTAAAACTTCCAGCATGTCATCGGAAATGGTGGCCTGCATTGCCGTGGAGTCCATTTCCATCTTGGAAAGCATGCATTCTAAAGGGTAGGCAGACATCTCAAGGTTGCCTAACGGCTATGTTTAATTTGCCAGGCAGTTTCTTTATGCTTTCTATATTTTTTCTTTTCAGATATGTGCATGGAGATGTCAAACCTGAGAACTTTCTTCTGGGTCAGCCTTCAACACCTCAAGAAAAGAAACTTTATCTTGTGGATCTTGGATTAGGTAAACAAGCTTGTACCGACCAATATTATGTTATTAACATGCATTATTCTGGTGAAATCGCCTCCCTTTCTTATACTGCTGGTAGCAGTCTTGATCGTCTTAACTGATTCTGTGCTAATTTTCACTTGCCAGCGACAAAGTGGAGAGATGCTGCTAGTGGACAGCATGTTGGTTATGATCAACGTCCCGATGCCTTTAGGTTTGTCGTTTTGTGGTCCACGTTTCATAGTTGCCAGCTCAACATGATGTTAATTCTATGTCTGAACTTCTCTTTTGCCTTTATAATCTAGAGGAACAGTAAGGTATGCTAGTGTCCATGCACATTTAGGAAGAACTGCTAGCAGGAGGGATGATTTGGAATCACTTGCCTATACACTAGTATTTCTTCATCGGGGCAGGTTGCCATGGCAAGGATACCAGGTATCTTACTGTCTATCTGTTATCTTTTTCTCTCTAGTGTCCATTCATAGCCATTTTTCTTGAGTAGTCTTGTTTCGACCATTTAACTTCCTTTTTTGTGGGTTTGTGTGTATTTACAGGGTGATAATAAATCATTTTTGGTGTGCAAGAGAAAGATGAGTACCTCACCTGAGAGCCTTTGCGGCATATGTCCTCAACCTTTCAAACAGTTTCTCGAAACTGTTGTCAACATGAAGTTTGATGAGGAGCCAAACTATTCCAAATTGATTTCTTTCTTTGATGGCTTAATTGGGCCAAACCCTTCTATCAGGCCTATCAATACTGATGGAGCCCAAAAGGTTCGTTTCTGGCATCAGTGTACTTATTTGCGTTTAAGTGAAATGAACCTGAAAAATGTAGATACTAGTTTATATATTCTCTCTTTTTTTGACACGTTCACCCTGCAGGTAGGGCAGAAGCGTGCCAGGTTGCTTAATGATGATGACGGACATGTAAAAAAGAAAATTCGGTTGGGTGCTCCAGCAACACAGTGGATTTCAGTATACAATTCAAGGTCACCTATGAAACAGAGGTCAGCGTTAATTCTCAACCTAACTTTCTCCTGTATGTATATTCTATTTCAGGTATCCATGTGGAGTTATATGAGCATGGTGCACTCTGTATTGTTCTGATTTTCTTTTTAAAACAAGCTCTATTTTTTACTATTTGGATTATGATTTTTTTAAAAGAATCCGATTCAGTGAAAGGAACCAAGTTGAAACACTTGTGGCAAGACTGAATGTAGTTTATATCTTCTATCGTCTTTTAGATTCATGGATGCACAACCACCTTTATGTGTTTTTTCAGTATAAAAGGCTGATTAAATTTTGCCTTTGATAGGTACCACTATAATGTGGCTGACACAAGGTTAGCACAACATGTGGAGAAAGGAAATGAGGATGGTTTGCTGATAAGTTCAATATCATCATGTGCAAATCTTTGGGCAATCATTATGGATGCAGGAACTGGCTTCACAGCTCAAGTCTATGAGCTGTCTCCACAATTTCTTCATAAGGTAGGACCTTCCCATTTGCACAATTGCACCTCTTGTAATTCACTCTTTTCACCATTCTCAATTTCTGCACAAGAACAGGACTGGATTATGGAACAGTGGGATAAAAGTTTCTACATCAGTTCTGTTGCTGGCTCCAACAATGGAAGTTCTCTTGTAGTGATGTCCAAAGGTATAGATATTTTTCTTGTGACACATATCATTAACTTACCTTACCCCCAACTTGCTTGGGACAAATTGGATTTGTTGAGCTGCATATATGTTCATTACAGCCTTCTCCCTTTCTTTTCTGCCTGTACTAGACAGCTGCAGTATATTTGTGACTACTCTATGTTTTTCCCTATAGTTTATAATGTACCAAAAGTAAACCTGAGCAACAAAGAAGGGAAAAAACACTTTGAACTTAGGGTCTCGCCAGTTGCTTGACAGCAGGATCAGTAATCTGCTAAACAACCCTTGATATACTTATCATCTGAATTACCTGTCAATCCCTTGGTGCTTATCCTTTTCCTAATGTAGACCCTGCTACAACTGTCATCTTTCATAGATATATTTATTTAGCCGGTCCCCTAACATAGCATGTTTGTCAATTTGTCTATTTAATGATGACCAGGCACACCATATACACAGCAGTCTTACAAAGTCAGTGATTCCTTCCCATTTAAATGGATAAACAAGAAGTGGAAGGAAGGTTTTCACGTGACTTCAATGGCAACATCAGGTAGTCGATGGGCTATAGTTATGTCCCGCAGTGCTGGATTTTCTGAGCAGGTGAGATGCTTGCACGGATGCTAAACTCCATATACAGTAGACAACGTCTTGTCCTAGAGGTTTTAATATTTTCCTTTCATGCTGCACTATTTGCATAGAACTGTAAAAGTGTTTTGATAGTAGTGTGATTTTCTAAATGTTGCTTAGGTGCACTTTCACTCTAGTTAGGTCTGGTATTTGGTTCATGGAATAGCCTCAAAGTTGAGGAATGTGCTGCTGAGTGATGATCTAAGATGAAGGTGCCTTGTGCCTTGATCTCAGTGTACTTAAAGCATTGCAACTCTTGCAGGTTGTGGAATTGGACTTTCTGTACCCTAGCGAGGGCATCCATAGACGCTGGGACAATGGCTACCGTATTACCGCTATGGCTGCCACAATGGACCAATCTGCGCTGATCCTAAGCAAGCCAAGGCGTCGCCCAAGAGACGAGACACAAGAGACTCTGCGGACTACACAATTTCCCAGTCAGCATGTCAAGGTAGGACACACGAACTGGTTGTCGTATCTAGATTGGTTTAGCCTTACTAGTGTGTTTTGTTCTTACTTGTTCATTTGGCTGTGGCGTCGCAGGAGAAGTGGGCTAAGAACCTCTATCTTGCTGGGATATGCTATGGGCGAACCGTGGCTTAACTTCTTCGGCTGCTGACCTAGCTGTTCTTTGATGTATATTTTTGAGTTTTTGTCCCTCTGTTACCAGCAAAAAAATCAGCCACAGGGCAGTGTCTTAGTCCCTCTGCGAAGATGATTGAATCCTGATGTATGATGTATCTGAACCTGATTGTAAGTCAGGGGTCTCGTAAGTTAATCGGGAAGGCTTCTTATCAGCCGGGCTACTCAGGTCCAATAAAAGAGTCTGTCATGTGCCTCTTGCAATGCGCCTTTTACATCATTATTGGTATCCATGTTTGCAGGAATTTTAATGTTTCTGAATCTTTAGTTCGGTAGAAATTTTTGGAGTTCTCTTTCAAGGTCAGTATTAAACGTAGTTTAATTACAAAACTAATTGCATGAATGGACTAGAAATCGTGAGACGAATCCATTAAACGCATTAGAGATTGGTTATTGTAGCATGATATTATCTAATCATGTCTTAAATTAGGTTCGTTAGATTTATCTTGAAAATTAAGGTAGAGGTTGTAGAATAAGTTTTGTCATTAATTCATATTTAATACTCCTAATTAGTGTTCGAAGATTGATGTAACAGGTAGTTGGTGAAATTTTGAGGAACACAACATAGAGACAGAGTAGCATTACAAAGTGAATGGTTTTGTTTTGTTTTTGCTATACAATACACGCAGCAAGTAGTGATGCTGTCATGTTACAATGCTACTGACCCTGCGGGGTTTCGGGGGTTTCGGGCTGACGGAAAGAGAGCATGCTGGGAGAGTCGACTCTGACGATGACCTCTTCCCCGCCGGAGTCGTCGCTGGAGTTGTCGTCGTCGCCACCGCCTCGCACCGCCTTCCGTTGCTGCTGTCCTGCGAAGGTCGCCGGAGCAGCAGCTGCGGCGTCACCAGCAGTCGCCGCCCCTCGCTTCATGTTGGAACCCTCCGACTGCACGTAGAGCAGAGGCCGTGTGTTGGACGGCCTCGACGGCACCCGGGGGTAGGACGAGCTGTGCCTATGGTTGGCCGCCGGCATGCGGTGGGGCTTCTGCCGCCGGTGACCCTGCTGGCCGGAGGTGAGGCTCACCATGCTGCCGTACATGCTCAGCTGCAGCGCCCTGGCAGAGAAGCTGCCCGGCTGGTTCCTCATCTCATCTAGGCTGGCACTGTGGCCTACCCGGGACCTCCTCAAGCTCTCTGGCCAACACAGCAAGCCGCTGTGCTCCTTGCTCATTATCCGTGGTGCTGGCTCATGGCCGTGAGACAGCAGCGACACGCTTCGCTGAAGATTAGCCTCCGCCTCGGAGGCCCTGCCCATGTCGAAGATGATGATCCGCGCTCTAGCCTCTACTTGGTAGCTGGGTGCAGTATGACAGTAGTCTATGTGATTCACGGCTGCAAGCATCATGAAAAAGAAACTCAGAATGCAAGCATCATGCTACATGAGGAAGGTGGCGAGAGGATTGCTTGCAAACCTGAGGACTCGAGTCCATATAAGCTCAAGTCCGCATTTGATGGCAGAAGCACCCCAGGAGGTGTGATCAGCTGGTTCCTGGTCTTCAAGAATCCTTCCAGCAAAATGCCAACATAATTCTGCTCAAGTTCGATGTCTTCCCCCTTGATGTATGTGTTCATCGTCAACCTTTCAGCAACAAGAACCCTGATCTCATGCATTGCCATTTTCTCAAATATCTGAGGAAGCAAGAGCCTGGCAATGACCAGAGCGCTTTCCTGTGATTTCCATTCGACTGAGTGCCATTAGATA
Organism: Cenchrus fungigraminus; assembly: GCA_036936925.1. Lineage (NCBI taxonomy): Eukaryota > Viridiplantae > Streptophyta > Magnoliopsida > Poales > Poaceae > Cenchrus > Cenchrus fungigraminus. Next base: position 580,394 of record CM072769.1, read on the forward strand.
CAGATTCTGTCTGTGACGCAAACTTCACTATGTAAATCACTACTGTATTACCTGCCACAGGAAAACTTCAATTGAAGGATCTGACTGACGCAGCTCATCTATCTTTTCAGCTTCGATGAAGAAACAATGCACCACAGAATCTGTGATCATGTCGCATATATAGGGCTTTCCGATCAGCACCTCATACAGACCCAAAGTGCTTCCATGTGATAGAATTGGATCCAAGAAATGCCTTCTGCTTAATCTTTGACTTGTCCACTGTTGGGAAAAAAAAGTCATAAGCACATTAGAACAAAATCGGAGCAGACTCCAACCAAGATGCATCAGTGTTGTTGAGGCACAAACAGACCTTTACTACACCAATAGAAACAAGCCATATACCAGTTGGCCTTGAGCCTTCCCGGTATAGGACTGTGCCATGTCCTCGTACAGTTTCCTTTGTATTGCTTAGCAAAGGATCACGTGCAGCAGCAGGCAGTGCGCCTACCAAAGGATGAGTGTTTAGAAGCTCACTAACTCTTGGCATTTTCACTAGCGGAGGATTCCTCTTCAACTTCTTCAAGTCCGTCTGCCAAGTCAATTAGCTTACTGGAGTGTAGAATATTTATTGCAATTCGCGAACTGTTTCCAGAGGGAGAACAGCAAATGATAAGTTGCATATTCCATCTACCTGCAAAGCATCATCTAAATGGACCATTTCCTTCTCTTCCAGCAACCCAGTCTTCTGGAGGTTTTGAATATACTCACTCAAGTGTGTCAATACAGAATATGTGACTTGTCGCGTCTTTAGCACACGCAGCACCTGAAAATTGGGGGCAAAGTTTCAAAATCAGATAGTGAAATTTATCAGCAGGAATCTTCTGTTTATTTATGCAATGATCTTTCTCTTCTTTACTATGCTGGTTTTGCACTTTCTTCCCCATTTTTATGAAAAATAAAACTGATATGTGAATATTTCATGTAGGAACTAAGGTACCACAGCAGTTGAATGAAATAATAGAATTAGAACATTGTAACCACAAACCTGTGGAAATGTAATGCGAACATCTTCCAAGAATTTTTTAGCTTCCTCTCCCTCAGCATTACTTTCATCAATAACAATTCTTGCAACCTCACTATCACCTGACGAAAAAATAAGACAACAAATAATAAATAGGGAAGTTGGTGAAGTGCATCAACATCATATCAGCAGATTGAAGTCAGGTTATTTACAAAACAGAATAAAAGGAGGATGGATCCAAAACCATAAAAGAATGACATTTTCAATCAAGCTTTCATAATTCAAAGTAACTGAAACATAAATTGAACTTCCTCCAGGTTTGTCCTTACTGAGCTTACATAGTTTGATTCATCAACAATTCCGTCCTATAAAGTGGTGTTGCAGTGAAGTAGGGCTCTGTCACCCCAAAAGACCTGGTAGTTTGTGTTGTGGACACCTTTGTTGGGCACACCTACAGACCTACCAACACAAGCGACACAACAAGTCGGCTGCAGCTCCACAAAACTAGCGGCCGAATTCAGTTAGCGGCAGAGTTTTAGGCCATTGTTATCCTTTGGTTTTTAGTGAGTTTGTTAGGATCAGCCTTATATAAGCCAGAGAAATAATTTAGTTTGCTAGGCAGGGATTAGTCTCCAAGGTTCAGAGCCTTAATGAGGGAGAACTGGGCTAACCTTGCCATTGATCCTATCCACCGGAACAATAAAGCTCTGCTGTATAAGTCACAGTCAATTTGACAATTAAATGATCTAACAGATTTTATGGTAAAGGTAAAACCTTCTTAAAATCTGCTTTCTCTTGCCATTTATGATCTACAGGTCAAAAATGATGTACACCTATAGAACAATATGTCCACCACACATGTAAATCTCATATGCAATTAGCACACTTAAGATTTTTCCCCCCTCTTTTGGCACCACAAAGAAATAACAGGTAATTTGAAGGAAAGAACATATCAAGAGTTCCCAATATATTACCAAGAAAATCATGTAACTGCCACCTTGCAATTCGGTGAGCGCGAAGAAATGCAGCACAGATGTAACATCCTGACTCCAATCTTTCAACTGTGAAGTATGTGACAAGCTTTCGTGGCAACCTGCTCATCTGAAGGAACCTATAGTAATTCGGGAACTGGACATTGGACTTTAAACCTTTCCAATCACATAATGGTTGTCTGGAAACAAGATCCATAGCTTCATCAACTGATCTCATCAGAATATTTGCCGTAGCTTGAGTTATTCGTCCCTCTTCAAGCATTCCCCAGTATGCGGCTTGCACACCTGTTCAAAAATGTCCGAATAAATTGTCTCCTCTATAAACATTCATTACAACACTTGCTAAGTTGCATAACTATAGGCGATAGAACCATTGAGGGAACAATAAGCAAACAGTTTATGGATAAATACATAATGCAATGAGAAGGGTGTAAACAATTAAAAATTGAAGGGCAAATGGACATCAGTCACATCCCCAAACACATCAAACTGATAAAAGATTTATCTGTAAAAGAAAATATATCAAAATAACGGAGCCCCCCAAATGTTATGGATTTGGTTAACCGACTGAATTAACAAATTAAACAACCTGAACTTACTGACCTTATCTTCCTAACAAATCTTCTCTAACAAACCAGTCTAAACAAACTGAAGATAAGTGCTGCTTCTGATTGATGCTGCTGCACCATGCCAAGCTCATGCCAATAATACTATCACTAGCAACATAGCAATTCATTTAGAAGACAGATGATGTATCATCAAGCAACAAATATGGAAGGGCCTAAAAGTCAGCTATGAAAAATGAGACAAAAAGGATTTGTTGTTTTTGTAGCTAGTAAGCTATTCCAATAGGCTAATGTCAACAAGAAATGGTGAATAGAACAGTATTTTTCACTTTATCATTTCAAGAAGGTATGGATAAGGAAACCTTAGAGCAATTAAGCTTTATGTGCATGGGTACAGGTCTGAGCATCAATGCTACAACACTCACCTTTGGCAGGCCAGTCGGAGGATATTTCCTCATACCAATCGTAAACACTCTAGGGTCACCAAAATTTGTATATTTCTTTTTGCATTCTAATTATAGAAAAATAAAAAATAACAACTTTTAACTCCAAATGACTGGAAGATCTAGTAAAACAACTAGACCTTCCATGTTTTGATCTTTCCCTAGAAAACATCAATGTGTACATTATCACATCTAGCAAAACAATTGTACCTTCCATGTTATGAAAACAAAAACATTAAATGCTCAAATGATTATCACTTTTACACAAGGGGTTCAACCTTGAAGCCTAAGTATCACTAATTCTTCTTTTTTGCAAAGCTAGGTATCAATAACTCACCACTGCATGTGAATAGTACCACTGGTCATAGAATAAGTTGACTAAAAGGGTTATGGAAATAAATTACATTAAGCCTAAGAAAACATTTATAAAAGGTCTTAATCACAAAAGGGAAGAGAACCTATGCTGGTTAAATATGCTAATACATCACTTCAATACCTTTAGAATATTTTTCATCGGTAAAATGATAAGTGATAACTGATAACATACCATTCAAAAGCCGCACTCGAATATCTCTTAAATTCATGGTACGCAAGTGGTCATCATTGTCATCAACATCATGGGGATGCTCTGGATCATCGTCCAAGTCATTCAAACATGTGATATGTTTCTTTACAGTATCCCACTCAGCAGGTCCTAGTTCCTCGTCTTCCCTAAGATCACCAAAAGCCTCTAATGCTTTGTTTAGCATTTCATATCTTGTATACTTCAATATGCGAAGCTGCAAAAAAAATGTCAGTCTTTATCATATTCATAAATGAGAACTAGTTGTGCTTATGGAAGCAATAAATCGCTAGTAATCCAGGACAGCTAGAAGTTGGTGAATGAAGACTTCCTTAATGATAGTGACAAAGGAATCCTAGCACGCAAAATTATTAATCCACTTTTCACAAATAAATGTAATATTAGTCTTGTTGAGAGAGGAATTACAGCATTCATATGGAATCCGATATTTCGGTGGTAGTTTTTTTTTCAAAGCAACAGATGAGCACGTTATGATATTTCCAGCTAAAGAGGGGAAATCAGTTGCCCCTGATTTTTCAGCTATCTTTGTTAATCACTTGGGATTACATTTGGTTTTGGGAACATTGTCAGAAAGGAGGGGAAGGATGTGTATTCCTGTATGTTGCCCCCATCATGCTATAATTCAATATAACTCCTATCCGTAACATGGTATCAGAGATGGGTTAGGCTAGGGGTTTTTTTTCAATCTTCCACTGTCGCTCACCCTCGGGGACCGTCTTCAATTCTCGGGTAAGGCCTCATTATTCTTCGCGTCACTACGCCGTTCCTCATCAACAACACTTCTTGGGGCAGCTAAATTGTATTGCTTCATATGGAGCAGTGAGCCTGTCACGGTCCTTTGGCTGATAATCGTGCTGTGAGCCTACCATGCTTCTACTGTGTCTATCTTTAACTCTCTCTCTCTCTTCATGGAGCCTTTCTTCTGTTGTGTCCATCCAAGTCAAATATATCATTGCATTCACCTTTGCCATGCAAGTCCACATATTTCTTGGTAGTCAGCTGTTTTTCCCTTGTGCTTGCCTTCCACTTGGGCTAATCTCTTAGTCGTTATTTTGCACAATCTCTTCTTTTGTTGCCATTGCCATAACTCTGCTTCTGTGCTTTCTTTTGCACTTCTTCACCTAGATTCATTGATTACTACTCCATGCTTTGATGAAATTTTTGCTGAGTGGAATGTATTAGTTTCTTTTTTTTCTTTTGACGAGTCTGTTAAGAGAGACCTTAAGGAGTAGAACATCTCCAAGGAGTTAGCTATGGATAGGAGTGCTTGGAGACTAGCAATTAGCGTGCCTGAACCATGACCTCTGTTTCTTCTTTCTCTGTTTACCCTTAACACTACCTACTATCTTGTGCATTTTTTGTGTTTCTCCTACACTTGTTTCTTTTGGGTTTCATCTCTAGCCTACCCCAACTTGCTTGGGACAAAAGGCTATGTTGTTGTTATTTTTGTTTTTGTTGTTGGAATGTACTAGTTTTTTGCATTATATCTAACCTGGAGTTGCAAACGGGGTGATCCAAAAGAATGAACTACACCTCAACCAACTCCACAGACTCGTGATACCATGTAAGGTTGTGTATAATGTGTGAGCTGTATTGCTTGAGCTAATATACTCTAACAATCAATCCTAAACTAACCATATCTGGACTGCCTAATATACTCCAATAAAGTGAACTAGGAACATACTCTATTCTTCTCTTTGTTGCCTCATCGATAGCTTCTAGAGTTTAACTGGTATCTCCACGTTTCCCCCCTTGGAGGCTTGGATATTCTAGAGTTTAATTCTAGCTTTTGTGAGTCAACTGGTGACCGTTAACCTTGATACCTTGAAGGCATTAGGCTAAGTGGCAGCACATAAAACATTGCCTTCATCACTTCACTAATAAAGTAATATTTAGTCGAAGATAGAGGACGGATGGGTATAAATGGAACTCAAAAGATTTCTAAAACAAGCAAAACCTTTAACACTAAGCTGGAATTGGTAGATGGCAATTTGTGAAGCTAACCTTTGTGGCTGACAGTTTGTCCATGCCGAGCATATGTAACAAAAATTGTGTGGTTGAACCATTAAAAATCAATGTTAGAAACACAATGCCACCAGTGAAGAACACAAACTGCATAAGATATAACATTAGCAAAGTTCAAAACTAGATATTTGGCACTTTCACACACAGAAAAAAAAGGGCATACCATCATTCCAACTTCCGGTTTAAGATAAGGTTGAACTGCATCACTGGTACGCTATTAAAAGTATTCCGATAGATGCGTTAGAAAACTCTGTAGTAGACTTTGAAAATGAAGCACAAATGAAAGGGTTTATTGGTACACAAATGAAACTAACTTACCTTAACAGATAAGGATAGTGACAGAGCAACAGCTCCTCGCAGCCCTGACCAAACAAGAATCATGGCCTCTTTCAAGTCCAACCCGTACCCAAAGTGACGCAACAATGGGTACAAAGCACTAACAACTATAAGTCGAGATATTTGCACAAAGACATAGAGCAGAAGAAGGAAACCCCACGAAGTGCCTACAAGAGCCAAGAGAAAAAAAAACAAATGTACACATAATGAGGTTTAATAGAATTATGCTCATAGTATAGAAAGCTCATATCAGAACTAAGAAATATTATCAAATTGTAACACTTGAATCATACGAAAAACATGATTTTGTAGAACAATGGTATCTAACCCAAGATGAAACGTTCAAATTTTTTTACTAATTGAATGCCAAGTGTTTGAAGGATCGGCTGATTGCAGTTGAATAAGTGTAATCCTATGGCACCAAAATTCAGTAGCAGGGCAGAGGGATCCAATTATCTAAAATAGCACATTAAAAGCATGTATAGATATCTGGGTTTTATTCATTACACTATGATGAACATGGCAACTCACGATCAGAACTTGGTCCACCAAGGTTTTTCCACAGATTTTGAAGCAACAAAGGCGTCAATGGTTATGGGCAAAGCTGAGATGATGTTAATTAGTTCAGGTGGATATCTAAATGTTGAATCAAAGCCTGAGCTAAGCACAAATGAGAGCTCATCCTTGTGTATTCATGATAAACTGAAATAGTTGTGTTGGGTCTTCAATAACTTTTGAACTTTAAATAATCAATTTTGAGCCTCAAAAATAAATCCACCAAACAGCAGAAGACATTTCAGGGGGTACATGATGCATACCATGCGTCTCGAAATGAACATTATTTTGTAGAACACCATCTGCAATAACAACACCACTGAAGGGGATTCACAAGTAAGAAATTTTACAGATGTGTCGTTATGAAGCATACAATAAAAACACCTAGAAGTTTGGATCAGCTGGACATAAACAGAAAAAACAAATAATATTTTTCCCACATGTACCAATACCTCAGTATAAAAATAAGTGTGTTCGCAATGTAAGCAACCATTTCCCTGAATGCAAGAAAAACAGCGAGCAAACATGAAACTCAGATCAGATATATATACTATAATATCATAAAAATAAAGGACTATCTTGTAGAATATATACAAGCTCATGTACATAACTTAAAGAAGTAAAAGAGTTCATTATTTGGTGTGTATCAAATAATATCAAGATTAGGCTAATTCAGTGTCAACTGAGAAGATTGCAAGGTACTAGAAAATAACAGTGGCCAAATTATTCATCAAAAACTTGGATAGGCATTTCAGTGACACTATGGGTGCTGATGGAATAATTCCATGCAAAAATTTGATAATAATGTTTGTGTATTTTTATGTTTTTATGGTTTTATTAGTTTCCTTTTTGTTGGTTACTGGTCCAAATTAACATTGCTAATCAGAGAAGACCCTCGAATTAGTTTCTGAAGTGCAATAAGTATTAAGTAGTTCCAATTCCACTACCATGACTCAACCTTGCTTTGGCGCACAGGAGAATGAACGTTTAGAGAGTAGCAAACATATGACCACCCTCTTTCCTCAACCCCCCTCCCTCCTCTGTCACCCCCTCACCCCCAACACACCCAACAAAAAAACAAGAAAGAGCCGCTAAAATTAGTCATCCACGCCACTTGCTTCATCTCTGGCACTGGCTTGGCCTGCTTAGGGTTGAAAAGCAGGATTGGAGGAAGGGGGCTGGGAATATGGCTTGCTTTTAGTTTACAGTGATTAACTAGGTTTCAGAAAAGTTGACATAGCCTTGGCAGCTAATTTTGCAGGCCAAAGCCCCTTGCTCCAATATAGCAAGTGGAGAGCACCAGCTCGGAAAATTAAGATATATTATGTTATTGTGCATCTTAGGACTACAAAGACCCAACCCATGTCGCGAGTCAATGACCACCATAAATATTTTTTTTCGTGGACACACAGGAGAACTGTGTCATTGCATTAAGAGGGCTCCAAAGCATACAATTTAGTCAAATGCTGCTAAATGTTAATAAGACACTAATGATGAAGTTCTATGGTAAGGAGATTTAACAAATCATTGTTAAAGTAGGTGCTAAAAAAGCTGGCAATTGGATGCTGACAAAGCTGACGATAAAGCTGTGCCTTTACAACAGCTCGTAAATTAAATAGTAAATCCTCTTGAAGTAATGCTAAAAGAAAGTAAACATGAACAGCATAAAAAACTTATGGAATACACGAAACAGATACACAACTACTAGGTATTTGTCAAGAATATTTATGTTTGTTGATCTAGAGTGACTTGTTTATCTAACATACCAGAAATGGTGTAAACTTTGCTGACTTTCACCCTTAAAAGCAGTTTTTGCAAAAGCTGCATAGAACCTGCCCAAGTGACATGGTTAACACAAGAGGAATAGTATTAAAAAATGAAAAACTATTTGTCAGTGATCAGCACAAATTTACTAACATTCCCAGTGTCATGACGGTCAAAACACCAGAGACCTCCAGTGAATCTTGTGCCTGATATAAATGAGCATTAACAACAGCAAAGCCTCTGAAAAAATAGAGGGGGGTAAGGACTCCTGAAGTGGCATGGCCTTACAGTGAAGAAAGCTATATAGCTGACAGCAAGAGTGAGCGCAATCTCTATGATTGTATCATTAAAAATAAATCCCAACCACAGTACTGATACGATTCCGAATGCAAGGCCCAGAGCGACACTGGTCAAAGAAGATACTACGATACTGTTAGCATTATAAGCACATATAGACATATAGTTCACTTTGAATTTAATAAAGAAGTCCCACATACGCTCCAATTGAAACTTGTGACAGGAACTTTATTATTGCGCCAGCATCAAAGGTTTTTCCAAGCACCATTCGATAGAACAGCTGATAGACAACAATAGCAGTCCTGTAGAATTTGAGGTCATTTAGGATGATTGAAACTCTTATAGATTTCATAATTGAACTTGAGATTTTAATATTTTTAGGTATCCTTAATATACCACATTACCCCAATATGACTAATACATACAATGAGGAGAATGAATTCCATAGCAACTAGTCAAGGGTGCCTGGTATGCTCAAATAAGGACAGTGCATACTTAACAAAATCTTGAATTTCAGATCTAAAGTTATATTAATACTGTGACAATTCCTAATAGGACTATTGACTATAAAAGCTTTGGCAGCTTTGGTTTTTAGCATGATTCTGCAAATACTTTCAAATTTAGTTTTAGCGTGATTTTTTTTTCAACCCAGTAGTGACTAGAACAGGAAGTCCAGTTTATAGGTTCATCTCCATACCCTCTTCCAGAGAAATACTACTGATTGCACAATTTTGTTCAAGTAGCTTACCCATCATTCATTAAGGATTCGCCCTCAATGATTGTACTGAGCTTTTTACTTGCTCCAAGTTCTTTTAGCAGTGCAACCACAGCAACAGGATCAGTTGCACTAAGCAGCCCACCAAGTAACAATGATATTTTCCAGCTCCAGTTGTAAGGAAAAGTGAGCTGTGGGACAGCGGTTAGGAAGCGTTGGGATATATCAAAAAATGTCTCAACATTTCCTCCTTCAAAAAAAATGTCTCGTCATTTCTCTAAGCGTGTACCTTCACAGCAGAGCCAAGTAAAAATGTTGATAGTAGAACACCCGGTCCAGCAAGTAAGACCATTTGTGCCATACATCTCTGCAAAATAAGCATTGTAGTCTACACTCGTCAAACATATGTGGACCGCTAAAGAAAAATCACAGCAGAAGAGATCCATAGCTAGTACTATTATTTATTAGAAGCGGTGGTAACAGAGATCCACCACATGGTTCAATGCAGAAATCAGACACTTTAGATGATAGTGTAGGGCGTGGTATAAAAACATGATAGACACAAGAGACTGTAAAAGCGTCAGCATCAGCTGCAGAGTATACAGCAGTACACAAGATATCCAACAGATTGAGAACCCCACAACAGAATTTATAAAACTAATTAGTGGCTCTTGATAGCAATCTGCTGATGAGATGATTTTTCAGGGAGTTATGAATCGTAATTCCAAAGTAAAAATGGCTCAGATATTTGGCATGGTGCATGGATAAAGATAGAAGGTTGTACCTTAATTTGGTGTATTTCCATGGAGAAGGAGCTTTCAAAGAGGAGTGCAGGTAGAAAAACAGCCAGCAGAAGGTCGGGGTTTATGTTGGCCCCTGCAATTTAATTGGAAGGATAGCTATAATAATGAAGACAAGGAAAAGCAGGTACCTTTCCTAGATGTGGAATGCAATACTTACAGATACGAATTCCAGCTCCAAGTTTGCCTAGACCATGGTGCGTTCCGTATTCTGGAATTGATTATATTAACGCGTTATGCGTGGTGATCAATCGGAGTGTGGTACTTTGTAGCCAAAAAAAAATGAGTCGGGAAAGGCGGGGTTACCGAGTGAGCCGAGCGCGACGCCGAGGACGAGAAGGGCGACGGTGTAGGGGACGCGGGTGCCGCGGAGGACGTGGCGAGAGGCGATGCCCAGCACCAGCGACACCCCGACGAAGAGCACCGCGTCGTCGGGCTCAGGCTCACCCATCTCCCTTCTTCCCTTGGATTGGATCCGTTCCCTTCTTCCCCTGGATGACGGAATGGAGGAGGAGGAACAAGGCGACAGCAACTCAAGAGAGGAGGAGGAAGAGGCTTGGCTCTGCAGTTGCAGTTGCAGACTTGCAGGGAAACAGAGAGCAGCAGCAGCTTCTTGCAGTCTTGCGGCTTGCCATGCACACTGTTCTGCCTTGGCTGTCGCGTTTGGAAGATTTCCTTGCTTGCACAGGAGCTCGCGTGTGCTCTGTTCCGCAAGCAAAATCGAGAGCTCGACGGGACGCCGTCGAAATTGGGACCACCAACACGCCTCAAATCGAGCTTCTTGCTGCTCTTCTCTTCGTTCTCTGCAGAGCAGCGCACTCTTCTCTGTTGAAGTTACTGCTGAGTAGTACAAGATGTCATTTTCAGTTGCGTGAGCACCTTCTGACCTTGATAAAAGTTATTATCTTCTCTTTCTTTTTTTATTCTCTTGTTTTTTCCTTCTTGACGAATGGCGTAGTTAGATCTGCATCTGCTTCGTGTTGTGTCCTTCTTAAAAACAATTATCTCTTTTTTTATTATAATCGGTTGTTCTCCTACCTTCATTTGAAAAATCAGCACAGAACAGCTCGGCTTCTCTTATTTTGACTTCTTCTGCAGTATTTTTCTCTTAGAACAAATATGTCATACAAATGAGCTCATAGTAATTTTTTCTCAGAATAAATCTATCGTATAAATCGGCACAAATTTGCCGAACAGAGCCAAGATTGCATTTTTGATGAAGCAGCATGTCTTTTGAGCTTGATGTCTCCACTGGAGAGAAAAAGAAGCATGTGGTTTGATGTGCTACCCCAGCTCTGTTGCCGCTACCTGCCGGCTCATCAACGAATTGAATAAAAGTAAAAAAAAAGAATTGAATAATAAATAGATAAATAAATTGGATGAATGGCTCTTGGGTATCGCCAAAGTACTACTATACGTACCAGCTAGCTAGGAGTACAATTGTTACATTTTGGCGGATGGACAAAGTCCACCTTGCATTGCGTCCGTACTAGTAGTAATCCAGCCAGCTTCTTAGTTTGACCCAGCTGAGCTTAACAAACGAATGACACCACCATTAGGCGATAATGTTAATATAGCTACCACGCGGCATGTCCTGTGGCCTCACCCCCACCCTTGTGGCAGCCAGCATCCTAGGGAACTGAATCCGACATGCACCGTGATGGAACCAGCCAACTGAATCGTGTGTGATATAATAAGGGTATATTCTTTTGAGTGAAAAGGAATAGTGAAATTGTAAATAAATAGTATTAGAATAGTGTTTGTTGTGAGAAAAGATGTGATAAATGTGACATGTGAATAGTACTTTTCACTGTTCCTTTGTAAGGAAAAGAACATAGCTTAAGGTGTTATGCATGTGTTGGGTTAGTGTGTATGTATAAGAACATATTCTACAGTCACGAGGATCTAAGTTGGAGCCCACCGCGCCACAACTATCAAAAAGGGAGTACAGTCTACATTTCGAGTACTTAGCGGCTCATACGACAAGTTCCTCCATCGCTGATGTCACACCCGGATTTAAAGGCAAACCCGAATGCATAGAATACATGTGCGCCAGGATCAAGTTACACACATGCATCGACTCAGTGAATACCAAAAACAGTGCCAAAAGCGTAAAGGAAGTATTAAAACTTTATTACATGACCGATAGTCTTTATTCTAACACACCGAGTAGCTAGCAGCGGAAAAGTAAACGTAGAAGTCCTCCACAGGCAGCTGACTGGAGAGACGAACGCCTAGAACTCGTCGAATCCACCAGGATAGTCCTCCAAATGTCCGTCTGAGCAGCAGCCGGATGGTGTAGATGCAATAATAAGCAACAAGCATGAGCACATGTCGTACTCAACAAGGGAAAGATACTAAAACAACATGCAAGGCTTTATGGTGGAAGGCTAGTGGTTGCAAAGCAAGTCAGCATTTTAGTTGGTCAAGTTTTATTAAGCAACTGTTACTAACAAGTGTAAGTATATACCAAACCCAATTAACAAATGCAACGGAACTATAGAATGCAATGCACAAGTTTAAAAGTTCCATCTTTCATAAATTACTCATGTGAGGGTCCAGGCCGCTCTTGACCGTGAGCACGGCTAACTAGTCAGTTTTACACTCTGCAGAGGTTGTACATCTTTACCCACAAGTCGCGTAAAAGTCCCGAAGAACTTTAGACCCAACCATGCTGTGCAAAAGTAGGCACAACACCACACTACCGAGGTGTGGCTGCATAGGGACGCTACGAGGCCTTTACAAAGATCCCCTAGTGCAGGCTGCTCGCTAGGTTACCTGATCAGTGCAGCGCATAAAGCTCCCTAGCGGGTACCGTGTCTTAGCTAAGCCCAACTCCCCGCCAGAGCAGGTCTATACACCATCTCCCGTCAGCCCCCAACCCCTTTCAGGTAAAACATGCCTAACACCAAGTTTTCTAATTACTAAGCCAAGACAGAGCCATTTGTCTTGTGGTTGTACTGTTTTCCTGGGTGGTCGCTCCATGTTCCGATTAACAGGCATAAAGTGTTCTTGCATTACATGAATGAGTAGCATAAATAAATCCAATTAATGATCGTTCATTAAACCTCCCAAAACCAAGGTAAAGCTCTAGCAAGTGCTACCCAACATAAAGTAAACCCAGGTTGATCAAGGCATAGGATAAACAACACTAGTCATACCTTAGCATAGGTCCCATCACATTAATGCAAGCAAAAAGTAAATACAGTGTAATTAAAATGCATGTTGTAATAGGACAAAAGGGAATGCAGCAAGGACTTGCCTTCAACCCAAGCGTGCTGCTGCTCAAAACCTTCTTGATCTTCAACGGCAGCGTACTCCACGAATTGATCGTTCACTACGCTCCACACAATGACATACAAGCATACAATACAAATAATTAAGAAACAAAACACCAATCATATCAAACAGAGACAAAAGCAACATAAAACTAATCTACTCGTCGAGACGATCGCATGGACATAAAGAACGCTAAAAACGGAGCTAAAACGACTAAGATACGGCCTATACAAGATCAGGGACTTATCTGCAAAGAAACTAAATCTAGAAGGACTAAACCGAAGAAACTTGGACCTAACCGTGAGAAAACTTCCACGGTGGAAGGACCGGCTTGTGAAATCTAAAAGCACAGGGGCCTAACTGAAAAACTGCAAGGCATAGCTGGGTTGACCGTTACTTGACTTCGGTCAAGACAGATCCGATCCGTCGGATCCAGATCTGACGGCCTCGGACGCACGGGGGTGGCAGGTGGCGGCGATTGGCCGGCGGCGACGCGGCTTGCGGCGGCGCAAGGCGGTGGGCTCGCCGGTGTAGGGCGAAATCGAGTTAGGGTACTCGATTTGACTCGCGGATTTCACCGAATCGACGTGCGCGACGCAAGGAACTTAACTAGGGCAAGGTCGGGATCTTACAGGCGACGACGACGGCGGACAGCTCGAAGAGGCGGACGGCGGCGGTGGGGAAACTCCGGCGAGGTCGTTCACGGGCTGAAGAAGATGGCGGCGCGAACACGTGGCACCGGCGGCTTCCTCTCGCCCAGGCGGTGCTCCAAAGAAGCTCCTCGACGGCGCAGAGGTGACGGCGTAGCGGATTGAAGGCGGCGGCGGCGCTAGGGTTACGGGCGGCGCGGCGCGGAGGCTCGGGTGGCGGCTAGGGTTCGGGTGAGGGGTTCCGGGGTGGCGGCGGCGCCTTAAAAAGGGGCCGGGCGATCCTTGGCGTGCGGGCCACGCCTAGGGAGACGCGTACGCGGAGCGGACTCGGGCGGCGCGGTGGAGTCCGAGGCGGAGACGGCTGGAGGAGGGGGATGACAGGCGGGCCCCGCGTGTCAGCGACCGAGGGCAGCGGCGCGCGAGAGCGGGCTGCAGCGGGCCGAAAGCGAAGCTGGGCTGCGGCTTGAGCGGGCGAAGGCGAACTAAGTCGGGAAGACGAGGGGGCGCCGGTGAACTTGACTCGCGGGCTGCACAGGCGAAGCTGGGCCAGGCCGAGCTGGAGGCGAGCGGCTGCGGGACGAGGAGTAGAGGGGGCGGCTGCAGACTTCTGCGGCTTGGGCTTAAAGTTGAGACGGGCCAGAAAGGGGAAGGAGGGAGAAAGGTTAGGGAAAAAGGCTTAACTATTTTAAAAGAGCTTCAAACAAATGAATTCAAATTCAAATTTGAATTCGAACACACAAAAACAATGCATCAGCATGTATGTAACATTAAACTCCTATGATTAATTTATTTTATTTTGGAAATTTTTAAATGCCTAAAAGAAATTAAGGAAAACCTTATAGTCCTTAAGAACAAATTTAAGGTTGCTAATAAATTTTAATAAAATTCAAATTTCTGAAAATTAGGGTGTTACAAGTCTACCCCCCTTAACAGGAATCTCGCCCCGAGATTCGGAAAGAGAAAGATAAAGATTGGAAAGCTTTGCCTCTGACATCCTACTTTAACCCAGTGGCATACCTGGCAACTCCTCAAGGAAAACATCAGGGTACTCGCACACCACTCTTATGTCCTCTAGCTGATTCACTGTATTGGTTGCTGATGGTGGTGGATCTGCTGCAAACTCAATCCTTTCCCCAGCTGGACTAGTGAGAAGGATCGACCTCTTAGCACACTGAATCACCGCATCACACGCGGTCAACCATCCCATCCCAAGTATCACATCGATTCCTCTCGACTCTAGTATTATAAGGTTAGCCCGGAAATCTCTACCCAAAATCTTGAGACTGACATTGTCACACTTATAGGATGCTTTCAATTCCCCCCTGGTGAACTAACTAGCATATGACGAGGCATAGGGCTAATGGGTATGTTATGCTGAGCTACGAACTGAGAGGTAATGAAAGAATGGGATGCTCCTGAATCAAATAGTACTGAAGCGGGTATGGAGTTGACTAGGAACATACCGAGCACAACTTTAGGATTCTCCTAAGCGGCTTCGGCATCAACGTGGTTCACCTTGCCACGTAAGTAGCTCTGCTGTCCCTTGTTGGTTTGAGGGGTCTGATTTCCATTCCTTCCCTGCTGCGTCTGCTGGTTCTGCACTGGGGTACTTGGGGGTTGCCTCTGGGGACACACATTGGCATAGTGACCAAGCTCACCACACTTGAAGCAAGTAGTGTTGGCGGGGTTGGGAGATGTAGTGGTCCTCACTGGTGTACCAATTGGAGCTCTCTGCTGATGCTGCTGGAAAGTGGAGCGCGGTGTCTGAGGAGCAGGTTGCTGAAACTGCTGCCCTGTCTGCTGGAATGGCTGAGCGGGACGTGGGGACTGCTGCTGCCCAAAGTTCCCACCTGATCCTCCATAGCGGAAAGGCGTGCTCTGCTGTGAGGTGAAGCGAGGGCGAGTGACACTCCCGGACTGTCCATAACTGGTGGCTTTCCTCTTCTGCTCTCCCAGCTCTCTACGCTTGTACTCCAGACGGATGGCTCTGTCTACCAGGTTCTGGAATGTAGGGAAGGTGTGAGACATCAGCTGATACTGCAGTGGTCCACTTAGCCCATCTAGGAACAGCTCCTGCTTCTTACTATCATCAGCAACTTCCTCAGGTGCATAGCGTGACAGCTCAATGAACTTGTCTCTGAACTCAGCCACTGTCATCCCTGCCTGCTTGAGGGAAAGGAACTCCTTCTTCTTCATCTTCATGAGACCGGCTGGTATGTGATGGCTCCTGAAGTTGGTAGTGAATTCATCCCAGGTGATAGCATTTGGGGTAGCGTGGGCATCAACATATGCATCCCACCAAGCAGCGGCTGACCCCTGAAGTCGTCCTGCGGCATACAGGACCTTCTCTCTGTCGTTGCACTGTGCGGTGGTGAGCATCTTTAGCACTGTCTTCAGCCAATCCTCAGCCTCAAGTGGATCAGCTGCATGGGAGAACACTGGGGGGTGGTGGCTCATGAACTCGCGGTGCTTGTTGAGTGGTGCCTGCTGCTGCACAGGTGGATTGTTGACTTGGGCTTGCAGGTTGGCCACAGTGTTGGTCAAGTTCTCGAGGAGCTGAGTCTGAGTCTGGAAAAACTGCTGCATGGACGGATCCATTTGTCCTGGCTGTGGTGCTGGGCCTGAACGGTTGCTTCTCCCTTGACGGTTCACTGCTGGTTGATCAACTCCAGATCCTGACCTGGTTTTCACCATCTGAGTGTTAGGGACATTACTTTAGATTGTTTGAGTCAGGAGTAAAACTCAAAAGGTAGAGTAATGAAGAATTTCAGCATTAGACAGATTCTGTTGACTCCAGTTATTCAGGTATAACTCTCAATGTGGATAGCTAAAAATTAGGAGCTTTTTACCAGTGAAAGGTAATGAAATTACGGAACCAACCCAACTGGAATCACCTCGATCAGAGCTCTACAACTCCAGTTATGAAATAAACAAGTCAGGTGTATCAGCAGTGTTAACAGATTCGGAAACCTCCAAAGTTTCAGGCATAACTCTCTGTCTATGTAACCTAAATTGATGAATTTTGGACAGAATAAAACTGATGAAATTTCTGAACTACTCCAATTGGATTTACCTCGATTGAAGGTCTACATCCCGAGATATAAAATAATGAGGGTAACTATGTCAGCAGAGTTTTACAGTTTCTGATAGCTCCAATGTTTCGAGCATATCTCCTGGAATAGGTACTGGATATGGCTGAATTTTTGATAGAAATTCACTTATGAAATTTATGAACTAACCCAACTGGTTTTGCATTTTTCGGGGCTCTGTAGCTTGAGATATTGTCAAAACACTACTGCTGTGTCAGGGGTTGACGAGAACAGATTTTGCAGCAAGTTGGATTCCAAGATAGATAAGTAAAGACTTGATAAAGATTAAGCAGAGACAAGATCAAGATATGGTAGAAACAGAACTTAAACCCACTAAACAAGCTTTACTTCTAAACCAATGTCATTGTGGTCATCACTCCACAATACATTGCACTCACACAAAAATCCAGCTCAATCATTTAACACAAAACCAAGCATTCAACCACACTCCTAAACTAAGCACACTTTAACCGCTCGTTCTATCGATTACAAAAGATCCTAACTTGAACTTAAACTTAAACCTAAGGACTATCTTCCCATGGCATGTCTTCCGTGCGGGCGTCAGAGGAGTCATAGCGTGGCCTCTTGGGTGGTGGAGATGTGCATGCTTCCACAGTGTCCTGGACCACTGGTTGTTCCTTGTTCAACAATGCGGCCTCCAAAGCACGCTTTTGCAACTCCAGAGTGATGATCTGCTGTTGTGCCTCATGGAGAGTGTTGTTGGTGTCATCCAAGGCAGTGTTGACAGCAGCTAGCAAGCCCCGGACGTTGTTCAGCGTTCCTTCATAAGCGGGAGCTGGAGCGATGTATGTCTTGGCCTCACCACTTGCTCTGTAAGGAGTGTACTTGCAGTGGGTGTCCTCCAACCTAGCACGCTCTTTGTGGGAGAGTACATAGAGTGCCCTCCGTGCTGCTTCTGCAATGCCAGCGTCCATGGTGGTCCTGTGAGCCACATCATCATGCCTGGTTATGTCCTTCACTCCCTGGAATGGCACATACTCTTGTAGGATAGCTGCAACTCTCCAATGGGGCTCAAACCATGGGTGAGTTCGGAGCTCGCAACGGTAGACTGGAGCCTTGTCATAACCCAAGCGAAGTACCATTGCTCTCAAGTGGTCAGCCATGGGGATGCCTACCCCATCCATCCAGTAGTGGTTCACATCCCACTTCACTTCTTCAGCTGGTCCACCTTCTGCTGGGTCTTGATGTTCAGCTTGCTCTTGCACTTCATCCTCCTCCACTTCTCATGGTGATCATCTTGCCCATCTCCTGGCGCTTGCTCTTCTTGGTCTTGCTGGCCATCTTGCTCTTCTCCTTCTGGAATCACCTCCTCGGGATCCTCCTCCTCATCTGACAAAACGATGGTCCCAGGGGCAGCTACAGGGAGTGCCTCCATCACTATCTCTTCATCAGTGTCACCCTCATGGTAGTCGTTGTAATCTTCCTGGGGAGCATACTGGTGAACAACACCTGCGTGTGAGGTCTTCAAGCGACGAACCATCTGTAGTGCACACGTGCAGAGTGAGATAGGTAAGACAAAAGGGGATAAGAGATAAAAGATAGCAAGCACAAGGTAAAGGAGCAAGAATGAATCAAGGATGAGATAAAAGCAAGAGTAGATTATTAAGTCAGAATTAAAGCAAGCAGGTGATAAGAAAGGCTTCTAAGTTTATAATCCTTAAATTCGACCATTTTCTAACTAGGCTAACGTCCTACAGTCAACACGGCTCTGGTACCACTTTGTCACACCCGGATTTAAAGGCAAACCCGAATGCATAGAATACATGTGCGCCAGGATCAAGTTACACACATGCATCGACTCAGTGAATACCAAAAACAGTGCCAAAAGCGTAAAGGAAGTATTAAAACTTTATTACATGACCGATAGTCTTTATTCTAACACACCGAGTAGCTAGCAGCGGAAAAGTAAACGTAGAAGTCCTCCACAGGCAGCTGACTAGAGAGACGAACGCCTAGAACTCGTCGAATCCACCAGGATAGTCCTCCAAATGTCCGTCTGAGCAGCAGCCGGATGGTGTAGATGCAATAATAAGCAACAAGCATGAGCACATGTCGTACTCAACAAGGGAAAGATACTAAAACAACATGCAAGGCTTTATGGTGGAAGGCTAGTGGTTGCAAAGCAAGTCAGCATTTTAGTTGGTCAAGTTTTATTAAGCAACTGTTACTAACAAGTGTAAGTATATACCAAACCCAATTAACAAGTGCAACGGAACCATAGAATGCAATGCACAAGTTTAAAAGTTCCATCTTTCATAAATTACTCATGTGAGGGTCCAGGCCGCTCTTGACCGTGAGCACGGCTAACTAGTCAGTTTTACACTCTGCAGAGGTTGTACATCTTTACCCACAAGTCGCGTAAAAGTCCCGAAGAACTTTAGACCCAACCATGCTGTGCAAAAGTAGGCACAACACCACACTACCGAGGTGTGGCTGCATAGGGACGCTACGAGGCCTTTACAAAGATCCCCTAGTGCAGGCTGCTCGCTAGGTTACCTGATCAGTGCAGCGCATAAAGCTCCCTAGCGGGTACCGTGTCTTAGCTAAGCCCAACTCCCCGCCAGAGCAGGTCTATACACCATCTCCCGTCAGCCCCCAACCCCTTTCAGGTAAAACATGCCTAACACCAAGTTTTCTAATTACTAAGCCAAGACAGAGCCATTTGTCTTGTGGTTGTACTGTTTTCCTGGGTGGTCGCTCCATGTTCCGATTAACAGGCATAAAGTGTTCTTGCATTACATGAATGAGTAGCATAAATAAATCCAATTAATGATCGTTCATTAAACCTCCCAAAACCAAGGTAAAGCTCTAGCAAGTGCTACCCAACATAAAGTAAACCCAGGTTGATCAAGGCATAGGATAAACAACACTAGTCATACCTTAGCATAGGTCCCATCACATTAATGCAAGCAAAAAGTAAATATAGTGTAATTAAAATGCATGTTGTAATAGGACAAAAGGGAATGCAGCAAGGACTTGCCTTCAACCCAAGCGTGCTGCTGCTCAAAACCTTCTTGATCTTCAACGGCAGCGTACTCCACGAATTGATCGTTCACTACGCTCCACACAATGACATACAAGCATACAATACAAATAATTAAGAAACAAAACACCAATCATATCAAACAGAGACAAAAGCAACATAAAACTAATCTACTCGTCGAGACGATCGCATGGACATAAAGAACGCTAAAAACGGAGCTAAAACGACTAAGATACGGCCTATACAAGATCAGGGACTTATCTGCAAAGAAACTAAATCTAGAAGGACTAAACCGAAGAAATTTGGACCTAACCGTGAGAAAACTTCCACGGTGGAAGGACCGGCTTGTGAAATCTAAAAGCACAGGGGCCTAACTGAAAAACTGCAAGGCATAGCTGGGTTGACCGTTACTTGACTTCGGTCAAGACAGATCCGATCCGTCGGATCCAGACCTGACGGCCTCGGACGCACGGGGGTGGCAGGTGGCGGCGATTGGCCGGCGGCGACGCGGCTTGCGGCGGCGCAAGGCGGTGGGCTCGCCGGTGTAGGGCGAAATCGAGTTAGGGTACTCGATTTGACTCGCGGATTTCACCGAATCGACGTGCGCGACGCAAGGAACTTAACTAGGGCAAGGTCGGGATCTTACAGGCGACGACGACGGCGGACAGCTCGAAGAGGCGGACGGCGGCGGTGGGGAAACTCCGGCGAGGTCGTTCACGGGCTGAAGAAGATGGCGGCGCGAACACGTGGCACCGGCGGCTTCCTCTCGCCCAGGCGGTGCTCCAAAGAAACTCCTCGACGGCGCAGAGGTGACGGCGTAGCGGATTGAAGGCGGCGGCGGCGCTAGGGTTACGGGCGGCACGGCGCGGAGGCTCGGGTGGCGGCTAGGGTTCGGGTGAGGGGTTCCGGGGTGGCGGCGGCGCCTTAAAAAGGGGCCGGGTGATCCTTGGCGTGCGGGCCACGCCTAGGGAGACGTGTACGCGGAGCGGACTCGGGCGGCGTGGTGGAGTCCGAGGCGGAGACGGCTGGAGGAGGGGGATGACAGGCGGGCCCCGCGTGTCAGCGACCGAGGGCAGCGGCGCGCGAGAGCGGGCTGCAGCGGGCCGAAAGCGAAGCTGGGCTGCGGCTTGAGCGGGCGAAGGCGAACTAAGTCGGGAAGACGAGGGGGCGCCGGTGAACTTGACTCGCGGGCTGCACAGGCGAAGCTGGGCCAGGCCGAGCTGGAGGTGAGCAGCTGCGGGACGAGGAGTAGAGGGGGCGGCTGCAGACTTCTGCGGCTTGGGCTTAAAGTTGAGACGGGCCAGAAAGGGGAAGGAGGGAGAAAGGTTAAGGAAAAAGGCTTAACTATTTTAAAAGAGCTTCAAACAAATGAATTCAAATTCAAATTTGAATTCGAACACACAAAAACAATGCATCATCATGTATGTAACATTAAACTCCTATGATTAATTTATTTTATTTTGGAAATTTTTAAATGCCTAAAAGAAATTAAGGAAAACCTTATAGTCCTTAAGAACAAATTTAAGGTTGCTAATAAATTTTAATAAAATTCAAATTTCTGAAAATTAGGGTGTTACAGCTGAGTACTAAGCAGTTCGCACGACTACATCTCCGTTCCCGACCAGCCCAGGAACCGCAGGACTACTTCTCCATTTTCCGACCTCCGCTACGACTACCCACCCGCACGACAAGTTTCCGCCTCCCGACCGCGCCAATGTTGGGGAGTAACCCGTCTCCGAAGTGGAGCCAACAAATGTCGGTGCAAAGAGAACACGAACTCACGAGTAAACAAAATGTGTCTTCGGGAGAGCCAAACAAAAAATGTGTCTTCGGGAGAGCCAAACAAAAAATGTGTCTTCGGGAGAGCCAAACAAGTCTCCCCTCAGACCTCTCTCTCCCTCTTTCATTCCACTTGGGTCTGTTTAAATAGGCCCGTATCAGTTACACTTTACATCTTTACCCTTGACTTTATGCATCGAGTGAAGGATATTCAAGGGCATTACAGTATTTTTACACCAACTCATCAAACTACTACACTTACAACACAACACTTTACACCGTGGCACCGAGCATGTGGGCCCACGCTTCATCTTCTCCCTTCGGGGGACGGCTACAGCCCCGAAGTCCTGCGCCAGCTTTGTGCCATGGTCCTATGCCGCCGCCTTCGTGCGCACGGCCTCTTCCTTTACTTCTCGAGTGCCCACGAATTCCTTCATGGTCAGCCTTCTGCCCTCCTCGCGAAGGTTTCCAGCACCTTCGCGCGTCCAGCATCTTCGGCCTCCTTGTCCCGCGAAGGCTCTCCGCGCCTTCACGCAGCCGGCACCTCCGACCTTCTCGCTCCGCCCCAGCCCGAAGACGCAAACCTTCGAGCTCCTGGGGCGCCACTTCCCGAAGATAACGAGCCTGCACAGTTACCACAAAACAGAAAGTAGCTGCTTCTTCCCTGAGCTGAAGGCCTGCAGTCGAAATGGTCACCAATAGGGGGGTTAGGTGCGAAATGGATTTCCCCAACATTAGCCCCTCGTCTGCGAAGGTTTGTCCCCCTGACGAGCTGAAGTAGCGAAACTCAAAACGGGTAGAAATTTTTTCGCACCGAAGCACCTCCCCATTTCGGCTCGCTCAGGTCTTCGTTTTTCTACACGTGTATGGTTGTTTTGATTCTCCTTATTTTTCGCGATATGATATCTCGCCCCGATTTTCCGCTCATTTTTTCCTGTTTTAACGGGATATGGTTGCATAACTGTAGCTTCGATTCCTCCTATATTCTCGCGCCATGTAGTTCCTAGATTGCCGCGTCGCTTGGGCTATATAAGGCCCCCTCCGCCCCCCGGTTTCAGATCCCTCCTGCCGTTGCTCTCTGATCGCTTGACGTCTGCTCCCTGCTGGTAACTTCTTTGTTAACTTTGTTTCGTACGTTCGTTTCTGTTCCTTGTCTCGTATTCTTGTAACTTCGCTCAACTTATGTTGTGGTTGTCAATTTTTGTTATAGTGACGTGGCCATGGACCAGGGCCCACCAAGACCCCTGAAAAACGCAGCACGGGCCCACGTACAGCATGCTTCGGCGGCTAACACAACAAGTGTTACGTTGCCCGAGTACATGACGACCCGTACGACTAGTTTCCGCCATGAGCCAGGGTACAGGGGGCCCACGGCCGCCTGTACCTCCTCCCCGAGTACGTGGCGACTCGTACGACAAGTTTCCGTCCCCACTCCCGGCAGCTCGGCTCGTACGAGTAGTTTCCGCCTCGCGGCCGCAGAAACTCACTCGCACGGGTAGTTCCCGTCTTGCCGTCACAACTACTCGCTCGCACGAGTAGTTTCCGTCACCCGCTCGGACGGGCTTCACAGAGAAGGCAGGGGGCGCGTGGGCCTACTGGATCGAGATCCCGGGATCCCCGCGCACTCTCCCCCACGCACCGCCATGCGTCCGCCCGCCGCAGCGGTCCGCCCGGGCCAGGCCGATTCGGTGTCAGGGGACGGATTCGTCAAACCCTGCCACCATCGGCACAGTGGCCGCCGTACCATGAACAGCGTAATGGATGATGAGCGGCGTACGGGACAGTACGTACTACACCCTAAGCATTGGGAGACGCGGCGTAGACCGCCCACTCACCCGGGTGGCTTCCCGTCTCCGACTAGTTCAAGACTTGGCCGTCAAGGCCACAAGTACACAGGCCCCGTTGACGTCCCGTGATACCCTGGTACGCGGTCCACCACGTGTTAGCCTTCCTACACGGGTCCGCCCTGACCAGGTCGATCCTGTGTCAGGGGACGGATCCTCCTGCCGCCCCCCCCAGCTGAGGCGGTACGCATCGTACCACGGAGGGCACGGGAAACGCTGTGCGACCAACGGCACAGTGCAAGCCGTCACCTATCCATGGGGCAGGCTACTCCACTCCAACGATATCAAGAAAAGACAAGCCCCTGATCCATTGACGGGGTCAGGGCACGTACACTGCTTCCCGTGCCCGACTAACTACTCGGAGGAGGGCACGGGGGGCCCCGGGACGGATGCTTGGGACGCACGGGATCTGCACCGTCACCCAAGGCCTCGTAACAGTGCTTCGCCGCTTCTGTTGTCTGACAACCCGGAGCAGAGAAGGACACCTCGCACTGTAGATTAACTCATATGCACTCGATGTAACCACCCTGGACTCCTCCCTTGCGACTATAAAAGGGAAGGGCAGTGGCCCATACAACACACGTTTGTCTCCACCCCCACACGCACTTGACATCGATACAAACACAAGCACACACCCACACTCACGTACGCAGGCTCCTGCTTCTTGAACCACTCACACATCAGGGATCTGGGCTCAAAATCCTCTCCCGACCTGTTTGTACTCCCTGTTGCAAACCCCTGAGCATAAGGAACACCCCTTCTCAGACTGGACGTAGGGTATTACTCTCCGGAGGCCCAAACCAGTATAACTCTGAGTGTCTCCTGTGCTACCGTGCGGATCAGAACACGCCCCCTCGTATAAATTTACTTGCCAGCGGTAATGAACCCCGACATATAGGTTGTTGTCTATTTCTCTTTTTTCACTCGTCTTTGTGATGGCTCCGAAATCTGCTGCGTCTAAGCCCCCAAAGGCGACCACGAAGGTTTTTGGGCGAAGTCGCATTACTCCGCGGCTTCTTGCTGAGTACGAAAAGCTTGGATACTTCAAAAGTGGGCAAGCTAGAGCTCCTGGGAACGAGGTGATCCCAGCCCCCAAAGATGATGAGGTTGTGGTTTTCCGCGATCTTTTTGCTGCTGGTCTTCGTTTTCCTCTGGATCCTATCATCGTTGCAATCCTTCGCAACTTTGATATGTACATTCATCACCTCACTCCGAATTCGATTCTTCGGTTGAGCCTGTTTATGTGGGCGTGCAAAACCATGGGTGTCAATCCAACCGTGGCCAACTTCGTACGCGCCCACACTATCCATCATCAACCATTGTTTATGGAGCGCGCCGAAGGTGACACATACATCAAGGAAGAGGCCCAATTTGCTTCACTGAATTTTAGATACAGGACTGATGTTGATGTCCCTGTCGTGTGTTATAAGAACCGGTGGGAAGATGATTGGAACACCTTCTAGTTTTATCATAAGGTTGACGATACTGCCACATCGCTTGTTGTCAAGGAACTACAAGATCTTCCGAAGGGTGTTGGCTTGACTCCCGATGACTCTGATCAGTCTCGACTTTTCTTGGTTGTTTTTCAGGAGATTGCAAAGATCATGGGTACTCGTGATCTCGTCGAAGAGTACAGCTGTTGCAAAATTTTTCTGAAGGTTGGCTGGTCTGTTGTCCGTGGAGCGACTTCACAAGCCCTTTTAAAATTCCTGACTTTACAAAAAGCTTTGGAGTTAAGCTCGAAGGTTTGTTTTTTGCTTTTCTTTTGTATGCTCTTTGATTTGTACACTCTGTGTTTTTGTCTTATATTTTGTTCTTTACAGATATTGATGTCTTACTTGTTGAAGATGCCGCCAATGAGATTCTCGGCCCTGCCAGTCTCAAAGAGGAGCATGATATTGTGAACCGTATAGGTAGTCGTCGCGACAACCGCGTTTTCCAATTCTTTGGCATTAACACTGGCGATCGTCAAGTTACCACTACGCGGTGTGAAGCTGCCGCTAAGCGTGCTGCGAAGAAGGGGTCTAGCAGTGGTGTTGAACCTTCGGCTGCAACTGCGTCTTCTCGTGCTGGCAAAAGACGCGCGAAGGCCGCCAGCAACCGTCAACCCAAGCGCCGGCGCAAGCAAAGATTTGCCTCCCCTGAAACTGTGTCTTCCAGCCCCGATGGCAGCGATGGGAACCAAAGCAATGGTAACAAGAGCCACGAGAATGTTGCTGATCCTGCGCTATCCGGGCGAAGCACTCGTGCGTCTGATTTGGATCGCCGTGAGGAAACCGTTGATGTGACTTCGCTATCGCCTGGCCCAGATGCCGACGCCGGTACCATTGCTCGACCGTTTGACATTGACATTAGCGACCGCGAACCGGAGAGCGATGAGGAGCTTGCGAGAGTGGGACTACGTCGGGCTTCGAGATGCTAGCGCCCTCCGTTGTTTCCAGACGGAAGCGGATTACTGCTTCGGCTACTCCGACGACTCGGACGACGGGGGTTACGATCCCTCGCGTGAGTGCTTCGTTGTCGTCAATGCCCCAGTTGCACCTGCACCGGCCCACACGCCGAATGGAGCACTTCACTCCGCCCACAGCTCGACGGCGGACAGCGTGGCGGAGGCCCAGGTTCCTCCCAACCCCGCTGCACAGCGCGCCCGACTGGACGAGTTGGAGGACGCACAGCAACAGCTCGACGACGAACGGGCACGCCTCCACCAACAATTCGGGCAAGACCCGAACCCGACCCCCGCTCGCGTGCGGGCAAGGGACGTCCAGCAGCGCATCATCAGCGACAACAGGGATGTCGTTGACGGCACGCCCGTCTTCCAAAGGGCGTCGCAGAACCTGGCGGCGGCCGCAATCCTTCTCCAGAAGGTACCGGAGCCCGCCACACCTCAAGAAAGAGAGATGCATAAGTAGATCAAGACTCTCCTCGAGACTGCCGCCGTGCAGCAGGCAGAGAGCTCCGCTTCTCGACAGCGGGGCTCGCAAGGTCGCGGACACTCCGAGGCACGGCAACCCGCGGCGCCGTCGCAGCAGCCGCGACGGTCCGAGGAGGTCAACGTACCAGTCAAGAGCCGACTGGGACCCCACCGCGACGCGCGCGACACCATCAAGGCGCGGCAGAGGACTGACGCGAGTCAGCACGATGACTACAAGGAGCAGCCTCGCAAGGAGTACAACCGATGACGTGAAGGCCGGTACGATAGCGACGAGGACCGGAGCAGAAGCGGCTCGCCTGATGCCCAAGGGCCACGTGCCTTCGGGAAGAATGTGCGAAGCGCTCGTTTCCCCTCGCGCTTCAGGGCTCCGACCTCTGTGCCCAAGTACGATGGCGAGACCAACCCCAGCGTCTGGCTGGAAGATTACCGACTAGCGTGCAACGCTGGCGGAGCGCGAGACGACTTGTTCATCATCAAGAACCTGCCGCTACATCTCACGGACTCGGCTCGTACGTGGTTCGAGCACCTACCACGTGGCAGGATCGACAGCTGGTCGCAACTACGCGACGCCTTTGTCAGCAACTTCTAGGGCACGTACACCCGACCAGGGAACCCCTGGGACCTGCGCAACTGCAAGGAGATGAAGGGCGAGATCCTGTGCGACTACATCCGGCGCTTCTCCAAGCGGTGCACCGAGTTGCCCAACACCACTAACACAGACATCCTCTCCGCCTTCCAAAATGGCACCACGTGTGCCACGTTGATCCATCAGATCGGGCGACGGAAGTCGCGATCTACTCGGGAGCTGCTCGACATCGCCACCGACCACGCCATTGGGGAGGAGGCCGTGGCTGCTACGCTCAGTCCCGGCACGAGCAAAGGGAAGCAGCCGGCCGAAGCCGAAGACGGTCCGTTGTTGACATTTAAAACGCAACTTCCAAAGAATAAATCTAGAATCCTTTCTAAACAATGGCGCAAGAAATGTTGGTTGGTATAAGATAAGCCTACAGAAATATTATGGTAGATAATCCGCAAGCGCACGGATACCGGTGAGCATTTCACCCGGGGTGATGGGTTTTAAAATATCATATCCACAGGGACGATGGATGGATGTAACAACAGACATAGGGATGGCAATAGACTACTTTATGGACTTTGATGGAATGGCACATACTTTAACAGGGGTAAGCCAAATGATAAAGTAATGATAAATCAGACAGGCAGAGGCACATGTGGAGCATAGAACATACTATTCCTAGTCTAGATTAGAATTGGATTTACTTAAGAGGCACAATTCTATATAGCATACAAAGACTGAGTTATTCATCTATTCTAATGTAGCATATCATCATATATAGCATAGTCATGGATAAATGTGAACACCCCGAAGATTACCCAAGAAGATCAAGGACGAAACTTGATCCTCCCAAGAATCATTGTTCGACTAGTCTTATACTCGGGGGGTGGACTGCAAAGGACTCAATAGGCCTGTCACGCCCACGATCTACCACACGACCCGGAGTATAAGGTGAATCCGCAAGTAAATTATATCTAAGCACCATGCTTACATACTTTCTACTACCTAGCATACGCGCGTAGTATACTAGGAGCTCTACGAATAAGTGCGTAGACTTATCATTAATCATGACTATATCAAATATATTACTAGAATAAAGTAAGAACTTAGCTATTGCACACATAACATTGAAATAGCATAAAGTCATTGAGAAACAATATAAGAACTGAATCTTGATAACTTACAGATCTGGAACTGGAGCAAAGCTCAACTCTACTCGAATCTGACTCTCTATCTAGAACTAGGTTCTTGATCTAGAAATTAGATCTTGAACTATGAAGTAGCTATCCTATCTCTGATGTATCCTCTTCTTCTCCTGTCTTGGCCTGATGATGATGATCTTCTGAGAGATGCATACCATGCCCTAGGGGGGGTCTGGGGTTGCTTATATAGCCCAGAGGGATAATCCATCGCCGTAGGATCAAACCGACCTAAACAAGTGGTTTAGATTAATCCTAAGAGACGGTGGAGGAACCTTCCCGAAACAGGGCCTGATCGGGGCCAGGGGGAGCCCGATCGGCCTCCCTATAGGGCCGGTCGGCCTGGGCTGGGCCCCGGCTAGGCTCCGCCTTCGCGTGTGGGCCTCTTGTCCCTTCTAGATGCATATTTTCTTGGAGCCCACTTCGGTTGAGTTCGGGAGTCTTCTGAAGCCTTCTAGAATTCATTCTTTTCGCATTTTCCTGAATAGTCCCTGAAAATATATAATTCACCAAAACTCGTGGAATTCATTAGTCCAAGGCCCTGTACTACTGTTGATTTATCTTTTTGGTCCTTTTTCATGTATTGTTGATGCATAAAAATAAGAGTTAGTGAGCATCAACAAACTCCCCCAAGCTTACCTCTTGCTAGTCTCTTAGCAAGACTCAGTGTTACCACAAAAAATTCTTTTCCAAGGTAGGATGAAAAAGTCAGACTTTTAAAACCTGCTTATATCTGCTTGAGAACATGGGGCTTTTATCTGTACTTGGGTCTTGAGCAGTTGAAAGATATAACAATTAAGTCAAGCACCATGTCTCAAGTTCTTGGTTTCACTAAAATTCTGGAGTTTTGCAAAAGATGTTCAAGTTAAAGCTTAGAGTACTCCTGTATGACAACTTGATTTGATAAAACATAAAAACTTTCAACTTTAGCCTGCCTTTGCTTCTTTTGTTCCTGAAACATATCTCTCTTTCTAGCAATAATCTTACGAGAACCTTGAGTTACACGACATTAGGAGAGGTGGGCCCTACTCGCCCCGGACTTTTATCCATTTTTCTCTCTCCTTAGAGATGTGGGCTCTTCTCGCCCTCGGACTTGTGTCCATTATTCATCTCTAATTTATTCTTTTTAGGGAGGTAGGCCCTTCTCGCCTAGTAGAACACTTGTTCATTTCTCTCCCTCTCTCATCTCACTTTTTCCTCTCTTTTTTTTTCTTCTTTTCTTTTTTTTTATGTCATGCCCAAGTCTCTTTGAAGGCATAGAGAGATATAAAACTGGAACATTCTGAGCAAATTTTCAACAAGGCTCTTTTAACAGGACATAAAGTCTTGTGTCATACAGGAGACTCGTTATATATGAATTTTATGATTAAAAAGTGAATCTCCAGAATTTAGTGTTACTTTTGAACAAGATAAACAGCAGCTCAACTTAATCATGTCAATCAATCAATCACCTAGACTTAGATCAAGAAATTGCTCCCACAAGAATCTCAAACTCAAAGCATGTTTCAAAATCTAAACCATTGTATCCATGTCTTGGGAGAACTTTAAAGATGGTAAGCTAGGCATTTGCAGCAATGAAGAGCATTTGTTTATCATGTCCATTTAGCATACTTCTCTAGTTCTTTATTTATTCTAAACAAGGGAAATTTTTATTTTATTTTATTATTATTTCAAACTTATCAAACTAAACAAAACTTAAAATAAAAATATATAAATAGATAGTTGATACTTACCTTGGGGGCTTCTCCCCCAAGCTGCTTGATTCTACATCCCCCACTGGTGAAATTTGCTTGCCAGTAGTTCAGCGTTTGCATCTGCGGTTTCTTGTATATCTTCTAATCGCTGTCCTGCCTGGTCCATCCACTATTGTTGTTGGCGTAGCATGTTCGTGTGGGTATCCTGAGTGCTCATTTGCGTCCTCATGTTGTCATGGACACCTTGGCGGAACGTCGCAGAATACTGATGGTCGAATCCTGAAAAAGAGTTACGGGCAGGTACAAAATTCGAAGATGATGCGTAAAACCTGCCACTTCCAAACTCCTGTCTTCCGAGGTTGCTCAGTCCTTGCGATGGTAAATCTCCTCCTTGGTACGCGCGACGAGGGTATGTTGGCACGAAGTTTTCATATGATCGATACGCGGCGTCTTCGGACAGTGGGTCAGCTCCGGCGTAGTTTGACGATGAGGCTCGAGCTGACGTTCGTGGAGG
The DNA here is from genome assembly GCA_036936925.1 of Cenchrus fungigraminus. Classification (NCBI taxonomy): domain Eukaryota; kingdom Viridiplantae; phylum Streptophyta; class Magnoliopsida; order Poales; family Poaceae; genus Cenchrus; species Cenchrus fungigraminus. The sequence continues at coordinate 611,034 of CM072769.1, forward strand.
TTGCTGCTGGACCGGTTGTGCCTGCTCATTGATCAGAAAAGATTGCACAGAATATATACCCAATCCCGGGTTAGGTAACGGGATTGCGCTCTTATTGTGGATATAGTGCAATTTTTCTTGAATTTTCTTAACCCATCTTCCTTGGCGGAAGTAATCGTAGCCGATGATCTCACGAGGAGTATCAATGCTGATGATAGTTTCATCTCCAAGGATGCCCAAGTCATCGGCTATTCGGGTGATCAGAGAGGTGCAGCTTACGTCTCCAACTAGGTTGGGGAACGAGAGCCAGTGCTCTACTAGCATCTTAACAGGGGACACAGCTTTTTTTTTCAGAGCAGCATAAATCAACTGCATGTCCCCTACTCTCATGCTGATATTATCATTGCGTGGAAAAAGGACAAGGCTTATCCACTTGTGAAAGAAACGGAGAGTGGGATGCTGAATATCATTGGTGCGTGGCTTGTGTGCGTTCTCTTTCCCTGTAACATCCGTCCAGAGATGTAGCCTATCAAAATCTTCAAGAGACGAGTCTAAATCTAAGGCACATCCTTCTGCGAACCCTAAGGCGTTACTCAGCCTTCTCCAAGATAGAGTGTGCTCTTGACGGAACAACCGAAAGGTTACCCCATCGTTAGAGGATTTCAAAGTGCAAAGAAACTCTAAAGTGAGGAGACGGCAACCCCTTTCAGAAGTGTGATAAAAAGAGGTCCACCCCAGCAGAGCAAAAATCTGGCTGAACTCAGAGTTCAAGCCTGCTTCTTGCATGAACTCTTCGCTAAACATGGGTGTAAGGACAAAAGAACGTTTCTTCAGTTTCTCATACCTTTCCTTCTCTTCTCCTCTCCTGATGTGCAAATGCACATCATTGGTTAGGATCTTTCCTTGTGATTGCGATGCCGAAGGAGAGGGGTTAGAGACCGGTGAGGGAGACTCCTGAGAGTCTACACTCATCGACCGCTGGGAGTTGGCTCTGGAGCTAGAGCGTCTAAGGATTCTCCCAAACATGGTGTCTGAGGCTTTCAAGGGTGTAAGAGAAAAGTTTAGAGCTAGGCTACCCTTGGATTTCTTCTCCACTCTCTTCCTAAGCTTCCTTTCTCTTGAGGCAGCACTGCAAAAGCTCGAAGGTGAGGTTTTCTGGGTTGGTGTGTGTGCGAAGAACTGGGTAGGAGGTGGCTGCTTATATAGGCCCAAGGGGGGTGGCCGGCCGGCCTGGTGGTGGGGCCGGTCGGCCCCACCTGGCCTCCACTCGGGTGCCCTCTCCTCCATCCATTTCCTGCTGTCTTCCAACGCTAGAAAAGTGCCTTGTGAGTGGGAAAAGAAGGTGCTGGTGGATGAAGTGATAAGATAAGGTAGGTAAAGACTTGATGTGTATCCCTATGGCATGTGGGTCCCATGCGTAAGGGTAAAAGCAAATATAACAGCAAAAATATAGTAGTAAAAATATTTTTATGCCACCACGAAAAATCATTATACGGGTTTTGACACACCGTAAAATTATTTACCATGGGGCGTGAAAAAGTTTTTACTGTAGTAAATATGAAATTCAGAAATATATTTTTGTGTTTTTACCGGTTACCTTTGACGAGGGTTCGTAGTTTGAGTCCTCGAATGGGACTTCCAAGTCTTCTAATATTCAGGTGCATCCTCCGTCTTCAGAGATAATGGTCCTTCTGATGATGTCTTTTCTTGATCGATCATGTTCGCGTTGATGCTGAGCTCTGATCTGGGTCTGAAGGCAAACTTCTCCTCCTTTCCATTGATCTCAAATGTGATCTCCCCTCTGCCTACATTGATGCGTGCATTGGCGGTGCTCAGGAATGGTCGCCCGAGAATTAGTGAAACCCTGGAGTCTGGGTGCATATCCAATACCACGAAATCAACCGGCACCAAGAACTCTCAGATTTTCACTGGAACATTCTCGGCGATTCCTGATGGGTAGCGAACTGATTGATCTGCCAATTGGAGATACATTGATGTAGGAACCAAGGTAGGGTGCTTGAGCTTGTCGAAGACAACCTTGGGCATCACACTAACACTTGCTCCAAGATCACAGAGTGCATTGTTGAAGTATTGATTTCCAATGGAGCACTCAATAGTGGGGCATCCTGGATCCTTTTTCTTGATGAGCGATGTGTTCAGGATTGCCGCACTACATTCTTCGGTCAACTTGATGATCTCCGTAGTTGGCAAAGGTTTCTTCTTATTCAGGATGTCTCGGATGTACTTGGCATATGTCGGGACTTGCATGGCATCCAATAGAGGTATGTTGACATAAAGCTTCTGGATGACTTCGATGAACTTCCCGAATTGATCATCAACTTGAGGTTTTCTCACTCTCCTTGGATATGGTATGAAGTTGGTGTCGTGGAAATCTTGTCTTGCTGAGTCTTGTTCTTCTTGCACGACTTCTTCTACGTTATTATCCTTCTCTGGAGCTTCGGCTGGTGCTACAGGTACTGCAGATGTTGCAGGTGCTGTAGGTGTTCTAGCCGGTGGTCTTGCTGTGCCCTTGGGATATGGTGGATCTGTTGTTTGCTTGCCACCTCTTGTTCGGACATTAAATACCTGCTCAGGGTTAGTGGCAACAGGTGCAACAGCAGACAATTTTGATAACTTTGATTCTAGTTCAACATTAAAGATAGCTTGATCTTTTAAGATTTCAGAAAAAATATCCATCTTAACATTTATGTCTTCTAGAATCTTATCATTAGCAACAAGCTTCTTAGAGAGATTATTGGTTATTTTATCCTGTTCTTCAATTAACTCTCATAGCGAAGGTCGCTTGGAATTATTACCTGTATACTTACCTGCGTAAGTTGGTCGTGGTTGTAGGTCTTTTTCTTGGGTAGGTGCTGACTTGTGGACCACCAAGCTTGAATTTCTTGAAGTATTCATCGAATCTTGTAAAGCTTGTCGATCCTTCTTGAAGTTGGCTCGTTCTTCAAGCCTGTTCAACAGCACGTCCATACTAGTTGATAGTTCTTTCAACTCTTCATCTTCTTGTACTTCTTCACTCTGACGACATTGTTGAGTGTTCTTCTGGGTCCAGCCTTGATTTTCAGATATCTTCTGCATAAGTGTATTGGCTTGTCTCGTAGTGAGTGACAAGAATGATCCTTTAGCAGCTACATCTAGATGCTCAGATGCTTTTTGATTTAATCCATGGTAAAAGCTTTGTAAGAGCATCCATTCTTTTATTCCATGGTGAGGGCAATCTGATATATATTCTTGCAAACGTTCCCATGCCTCTGGAATTGACTCGCCTTTCTGCTGCTGGAAATTGGTGATTTTTCCACGTAAAGCATTGGTTTTGCCTGTGGGGAAAAACTTTGATAGGAAGGTTGTAGAACATTCCTCCCATGTGTTGATTTCATTGGAGTAGAACCATTGTCTCGCCCTTCCCTTTAGTGAAAATGGGAATAAGCGGAGTTGGATCGTTTCCTTGGGAATGTCTTTGATGGAGATGGTGGTGCCTTTCTCCAAAAAGTTTTGGAGATGAGCGCTTGCATCTTCATGTACCTTTCCACTGAATAGATCAGCTTGCACCATGTTGATGAGGCTAGTCTTAAGCTCGAATTCATGATCGATTGTTGGTCCAATGCGAATGTTATTGACGTTTGGAGCAGAGAATTCCAACAACGTCTTCTCAGCCATGGCTTCAGAACTTGGTGTAAAGCTTCCTTGGTTGATTTGACTCAAATAATTGAAGTGTGGTGAATCACAATCAAACCTGTTAATACCCTGCAAGTAAGATAGACAAAAACAAATAAGGGTAATTCTGTTTAAGCAGAGGTGCCAAATTACAAAGTCTCATTAAAGTATCTAGCTATCGATTTTCAAAAGGTAGCCATCCAATCTTCCCCGGCAACGACGCCAGAAATGCTTGTTGACATTTCTTAACGCAACTTCCAAAGAATAGATCTAGAATCCATTCTAAACAATGGCGCAAGTAATGTTGGTTGGTATAAGATAAGCCTACAGAAATATTATGGTAGATAATCCGCAAGCACACGGATACCGGTGAGCATTTCACCCGGGGTGATGGGTTTTAAAATATCGTATCCATAGGGAAGATGGATGGATGTAACAACAGACATAGGGATGGCAATAGACTACTTTATGGACTTTGATGGAATGGCACATACTTTAACAGGGGTAAGCCAAATGATAAAGTAATAATAAATCAGACAGGTAGAGGCACATGTGGAGCATAGAACATACTATTCCTAGTCTAGATTAGAATTGGATTTACTTAAGAGGCACAATTCTATATAGCATACAAAGACTGAGTTATTCATCTATTCTAATGTAGCATATCATCACATATAGCATAGTCATGGATAAATGTGAACACCCCGAAGATTACCCAAGAAGATCAAGGACGAAACTTGATCCTCCCAAGAATCATTGTTCGACTAGTCTTATACTCGGGGGGTGGACTGCAAAGGACTCAATAGGCCTGTCACGCCCACGATCTACCACACGACCCGGAGTATAAGGTGAATCCGCAAGTAAATTATATCTAAGCACCATGCTTACATACTTTCTACTACCTAGCATACGCGCGTAATATACTAGGAGCTCTACGAATAAGTGCGTAGACTTATCATTAATCATGACTATATCAAATATACTACTAGAATAAAGTAAGAACTTAGCAATTGCACATATAACATTGAAATAGCATAAAGTCATTGAGAAACAATATAAGAACTGAATCTTGATAACTTACAGATCTGGAACTGGAGCAAAGCTCAACTCTACTCGAATTTGACTCTCTATCTAGAACTAGGTTCTTGATCTAGAAATTAGATCTTGAACTATGAAGTAGCTATCCTATCTCTGATGTATCCTCTTCTTCTCCTGTCTTGGCCTGATGATGATGATCTTCTGAGAGATGCATACCATGCCTTAGGGGGGGTCTGGGTTGCTTATATAGCCCGGAGGGATAATCCGTCGCCGTAGGATCAAACCGACCTAAACAAGTGGTTTAGATTAACCCTAAGAGGCGGTGGAGGAACCTTCCCGAAACAGGGCCTGATCGGGGCCAGGGGGAGCCCGATCGGCCTCCCTATAGGGCCGGTCGGCCTGGGCTGGGCCCCGGCTGGGCTCCGCCTTCGCGTGTGGGCCTCTTGTCCCTTCTAGATGCATATTTTCTTGGAGCCCACTTCGGTTGAGTTCGGGAGTCTTCTGGAGCCTTCTAGAATTCATTCTTTTCGCATTTTCCTGAATAGTCCCTGAAAATATATAATTCACCAAAACTCGTGGAATTCATTAGTCCAAGGCCCTATACTACTGTTGATTTATCTTTTTGGTCCTTTTTCATGTATTGTTGATGCATGAAAATAAGAGTTAGTGAGCATCAACATCCGTCCTCGTCAATCAAGAAAAAGAAAAACAAAGACAAGAGGTACCGTGAGGATACCTTGGTGGCCGCTGTCGACCGAAAGACAGCAAAACCTAGGGGCAATCCTCCGACAGGCCACTTCGAGAAGCTGCTGAACGCCCCGTGCCCTAACCACGAGGGCCCGGTCAAGCACGCCTTCAAGGATTGCAACATGATGAAGGCCTACCTCGCTGGCACGCTGAAGAAGCAGAGCGATGCTCCGACCGGCGACGAAGGAAAGGACAAGGGTGACGACGACGCCGCCTACCCCCTGGAGGACGGAGCTGTGATGATGATCTTCGGAGGCTCGGAGGCACGGCTGTCCAGGCGCCAAGAGAAGGTGGTACAACGAGAAGTCTACCAACTCGAGCATGCAACTCCGACTTACCTGAAGTGGTCGGAGATGCCGGTCACATTTGACCGACATGATCATCCTGATCATATACCATGACCGGGTAGCTACCCACTTGTCGTGTCACCCTTGTTCGGCACCAAGCATGTGCACAAGGTTCTGATGGACGGAGGCAGCGGCCTCAACGTCATCTACATGTCGACCCTGGATGACATGAGGATTCCACGGTCCCGACTGCGGCCGTCTAAGGCGCCTTTCCACGGGGTCGTACCCAGAATGGAGGCGGTCCCACTCGGGCAGATCGATCTGCTCGTCACGTTCGTAGCTCCGAACAATTTCCGAACGGAAACCCTCAACTTCGAGGTGGTGGGCTTCCCGAGGACGTATCACGCGATACTCGGAAGGCCAGCTTACGCTAAGTTTATGGCCGTCCCCAACTACACGTACCTCAAGTTGAAGATGCACGGCCCGAAAGGCATCATCACAGCTGGTACAACTTTCCAGTATGCGTACGAATGCGATACCGAGTGCTTCCAATTCGCTGAGGCACTGATCCAGTCTGAGAAGCTCGCTGCTGAGCCACCCTCCGAGGACCAAGAAATCCCCGAGACGTCCAAGCGTGCGGCCTGCTCCTTCGAGCCCGCCAAGGATGCCAAGGAAGTGCCCGTCTCCGACGACGGCTGCACACTCCGTATCGGGACGGCGCTCGGTTCCGACTAGGAAAGCGCGCTCGTCGACTTTCTCCGCGCGAACCTCGATGTGTTTGCATGGAAGCCCTCCGACATGCCGGGGATTCCAAGGGAAGTCGCCGAGCACAAGCTTAACATTAAGCCCGGCTCAAAGCCGATCAAGTAGCGTCTGCGCCGCTTCAACTCTGACAAGTGCAAGGCTATCGGAGAAGAAATCAAGAAGCTTATTAGTGCATGGTTCATCTGTGAAGTCTACCATCCCAAGTGGCTAGCCAACCCTGTACTCGTTAAGAAGAAGAATGGAAAATGGAGGATGTGCATTGATTACACGAGCCTGAACAAGGCATGTCCAAAAGATCCTTTTCCTTTACCGCGCATAGATCAAGTAGTGGACTCAACGGCTGGGTGCGAAACCCTCTGTTTTCTCGACGCTTATTCCGGGTATCATCAGATCGCGATGGATCTGATCGACCAGCTCGCTACCTCGTTCATCACCCCGTTTGGCGCGTACTGTTATGTCTCCATGCCCTTCGGGTTGAAGAACGCAGGGGCCACTTTCCAGAGATGCATGCATCGCATCTTTGGAGATCTCATTGGACGCCTGATCGAGGCCTACGTCGATGATATCATAGTCAAATCAAAGAAGGTGGGCGATCTGATACCCGACCTAACCGCGGTCTTCGAGAAGCTGAGGGAGCATGGTGTGAAGCTAAACCCCGAGAAGTGCGTCTTTGGGGTCCCCAGGGGCATGCTACTCGGTTTCGTCGTATCAGAACGCGGCATCGAGGCGAACCCTGACAAGATCTCTGCGATCACAGGCATGGGTCCCATCAAGAATCTGAAGGGGGTACAGCACGTCACTGGATGCCTCGCTGCTCTCAGCAGGTTCATCGCCCGACTAGGAGAGCGCAGCCTGCCGCTGTACCAGCTCATGAAGAAGTCGGAGCACTTTCATTGGACGCCAGAAGCACAGGAAGCACTCGACTTGCTCAAGAAGCTACTCGAAAGCCCGCCGGTGCTCACCGCACCGGCCAAGGAAGAGCCGATGCTTCTGTACATCGCTGTGATGACCCAGGTCATAAGCGCAGCGCTGGTAATCGAGCGAGACGAGCCCGGCAAGACGCAAAAAGTATAGCGCCCAGTCTACTTCGTGAGTGTGACAGAACCGCTCAAAATAATTCCGTATTATCGCCTAAGCCGATCCACATGGCCATTAAGCAATAATAAAGAAGTATTTTGTCGCTTCTGCCGGGTAAAGCCCGGTAAATCACTTACAACAGGATCGAGATATGCGCTAAGCCCACACGAAGGCGGGACCAGAGTACAACATTACATTACATAAAAGTTCACAAAGTTACATTATTACAAACCAGGTTTTCGTACATAAAAGTAAAGGTGATTCAGAGTTTAAACAGCGGAAATAAATCTAGCGGAAGATACACATGGGAGGCCATCCATAGAGTATCACTCATCAACATCGTTCTCCCACTCAAGTTCTCACCCATCTGGAATAGATCCAGGCCAGATGAGATTACCTGAAAACAACAACAACAGCAAGGCTGAGTATACTAATACTCAGCAAGACTGACCCGACAAAAATAAAGACACAGCTAGATATGCAAGACTTTTTGGCTGGTGGGTTTGTCTTGCCAAAAGCAACTAAGAGTTGATCCTTACTTTCAAATTTTAGCTCAAGTTCTAGTATGTTAACCATTCTAGGTAAGCACCTAGCTAAGCAAGCATGGTTGTACAAACAAGATTAATCATCCAACAATATTAATCCGAAATGTTCCATAAGTAAATATGGGGTAGCCAGTGGTCAAGCCGACTCAGATAACGGCGAGTGACCGACGATCGATCGATTTATATCCTTGCAAGGTAAACCCAAGATACACGGAAGAAGGTAGACCAAGTGCAGTGTCTACCCCAACCAGGCGGTTCCCAACATCCCACAGTTTGGGATCAGACGCTACAAACTCTGGTACACGGTTATCCGGAGGGTCTAACCCGACCAGTCCGGACTCACACACTATACCACGGGTAGCTAGCCCGGAGACGCAACCCAAGCCGATAGCTAGAAAGATCCCGCCCCGGTTCAGAAGGTACTAGGCTTACCGGTCCCATTCCCGACAAGCACTTGGTACGTTCAATAGCTTAAACCAGCACAATGCTACTCGGTCGAGACCGAACCCATTGCTCTTACCACATGAGCGAGTCATTTTAACCAACTTATGATTCCAACATAAGCATCCTATATCTCGCGAGCAATGAGTCATTACTCGACTTGTACCGTGTCCTTAAAGCATGGCACTAGCGTTTCTAACATACTAGTAAAAGAGCATAGGAGTCCTAAGGATCATGCATCTAGGTTTCAAAGCAACTCCTGAAACTTAAATGCACAAATCATAACATAAATACGAAAAGTAAAGATATGAGTTTAGAAAAAGGGTTAGATGTATCCGGGGCTTGCCTTCCTCTACTACAGCACTAACACTAGCCTTGGGCTCTTCTGGACTTTGGTCCAGGTCTTGCTGCTCACCAAGTTGGTTCACTTCCCCGCTAGCTGCTCCCTCCTCCTCCTGGGTGAGCGTGTACTTCCCGTCCGGTAAATCTACACGTATACATGCATATGCATTAAATTAAGATGAGCTTTGATGGTGATTGCGTACACATCTAAGCAAATTGAGCTATTTAACTTCACCAAACAGTAAGGGGGTGTTTTTAAATTACTAAAAACAGGAACAAAACATGATTTCACAATTTACACTTTAATCTCCATTTCCTTATTTAATTCCATAAAACAAGCCTTTCAACCATAAATCCATATAAAATCAAAAAAACACTTCAAATGAGCCTAAGCTTCTGCAAACATCATCATATACTCATTCTAAGCTCACACACCAAAATTTAGATTAAGAACATTTATAAAATAATTTATATGAAAAAGACAAATCTTAGCCTAGTAAATCACCATTAATTCATATAAAAAGATTTAATAAACTTTTTGATCTCAACTTTCTCCTACAAGTCATGTATGCCAAATATAAGCTTCTGACCAAAGCATAAGTGCAGATTCAAATTATTTTTCAACTTTTGAATTTAAACTCCTACACAAGATTAAATGCAAATCACCTATTAAACAATTTCCTAAAATCATATCCACTCTACCAGAGGTACAACTCAACAAGGTAAAGCCCTAGGGTGCACATGTGGTTACAGAAAAGTTTAATTAAGGGACTATAAAAAGCATCAAGCTTAAACTAGCCTAGAGCTTGCATAAATCATATCTGAAAACCTACACATCCAAAACATGCCAACTTTGGTCACAGATCTAGAAATGCCATAAAGAGCAACATATCCAAAATTCAAGTCCATAGCATGTGTATATTTTAAACTACACTAAAAACACCTCAAACTGAGTTTGAATTTTCATTCAAAAACTACACAGAAAAACTCTATACATGCTTTCTAGAAAAGATAGGTTTCTTCACCAGGAATCCAACAAAATTGGATTTGTATTTTTTTGATTTTTCTACGATTTTTAATGATTTTTTGAAGTTTCAGCTGAAAACCCTAAACAGATTTACAGTCGGGTCCCTGGAATAAGTTTTGTAATTACGCAACGGTCCCTAGTTTACGAAAACACCCCTGGACCTTTTCCAATCCTCGCAATGTGCCCCTGCCGGCGCAGGGCACATCGCCGGCGGCCGGAGGAGCAGCGGAGGGACGCGGGTGAGCGGCCGGCGAGCTCGAGGAGGTTCACCTGAAGTCGCCTGGGCGGCCGGCCCGGCCGGAGACGGCGCCGGCGAGCTCCTCCGCGGCGTGCAGGGTCGCCGTCCGCCGGAGCTTGGCGTGCCGGCGTCCTGGGCCGCAATGCACGGCAACGGCGACGGGAATCGGTGCAGGGGATCCAAGGGAAGGAGAAGGAGCGGCCGGCGGTGCTTGCTCTGGTGCAGGAGTGTTGGCTCGGCGGTGGCGCCAAAGGACAGCGGCGGCGGCGGCTCTGCTCTGCTTGGGCAGGGAACGGCGGCGCTCTGGCTCAGACGGCCCGTGCGGCTCGGAATACGGACGGCGCCCAACAGAAGGTGTGCAGGAGGGGTAAGGCGGGCGCGTTGGCCATTAGGCGGCCATGTGTCGCGGCGCATGCGCCGGACGTGCCCCCGGGCACGCCCGCGCACGGCGCGTGGCTCAGCCCGCCGTCCCTGGCCGGATGGGCTCGGCGCACGGTGAAAACGGTGAGGCGGAGGGTCCACGGTCCGTCCACGGGTCCACAGCGGCGTCTACGATGTGTCCGTACACCGGAGTTTCGCGAGGGAGCCACGTGGCCGGCGCGGTCCGGAGCGCGCGTGCGCGCCTGGGCGCAACAACGATGTCGTCCGCCTCATTTTCTATTCCACTTAAGCATCTTCGAAATTGCAAAACTCCAAAAAGTGTCAACAAACTTGAAAAACTCCAAAACTAAAAGTTGTAGAGGAACTAAAGCACTACAACTTTCACAAAGGGCGACCTATGTTTTGATCAACAGATTTGTGTGAAAAACGTTTTGAACTTCTAGCAAAACTCGGCCCGGAAATACTGTGCACAGGAACTTCATCTCGAGTTTACGTGGCTTTGCACTCAAAATTGGAATGTCCGCCAATTATGAGAAATGTGTCCCCGGAAATAAAGAACAACTTTTATATTGGCCGATTTTGATCTTCTATAGCAAAATTTGGAGAACGCGCAAGAAAACCGAATCAGCCTTTTTGGATCTATAGGGGTTTGACCAAGAATTTGAACTTTGACCAGGGTCTTTTGTGCAAATGTGTGCAAGATCATGTCAAACATGTTTATGAGCCAATTAAACATGATTAACACTAGTATTTATCTTTATTAAACACCTGGGGTGTTACAGTGAGCGAAGTTCTTTCCGACTCCAAGACGTGATATCCGCAGATACAGAAGCTGTTCTACGCAGTTCTCATCACTAAGCGGAAGCTCGGGCATTACTTCGACTCACACCGCATCACGGTGGTGTCCAAGTTCCCGCTCGGTGAAATCATACAGAGCCCGGAGGCAGAAGGCAGAATCGCCAAGTGGGCCCTTGAGCTGATGGGGCAAAACATCTGTTGACACTTCTGAACGTCGATCACTTAAGAACAGATTTGGGATCCATCCTTAGTGTCAGCGCTAGAAGTGTCTGTTGGCATTTCCCAATGTCACAACTAACTGGCACAAATTAGCATGAACATTGAGAGTTGCCAAAGGTTTAATATAAACGATCATGAACGAATCCGCAAGCGCACAGATAAACCATTGTAGCATTTCCCCAAGGAAGGAGAGTATTCCAAGGGTATCGAATCCGTGGAAGGCAATGGCGGATATCTTAGACTTATGCTTTTGCTCTGAATGTAAACCAAGAGATAGATATAGGGAACAACACACTCAAAGGCAGGGGTAAGATAAATGATATAAAAGGGGTAGTGTGACGTACACACCTCAAATCTACCTCTACTCTAGCACACTACGGCTTAGGGGGAACATACGAGTTAGCTCTAGGTTCTAATGTACTAATCATACAAAGCTAGAAGATACAAGAGATAGGCATGAGTATTGCATGAGGGAAACATGGTTCAGCACCCAGGTACAAACGGGGAGCTAGCCCGCGACGACCAGCACTCTACGAAACTAGACTTTAGACTCCTATAGCAGGTACCCCAGTGCGGAGGTAGCCCTAGGATCCAACAGGGCTGTCACCACCTGAGGACCGACCTCTCGTTATGGGGGGTATGCTCATAACTATCGTAGCAAGACAACCCAGGCACCATGCCTACGTTGCTGCTAGACTTCACCCGGCCCGGGCTATTGTGACCCAGGGTGAGAGCCACCAGAAGACTGGTCAACTAGACCGAGTACCGTAGCTTGAACACAGACCTCATGCAACACTCTCATGCCATCTAAAAAGATCTACTAAGGCTAGACATACGAACAGATATGAACTCTCTTATGTCTAATCAACAAGATCAAAGGGTCGTGTTCGTGAAGAACACGAGCCTCTAAATTATGAACAAACACATAAGGAAGGAGTTTATCATCCTTCAAGTGGATCAAAAGGTAGTGTTCACGAAGAACACGAGCCTCTAAATGATGAACAGAGGATGAACTCAAGAACACATCAAGAATATGATCTACCATGACTTTATATGAAATAGCTGAATAACTGAAGTAGATCAAAGTCATACAAAGAAATAAAGATAAAAGAGAACTCATACCTAAACTTCCAAGAGGACTTGGAACCTGAAGAAGAGCTACTCTAGCCTACCCCCTAGCCTTGGAAACTAAAAGTGAGAGGAGAATGAGAGAGTGGTGTGTGAGAAATGGGAGCCCCTCCCCTTCTATTTATAGGCACGGACAAGGCTTGCTCGGACGCCCAAATGGCCCCTAAATACCAAGGAGTGAAGCAAGTGACCAATGAGCAACCAACACATGGAAGGCCAGGATCAGAGGCCACTAAGGCAGTTTGGCCGATCCTAGGATCGGCCGGCCCCCTAGGGTGGCCCCCTGGCCTGTGCTTTCTCTGAGTGGCTGCCCTGTGGGCCCTTTGATCCATCCCCGGTGCATGGGCTTGATTTGGTATCCGAGGTGGGCCCTTTGATCCATGTGAAGTCCATGTGGCGTCCTCTGATTTGTCGGTGAGTGCCTCCCCTGGATCGATGACGTGTCTTGCCATGTTTCCCTTGGTGGCAGCCACCTCCTCAGCTGAGTTGGCATGGTTGCTTCATAGGAGTGGAGTTTCCATCTCTTTTAAAGGGTAAATCACCTACATACAAATAATCTCCAAGGACAAGTGGAACTACATTATTCATACCTAAATGCTAGTAAATAATGCATATGCCTCCATTTATGTGAGAATATTGATGGTTGGAAATGGTGAATTTCCACCGTCAACAAACTCCCCCAAGCTAACCACTTGCTCGTCTCGAAGCAAGACATTAGAGACTTAGGTTGGTTGATCAGGAGTTGCTACAATGTTGTATTCTCAACTTATGGCAAACATACAGCAAAGTACTCTACCAAGAGTTGAACAAGTTGGCAATGTTCTTACCTTTTGCCTGATACGTGGGGCATATAGCTTCACCTGCTTTGGGTGGTTGAGAGACAGAATGGTTATATAGCATGCATAATCACTCATACCTTGATCAGCTTAGCAATCCAGAGGTTTTGCAAATTTTTCAAAAGAAAATCAGAGTTCCTCAAATGATACTCTCGGATCGCTCAAAGGTATATGCTTCCTCACCAAGGCATCAATGTTGCCTTTCTTCACATCCTACTCCTAATAGGCTTTATGTGGAGCTGTAGGTAGGGAAGATGTGGCATACTTGTCTCTCATATATTGCTAAGTCAAAAACCGGATCCTTGGAAGAAACAAACATACATCCTGATCAAGATGTGCATATGTGTGTGATGGATATGAACATGGCAAGGTGGATACTAGGCCCGGAAATGGGTGCTAGATATTTCCATGTTTTATATGTGGGAATGAGGGATTGATGGTAAGGTGGACACTAGCCCCGGAGTATGTACTAGTTATTACCATCTATATGGTGGGACTCTTTCTCTTGCACATATCAATCCCTTTTCCTCCTCTGAAATTTTTTCGAGACTTGGGCTAGCTCTTTTTATTTATTTTTGCCATGCTTTTGAGCATGCTTTTCTTTTTCTCTCTTTCTTTTTTTTAGCTAGCCCTTTGTCTCTATTGGAGATATTTGGAGAGGGATGAATGATGCAAAGATACATAGAGTTTTATTTATGGAAGAATGCATAAGCAGTATGGAGTAAATGATGAATGCTTAACTTCCAGTGTAGAAGTTTAGTATGATCGTGTTCGTGATCTTGATCAGGGGAGTACGAGTTCTAACAAGGGTCACAACAATTTGACAAAGCTCAATGAGAGAACAAGCTGCATATGTGGAGGCTAAGAACTAGATTCTACATATGGCCTTGGATGGGGAATTCTCATCATTGAGGAACTCATCATGTTTTGATTTTTTTTTTCAAAAAGGAAAAACTCCGGATGTCAAGCATCACTAAGCACAAGATCATAGCACTCAATTCTACCATATCATGTCTCTCAACAACTTAGGCAAGGATCATGCTTTCTGCTACCCACAGTTTTCAAGCTAAGGTTTGAACATACAAGCCAACAAACTCAAAACTTAGGTATGATACGAAGTTGTAGGCAAGACATACGAGGAGAATAAACAGAGCAACTATTCATCATTTCAACCATAGAGGCAGAGCATTCTTACTAAGCATATCAAAGCAAACTAAGCAAACAATGATGATGAAAGCAAATAAATATTTTTGGTCTTTTTTTATTTTGCGGATTTTTTTTGGATTTTCATTTATGAGATATTCTGAAAATGAAGGAAGATACAAGTTACCTCAGGATGGGGGTCCTCCCCCAAGCTAGCTTCAGGCTCACTGCGAAGGAGGGTAGAAGAAACCCTGACTCGCGTAGTAGGCCCTCTGCGCCTCCATGTACTGCCGCTGATCTTGCTGCATGGCTACTATCCTCTCACCAGCCTGACGCTGCCACGCAGAGGTAGACTCGACGTGGGTGTTCAGCGTCTCCTCCAATCCTGTGACCTGAATGGTGAGCTCTCCCATCTGCTGCGCGAGCTGAGCATCGCGTGCAGAGGCGGAGGAGTGCCGTCGGAAGGACGAAGACGGAGGTGGACCACCTGAGCTGGAACTAGCGGGTGTGGCCCACTGAGCTCCGCTCGCGCTCACCCAAGCCGTGCCACTCGCACTCGGCTGGTAGGTGGGCTGGTCCCAACCAGGTGCATAACCAGGGGTAACCCCGGACATGTACCCCGCAGGGGCCCCTCCTGCCATCAGTAGTGTAACAGGCTGTGGCTGAGGCTGTGGTGGTGGTGTCGGCTGTGACTACTGCTGCTGCTGCATGTGTGCTCTCTTCGCCGCGCTCCTGGTGGACCTGCCTGAAACACTAGCACGACGGCTTTCCT
Source organism: Cenchrus fungigraminus (assembly GCA_036936925.1). NCBI lineage: Eukaryota > Viridiplantae > Streptophyta > Magnoliopsida > Poales > Poaceae > Cenchrus > Cenchrus fungigraminus. The sequence goes on from CM072769.1 coordinate 626,469, forward strand.
CTTGTGTAACAAGGGCAATGGTGAGTGACTCCGAGTTATACAATCCAAACCCCGGGTTAGGTAACGGGATTTGGTTTGCATAGCCCGGGAAGAAGAAAGTCAAAGAATCATTTGGGCCCCTCTTGAGTATACGCCCATGGATTAAGTATGCCTCATCAATGAGAACCCGGGGCGTCCTGATGAAGGGTATGGGATTCCCGCTAAGAACCCTGAGTCTGAGAGCAATACGAGTCACCAAAGCCGTACACTCAATAGGGCCTATCATCTTGAAATTCGTCATCCACTGCCGAATCATTGCTTTAACGGGAGCGACCTTGATCTGGTTGGTAGCGGCGTATAATAGCATCATCTCATCGCTGCGCACGGGCCGAACATCCTCTCGAGGAAAGAGAGTGATGGCGAGCCACTTGTGCCACAGGCGGAGAGTGGGATGCACGATATCGTTGCACCGAGGTACAAACTTGCCACTGTAAACAAGACCAGAGATATCTGCCCAAAAAGATTCCCGAACAAAACCCTCACATGCTCGCTTCAAAGAGACAGCACAACGAGGACTAAAACCAAGAAGACGACTAAGATCCTTCCAAGAAAGATGATAATCAGTCCCGAAAAGACAAAACTCAACGCCATCCGGGGTCTCAGCAAGAGAGCAAAGAAACTGGATGGTGAGGGGCCGAGAGCCAAGCTCTGTGACCGGCACAAACTCCTCCCAACCAAGAGCATTCCAAATAGAAGCGAACTCGAGATTCATACCTGTTTTCTCCATGAGAGCCGGGTCGAAGTCCCTGGTGTGGGCGAAGACTCGGTCCTTCAGGAGAGCATAGGCTTGCTGCTCTCGATCGCCCCGCAAACTGAGGTAGGGGGTGTCGTCGACGACCTCCTCCGTGGCTTGTGGCTCGGCTTGCTCTTCTTGCTCCTCTTCATAATCCATCGTTGATGGGCTCAGCGTTGGCTCGGCGGGGGTGGATGCACTCATGCTTGCCCGAGAACGGGAGCGTGAGCGTGTCACCCTCCGAAGAGTGTTCGCCGCCCAATTCATGCTAGCACAACAACAAGGAACAAGAGCAACTCGGTGATGGGTTAGTGAAATCGAATGAAGTTCTTACCGAGCTTGCTCCACCAATAGCAATATTTTCAGCAACACAATAGAGAGACCACTTGATGATCCAATCTTGAGCAAGAAATCCAAGAAAACCAAGAGAGCAAGGAGTAGAGAGGGGAGTGTGAGTGAATGGATGAAGAACACCCCCTCTCCCCCTGCTATTTATAGGCAAAACAGGGCAGGTAGCTCGGGGTGGCCAAGGCTCAACGGCTAGGAGCCGTTGGAGCCGGCTGGGCCCCGCTAGCCGTTGGCCGGGTTCGACCGATCCAACGGTCGACCGACCCTGGCTCGGGCCAGCTGGCAGCCTGCTTCGGCTGGTGGCTCCCCAACGGCTAGCCCATGGCTTGCCTTGGTGCACCGGCCAAAATTCGCCCAAAAATATTTTTCCAAAGATTTTTCTTGAATTTTCAAACTCAGAAATGATTTTCAGAAATTTTATTTTGAAAAGGGAAAAAGGGCTAGATAAATCTAGCATGCAAATGCAGAGTTTTGGAAAATCAAATATGCAATTTTGGAAATGAAAATGTTGGAAAGGGAAATATGAGATAAATACCAGCTTTAACCTTTTTGGTAGAAAGGACCCATCATTTTTAGTCCGACGAGCGGGACTCTTCTCAATGATCAATTCCATTCAGCACCCCACTCCTGAGAAGTAGAGGTTGGTGCCATCTCAATCTTCCGCCATTCTTTCTGAATTTTCTTTACCCTTCTTGACGGAGATTTCTTCCTTGGGGGTGAAGGCTCCATCCTTCCCCCAAGCTGCTCAACACTATCTTGCACCAAATAGCATTGCTCTTCAGAGAGCATGCCTGATCTTGTATAGATTGTGCATGTGATAGTTGGGTAGCCTGGGTCTTTCTTGTGCAATACTGTTGATTCCTCCCATAGATCAAGGATTTGTTGAATGGGCTTTCCTGCATAGTCAGAGGCACGTGTCTTCCTAGGTGGCTTACTCCACCTGGTTGACACTACACTAACATTTTCACAAGAGGATACGGGTTGCCCCCGGGATCCTCCCGTTATTAGGAGATGGAACCAAAGCAGCCAGCTGAGCCAACTGGGTTTCTAACATCTTGTTGAAACTCAGCTGACTCTTCTGAGCAGAAGAAAAACTATCAAGCTTAGCATTGAGACTTTCCATAGTTTTATCAAGGGCAGCTAGCTTTTTGTTAATACCTTCATTAATCTTAGCTTGCCCAAACACAAGATCTCTCAAGGAAGGTTGGTTAGGATTGTAAGAATTACCTTGGTTACCTCCTTGATAATAAGGGTGTTGTTGATTCCATGATTGGCCTCCTTGTTGAGGTGGACGATAACCGTTGTTATTGCCATTCATGTACATCACTTCCTCCTGAGTTTCCGGACAATAGTTGCCTGAATGCCCAGTGTTGCCACAGACTTCACAAGTCATGTGAGAGTCCATAGGCAGAGAAGTAGTGGCCATGGCAACCTTCTCGCTGGTGTAGTCATCCAGTCTCTTCATAAGAAGATCCATCTTGGCAGTAATCATGTCTGCTTCCTTGACAGTATGAGTACCCCTCGGTCGTGGTTGGAGTCTTTCATCACTCCACCCTTGGTTGGAGACCATCTTCTCCATGAGCAATTTGGCATTGTCAACAGTAAGTGAGAAGAATGCTCCTTGAGCAGCAGCATCAATATGGCCTCGGGCTGTCGGAGTCAACCCATTATAAAAACTTTGAAGAATGAGCCAATCTTCCATCCCATGATGAGGACAGGCCAGGACATATTCCTGAAGCCTCTCCCAAGCCTCTAGGATAGATTCACTTGCTGCTTGCTGAAAACCAGAAATCCTTCCACGAAGAGCATTGGTTTTACCCAATGGAAAGAACTTCTTGAGAAATGCCTGTGAACACTTGCTCCAAGTGTCAATAGATTCCCGGTTCGCGTAGAACCATTGCTTAGCTGCTACACAGCTCTAGGAATTGCTGCAGATGAGCATTGGCATCCTCATTTGGCTTGCCACAGAATGGGCTAGCCTGTACCATCGTGATTAGACCCGTCTTGATCTCAAAGTTTTCAGTCCCCATTGCCACTTCAGGGCCTTGCAGCACCTGGTCAGCAGAAGGAGCTGAGTACTCACGAAGTGTCTTCTAGGCCATAGCGTTGGACATGGATGGTACAAAGGAAGCTGGTTCGTCCTCTGGACGAGTACGACGAGGTGAGTCAAAATGAATTCAAGTCTGCTAGTTATTAGCTAGTTATTTGAGTATTAGTTAAAGGTCTTAGTTTGAATAAAATGCTAGAGTCTGCTAGTTGGCTTTTCTCTTTAATAATGATCTTGATGATATATGCTTGGAGATGATGAATAGTTGCTCCGCCGTAATTCCTTTTAAAAGTGCTTAGTTTTCAGACCTAGATTCTCCTGAAGCTTAAATGCTTAATTTGCTCTAAACCCAAAACCTGTGCAAGTACATGCTTAATCTGAGTCTAGGCTTTGAAAGATGATTCATGAAAAGTTGAGTTGCTATTGATCATTTTCCTAGAGAAGCTTGATTCCTGGATTTATCTTAACAATCATGAAATTTTATATGATGAGTTCCTGTGTCTATGATCCTTAAGAGCTTGTCATACACATCAAGATCATTCCATTCCACCATTTATGCTGCTTCTGACATGGAAGTACGCACTTTCCATCAAGCCATACAGCTCATGCAACTCTAGGATATATCTCTCTCAATGTTAAAAAGGATTCTGGGGCTACATTAAAAAAAGAGAGAGGAAAAAGTGAGAAGAGAGAGGGAGAGAAAAGGACAAGTGTCATACTAGGCGAGAAGGGGCTACCTCCCTAAAATAAATTTAGAGATGAATAATGGACACGTGTCCGAGGGTGAGTAGAGCCCACATCTCTAAGGAGAGAGAAAAATGGACAAAAGTCCGGGGCGAGTAGAGCCTACCTCTCCAAGAATGGAAAGCCCAGATCTTAAAAATCTTAGAAAGAGAGATATAGTCTAAGAGCTAGGCTAAAAGGCTTACCACCTTTCACCCTCATCCATCCAACACTATCATCCATACATATCTTGCCAAGTGTGACTCCATGCTTGAGAAGGTCATACACAGGATCTCTGAGTTTTATCTGAAAAATGTGCAAAACCCCAGGATGATAGCTGATCAAAGAATTTGAGATATACTGCTTGACTTGATTGTTTTGTCTTTTATTTGCTCAAGATTTATGAAAGGCTATGCTTAAAGGTTGAAGGTAAGAGAGAGCAATCTTGTTGAGGAGAATTGGTTTTTGAAAACCATAGTACTTTTGAGGTGTGAAAGCGTTGTAGCAACTCCTGATCCTGCTAAAGCATATCTTTGCTAGGGACTAGCAAAGGGTAAGCTTGGGGGAGTTTGTTGACACATCTTATCCTATATATTTTAAGTCAACTAAACATGAGAAAAGGGCATAAATGTTAATATCAACTTAGAATAGGGTGCCACTAACAGTTTTTCTGGAGATTTGGTAAATCATATAAATCCAGGAACCATTCGGGAAAAGTGCTAAAAGAATCGAATCTAGAGGACTCCAGAAGGCTCCGGAACTCAACGTGACTTGGCACCCAAGAAAGAAGCATCTAGAAGAAGCGACGGACCACCTGGCCGAAGTGGGCCCCGAGGGGGGCCCACCCCAGCCCGATCGGCCTGGTGGTGGGGCCGGTCGGCCTCCCCCGGGCGCCACCTCAGCCCTACTTCCAGAAGGTTCTTCCACCGCCTATGAGGATCAATCTAAACCACTCATTAGGTCGGTTTGATCAAACGGCGCACGTCTACCCCTCAGGGCTATATAAGCAGCCCCCTGCCCCCTGGCAGAGGCATCTGGAAACCTGAGTTTGCATACACCAGATCAAGTCATCAAGTCAGAGATACTACGCCCTAGAAACACCATATAGCAGAGTAGCTAGCTAGTCTAGATCTAGGAGGAGGAAAGGCATCTACTTGGCTCCTGATCGTCTAGAGGCTGATCGAGATACTGATCTAGCTTCGCTCTTGTAAGTTCTTATCTAGTTCCTTACATTTGTTATACAGACATATGTTCTTATCAATGATTATATTCGACATTATATGCTTCGGTGTTTATTATGATTACATGTTTAGCATAGTTGATTTGCCTTTATATTCATGTATGGAGTCATATAGCCCTCACCTAGATCATTTGTTAACATGGGTGAACGGTAAAGACAGTGTAAGCGTGATGCTTATATTGTATTTATCTGCGATTGCACCCTATATGCCGGGTCGTGTGGTAGATCGTGGTGGTGACAGCACTATTGAGTCCTTCGCAGTCCACCCCCCGTGTATAGGACTAGTGGAGCCTTATACTGTTTGGGTTGTTTCAAGTTTCGGCCTTGATCCTCCTAGATAGTCTCCCCATGCATTGATATAATAGTTCTTCTTCCATGATTGTTAAATGTTTGCACTAATCATAGTTTGCACTGACATATAGTTTAGAGTTACCGAGGAGTATCCTCTCTAACTAGACTTTGCTATGTTTCTCTTGCTATAATGACACTTTCTAGCTGCTCATGATGTTATGACTTGAACAATGCTATCAATATCTTTATCTTTATGTGACTTACCCCTGTTTATAGCAATTGATATATTTTGGCCACTCTACATTATAAAACTGAGAGATGAGCATGTATTAGCTATTATGGATTAGAAAGACTTCTTTCCCTGTGGTAGAATATAAATACGATACCTGGTTTTACTCCTGGTTAAAATGCTACAATAGTATATTCATATCTGTGCGCTTGCGGATTCCCAGTTTATATATATCTTCTTTTCTAGAGATCCAAGGCATATGTAAGAGTACCATATCCATGCGTTTTCTAGCACACCAGTCAGGGCTGACAACCTATATCGAGTTGTGCTATGAATCGTGTCGGAGTTCACCTTTTAGTTTAATCTGAAAGCAACATCTGATATACACTTAGCATCATGTTAAGATATACCTTTGCATTTCTGGTGCCGTCGATAGAGATGGATCTTATATCCGTTTCTAGTCGATGACGTTAGCAATGTCAACACCAGCGCGGAGGTTGCCCTAGGATCCAACAGGGCTGTCACCACCTGAGGACCGACCTCTCGTTACGGGGGGTATGCTCATAACTATCGTAGCAAGACAACCCAGGCACCATGCCTATGTTGCTGCTAGACTTCACCCGGCCCGGGCTGTTGTGAACCAGGGTGAGAGCCACCAGAAGACTGGTCAACTAGACCGAGTACCGTAGCTTGAACACAGACCCCATGCAACACTCTCATGCCATCTAAAAAGATCTACTAAGGCTAGACATACGAACAGACATGAACTCTCTTATGTCTAATCAACAAGATCAAAGGGTCGTGTCCGTGAAGAACACGAGCCTCTAACTTATGAACAAACACATAAGGAAGGAGTTTATCATCCTTCAAGTGGATCAAAAGGTAGTGTTCATGAAGAACACGAGCCTCTAAATGATGAACAGAGGATGAACTCAAGAACACATCAAGAATGTGATCTACCATGACTTTATATGAAATAGCTGAATAACTGAAGTAGATCAAAGTCATACAAAGAAATAAAGATAAAAGAGAACTCATACCTAAACTTCCAAGAGGACTTGGAACCTGAAGAAGAGCTACTCTAGCCTACCCCCTAGCCTTGGAAACTAAAAGTGAGAGGAGAATGATAGAGTGGTGTGTGAGAAATGGGAGCCCCTCCCCTTCTATTTATAGGCACGGACAAGGCTTGCTCGGACGCCCAAATGGCCCCTAAACACCCGGGAGTGAAGCAAGTGACCAATGAGCAACCAACACGTGGAAGGCCAGGATCAGAGGCCACTAAGGCGGTTCGGCCGATCCTAGGATCGGCCGGCCCCCTAGGGTGGCCCCCTGGCCTGTGCTTTCTCTGAGTGGCTGCCCTGTGGGCCCTTTGATCCATCCCCGGTGCATGGCTTGATTTGGTATCCGAGGTGGGCCCTTTGATCCATGTGAAGTCCATGTGGCGTCCTCTGATTCGTCGGTGAGTGCCTCCCCTGGATCGATGACGTGTCTTGCCATGTTTCCCTTGGTGGCAGCCACCTCCTCAGCTGAGTTGGCATGGTTGCTTCATAGGAGTGGAGTTTCCATCTCTTTTAAAGGGTAAATCACCTACATACAAATAATCTCCAAGGACAAGTGGAACTACATTATTCATACCTAAATGCTAGTAAATAATGCATATGCCTCCATTTATGTGAGAATATTGATGGTTGGAAATGGTGAATTTCCACCATCAACAACATCGAATATGCGCCTCGCACTGCCATCAAGTCGCAGGCACTGGTCGACTTCGTCGCTGAATGGACGTAGATCCAAACTCCTCCTGCTCCCATCGAGCACGAGACGTGGCTTATGTACTTCGACGGATCCCTCATGAAGGAAGGAGTCGGGGTCGCACTTGTGTTCATCTCGCCTCTGGGCGTGCGAATGGAATACATGGTCCGGCTACATTTCGCGGCCTCCAACAATGTCGCTGAATACGAGGCGCTCATCAATGGTCTCCGGATCGCCCTCGAGTTGGGAATTCGGCGCCTCGACGTCAGGGGGGACTCCGACTTGGTCGTGGGACAGGTCATGAAGGAGAAAAATTGCATAAGTCCGAAGATGGCCGCCTACTGTCAGGCGGTGCGCAGACTGGAGGACAAGTTTCACGGACTCGAGCTCAATCATGTGCCACGCGAGTACAACAAGGCGGCCGACACCCTCACGAAAGCAACCTCGAATTGAAAACCTGTTCCGCACGGGGTCTTCACCAGTGACCAGTACGAGCCGTCTGTTCGTTCCAAGGAGGACAAGACGTCAGAGCCGTCAACACAAGAAGTCATGGAGATCGACGGGGCGCAAGAGCCCAACCTCGAAGATCCTGACTGGAGGATTCCGATCCTCGAGTGGATGGTGGAAGGAAAATTACCACCCGACAAGGAGACGGCTCGACGCATCACCCGCATGGCCAAGTCGTACAAACTGGTCGATGGCGAGCTCCGTCGAAAGGGCGCCCAAGGCATGCTCATGCGGTGTATCCTGGCTGACCAGGGCAAGGAGCTTTTGCAAGAAATCCATGCAGCCACCTGCGGGCAACACGCAGGCCCAAAAACCATCGTCGGAAAGGCTTTCTGACAAGGTTTCTATTGGCCTACCACGGTAGCCGACGCGACTCGAATCGTGCGCAGCTGCGAAGGCTGCCAGTTCTACGCACGACAGACCCATCTCCCGGCGCAGGCTTTGCAAACCATACCCATCACCTGGCCCTTTGCGGTCTGGGGGCTGGATATGGTCGGACCGCTGAGAAAGGCACCCGGAGGCTTCACCCACGTGCTTGTCGCCATCGACAAGTTCTCGAAGTGGATCGAGGCCAGGCCCATAACAAACGTCCGTTCCGAGGAAGCTGTCGAGTTCTTCACCGACATCATCTATAGGTTCGGGATCCCGAACTCCATCATCACCGACAACGGCATGCAGTTCACCGGCAAGAAATTCCTCAAGTTCTGCGACGACAGCCACATCCGTGTGGATTGGGCCGCCATCAGCCATCCAAGAACCAACGGGCAAGTCGAGAGGGCCAACGACATGATTTTGCAAGGACTGAAGCCGCGGATATTCAAGCGTCTCGAGAAGTTTCGAGCGACGTGGGCCGCCGAGCTCCCGTCCGTCCTGTGGAGCTTGCGCACCACGCCAAGTCGGGCTACCGGCTGCACACCCTTTTTTACTTGTCCACGGGTCGGAAGCAATCCTCCCGACGGACATCGACTACGGCAGCCCACGGGTTCAGGCCTACATGGAAGAGGGCAGCCAGGTCGCCCTCGAAGACGCCATCGACCAGTTGGATGAGGCACGCAGCGTCGCCCTCCTCCACTCAGCACACTACCAGCAAGCTCTACACCGCTGCCACGAACGCAATATACGGGAGCGTGAGTTCCAAGTCGGCGACCTCGTCCTCCGACGAGTTCAGAGCAATGAAGGGCGACACAAGCTCTCGCCTCCATCGGAGGGGCCATACATTGTCGACCAAGTGCTCCGTCCGGGAACCTTCAAACTCAAGCACGAGGACGGCAGGGTCATCTCCAACGCCTGGAACATAGAGCAGCTATGCCGTTTTTATCCCTAAGTATTTACTTTGTTCTCATTTTATGATAATGCAAGAGCTCTGAGCTACTTTTTCCTCATGAAATGACATCTTTTCGCAAGCTTACATCTTTTACTCGAGTAAAATGTCTTTATGCTTGTGTCATCCCATATGCAAGCCTCCGACTTGTCCATGGGCTCGGGGGCTACCTGGGGGTACGACTCCCCTCCCCTGATCGTTGCGAAACCCTTTTTCAATCAAAAACCATCTAAGGTTTCTCGAATGATCACCGCGGTACACTCAATTTCCTTAAAGGGAGATGAATGATGACTCTAGCGGTCACGAACCTACGCTCGTGTGGGCCCCCGAGTACTTACGCCCCTGCGGCTACAGTACAAAGACCCACAAGCAAAGTTTGTGATCTCAAGTTATCGATCACTCGCCCCTTCAAAGGGAATCCGAGTAACCGTTTCGAACTCTCAAGAGTTTTCTTGTTTGCAAAAACACATACATACGCCCATCTTTCTTCGAAGTACTCGGGGGCTGCCCGATCGAATGGTAACACTCCTAAACTAAGCTCGGTCGAGTCGCCCAGTTCCTACGCCCCCGCGGCTAAGGAGCAAGACACCGTCAGCAAAGTTTTAAGTGACACTACTCGGCACACAAGTCCTCTAACTACTCGAGAAAAAGGCAACCAACAATCAAAATGCTTAAAACTTGAAACAAAGGCAGGTTCTTAACCCTCGAGTTTGCCACGAACACCTGGTCCACAAGTTCTTTACAAGCATGATTAAAAAGCCTCGGCGAGGCAACTTGGTTTTCTTTACAGGCCCAGGTCATAAAGGGCGTGATTCAGCATGGTTGTGGCGAAGTCGACGACGTCTTCTTCGATCTTGTCATACTGCTCATTGGTGTAGCCTGGGCACCACCCTTGGCCAAGCAGCCTTCTATTCAGGTCTGGGTAGTGCGACAAGAAGATGGCCACCACCTTGCGGACAGCATCACCAGCTACATCCATCGACCGTTGTCGAGCTGTCGCAGGGGCCAACTCCAAGCGATCTTTCATGTGGCCGGCAGGAACACCGATCTCGTCGCACACCTTGATGATGGCCGCACCCATCCTATTGCGGATTGTCTCCTGCTGCTTGATCTCGGCTTGGGCCCCTATGAGCGACTTCCTCTCCTGCTCAAGCTCGGCCACGGCCTCTGGAGAGAAGCAAGGAGACCTACGTCAGCAAAAAATGAGACAGTTTAAGAAACGTGAAAAAGACACAACTCTTACTATTGAGCTTCTCGTTGGCCTCCTTGACCAGCTCCACCAGCTTCTGGTTTTCAACAAGGTGGGTGGTCGCAGCACTCTCGTGCTCCGCGACCCTTTGCTGCAAGTCGGTGCGGTCCGCACGAAGAGCTGTGCACCCAGAAGAAAGACGCCGCCTCAAATCAAGAAACCACACAGAAGCCTAAAGCAAAGATAACAGGTCGTAGGGTGCTCACCGAGGATCTCATTCTCGCGCTTTTGAGCAACCTCCTCCAGACGGCTCTTCTCGGCAATAACGGTGCCGACTAGGGCATCGAGGGTCGTCACCCGGTCGCGAGCCACCTGGAGGTCAGACTCGGCCCGGCCCGCTCTGGCCTCGACCTCTGTCCTCTCCTGGCAGGCGGTAAGGGCAGCAGCCTCAGCGTTGGAACGAAGCACCGTCGCCGCCTGCTCCGCCGCAGCCAGCCTCTCCTCCAGGGAGGCCTTCTCTGCCTGCACCGAGGTCGCGCGGTCCTCAGCGGTTTTCATCCTGGCCTCAAGGGATGCACGCTCCATCGCCCGGTTGGCCTCGCCGTTTGCCGCCGCAAGGCGGGCCGCAGCCAGCTGCGTCTCCAACTGGACTTTCTCAGCACAGTGCGCCTCAAAAGCCCGCGCCCTGTCTTCAGAGCGTCCGACGAGCTCCTGAATCACATGCAAGTCGCACGGCTAAGAACAAAAAAACAAAGCACAAGAGAGGGAGAAGAAGAGAGAGGACTCACCCTTGAGGCGGGAACCAGGTCTTCGATCACCCGCTCCGACTAGCACCGCGCCATCTCGATCAGACGCAGGCCGCGCTCCAGACGGCGGCGGGCCGCCATCTCGGCATCGCTGTCGAGGTCCAGGCCCACTGCGGCCTGAACCGGCGACACGGGCACCAGCCAGAGTGGTGGGGTTTCTGTCTCCTCCTCCTCCACCGTCGAAGTGGCCGGCCTTCCCTCCCTCGAGCTCTCCCCGACCTCCGCGATCGAGGGAGGCAGCTGCTCGCCCGCCACCTCAGCAGCAGAGGCGGCCGGCGAAGGCGACGCCGGGATGATAATCACCTCGGCAGGGGCGGTGTCCGAAGCGACGGCCGACGAAATGGGGACGACCCCCTCGGTCACCGCGATCGCCGCCACAGCAGGAACGTCCGCGAAGGTGCGGTCACCCACCTCCATCACCCGTCTCCTCAGCGTTCCCCGAGCCCCCTGCTGACTCGGGGGCTCGGGGCTCCACCTCCATCTCCGCCGTGCCGCTCCCCGCCCCCCTCAGCAACTCGGGGGCTGGAGCCTCGGAGCCCGCGGCAGCAGCAGGCGTCCCCTCCAACGACTCGGGGGCCGGCCGCTCGGCGCCTACGTCGTCGCCCACCCCCGTCAACGACTCGGGGGCTGGCAGTCCGTCATCGCCCGTCCGCACATCGGGAGCAGGGTCCTCCTGGTCCTGCTCTGGGGCGCCGGACAGGCACCTCGCCAACTCGGCTGCATGGGCTGAGAGCACTTCTTCAGTGGGGGCTTCACCCCCAAGCCCATCGTCCCCATCGACAGGTCGCTACGGGCCGGACTCGTAGCTCCCTGCGTAGGGACAGTCATCAACTGGGTCCCAGACCCGCTTGTTCCTTCTGCCGCCGCCCCCGACTGAAGGGAGGGCGGCGGGTTACCCGCCGTCGGCACATCTCCGGCCGCCTGAGCAGGGCGGCGCAACGCCTTGACAGGCGCTGGCCTCATGGTGCGGCGGTCGGGTGCCCTGAACCAAGAAGAACATCATGACGACAAGCAAAAACATAAAACAAGAACTAGAAATCCACAAACTCGGAGCTCACCCTTCTGCGACACGACGGGGTCGCTTGGAGCTGGTCGTGGGGTTGCACGAGGACGCCGTCCTCTTGCTCCCCCCTGTTGGAACTGATGCTGGGGGACAAGTCGGTCCGCCCCTGGCGACAACGGTCGACGCGAGGTGCTGACGGGTCAGCGGAGGCCCCCCGCTCTGGGTCACTGACGGCGGGGAGGCCGCCGGCACGCCCCGCGGTTCCCGCGACTGGCGCGTGGAGGGCGAATGAGACTGCCGGCGCGAGGAGTGGCGGCGCAAGCTATCGCGCCTCGACTCAGGGCGGCTGGAGTCGCCGCACCGCGGAGAGCCCCTGCCCCACTCGCGGTAGTCCCGCTGAGGGGCACGGCTGCTTGTCCCGGGCTGATCCGCCCGGGAAGAGGAAGGAGGCACCTGCCGGCTCGAACTGGTGCCGGCAGCAGCAGACGTGGGAGCCGACCCGCCGCGGGGCCGTGAGGACGGCGTCGTCTCCTCATCGGTCCACTCGAACGGGGACTCCTCCTCGTCTGTGTCTGATGGCGCCGACGAGGGATCCTCGTCATCGGAGACATCCCTCTCTCCGTTGCGCCGGTGCGTGGCGCGCTTGTCGTTCCTCTCCCACCTCGCGATCTCCTTCTGCTGGTGTTCTCTCCTGCGCTCCCCTCGCCGCTGCTGCCGCGCGGCGGTCTCCCGGGTGATCACCCGATCCTCCTCCAGTGGAGGACGAGAGCCGAGGATGCGCACGTCCCTCATCTGCGCGAGCAGAAGAGTAATTACCACCCGTGCCTGCGGAAGACACATCAAAAAGAAGTCGGGAGAAGACATACCAGCTCCGCAGTGGCTGCGACGGGGAGCATCTGCAGCACGCCTGGCGGCGGCCAGAACATCCAGGCGACCCCGGTGGCCTGGGACACCCGGCACTGGACCTCGTCTAGCGAGGGCAGGGAGCGGGCGGACACGGTTCCATCGAAAGGGGCCTGGTCATCCGTCATCTCCCAGAGGCGCAGCGCGCGGCGACGAAGCGGCACGACCCCCCGGGTGTGGTAACCACCGATCACGGTGATAAAGTTCACTCCGTTGTCGCGGAGCCTCGTGAGGGCGGCAAGGGCGCTGTCGAGGAACCGGGGGCGATCTTTCTTCTCCTGCCGGTAGCTCCACCTCGCCGGCGCCCGGTCGTACCACCGGCCGGTGAATTCCGGCAACGGGTTCTCAAGGTCGTTCTTGAGATAGAACCACCCTCGGTTCCACCCACTGTTGGAAGTGGGTAGATAGGTGGGGATGTACTCATCCATCCTCCCCTGCTTCCCACGTAGTCCGGCGCACCCGATGGCCGCCGCAGAGTTGTGGTCCTTGACCACGACGAACTTGTAGAAGTACCAGAACAGGTCCCAGTGGGCTCCCATCTCCAGGTACCCCTCGTACAAGGCCTCAAACGCCGCCATCTGCTGGACGACGTTCGGATTGAGGTTCTGCAGCTGCAAGCCGTACTCCTGGAGTATGGCGCGGATGAATCGTCCTGCCGGGACGGAGAAGCCTCGCTTGTGGAACAGCACGAACGAGACCACATACCCCGCCGGAGGCTGGGGGCGGTTCTCCGGCTGGGGACCATCCACTCCTCCGCCGCTGTCAATGGCGGCAGCATGCCATCGGAGGCCAGGCGGTCGAGGTCGGCCCAGGTCACCGTCGAAGACGCCCAGTTCCACATCACGTCGGCTGTGGTGGCGGCGGTGGGCGACCCTGGCTTGCAAAAAAAGGCGGGGCGAGCTCCGCGGTGTGCGCGGCGAGTGCGAAGACGAAGGCAAGAGACGGCGGTGGTGGAAAACACAAGGAAGCAGAAGGGGAAAAACTGACCGGCGCCCGCGGTATATAAACAGGGGAATGATTACGTCTACCCCCGCAATAAATGACCGCGTCGCCTCGGGCCACGTCCTCTGCCCGTCGAAGCGTCGCCCCTCAAAAGGCGCACCCCACTACCGCTCGCCGCCCACAACTGAGCTGCAACGTCACCCAAAGTTGGACCCGGCAATCTCGCAACTGGCGCGACATCTCCGCCAGACACCCCACGACTCGCGCCACGTGGCAAGACATCAGTCTCCGATTTGTGCATCCCTCCAAAATTTAACCCCACGAACAAGTCTCCGACTTGTCCGTGGGCTCGGGGGCTACTAACCGCGGGTCCGCTCGCGCGTCCCCACCGCGGAAAACACAACAAAAACTCCTCGTCTCCGTGACAGTTGATCCTGGGAGCGAGTCTCCGACTCCCCCACCAGGCTCGGGGGCTACTGACGAGGCCATGGACCAGGGCCCACCAAGACCCCTGAAAAACGCAGCACGGGCCCACGTACGGCATGCTCCGGCAGCTAACACAACAAGTGTTACGCTGCCCGAGTACATGAGGACCCGTACGACTAGTTTCCGCCATGAGCCAGGGTACAGGGGGCCCACAGCCGCCTGTACCTCTTCCCCGAGTACGTGGCGACTCGTACGACAAGTTTCCGTCCCCACTCCCGGCAACTCGGCTCGTACGAGTAGTTTCCACCTCGCGGCCGCAGAAACTCACTCGCACGAGTAGTTTCCGTCTTGCCGTCACAACTACTCGCTCGAACGAGTAGTTTCCGTCACCCGCTCGGGCGGGCTTCACAGAGAAGGCAGGGGGCGCGTGGGCCTACTGGATCGAGATCCCGGGATCCCCGCGCACTCTCCCCCATGCACCGCCACGCGTCTGCCCCGCCGCGGCGGTCCGCCCGGGCCAGGCCGATTCGGTGTCAGGGGACGGATTCGTCAAACCCTGCCACCATCGGCACAGTGGCCGTCGTACCATGAACGGCGTAATGGATGCTGAGCGGCGTACGGTACAGTACTCACTACACCCTAAGCATTGGGAGACGCGGCGTAGACCGCCCACTCACCCGGGTGGCTTCCCGTCTCTGACTAGTTCAAGACTTGGCCATCAAGGCCACAAGTACACAGGACCCATTGACGTCCCGTGATACCCTGGTACTCGGTCCGCCATGTGTTAGCCTTCCTACACGGGTCCGCCCAGACTAGGTCGATCCTGTGTCAGGGGACGGATCCTCCTGCCGCCCCCCAGCTGAGGCGGTACGCATCGTACCATGGAGGGCACGGGAAACGCTGTGCCACCAACGGCACAGTGCAAGCCGTCACCTATCCATGGGGCAGGCTACTGCACTCCTACGATATCAAGAAAAGACAAGCCCCTGATCCACTGACGGGGTCAGGGCATGTACACTGCTTCCCGTGCCCGACTAACTACTCAGAGGAGGGTACGGGGGGCCCCGGGACGGATGCTTGGGACGCACGGGATCTGCACCGTCACCCAAGGCCCCGTGACAGTGCTTCGCCGCTTCTGTTGTCTGACAACCCGGAGCAGAGAAGGCCACCTCGCACTGTAGATTAACTCATATGCCCTCGATGTAACCGCCCTGGACTCCTCCCTTGCGACTATAAAAAGGAAGGGCAGTGGCCCATACAACACACGTTCGTCTCCACCCCCACACGCACTTGACATCGATACAAACACAAGCACACACCCACACTCACGTACGCAGGCTCCTGCTACTTGAACCACTCGCACATCAGGGATCTGGGCTCAAAACCCTCTCCCGACCTGTTTGTACTCCCTGTTGCAAACCCCTGAGCATAAGGAACAGCCCTTCTCAGACTGGACGTAGGGTATTACTCTCCGGAGGCCCAAACCAGTATAACTCTGAGTGTCTCCTGTGCTACCGTGCGGATCAGAACACG